>OU795042.1:47537399-48737399 GCA_917208275.1 Patella pellucida | reverse complement strand
TAAGTGGCTCATAAAACCATTTCACACCATACGTAACTTGATAGTTTCCGTAGCTGTAATTAATTCTCCGTTTCAATTGTAAATTCAACATTTAATGTCGCTTGATTTGTTGACGTATGGTCTCTGAACACACGCCGTCACACAATATCGAGATATCGCACGATATGTTGAGATATGACGTTATGCGACCAGACTGTGTTTGTTATGATAAATGAACAATAACCGCCCATATCTATTACAGGTAGACCATACTTGTGTACATATATGGTAAGAGAGTAGTTATGCATTGCAAATATGATTTAAACTGCACCGGTTCTTTTATCGCATATCAATGATACGTGGGATGTTAAACTCCACCTTTGGGAACATCAAAATACCCAGGAATGCGGTGTTGCATAGCTGCACAAAGGTCTAAAAGAAATTGAAAGAACCGGACTAATGAATTTTGTGCAATGAAATTTTGTCCGTACAAGATAGTGGGACGGAAAAACTGACAAGTAAAAGGTCTAGATGAAACACCATGGCCCCATGTGCACATTGGTATGCGCGCCAGAGGAGCCGTATTAAGTGAGAAGTCGAAAAAGAGTATGCATGCGGTAACGCTATGTCCGCGACATCACATGTATTATCCCTGTTGGTGCAAAAATGTAAGACGTTAAACCCTATTTCATCACGCTTGAGCTCATAGTGAGAACAACAAAGACTTTTATTGTAAGTAAATAGTTCCACAGTTATGTATCTTAACTACACTCTGAATAGCTGTCTGGAGCCACGGTGGCTAAGTGGGTAAGTCGCGGGTTCGAAAAACCGAGGTGCCGTATACACATTGGACTGTAGATAACGATATCTTAGCCGTTGGAATTCGATCTCCCTCATAGCACACTGCCGTATGTCCGTTTTAGTTGGAGCAGAACAATAGGACGTTTAACTCCATTTCATTTCATTTCATTTAGAATAACTGCAGGGCCGGATTAACCATTGGGCACAGGCCCAAGGCTCCCCCACAAAAAATCTCAGATGCGTCAAACCCCCTCCTCTAGATATGCCATCCTTTCATAGCAGTCGCATTTATCACCAGGAGCAAATGCCTCTCCCAAAAAACCTGCCGCCATATAAAATACAAAATTGCTACTCAGATATCACTCCAATGGCAGAAAAACGTGTTTCCTGCATCGTTATTTTTCAAAATTTTCTGAGATAGAAACCCGAGACAAGGGTGCCGCCCCATAGGCGAAGGGCCTCTCCTATCACCCCTTTCTGGGTCGGCGCCTGACCCAACACATGACATTAAAGGGTTCGTTTTGGTCGCCCTTATTCACATTTGACAGGACCTTGTTGGTCTTCGGGGGCGCCGTCACCAAATGACATAATTAGAGATTTTCGTTCTGGTCGCCCTATCCACATCGCCTTATGGTGTTTCGGACTAGTTCTAGTCTAGAGGATAAGGAGTTTCTCATTTTAGTGTGCTTAACATCAAAATCAGAAATAGCGCTGCGGGATTGACACACGGGAGCGACGTTGATTGCAGCTCCAAGTGGGTGGAAAACGCGTTTGTACGCAGTCTAAATTTCAGTATTTACGTAGGGAGGGGCTTCCAGACCCCCTCCCCCATCTACACACACGCACCGTTCCGCACCCAGTAACTCGGGTATTATATTGGTGTCCCAAACACTCTGCTACATACGGCTCTGTCCAGACAGCCCTTGCGAGGCTTCGCGCCTTCGACGTTCGCGGTCGGTGATCAGTGTCCCCCCCACCACATGTCCAGGCCCCAGGGCCCCCGCCATGTTTAATTCGGCGTTGAATAACTGCCTATATCTCGATGTATTTAAATGTTAATGGATTTGAAAATCTAGTCTAAATCACGTTTCAAAAAATTAATTTGTGCGTGCAACTGGAGTGCCACAATAGCTTTATAGTTTTCATGTAAAATCTGCAACTTGTAACAATATCAGTGCGCTATTTTCAAGTCCAAAACTCGTATTACCGTAAACACCACATCAACCAAACCCAGCAATTGTGTGACCAAGAGACTCGCAGTTATGTAGGATTTCTCAAGTTTATGCATGATACACATTATCTTGACCCTGAAAGTTAATCATATAATCTAATAGTAACAATTAATAAACGGTATATATGTGAAATATGAATATAGGTGCACAGTGTTTCCAGATTGTAAGCATTGCTAATTACAGGATATAGGCAACTTTTAATCTGAATAACAGGATGTCCCCTTGTGAACACCAATAATTTCAACCAAACACACACTTTTGATAAGATAAATATCTGATTTATTCCATTCTCTATGGCAACAAATGGTCAAAACTAAGATCTAATGGCTCTTTTATTTGTGGACCCCAGTTATCTTCTAAAGAATAATATCTGACATTGACGTCATATGACGTAAGTTAATTTAGCGCGGCATGTCTTAACGGCCTTGTCAGAAAACAAGGTGGCGACTGACTGTCATAGGAAACCTTTATTACCTGCTTTTATAAGTCTCTAACTGCTGCGATTTACGTCCGAACGGGTGTCGGGTAAATAATAGATCTATCTAGGTTAATGTTCAGTTTCAACAGATGTTTGCCGAAGGCCTGTTGAAGAGAGACCAAAGATTGCTTGGTGATGAAGTGTGAACATTGACAAGTATTTATTTTTTTCGAGCCTATTTGGCAATCTTAAATCCAGAGTAGGCTGACCGCCATTTAATAATATGGAGTTAAGAATTATTTTTCATTTAAAACTTTCATTATAAATTGAAATAAAATTGAATTGATCCAGGTGCACCGATGACTCGTTTACGTTTATATCAATACTTTGATTTACAGTTATTCTTCAAAAATATTCAAAGTTATTCATCCAACACAACGAAAAGATATTCTGAAATAATTCAGATACATTGGGATATTTTGGTATGTGTGGCATTTTTGTGAAAATATAAAAGAAGTAGTCAAGTTCCCTTTTCTTGTATTTAAGCAGACGTTTTATCTGACCCAAAACCTATGTAACGTGACGGTATGCAGAATGAAATGGGGTTTACTGTCCTATTGTTCTGCTTACGAAGACGGGCATACTCGACGGCATACTCGGTTGTCAAATTTCAACTGCCAGAAGAGTAGCTCAAGTTTGTCAGGAAGAATGAAGGTAATGTTCAAAAAAAGCGTCGATGTAATCGCCTGTATTAAATTTTGTCATAAGAACGATGGAGTGAAAGGGGGTTTATGAAAACGACAAAGATAATGGATACGGGAATAATAATTTAAATTGGTATATTAAACAATGGAGTATGACGATGTGCTGTTTGCTCGTGATTAAAGTACATTGAGAAAACAAAAACAATTACGTATTATTAATGTAAGTGAATTATCCATCTTGACGCAGACCGGATTTAAGACGACCTTCAAAATAATCCCAATATACGTAACTAGACTATACAAATTACGTTATTGCTGTTTTACAAGCAACGGAAATAATTACATTATAACGAGTGGGAGTGGTTTTAATGCCGGCCTTGAGACATGATGTTTGACTGAGTCAATAATACTATTATTACGAGAAACATGTACGATCATATAGTTTCACAGACGCCAGTATCATATGATTGTTATCATTGGAGAGTGGAGTAATAATGTATTGTTCTCTATTCAAGTTAAAACTGTGACGCTTTATATAAGTGATATTTCTTAAAAATTCGACACAAATTGAACTAATAAGTGAACAAACATTTTCCAAAACATAAGCTTTAGCCAGAAGTTAATGGCTCAAGACCACCCACTCCTGCCAAAAGCTTGAGCTATTTCAGGTTCGCTCCACATTACCAAACTTGAACGTGGCATACATGTAATATTATTATATATTGTGGATTCATTCATGGGAGCTTGTAATATGTAAAATGTATTTAAAAAACGCATTAAAGATACATTATGTAAAAGCTGCCTATTGCAGGTCTTTATATTGGCCTCAAATGATATACATGTACAATAAAAGTGATCAAAGGCGTCTTCGTCTCATGACCTCAAATACTGTGTACAAATTTAAAGTCAATCGAATATTAACTTTAACCTCTAGAGCGTTCACAGGAAATTGTGGACGACGGACGGACCGGGACGACGACAATATATGACCACATTTCCATGTGGGCGTATAAAAAGTGGACAATCGAAACCTTGTTTACCATTGTAACAACGGTAGCAGTGCCAAGCAAGACTTTTATTCTTCATACAGCCATAATTTCGCCCAGAATGAAGCAATTTGACTGAAATTTTCAATATATTCGTAACTGCTTCTTTATTAGTAGAATTTTGGTGACACACAGGTTTTATACCATGTCGCTTAATTTTCCTCAATGTTAACTCTGTTCGCCAAACAAATGTTTCTTTCCCGCTTTATAAGTGTAAAGCTACGGTAGAAGTCTTTGTCAATAATCACATAACTTGCCACTGAATATAGAAAGAATACATAATCAGGTATACGTGTAAGAAAACTGGTTGCCATCGGCAGCATTGTTGTTCGTGACATGATGCAGTGTCGCGTGGGTTTTGTCAGGGATTCAGTCGCTGATTCAACTCCCGCGTATAAGCGAACTTTAGAAAAAAAATATATTTGCCCCTAAATGACCGGAATCACTTGATTTGATAATACTTTTGCTTTTTGTTGCTTTTAATGTACGTGCACTCTGTGTCTTGTCCACGAGTTTGTCTTTTGTGTTTCTGTTTGTGTGTGTTGTACTGTGGTTCTCCTTCACGCTCCCTATCCCTATGTCTTTTAAGTATCGTGTTCTTCATAAATTCTTGCCGATTTAAATATTATGGGGTCCATACACGATCAATAATTCCGTCAATATTATTGACGCAATATATTGACTCAACATACTGAGCCAATAATTATTGACAGGAATTGCCCACACACGAGTCAATATTTCCATCAATAATTTCATCATTTTTTGGTCATTTTTCAAAATGGATGCCATATTTACTCATCCGAGGTTGACGATGGAATGAAAATATTGACGCAATTATTGACAAATTATCCACACACGATCAATTGTGTCATTCAATAATTGACCATCCGCCAATATATTGATGAACCATCAATAAAAGTCGAAATGATTTTGATCCGTCAATATATTGACGCAATGATGGTCATTGACAATATTTTACATCAATATAGCCCACACATGTTCAATATTACTGAATCAATATGTTGAGTCAATAAATGGAGTCAATAATATTGACGGAATTATTGATCGTGTATGGACCCCATTAAGTTTTGTGATCCTGTAGGCAACAAGGTTCCTGTACGATTTGGGATATTATGTTTTTTGGAGGGACAGCTGTCTAGTTCTTCGGATGGGACCGAGGTCCTGTGTACACATTGGCGTGCACGTATTAGATCCCTCGGAATTCGATATAAGAGTAGGCCGTAACGCCGCTGTTCGGGCATAATTTCCCTCATAGCACACTGCATATAGCGTGTGCCCGTCTTCATTAATCTAGCCAAGTCGGAGCAGAACAATGCGACGTTATTTCATATCATTTCATGTTTTTTTTTTTACATTTAGGTGGACATGTACGTGTGTGTAGGGGCAACTATGAAGTATTCGGCTATTTACTGTCGTTTAATTATGTCGTATTTATTCAGAAAATGTAATCAAATATTTATATATATTACTATAAAAATGCAGTGCTAATGGATTGAATCAGTGGGCTAGGTCACTTCAACCAAGACGAACATTTCATAGAGTTCAACACATGTTGTTTGTTATCAGACAAAATGAAGGCAAAATTTGGGAAATTAAATTAAGAACAATCATCAATAACGATTTCACGTCTACGGTGGGTTTATCTACTATACCCTATCTGAAACATTTTCTTTCAATTGTATTTTCTGTATATATACTATTCAAAAAAAGTAGGGGATATTTGATTTTGGGGGCATAATACTAAAATATGCAAATGACTACGAAAAGATTCACTATAGAACCTAACAGAAGAAACATTTCCAGTTACATGTGACGCCCAAACGCACCAATAGCTACCGCATGGAATGCTTGGTTATCATGGGGATACAACCCAAGATTTGCACGACTCTGACTTTGAATGTTACAGTCATTGTGGCATTGAATTCCAGGGTGGAAACATCAGTTTAATTGTTTTAGTGACCAGAAAACAAATTTTGATATGCGTCGGCTTACCCAAATGAAAGGTTACGTGCCCTTGGCATGCTACAGATCGGCACAACACAGGCGGTTGTGGCGCGGACGATGAATGTTTCTCAGTCTGTCATAAGCAGGCTATGATCCAGATACCATGATACACAATCTGTACAGGACAGACCATGCTCAGGTCGACCAAGGGCGACAACTCAAGCCCAGGATCGATTTATCCTTACCTTGGCCTTGAGAAATCATGTCATCATCGCAAATCAGATCAGCGTTCGTCTGTCTTCAAACAGACACTGGTGTGAGAGTGAGTGACCAGACCATTAGGAATCGACTGCATAGGGGTCACCTTCGCGCCCAACGTCCTCGCGTGATCCGTTGTTTGATAGATCATCACATTCAGGCAAGACGTCGTTGGTGTAGGGATCGTCAACACTGGGATAATCGACGCTGGAGCAATGTGATGTTTTCAGATGAGTCAAGGCTCATTGTTGATTTTTTGGACAGACGTAGCGGGGTGTGGCGTCGTCGAAACGAGCGCTTCCAAGACGTTATCGTCAACAGACATGATCGATTTGGGGGTGGTTCTGTTATGGTGTGGGGAGGCATCACTGTTGCTGGAAGAACGGCTTTACATGTTGTTGCAGGGCGTGTTACAGGCCAGTACTACCGGGACAACATCTTGGCAGTCAATGTTGTGCCGTTCGCACGACGTCATGGCCGCCGTTTTATCTTCCAGGATGACAACGCAAGATGTCACAGGGCTAGGATCGTTACATCCAACAACAGAACATCACAACATTACCTTGGCCAGCATCGAGCATGTCTGGGACATGCTTGGACAGAGGTTACGTCAACGCCAACAACGTCCTGTCAATATCAAAGAACTTGCTGCTGCGTTGCAACAGGAATGGGACCATCTGGACCAAAATGACCTTAGACGTCTCATTAGGAGTATGCCACGTCGGATCAATGCTTGTTTGGCAAACAGAGGAGGATTTACCCGTTACTGACTTTGTTGTGATGCTGTGGTAACTTTGCTGTTTGACCCCGGGTATAATTCTACCCTTATAATGGGCAGTCTGTGCCTTACTTAGTCTAACGATCATTTGGAATAAATCATTTCATTTTGTCATTTGTTTCTTCGTCAGTTTCATTAGGTGACTATAATAACACTTAAAAATCAAATATCCCCTCCTTTTTTTGAATAGTATATATTATAAATCGTATAATATGTATGGTATACAGTATGTATTAATCCGAACATTAAACATCAAAGGGCCGACGTGATAATATTATGTATTACCGAAGTAGAATATTTTTTGTGTGTCTGCAACTTCCCAATGCAGATTATGATGGCTACCGCGAGCAATTGCAATATTTTATCCGAATTTAACATCAGCTGGACGAGCGAGTCTTAGTGCCTGCATTGTGAACACCTTTGCATGTTTTAAAATATATTGCTAGCGCATGAAATTATTACAGTTATCAACCGCTTAAAGTACATGTATATACCTTCCGATATCATTGACTTTGGCCTATATATGGCAAAGACACTATAAATCCTTCCGTATTGTAGATATTTTTTTCATATTTCTGTCGTCATTTACAATGTTATTACTCACTTTATAGTAACCTTTTTTTAAAAGCACAATAAACTGACAAGTGTTGCTATATTAAGGAAGAACATGTGTGTATTTCTCAAGAAAGTATACAAAGCTACCACACATCCTTAAAGCCTAATTCCCGGATTATCTCCCCAATCTTTCGTTTGGTTTTCTCTAATTACAATACTTATTTTTCTGTGACCTAGTTGACAGCATGCTTTGAATGAAGTTCTGCAATATGTTTTCGATCTGCAACTTGAAACAATGAAACGGATCTGTGCATAATTTGTGAGAATTTGGAGCAGCTTAAAAAGGGAAAGAAAATAAGGTAGGCCACACACGTTTGGTTGTATGATAATGTTTAGCTGAACTATACATAATACAGGCCTACATTGTTCTGTTGTTTTTAGAACATGGGTGTTGAGAGAGATAAATATATAAATCTGGTCAAAAAAACAAGATTTCCCTACAATAAATATTTCAGAACACATCTTTTTGTTAAACATTAAATGATGACATACATGAAAATTTAACCTAAATATTAACGAAGGTTCACACAAATTAAATGACGGTAATGTTCCAGCAGTCCAAAAGTACATCCAGCTTACCTTCAGACATATCTCTCAACTACTGTCAACGCAGTCAGGTGGCTGTCAACGCCCTCGTCTCCGTAACCATGGATTACTTTGATATTGATAAAAAAAATATTGATTATATTCTTGTAAACGGAAGTATTTGAAATTTATGAAATTTGGTAGTTTTAGTAACAAGTGATGATGACAGTCGACAGAATTCAGAATAAGTGACCATGAACCACTTTGGTATTGTTAAAGAAAATAGGTGATATTCTTGGAAACGGAAGTACTTAAATTCGTATGACAATTGGTTGTTTTAAAATGGTTGCTCCCGTTAATTATTAATGACAAGTGATGGCAGTCTGCTGGGTTCGGAATGAAACTGTGTGGTCAATTTATATATGGGTGATTGGCTAAGCTTCGCTATTACAATCAAGTACATGGTCGTAATGTATACATTTCCTTCGTGACCAGGTTCATCAATAATGCACATAACTATTGGAGAATAAATGCATATCAAAATTACTCGGAAATTGTATTTGTTTCTACGAGGATGTTGTGGGAATGGGGGGTTGGGCGGCCGAATGGTTAAACGAGAGTGTGTTGGGCCATATGGTCCGTCATTGAATCAAGTGGCATGGTTTTGCCCCCCCCCCCCTTTAAGGTGACAAGGATTAGGGATGTCTGGCCAGCTTCGGGGTTTTTCTTCGGGTCTCCACCTCTACTATTTCATATCATTAACTCTTACGCACAAGCGAATCATTGAAATAAACTAAGACCATATGCTTAACCTGAAATTGTGTCGAGTGGACGTTAAACCCATGTCTCTTTCATATTGTGTGAAAGTCTTACAAACGCCACCATTCCCGCTTATACACTTAATCTATATATGCATATGTTGTTCTCACATAAAAATACAGGGTTTTTTTTATTTATACTGTATTGGTTTTTGTAAGATATGGTCCTTTGTTGGTCACTGGGAGTAGGATACAGATGTGGTGCTCTCACGCAAAAAATGAAGGTTTTAATCGAGGCTATATAAAATATGGCCCTTTATAGGCCACTTTATGGCTAAGATGGGTCGCGATTTTATTCTATTATGTAAACTTGAATATTATTACACATTAAATTTAGATTTCCTACAAACTGTTTATTAATCATTTCGAAGCTTCGATAAATGGCATTACACCAGGGGCCTGTTTCACGAAATTTTAACTAAGATAAAATCCGATTTTAGTAATTCGATTGGATAGTATTAGATTGGTTTTAGCGCTTAGCCAATCAGATTTGAGTATGTACTAAAATTTGGATTTTATCTTAAGTTAAAATTTCGTGAAACAGGCCCCAGCAAGGTTATTGTCCATTTTAAGTCATGGGCCCGATTCCTAGAAAATTCTTAAACAATTGGCTACAAACACACAGGCTACTTTAAGATCAGTTATCTTGTGGCCCTTTTTATATGTGGATAGGGGACATGTCAAATGCATCTAAATCAACCGTATATTATATGACGTCAATGAAGCAGACGACAAATTTATTACGTAATTCGCATACCAAAGTTGTTTTATAACGTTAAAGGGAATCGTAGTCCCAGTTTAAGGTGAACTTTACCAGTCACATTGTGCTTAGACTTAAACTTGACATGTGCTTACGTAAGAATGGTCTTGATAATTTTCTAGGGACAGTATTTTTATAAGTTTCTTACGTAAGAAAAAGTGAAGCATGACATTGCGCTTACTTTTTCTAGGAACCGGGCCCTGAAAGTTCCATCAAAATAAACATAGTTTTAGGCAAGCCACAATATTTTCCGTATAGAAAAGCCCACTTATTTCTTGATTATAAAATCAGCCCTATGATCTTCCAGATTTTGAACGTACGGCAGTGCGCACTTATTCACAGATCAGAATTCCTCCGTTTTACGCTGTTACCAAGAAGCTCTACCCGCTACTATTTTACTAGTAGATGGACGAGCATATCATTTTAGCGGCATTGTGGAAGATTAGATAAAGAGCTGACAATTCTCGCTATAATAGTCTTAAAAATAAGATAATGTATACGGAATATGCTGAAAATTACAGTTAAATTACTTTCCTATTGGGCCGATAATTCATTCCCCATTTAATAATTTACGATAATAAACAATGTCTCAATTAACCTTTTTTAGTCCTACTGTTAATCATCAACAGCAGTTGGTGAAAATCGGATCCATCAGTTAATTATAGTCTCATCAGGTTAATAAAAAAAATGTTTAATTTATAATTCATATAACATTTAAATGGTTAGCGTGTGCGCGTTGTATCACAAAAGCTATCAGTGAGTCAACTGGCGTGGTTTCGAATCCCCGGTTGTACGTGACAAGGAGTAGGATGGCCTGCCCAACCCCGTGGGTTTTCTCCGGATCCTCCGGTTTCCTCCTACCTCTATAGACCCCTACGCGCAAGCAAATTATTGAAATAAAATTAAACCATGTTAGTCCCGAAATGACCTAGTTTGTGTCGAGTGGACGTTAAACCCCATTTCTCTCTCTCCGCAATAAATGGTCAACACTTCTTGAAAACAAATTTAATAGAAAAATGTTTTCAAATCGATTAATAATCATTTAATATTCACTATGATTCCAATATTGATTTCACATCCCCATCATTATGTGTCTGAAACAAAGAAAGTATGAATAATTCTGCTATTTGGTTGGTGCATGACTGTACATAGAAATATTACACATGTTCAACTTTCGTCAAGGATTTCATGCCAAAAATATGTATAGATCATCTTGATACGTATGCACAAGGTTATAAAGTTGTTATTATTAAGTGCAGTTGGTCTTGGATGTCACATGATTATACGTTTTGGTTTAACTGTCCACTAGAAAAACAATTGAACACATTATATGAATTGGGCAAAATCTATGAAGATATTAACGAATTACTCGGTCAATCCTGAGTCCAGACATAAGTAAAATCACATGAAAATATGAAGGAAAAAAACCCAAATCATACCACTAGCCTATTTTCTTTTAACTGTTTAATCGTCTTATTGTGATATTATACTTTTATTGAGCGGTTTATATAAACATATGTCACTTATTCTGCACGTATACACAGATGAGAATACTTGTAGAAATTAGCACGTATCAAGGGTTTCAAATAAAACTTATAAACACAGATCTTCCATTAATATTCAATATCAATGTAATGGGGTGTAACGTCCTATGAGGGCAAGGGGGGTTGGGATGGCCTAGTGGTCTAGATTGCCGCGCTTCGACCTCTAGCTTGCCAGTCACCCCTGGCTTGCGGCTGTGGTTTTGAGTCCCAGTGTGAGCGTATGTGACATGGAGATAGGGGCGCCTTCTAAACCTTGTGGGTTTACTCCGGGCACTCCGGTTTTCCCCCACTGCTATAGACCCCTATGCGCAAGCGAATTATTGAAATAAAAATAGAAAGCCATACGTTAGTCTCAAAATTAACTAGTTTGTGTCGAATGGGCGTTAAACCCCATTTCTCTCTCTGTCTCTCCCTATGAGGGCAATTTTACCTTGAAAGTGGCGCTACTCATATTTAGAATTCCAACTGTCAAGGGTTATTTTACGTGCACTTTAATGTGTAAACAGGACTAGACGCTGCCCGATGAACGTTCTCGACCACAAACCGATTCACTGAGTCATGTATAGATTTAAAGATTAGTAACACCTATGGTTTATTGAATACAATAAATTGTACAATTCTAATAAGGAAAGAAAATCAAAAAACAGAACCGTAGACTCATTAAAACAAAGCACAAAATCGATTAACCCTTAAATGTGATAAACCATACTTTTTCTTCCATGGGTCTGTTTTCATTCAATATACGAACGTTTGAGAAACCAATTTAATTTCACATAATTTGATATATGCCCACACATTATTGTATAATAAACACAAAAAAACAGTATTGTAAAAACGTTTACATGACGTAAATCGCAGTGAGGTATAGAGAAGATTATAGTTTAAATGATAAATCTTCTCAAATACGTAGATCCCTCTAAGATAAAAAAAACTAAGTTAGTGTTGACTTTAACCTGTAAAAAAACATGCCCGGCTTAGAGAGAATCTACCAATTACTTCCTTTAAGTTATATTTTAAAGGAGACAGATACTAATATAATTAAGCTTCGAAAAGGTTAACATTTCTTACTGTTTATTATTAAAATGTGAATATTTTCTCATATAGTTATCTAATGGAATAAAATTTGAGGTTAAATTATACACGTATCCTTGTATACCGCATTCAACACTTTTTCTCTTATGGTTTCAGAATGCGAATATTGTATATTCGATTTAATACCAAATATACACCATGAAATTCTGAGAATGTAAATGGTATATTACAAATATTTATGGGAATGCAAAATTCGTATAATTAATTTGAATCATAATATATACTCAATTTTGAACAAAAAGGGATAAAACTGAAATTTCGGGATTAAGGAGATTTAAAAAAAAGTCAATTTATTATCAAGTCATAAAGACATGAAATGGGGTTTAACGTCCTACTTTTCAAGTCCTGATACTGGTCTATGCAATAATGATGTACATTACTAGATGAGAATGTTGACAAGTGATCTGACAAGATCTACATCAATATTAGTTAAATGGTCGACAGGAACTGTCATTTTACAACTAGTCAGAGACTTATGGCGGGTCGATACGAGGTGCCGGGGTGCACTGCTCTCGTTTCATTATGAGTACAGTGAGATATGGTACGGCTGTTAAGATGCCTGAGTACATGTAATTACCATCTTCTCAGATTCACTTATGATATTACTTCAAATCTGGACAGAAGAAGAAATTTACTGTAATTCAAAAGACCATCCTGTTAAAATTGTTGAACATTGTACTAGTGGCGACCCCTGTTATACAAAGCCAATTTCACTAACTCAGTCTCCAGTCTCGTATTTCAATCAAATTATATCTTTGTATTTTGTGGGGATTCCAGATATATTAAAGCTTCCAAGATGAAAGTCATGCCATGAAAATCAGACGGCGGAACCACATCGATATCACGGGCGGGATAAGGAAATAAAAACAAAGAAATCAAATGTCCATTTGTAAATTTAATAATTTGGAGACAATTTATGTAATTTTAAATGCCTATATTTTTATTTGAAAGTTTAACCTTTATCATTCATCTGTTTTTGATTTTCATTGAATTCGTCTCACGTTTTCGTAATTTATTTAAAGAGTATATTATTATTTTGTTTAATAGAACATAGTGTTCTATTATGCGAATTAATTGTGTTACTTATCACGATAATTCAGAATTTAAATAAACAGTGTAAAGTTATTGGTCTGTGGTGTCTGTAAAAAACCTGTATACTACAATTACATTTAAAGATTGAACAAATGGATGGAGACAGCCATATTGTTATTTCTTGTATGATAACATTTCCCTCCATAATAAATATAAAATTTATTCCACTTGAGAATCTGTTAACCTTGAAATCTTACTTGACGTAGAATGTGACCAGTGTTACAAAGCCATTTGCCTTTATATATTATCTTTAATAAGAGAGAATGTCTATGTTGACAAAGTTGATCCCTGTTGACTTCCCCTTTTGACAAGCTAATAATTCTCAGCTACTGCTGTTATTTAAACTGTCACCAGACTGACCTAATTATTGAGGATTATAAACTTGACCTAATTATTGTCACGGGATTATGCTAAAGGAAGTTTTGTCAATTCAGATGTTTATAAAAGCTACATTTTCCTGGTCAATGTCTATACTGGAGGACCCAAGATAGCCGCCTTCAAAATTAAATTTAGTTTGTATTTACTTTGATGACTTTTGAATTACTCTTCAAATAAGGTTAGCCCCCTATTTTGATAAGCAATTTCTCAAAGGTGCAACAAGTTTTTTATGGCAGCAATTGAATTTCAACCGGAGCGGGGTTTCGACTTTTACTCACACGGGCGTTAAGCCTAATAAAGGAAAACTGTTCAGTTTGTTTCCTGTAGTCAGGGACAGTGAACATCCTAGCCCCGAGTCCAGTATCCAACCAGGCAACGATTGTGCTCTACAAAGAACAGGCCAATCAGTTTTTAATGCAAATTTCAAAGACCATATTCGTTTACAAATTATCGAAGGCACATGTATTATGTTTTCGACAAGCATGGATACTGACTAAAACTATCCGACATTTTAAAACTGTTATCAGTCAATAGATCGGCATTTCGACCATTCGGTTTACTCCGGCGTTACCAAGAAAACACTTCCAATAATGTCGTCCGTGTATTTATTTTGCGGCATATTTCCCGCCCAATTAACGCGGCGTGACGTCCCACACGTTCTGGGTTTGTTTTTTGTCATCAATTTCAGAAGGTTGACGATTTGGGGAAGAAATTGATCTTTAGTAAAAATGAAACTGTAAAGGTCAGAGACGCTAAAAACTATTTGGTACCAATATTAGTACTAGCGATTAGGCTAATTGTTTTAAACCATTACATAAATAGGAGGGAAAACATTTTAAAAGGCGAGATACAATGTCTAAATTAGATGTAGTTTTATATATTTTAAATGTTATCAACGGAAAAAAAGTGATTATAGGATGAGGATGCAGGTTGGGCACAATGATTCATTGACTATTTTAGGAAATACTTTTAATTTATCTAAATTGGTAGTGCGAAGCAAATTATACGTATTCTTTCATCCAGAGCATAAGATGTCAATTCGCCTTATAATTATACTGAAATTTCCGTAACATGTACTGTTTTAATCTGTACATAAATTATAAATACGTATCTGGTCATCGAAATTTTCGAAAAGCTATAAAACGAATAACTGATTTTTGTATGCTTTTTAAATTCATTTTTTTTTTTAAAGTTTCAACATTGCAATAATTTATATTTTAAAGCAAGAAAATCATGACTTCCACGTATGTCACTTACACGTTAAACTAATATTATCACATGCCTATGAAATATATACAAATTGATTTATCTCAGATACCATTTGATGAAATTTAATAACCAAACAAAAAAATACTGAAAATACTTTAAATGTAGGTATGGTTTTTCATTTATATATTAGAATAACGAGACATTTGTTATTAGAATATTCTCCCAACATGATTTTTACCCCCATCAAATTACTTACCTGAAAGTTCAAAGAAAAATATCACCAGGTGCAAAAACCACAAAAACAGGTGTATATTTGCGGTTTTCTATTTTTCTGTTTTAACAATAGAGTTGGAAGGTAGGCTCTATTTGGTTATTATATAGTGACATGGGAATAAAGCTCGACATGAAAAGACAGGCTGTTTCTATACATGTAGCGTTATGTGTGGTTATTTTTTTGATTAGATTAGTGTAGCCATGTACACAAATATCAGTATTGATATAAGAAAGAGAGAATCGTTACTAATCGAACACACCCCAAATATTGCTGATACATATTTACCTCTATGCGTATTACATACATTTCAAAAAGCAAATATGATCATCCCATCATAATCATAACGAAAATAACTGTAGTAACACAGGGGGGGGGGGGTGTAGAATACATTTAAATAAACGTTATTTTTATAATTGAATGGTCGACTTACAGCTACAATTAAATGTGTCGATTCATTAAAGATACTTTCCCAGAAAAGTAGACCTATGCATCGGGGGGTTATTTCCAGTAAAAGTATGGCAAACTCCTTTTAGTGATTAGATTATCTAGTTTTTACTTTAATGACTATTATAGTGAGAACTACCATCTCTTTATCTTATCTCCAATAATGAATCTTTCAATATTATCTGCAGTTTATAAATTATTTGGACCAAGAATGACACCCATGTTTCTTGAAAACTGGTTATTATCAGTTAGAACGAAATTACATTTTTCAAGTTCTAATGAGAGTAAACCAGTGCTAACACAGAGGGAATGTGGCGAAATGTAATGTACATTTTGTCTGCAAACTTATTAACTGTCATTAAAGTAGTGAGATCTGTGATGTTTAGAGAATCGAGGGGGGGGGGAGGGCGTTTATATACAATAAAAGAATGAAATATATATTTTTTTAAATGTGTAAATATCGCTGAACCTGTGCATTTATATATTGCGCGTAACGCTTATAAAGATATATTTTGACATATTTAAAATGACTTCTTTTCTTACATTTCTTAAAGGGTTAATCCCGATAATGTTTTTGAGAATAAAACTGCTAAATCTTGTGTTAAAATCCATTAAGATCCCCTACCTTAGGGCCGAGCAAGTAAGTCAATATATGTGATACGTTTTCAAACAATTTAAACCCACCAGTCTTCATCTTGAAATGGAGTCCGGTTTCCCAAACTGTATTATGCGGTGATTTTATAAAACCAGACTTTTATTTTATAAAAATTATGTGTAGGTGGAATTTACCTTTTGTTATCAAGTACAGTACATGGACCATTCACCGCGTAGACCTCTAAAGAAACGGGGATCGATTATCGGGTCCCCCAACGAAAGAATTGACCCAAAATCTTAAAAGGGTTACGTGTCCGGATAAGCTGTTTTAACGCTCACGTCCAAACGACTCAATATTTTGAGCTGAAATTCTGAGTCTATTTACACCATTCTTCTATATTTTGGCGTTAAAATTTCATACGAACTCGGACTTTTATTTTTGAGGCTCTCTTCTATTCGGACAGTCCCTTTAACACAGAGACATATTATACTCGAGTCTTTGGGGATTACAATCAACTATGTAGCCCTGGACATATACAAAAACTCTGCAGGCCACTGAGACAGGGGCCTAAGATCAGGCCCGAAGCCAGAAACCAAAATTTAGCCGACATAGGGGGGCGAGGAAGATACATTTCCGACAACAAAAAATCAATGAACGAAGGTCATCGCCGACTGCCGTAAGCAGCAGGAGGGGGGATAGCACGAAAATTAGAAGCTGTGAGAGTGAATTTAGGCCTCTAAAATGCGAGCATAGCTATCCAGCAATTTTGTTCCCAATGCAGACAGAAAAATTCCGACAGGAACGGGCATGGGGGGGGGGGCACTAGCCTCGGGCCTGCCTAAATTCACTGTGGGTAACCATTTAATAATTATTTAGGAAATTAACATAAAATATAATGTAGCATTAACCTCTTGGTATATTTATTGTAACGAAGTAATATCATTTAGGTGCATAGAACTTAATGAACTCTGCTAGTATTTACAATACATGATTTTGACTTCCACCTCTATATAAACTTTTGGCATGGCACGATCTTATTAAATCTAATTAATTCAATATGTCCATTAATAAGCTACACATGATCTGTGTACAAGATCCACACGACTTCAAATGTTTATGCACATGCCGTGACGAGATAAAAGACACAATTGCAGATATGACCATGTGTGCTAGGGTGTATATTGAGGAGTTCCCTGACAGTTATTAAGCGAGGAGCCGGGGGAGAAGAAAGGCTTGGAAGGGTGTGGACTCACCCGAGTCCAGCCGCTGCCTTGGCAGAAGGGCAGAATAGTAAATGTTATATTGTTAGATGTGTTCCTGTACAAGACTAGTTTCTGTAGAAGTTTAGTTGTAGATTAGTTCATGTTGCATGTATGTAACCGAATCTGTTTTAGATACCTTTAAATCCTTTATCTACGAAACTGTTATCTGTTTTCACTACGATAGTGTTACAATATTACGTGACTATTAATTAATGATATTTTGAAGATAAACATTAACAATAATACAACAAATATTTTGATTGAATTGAACAAATTTTATTTTTTTTGTACCACTGTGCAATAATATTGATTTTCATCAGTCATCACCATCAATTATTGTTTTCAAAAGGTGTCATTTAGATCTTTACGCGACTAATGATACACATCCACACCGGTCTATGGTGAATGGGGAATTAAGCGCATAAGGCTAGTGATAAAAAAATATTATCATTCAACGCTTCAACGATTTCTTATTATTATCACCACTGGTTAACCACGCATCATATATTTTCCCATAATTTTCAGGGAGCAATTTGTTATGTTTGTCCTAAATATAAATGTATACGTTTTCACTCTTACAAAAATATGCTTACAAATTGAATCGAATTGATCTTTTGTTTAGATCTTGGGAAGATAATAAAATTATAAGTATATTATTGAGTCTGTAGTTTATATGACTATATAGTAGGTAGTGAGAACAAAATTGGAGAAGTTATGATAAACATATTAAATATCTTAATAACATAAGTTTGTTTATCAATAACAGAAATTAATCAACAAGAGCGCGGTTATTAAAATATTATCATAGAATTATTATAATAATAAAATATACAACTATATATATATGGCTTTGACTTCAGGTTAATGAACTTACTGGTCTATATACAGGGGCTATTTTAAGGTGAATACAACCCAATAACTTCAATTACAATCATATCATTAAATAAAGTTACAATAATATCAGTAATTAAGCTATACAAACATACTGCTAATAATTCAATAGAGGGGTAACAGCCCTAATAGTAAAAAAAGGCCAGTTATTATGTGAACATTAATTTTAGCGCCTTGCACATAATTGAGGAAGCTAGTGCCAGCTGCACACTACATGTTTAAAATGATGTAGTCTGCACAAGGCTCTGGTCTGCACACAACAGGAAGCCTGATGCGACATGCACACTAAATAATTATAATCGTATAGTCTAATGTCGGGTTTATTACGAAAATGAAATGAAATGGGGTTTAACGTCATACTTTTCTGAAAAAGAGCGAACGTCATGCAGTGTGCTATGGGGAAACTGTACTCGGACAGGGGTTTTCCACCTAATGTATACATACATGTGACCTCGGTGTTTCGCCCGCTCCTAAACCAACGTAGCAGATCTAGAAGTTGAGAATGGGAGGAGGAGGGAGGTGAGGGTAATACGCTTGGGCGCTATTAACAATCTCGTCCCGCAAAGCGTGTCAAAGAATATGGATATGAGCATCCGGAAGAACATGGATCGCATTGCATATAACACTGATCAACCTGAAGGGGGACGGGGTCTCTCCTGGGTAATTAATTTGAGGCCATGGATGGGAGAAAATTCATGTGAACGAAAGGACAGTATAGTGGGGGTCAATGGGACATAATCTGGAGATCAGCTTGTTTTGTACGAGTTGACAGTATACACGAACAAGCGGTACTACTAACTGGGTAGCTCACTGTAACTGTGAATATGATAGTGATACGGATGACGCCATTATGGAATAGAGCGCCGTAGTCCCAAAAATATTTCAGATAGCAACGTATAAATATAACTTAGCTTTTGACCGTGACTGGGTCTGAGAATTTTAGTCAATGTCGTGGAAAGTAGGAGCAAGTCCGGACATAATCTCGAGGTCTGACTGTCAATTCTGCCTGTTTTGTGGGGTTGATATAACCGCTAGGTTCTTCAATAACTAATAAGTCTGGAATGGTTCTTCAATCTTTTAATTACTGGAACTTATATCTTACAATTAACAATTCAATATATATAATGTACACTTCCAGCACAGTGGATGACCTACGTAGCTGCTACTAAGTCGGATGACCTAATGACTTGCCTATTGATGTATATTAGCCTTTTTATATTCTAACTATAAATGGATAAGCTCAATTGTTGACATCAAAACATATACTATAGGATTATCACTACTAGAGACAATAACATAAATAAACAATAATGGATTAAATACTTAATTAATTAGCTTCTACCCTGATTAATATTAACAATGAGAAATTAAATACTATGCCTGGTCATATTGACATAACAATTGTACAGCCTGGCGCCCCACGAACCACTCACTAGTGGTATTACTAACTGGGCGATTCACTGTAACCGTGAATATGATAGTGATGAGATAGTATAAGACAGAGGGGTGAAAAAACGGTGACACAATAGAATCGGGTGTTGTAGGCGTCTAAAAAAAATCAGATATTCAACTGAGCTTTTAATTCTTTTTGGGACTGGGCCTGAGGGGACTTTGTCTCTAAGGGGTGCTTACTTGCTCCGTGCCTGCACTGATAACGGAAAACAACCTTGAGAAATCACGACCAAACTAGGAACGATCCCGGTTATTGATCCAGCGCTTTCAACACTGCGCCACGGCGGGTCCCGTCGAGATTGTAAACCAGCTCTCCAACCCGTTCAAGCATAATTATTGTGGGGAGTATTTTTAGCTGTCAAGCTGCTGTAAAACTTTAGTTGTTTATATTACAGACGCCTTTAATAGCTTTAGTAGCACAGTTGCGTCATCTCCATAGTATGTGAAAATCCTCAAAATTCATCATGGTTCCGCAAACCGCATGGTATAGTGTTGAAATGCATCCAATCAAGACGGGAATGTCACTTTTAGAAACATCTGGTCTAATTAAAGGGTATGTCTGTTCATTAGTAGCCAATGGTCACGGGTTTAATTGTAAATTCTGTTCCAATCTGCGCATGGCAAGTAAATGTCAGATATAGCCTCTATTATAATGTTGAAGCGTTGATTACACTTCCTGGATATTTCATGCGCGTGACCTGGTATTTTGGCCATGTTTACAAGACTAGATGGAGTGATGGCCAAAGTAATGTCTGACGTCTAAAAACAATTCTAACTGTTTAATAGTACGGTAGTTAATCTCACATAATTAGAAACAAATCACGTCCTTTTTGTAAGTTTCAATTCTCAATTACTCATTACTATCGCCATTGAAGAGACGACCACTGACAAGATCGGTCGCATTTTTTTGTTACGTCTTTTTTGTAAATCATTTCAGTGAAGCCTGTACCACAACAGGCCCGGGACTGTACAGCGCAGTGGACGCTTACGACTGGCCCCCGGATCCATTCACTTGATTTGATAATTGTTTAGTGTTTACAATGTCTTATTTTATGTCTTGTCCGCAGGTTTATCTTGTAGATTTTTGGGGTTTTTTTTGTTTTGCGTGTAGTGCAGTCCTCCTGCATTTACTATTATCGTTAAATTAAGTGTATGTTTGCATCAATTAAAGGAACGTATAAGTAAACTTACAATTCCGTTGTTTAAATGAGGGTCGCTTAAAGTATGCTCTATTACAGGTATGTTTTGGCAAGAAGGCTGTTTAGATCTGAACTTATAAGAAACCACTATTTGCAAAATGTCTGCCCCTCCCTGGCCAAACAAATTAGGTTCATAGGTAACACTTGGTTACCAAAACGTTGATCCAGAAACTACGTCAAATATGGCGGCAAAAATTGCGGGAATCGACAAGGTAATAACTACCATTAAGAAAAGTCAATACAGTGGATTTGTATGCCATATATCTCTTAAATCAACCTTTAACATCTACTTACACAACTTAAAGATGCATCCGCTAAAGGTCGATTATTCTTCGACAACATTGACGTCTTGTCCTAATTAGGCTTTCATTACCATGTAGGTATACCCATGTAGGCTACTGGGTCGCAATTACGGTACAACTTATCCAGGCTTAGTTTTAAAAAAATAACGCTCGTAAAAAATAATCAATGTACGTTTTTATATCGAGGAGAAGGGACCAAAATCAAGCAACTAAAATAGATAGTCTCATGAGGAACAGGTATATTGCAATGGGTTACATCATGATTAGTGTACCGGCCGCATTTAGGTACTTAATATTTAGTTTGCAGATCGGAATAATCAACACCATATTTATTCAGGCGTGGCTTTTTGGTCGAGAGCGAAATATTAAGTAATATATTGATACTGCAAGAGGGTGTTCCCAAACGTGCATGTTTATAAATTTGTCACGCGCGTCCGATATTTCATCTGGTATAAATAATATATGCTTGGCACGTTGTCGATACATTTTTTGAATTCATGATGCGCTAACGTCAAGCGAAGACGTCACATCCGTAGTTTAATCCGCAAAAAGCCAGGATCCGCGGTGGCTCAGTAAATAAGGTACTGGCTTTGACCTCGTTGTTGGGTTGGAAGTTCCCGGGGAATGGTGCTAGTTGAAGGGCCTGGCAAAGAATAGCAATGAAATACAATGGAAAGGAAGTTAACGTCCTACTGTTTTGCTCCGATTGGGCTAATGAAGATGGGCATACGCCATACAGTGTGATATGAAGGAAATTGATCATGAACAGCGGCACTAATTACCTACTCTTATATTGAATTCAATCTGCCAATGGATCTTTTACTTGTACGCCATTGTAAACATAGAACCTCGGTTTTCGCCCCTTCCGAATGATTATACAGCAGTCCTTCTAAGGCTCTCCGTTCTGTGCAACTGACAAAGAGAAGCCACGTCGGAAATACGCGAACTCCAGGCTTCCGAATGATTATACAGCAGTCCTTCTAAGGCTCTCCGTTCTGTGCAACTGACAAAGAGAAGCCACGTCGGAAATACGCGAACTCCAGGCTGGCGACCCAGCGTCTTATCCATCGAATCCTCCACAAAGAATAGCGTCTAGTCGTTCGGATGTTACGATATCCAAGGTTGCTATTGTCTACGCAGAGCTGCAACCGATGATTTTCAAGTAGTCCGCGAACACTTCCGCCATAGCACACTGCGTGTCGTATGACCAACTTCACTAATGCGGTTGATACAGAAAAGAAGGGCGTTAAACTTTAGTTCACTGCCTTTAGGGAATAGTACATTCTCCGATTACACCGATCTTCGTCTGTTAATTACGACATTTTGTCCCTAAAAAGATAACAGACAATAAAAAGGTGCCCATAAATATAACGAAGAGGACATGGTGACCGCTCTGTCTACTCACACATGCTTACTACTGGAATATTTTGATTGGATCTATGGCACCAGTAATTGAAATAGTTTAAATGTAACAATACTTGAAACTATTAGCATTAGATAACATTTGATCATGGTGTTGAAAATCACACGTCAACAACGTAAAACTTGGTGATGTGGAGAGGTAATCACACAGGTCAATATAAAATCACAGGCCACCCTAACTATTATACCTCCTGTATTCAAAAGAATACTTTTACTACCCAAAATAACACTGAGTATATTTTTTGTATTCGGTGTATCAATTGTTTCCATATATCAGTCCCAACTGGCATCCGCGTCGACAGCAAAGGTGTATTCGTCCAGTACCTTATAAAAATTACCTTCTTAAATCACTAGATTTACAGAAATTCTGTATATTTCCAGCTTGGGGGGGGGGGGGAGGTAATTTGCCATCTCCACCAAGTATAAGGTCTATGCAATAGTCGCAGACTTTCCACACTGCGTAATAATCGTTGTAATGGATGCGCAATGTGGCCGGGGTGGGGCTATGAATGGAGTGATTGTGACCGTAATATTAATATGCAAGTGTTGCAGCTATAAAATATAAATTTTATTGACTGGTAATTTCTACTTACTCAAGACATTATTAATTATAATTCCAATAAAAAAAAGTAACACGCAAAAGTTATTAGCCACAGCTCAATAATATTACTTTTTCTATTAGCCACGGGAACTCAAATTAGAAGTCACATTAAGTTGTCTATACTCATACAGGTTAAAAAACATAGACATTGTACTCTTCAATGTTCTTGGATTAAAGACGGAAATTCGGGATTTCATTTCATGATTGTAATTTACAAGAGTTATCTGATTCTTGCTTAGAGGAAAAGATCCGCTGATACTTGCAGTAAGCCAATTGTTATCAATGCCCCCCCCCCCCCTGACTTGTCCCTCATTATTATAATTAGAGTTGTGTATCACTTGACATAATTATAGTTTATAATACTAAGAGATGGACAGCTACAATAGAAACGGGGTATCTCTTGACAAAGATTTACTATTATTTGCTTGTTTTTGTTTTCAAGGAAAGGGTATTAATATTATGGTGAATAGCTTCCTGTTTTGTTAAATCATATCATATTCAGAGAGTTAATTAAAATTTCGTATAGATTAATCTTGTAATTAGTGTCTCGTAAATAGGTCTAGCTAGGGGTAAACATCTATATCTGTATCACATGGTGTAATGCGACACAGTTGTTCTTTAATTAAGAACTAAAGGGATAGCCTACTAAGATCTCACTCTTATAATCATATATTTTGAGGGTTTCTACGGTAATTTTTTTTAGACTAATATAACAAATGTGATTGCACTGTTAACCACACATAACAGTTGTTTTATAACTTCAAAATATTATTAAATGTTTCGTGCGTTGTCCCAAACCCCTGATGTTGGCATTAGACAGCTGCCACCGTAATGGATGTTGTTATGTTAAAGTTTGAAGAAACTTATTATAAATGTATGTGTACTCTTGTTTCCTGTTCACGTGTCGCTCCTTGGGTCAGGGGCCTGTAGTTAATACTTATGCGCAAGTGCAACAGTGACTTTTGCATCCGGCATATCAGAAAAGTACCCAATATTGTTTTCAGAATTATCGTGGTCTTTTCGTATCCTATCATTGTATTTTCTAATTGCTGAACTGTCCATATCGTTCGCTTCAATTCGACTTTCCAATTGCAATTTTTTTACATTAAAGCGTAAGCATGATTTTCACCCAACAATGTCTCGACCGACCTCAACCCCAAAACGACTATCACCAGACCTCTCGTTTTTTTCTAATTTCTTATTTTCGACTTGCATTTTGGCTTGTATACCGTCTTGGCGACTTTCGTCTTTGATATATTTTTGTATTTATTGATGTCGGTAAGAAGGCGACAAGACGGTATACCAGCCAAAATGCAAGTCGAAAATAGGAAATTAAGAAATAAACGCACGCCAATTTTGGCTTGCTGTCGAAAATAAGAAATTAGGAAAAAACGAGGGGCGCTATTATCGCTGTGTATTATTTCTTAATTTCCTATTTTCGAGTTGATTTTGGCTTGTATACCGTCTTGGCGCCTCGTATTTTGTCGTAACTTCTACTTTTGGACTTTCGTGTTTTGAAGGGGCGAAAAGTGGAAATTATGAATGGTAGTTATAGGCTTCCATATTAAACACCCACACGACGGAAACTTGTAATACAATACACATCATAACAAGACATAAAAACATATCAAAACCCTCATTCTATAATCTAAATAGTACCCCTTGATAAGTGCAATTAGTATGTAATCTCAATACCACCCATTGGGTTTAATGTTAGTTTTTCCCTGTAATTTTCCCCAAGATTCGTTGGTCCGAACATATTCAATCCCAGATCGGGCGATATGAGGTAATGTTTACCTCCCACGACCATATGGGGCTGTCGACTTTGTAATGACAGTGTAACCTTTGAGTACTCAAACCGGTAATATCATACCAATATGTGGAATCGAGGACTTTCAAATTAAGTTGTCATTCTTCATTTTCGGAAGTCACGGATGTTTCATAATATTGTGTGAATTAAGTGCAGGATTTAAATGTCCTGGTTTATATCGAGTTCGAATCCCGCCATTCATAAATGTCCGTATCCCCTTTTTGTTCGTTATAATTCCAACACTTTAAAGGTTGCAAACCTCTAACTCAATATTATTCCATTACTTGGGAAATAACAAATTTAAAGTCAATCGTCGACGTAATGCATACTCTATATTGCCTACTATCGAGCGACATTTGTAATGTTCTTAGATTAAATGTCAAACTAACTAGGCGCGAGCGACTGCCATTCAGTTTGGACCACTCTCAATGTCTCATATTTCGATGAACTTAACTGATTAGAAATTACAAACATTTTTTAACATGAATGTAAATACATTCAAATGTGCTCTTTATGTCCACTTTCTGGGATTTTGTTTAAGAAATAGCATACATGTTTATATGAAGTTAGCATATTGATGAGATATAACAATCGGATTAAAATACAGATCTACCTACATGTATACATGTATTTCGCTTTTTATACTTTCGATTGCCTACACTTTATGAAGATCTGGCCAGTTGTAATAAAAGGTTGCATCAGAGGTCATACGAGCGGCTTTTGACCCTATGACGCCATACATTCGCTTAACCAATCAGCGTTGATATCTCTAGTGGGTTACACACAGTTTTGTGCACCTCACGCTAAAAACACGCGTGATAGACCTCAACATCTTCTAGAAGGTTTATATAACAACTCTTCCAGATCGTAGTGAAGTAAAAACAAGCAAAACGGCATTTTGAACTATAAAAAGGTAACAAAATATTATCTGTGTTTTAATCGGATTTGTAATATAATATCGCATAGCCTTATAAGATTTCGAATTCCTCGTGATTTGGTATTGTATTATATCTTTAAAACTTCCAGTCATCATTTGGCAAACCGTTTTCAATGGATTGGGTGTGGAAAAGATAAGAAGGACATTCGTCATAAATGCATCTGTATTATACTTAATTATGTATTTGAACATAACCAATCTGTGTCATATGATTCAATAATGAAGGCAATTACATTTATATATTTTGATTCGAAAGATCCGGGGTTTTTTTATTTCTAAATAAGACGGATTAATTACTAACGCCAACGGTCTTTATTCTATGCGGGCAACCCTATCTGCTGATTGTTCCCCTTCTCTATCCACGGCCATGACTAAAAACGCCTACCAGCATGGACACTCCTGGGACTTGGGTATTGTTTACCAGTGTCGAGGTGACCTCTATATCGGCACTCTGCTGAATAAAGTTTAAAAAAAAGATAGTCTGCATCTATATCAGAACGAATCTGAGTTCTAATGGAGAATTAATTGTGAGAGAAAATAAAAGATTGTTATAAAAGCGTGAAAATAGTCCCCGATTGTTGATAGTTAGTGGTTGAGAAGGTCACGCTATCTCCCACGCGTACTTTTACCTGTAATCACGGGCAACATGATCGTTTTGATGTTACCGACAATAATATACATTAAATACGAGGGTTTAATATAGTAGCTGATATTATTACGTGTCTTTTTGTGTCTGAATCTGGCTTACTGTGATTGATCTGATATCGATTGATTGGAATTATAAAGACAATCAATATGAACCTCTTTCCTTACACCACCTTGCATACAATAAGTAAACAACTCATGTTGTTGTTCATATCTTAGAATATCACCTGAGAAATATCAAAGTTTAATTATCAAATGTTAAGTGTGTGCGTGTCTCTGCTGTTTGATAATGATAAATTGAGTCAATGACATTACCTCCTTCAAACAAAATCAACGCGACCTAGACTCAACAGAATTTGTTTTAATCAATATAAAAGTTGCATGTAATAAGCAAGACACCTTTATTTCTATTCTGTTGTACTTGAATAATATGCAATTAAAGCACGAATTAATCAACAATATTTGTTATTCATATTTCCTGGTATACATGACGGCTGTTATTTATCGCATGGAACAGGACAGTTTATTTATTACTTTTCCAATCCTGATTATCTCCCTTCACATCTGAAGATTTTGTTACCGTTAAATTTGCTGCTAGTTATAAGCGAAGTTGATAAAGTCAGGTATTCGATAGAAATTCTACCATTGAAGATTTTTATTATTATTATTATTATTTTTATTGATAATTGCAAGTGCTGTACGACGACAACCAACTACCTTTTCGGGGATCTGCTTTTTATCCGCCCACATTTTCATGCGAACGAATATTGTGTTCGCCCCTGTCCGTCCACATTTTTTTTCCTGATTTTGACGAATCTTGAATTATAGAACCAGTATGAGCTACACCACACGCTGTTAAAAAATACGTCCCAGTCTTCTTACCGACTTTATTGACATGATAACGCACAAATATATCACCGCGGCCATATAAGATGATACGAAATTTAGGTAAGTCGGGGGGGGGGGGGGATTGGGATTTTTGAAAAAGTTTAATTATAAATTATTGTAATTGGGCTAGGCAAACCAGCAAACGACTGAAGATTCTCATCTTTTCAACGATTTTATTTTTTTTTCTCTCAGGCTTACCTAAATTTCGTTTCATCTTATATGGCCGAATTCGTAATTTTGTGCGTTACCCTTTCAATGAAGTCGGCGAGAAGACTATTTTTTAACAGAGTATTGTGTCGCTCATACTGGTTCTAGCGGGATAAGGAAAGACTTATTTTCTCTGGATCTAGGTTTTTTTCGATACTTTTGGGCATAGGTCAACTACCTCCGGTGTCATCGCCTTGGTCACCACAAAATGTCGGTGTTTAAATTTGTTGGTGTCTTATTTTCTCTGGATCTAGGTTCCTTTCGATACTTGTGCCCTTAATTGCACGACAAACCATTTTTCTCTGTCCACCTCTTACAGAAATTGGGCGTATCTTGCATGGCAACCGTTCGTTATTCTCCACATAGTTTGCAATGTGAGAAAACGTGTACGACAGTTTGCATTGGCATACATCATAATATTATATAACATGAATATGATGTATACCAAGTATTTTATGCTACTTAAAGGCCCAATAACACTCTTGTTGTAACTAAATAATATGCCCCAATCATTATTCTGGTCAACAAATTTTACTATTTTATAATATTCCAATAAATTGATGATACAAATTTCCTCTTAACACACCGAATTAAAAAAAAATGAAAAAATTCCACTACATGGTTTGAAAAGCTTTATGTAAACCTTTTCAAATGTAACTTAAATTTTAAAATATTTTCGAACCCTCTGGACAAGTAAAATAGGATGTAATGGATAATTTACACAACTGGTAGGACAATTAAACATATAGTATTTAGAATAAGGCTATTTTTTCTGGACCTGTCAAGCCAGCAAGAGTGTTATTGACCCTTTAACATTGTGATAATGTGGGATATATGTGTATTAGGAGTGGCTCAAGCATCATTTGTTGCTGGTTAAATCAATTGTCTTTATTATGTATTTTTAATGTATAATATAAGTAGTGTTTTGACAAGATTCCCCGAGCTGTTTGCATAGGTTAACTACCTCCAGCGTCGTCGCCTTAGTCACCACAAAATGTTGGTGTTTTAAATTTGTTGGTGTATAATATGTCTCTTCGCCTTCAATAAATCAGGCACCAATAATTCTATTAATACCCAATTGTCTGTTTATATTGATAACGTTCTAGTGGATTTACGTCATTATTATTGCTGATCATTATTTGTATTGTCAATTCAATATTAGTCAATATTGTAACAATTAGCTATGGTAAATACCGACGTAGGTCATGCTTCTTATCTCCAACGTAAGAGGAGTCACAAATGGAGTTAGGTGCCCTTTAATAGTCTTGATTAATGAGGCTCATTAATGTCAGTAGTGGGAGTAGAGTCAATAATGGCCTGAGATGATTACAGGGCTATATTTAGAGATACAGGAAACATGCAATGTTTATTATTACTTCTGTAAAGATAAGAAACTGATACGTCAATATCATTCTCTTTGGAAGTATGTATACAAACCAATTCTCTCTTGCGAATGTCATTTCTTTAATGGGTTTAAACATGAGTTAAACCAAAACTCAATCGGTAATGTAATATTTTTATAAAAGGTTAGGACATAGAGTCATAGATGTGGTTTTATCTTCATTAAAACCACAACAAATATTTTATTTTATAGGGAATTAGTTTGGGTTTTTATGCTCATTGAGTAGTGCACCCGTCTTAGCACAGGAAAGGTGTATTATAGCTTTGTTAAATACCAGCAATTTGTCACGAAAAGAAAATCTGGCGTCGTGATCTGCCACTGGTCTCCATAATAGCCATCGAAACACAGATATGTGATCCTTATACCTGCCAATAACTATTGTCGTGAGTATTTCTTAATATGACATTGGCCCTCGAAGCTCGATATCCGAGGTAATTTAAATTGCTCTTGTGGTGAGCTTGGTATGCTGTATAGGATGGGTATAGGATCGATTATCCAGATATTGTTTAACCCTACAGCAGCCTTTTCATAGATATTTATACGAGTTACAAAATCGTGTTAGTTTTCTGGAGACTGCTTTTGTCAACCAATCGTTTAATCGTAAAAGAATGAACCTTGTTAGTTTTCAACGTATTCCAAGATTTTTTTCCCGATTAGCTCCCTTTAATACTAAACTGTTGGCATCTCCAGATGCTGAAATTGTAATCCAGAAAAGATATAGCAAGATTGATTTGTATTTCTTACATTCAAAAAGATTTTCAATCTAAAGTTAATTTCTACAGTTTACTGTATCGGACAGCGCCAATATTACAATGAGCTGTAGTACACTTCCGTTTTAATAACTTCTGTCGAAGGATCCCGGCAGACGTTTTCAATAAATACCGGATATTCACTTTTCAAGATTGAAAGAATCCCTAAACTTAATGGATATTATTTTTTTTCAAAAACTTAAAATCGAATGCATAGGTTAAAATCGCATATGCCCATTAAAATTTGGCATCAGCTAAGAAGACACCCGGCCTCCAGACTGTATTACATGCTGTAGTAATTTGGGATTGTCGAATAGCTTGCCACAGAAAGCCAACTAATCACTTGGTGAAACATCATTCATCAAAATATATACATTTCTCAATATCTAAAATTGACGTAATGACTTTAAAACACTTTGATCTGAACCCATGTGGATATACCACGTGGAGGAACTCATCTTCTGCTTATAATTAAACCACTTTTCATCTCCAAAATATTGATTTATTCTGGTTAAAAATATGGAAATGCAAAAATGGCAGATGTTTGGCTTGAGTAAAATGTTTCGTTTCCTAGAAATTGACTCCATTTAAAAGCTAATAAATGGATAATATAGACTATTGTTCATCTGTGTCCAATAAATGGATAGTTTTACATAAGTTGAAATTAAAGAGATGCATAATAAATTACCTATTGCATAAAAAAATGTTCATATTACGTCAATTCGTATGCGTCATCTCAACTGGAAATAGTATCTAAACTCGTTCTTCAAGATTAAGGGCATGGCACATCTGCATTTTGAAACGTTTTTACCGCCGCCAAATAATTGTTAATGGGTATGGTATGATTTTATCAACCATCACAGTAAAAATAATTTAATCATTTTCCTAGATTATATATATGATAATCTTGAGTTTATTAATATAATGTCCAATATCAAAGTTTTAATTTTGCCCCTTTTAAAGTAAGAATACTACAGTAATATTAAGTGGATTTAGGATTTTTGTTATCAATTATTACTATGGTTCCTGTCCAATAAATGGATAGTTTACATGAGTTTAAATTAAAGACAGGCATAATAAATTACCTATTGCATAAAAAAAATGTTCATATTACGTCAATTTGTATGCGTCATCTCAACTGGAAATAGTATCTAAACTCGTTCTTCAAGATTAAGGGCATGGCACATCTGCAATTTGAAACGTTTTTACCGCCGCCAAATAATTGTAATGGGTATGGTATGATTTTATCAACCATCACAGTAAAAATAATTTAATCATTTTCCTAGATTATATATATGATAATCTTGAGTTTATTAATATAATGTCCCATATCAAAGTTTTAATTTTGCCCCTTTTAAAGTAAAAATACTACAGTAATATTAAGTGGATTTAGGATTTTTGTTATCAATTATTACTATGATCCTGTTTTGTTAAACTGATTTGTCTCAGTAGTCAATATTAGTCTTTAACTCTAAATAGTTCTATTATGTTTAGATGAAATGAAATGGGGTTAACGTTCTACTGTTTTGTGGACTAATAAAGACGGGCATACGCCGATCTAGTTCCCAAAGGCAGCCGCGGGGCCAGAGGCCTCTGGTTCCTTTTACCGGCCATTTTTGTCCACTTTTTACCGAACCTAAGCCCCGCCCATTCTGGTCTCAGCAGGGGCGGATCTAGGAATTTCGAAGGGGGGGGGGGAAATGAGCATTGACCACGGAGACGGGGCACGACGCTCAGGGGAGTGGTGGAAGCAATCTTTCGCGAGCGTAGCGAGCCAAAAAAAAATTTGGGGAGAGGGGCGTGGTCTTTTGTGAAAATTCAACCCTTATATTGGTGTATTTTCATAGCATTTGCTGTCTTATTTGCTATATATAAATAAACAAAATACCAATGTTACTTTCTGTAAACTAATTTAGGATGATAGAGTACTACGGCAAACAAAAATAAATAATGCCTTCGCAGACATGCTTTGTGTGGGCTTTTACCATTGCTTTTCCGCTTGCCGTGGTAAATTTCGAGCGCTGAGTTTGTGTACAGAGAAGGACGAAGTTGAAGGGTTTTAAATACGACTGGGCGACTTTCTTCGATTATTTCTTTGTGTTGGGCGGCAGTAAATAGTGCCGCCCGGCGTGGATACATGCATGTTCCTTGCATTTGAAGCCATTCCAATAGCTATTTCGCTGATATTTTCGGGCATATTTTGGTCTGAGAAAAGGTACTTTCAAAGTAAAAAAGGGCACTGTCGAAAATTGGGGGGGGGGGGCTGCTCTGATTGGTCAATTTTTTTGAGTCGATTTCTCGGAAGCCACCTCACTGACATAAATTTGATCCTAAACGTACAAATATTTTGTAAAGCTCTATTTTCTACGCATGGGTATATTTTTAAGTGATTCGGTCATCCATGCACGTAAAATAACTACGCGTGTGTATATTTGTAAGTGATTCGGTCATCAAGTCACGTAAAATAAATACATTATGTCACGTGACAGTCACCAGAGAAATTTCTCCAAAATGCTTTCTTGTCAGGTCATGCACTCTGCATCACTTACAAGGGGAAACCACGCCGGAAAACCTGTATGAACTTTCTCGGCCAATGCTGGGATCGAACACCCGACCTCCGAGCTAGCGTCTTACCCACTTAGCCACGTGACCCCCCCCCTTTTTTTAGATAACCGGTGACTATTGGAAATATTTGTGAGACTATTTTGCTCAACTATTAGCATATTATCTGATATTAAATATTTATCTGATAATGTTAACATATTGTATTCTGTTTCATGCCTTGTTTCCATATTTATCGGTCGGTCGTTCGACATTCGTTTGTGTCAAAATAAAGCACATTACCGTGCTAAATCAGACTTGTATCAGTTCAATACATCGATTTCACACCTTTTAATTCCATGAGAAGTTGGAGCTAGTTTTATTTTTATCGACTTAATGACAGCATGAGCCATTTTTTTATTATCATTTCATTTGTTATGTTCTTATCACCAATCAGCGGTTTTTTAAGTACTGTTTGGTATTGAAAGTATTACTCAATAAAGCCTATTTTTTTATATTTTCATCAGAGTTGATTTTGATGTAAAAGTTAATAAGGTTTATATTAGTTGCTATATTTATCATGGATTCTATTCAGTATAGGCTTGATTCAATACCATTTCATGTAAAGTGTTTTAAAGCCGGCTCGTCTACCATTTCGCAAAGCCATTTGATTGTATACAACTAGCAATTTAGAGCTTTTGTTCAACGGTTAATAATTAATATGATGCATGTGGGTTATTATGAAAAATAATCAAATTTCCTGATACCAGGGAATAAACGTTAAAAAATAAAGACTCAGAATGGGATAGTAAGCTTCGGAAGTAACAATTTCCAAGATAAACACATTTTATAACTATGAAACCATAAAATATTCATGTAATCCAGTTACATAATATTGGACATGTATGTAATAGATAGAACCATTAAATGCAATGATGCTATGTATGAACTGATGAAAAAAAGCTGATATTTTTTCATCATCGCGTTCGAAGTAAATTAGTTTAACTACGGGTATAATCCCCTCGAGCACGGCACTCGTCACCATTTATAGCAAAATTGGACACTGATTTGGAACTTGGTGTGAAACTGAAAAGCCTAAGCTGGTGGTGATGCTTTTCTCAAATGTGTTGAATAAAGTGATACTGATATCACAGGGGCAACTGATATTAAAATTGATGGCGCCACTCCCCACCCTCTTCTCTGAAGAATACCAATTACATGTAGTAGTCTAACCATCCACGCTAATTTGTATGTATTTGAAATATTCTTCTTCTATAGATAGTCTTGATATGCTCCACCTTTTTTTGATTTCATATATTTTTAACATTTTGTTACATCCGTTACTAGAGATTAAGTTACCATAAGTTTCGTGTTTTCGTTTGAATCGCAGCAAATATTATTTTGAAAGTTGAAAATGAAAACTAGTCTCCTATACATATCACATAATTTACTTCCCTGAAAAATAGGGTTTACCATTCAGTCAACTGCCTTGGCTTCGATTCCCCGGTCGACGTGATAAGGAATAGGGTCGCCTGTCCAATCTCGTGGGTTTTCTCCTGGTCCTCCAACTGCTAAAGACAACTCAGCGCAAGCAAATTGGAGCATATGTTATTCCCGAAATGACCATAGTTTGTGTTGAGTGGACGTTGATCTCTCTCTCTCTCTCTCTCGCTCTCTCTCTCCCTGTATCGCTCCCTGTGTGTCAGCAGCCGCTTTGATGACCCAATTAAAATACATTAGGGTCAAGGCTAATGATAACATTTGAGTGGTAGGGTTTGTTGTATCAAACATGGAGCCCATGTTTATGTTGATTTAATGCAAACATATTGACAAACACGGGCGCTACCGGATAGCTAAACTCTAATTAATGGACAATGAATTTTTGCGTCAAGCAGTTTTTGTAAATTCAGCAATGGCTAACGCTGAGATACCAAACCGGCATCGGGGACTGGGGGAGAGCACCGTATGTATGAAATGTATTTTTACATTAAATGTCTTAGTTTACTGACCTAGAAATTGGTAATTTAAAAATACTGGCTGTTTATAAATCTTCGTTTACGGTCAGTGACAAACAAAATTTGGAAATAATCCTTGAAAAATATTCTGGCAACATTTTGTGTCCGATTGATATGGGCCTTTATGTACGTTAATTATTATTTGTAGGTCATATTAAGCCCGAGAAAACACGCACATTTGGTTGATCTCCAAAATGTAAACATTCCTTACATTTGTACAGTATAGCACCCGGAGTTGACTCCGAAAAGTTCCCGTGCAGGAAACACTTATGTGCATTTCAAATTAAATAAAAAGTTTAGCACTCCTATCATCAAGCTTAGCTAATATTTTAAACAAATATTTGAATGATGTTTTGCTGAATTAAAACAACATTGAACTTATTTTATTTCCTAAAAATTACGTTCGCACGTTTTTTAAAAATCGAAAGTAGGTTTTGAACGTGACATTTTTTCAGGTAAACGGTGACCTTGAATTATGTTAGTTTTGGCTAGCTGTCAGGCATATCGTTCTATAGATATCAAATATTTATTAGGGACATGCGGCAAATGGAGTTTAGAGCTAGTCTGTAAACAGACATTATTTTCTATAGCTACAATGTATTTTTCACTGATTCTGATTTCACCTACAGCATATTTAATTAATCTATGGGAGAGAGGGGGAGGTTAACTTCAATAATTCGCTTGTGCATAGGGGTATTTAAACAGTGGAAGGAAACCTGGGGACCTAGAGAAAACCCGGGAGGTTAGAGATGCTGCCTTATTCCTTGTCGCATAAATACGAGGAATCCAAGCCACATTATTTGACTCTGTGACCTACCGTATGAGACGGCAATTCACTCATCTTAAAAAATGCTAGACCTTTAAAAAATATTAAAAAGGAGCCATTAAGAGCAAGTAATCATAGTTTTTCCGTTTATGATAATATTTTATATCATTTTAACCACAAATAACATTTTTACGGGACAACGGCGCTACGGTCTAATCTTGTTTCCAATTACAACATCTGTCAAAGATATTTTTGCGTGTGTGAACGGGACCTCGTTTTTGGACACTCCAACGACTAGACACTCGCCTTGCAAGGTCCTCTGTCCTTCGCCATTAACAAGAGGAAATCGCGCCTGAAAGTCCCAAACAACGTTCTTGGCAACAACACCAAGGGCGAACTTAAGCCTTTCTGGATAGCCAGCCAGTGTTTTAGACGAGGGGATCACGGTGGCTAAGTGGATAAGGCGTTGGTTCGCTAGCCTGGAAGTCGGGTGACCGATCCCTGCATTGGCCGAGAAAGTTCATCTCGATTTTCCGACGTGATTTCCCCTTGTCAGTGATACAGAAGGAGGGCCTGACAAGGACAGCTGCCTAGTCGTTCGGATGGGACGAAAAACCGAGGTCCCGTGTACACATTGGAGTGCACGTAAAAGATCCCTTGGCAGTTGGAATTCGATATAAGAGTAGGCCGTAGCGCCGCTGCCCGGGCAAAATTTCCCTCATAGCACACTGTATGGCGTATGCCCGTCTTCAATTAGCTCAGGTTAAATGCATAACAGTAGGACGTTAAACCCCATTTCATTCATTCATTCGTTTTAGACACTAACACCAAGGCTCCCGATCCACAACACCGAAGTTCTACTCATATTACTCTGCTTAGAACACTTATGTTTTCAGGAGTTTACAAACATTAGGGTTAATTTAGATTTTTTTTCTTTCGATCACCTGTGGAGAGAGAGAGGAGAGGGGATAGGGGAGAGAGATGTAGAGAGAGAGACAAAATTGGATTTTCTAATAAATACAGTCATCCATGTATACAAAAAAGAAAGAAAGAGATGGGGTTTAACGACTAGGTCATTTCGGGACTAACATATGGTTTAATTTTTTATGTCAATAATTCGCTTCGGCGTAGGGGTCTTTAGCAGTGAGAGGAAACCGGAGTGCCCAGAGGAAACCCACGAGGTTGAGAGAAAAAATAGAGAGAGAGAGAGAGAGAGAGAAATGGGGTTTACCGTCCACTCAACACAACTAGGTCACTTCGGGACTAACATATGTTGTAATTTTATGTCAATAATTCGCTTGCGCGTAGGGGTCTTTAGAAGTTGGAGGAAACCGGGATCATCTGTGGCCAAGTCTGCCTAAATGTGAAACATATCACGGACCAATTGTATTAAAGATATCGCAAGGATTGTTTTACCGGTTGTTTTGATGTTTCCCGAATAGTTGTTTTTAAGTCTGGCTTTATTTTTCATGCCAGTGCTCTTGCTTTTTTCAATTGTTTTTATCTCCGAAAATATGTGGAGAGAGAGAGGGGAGGGGATAGGAGAGAGAGGTAGAGAGAGAAATAAAATTGGATTTCCTAATAAATACAGTCATCCATGTATACAAAAAAGAAAGAAAGAGATGGGGTTTAACGTCCACTCAACACAACTAGGTCATTTCGGGACTAACATATGGTTTAATTTTTTTATGTCAATAATTCGCTTCGGCGTAGGGGTCTTTAACAGTGGGAGGAAACCGGAGTGCCCGGAGGAAACCCACGAGGTTGAGAAAAAAAAGAGAGAGGGAGAGAAATGGGGTTTAACGTCCACTCAACACAACTAGGTCACTTCGGGACTAACAATATGTTGTAAATTTATTTCAATAATTCGCTTGCGCGTAGGGATCTTTAGAAGTTGGAGGAAACCGGGATCATTTGTGGCCAAGTCAGTCTAAATGTGAAACATATCACGGACCAATTGTATTAAAGATATCGCAAGGATTGTTTTACCGGTTGTTTGGGGGTTTCCCGAATAGTTGTTTTCAAATCTGGCTTTATTTTTCATCCCAGTGCTCTTGCTTTTTCAATTGTTTTTATCTCCGAAAATGTGTGACGTAGTGTATCCCAACTTTAAAGCTCAACATAAATCTAAGATCCTTTATTACAGAAGTTAAATTTATGCGTAGGCCTAGTTGTGTTTTGATTTTTCGACCTTTAGATTATTTCAATCTATTTGCTTGGGGTTTTCTAGTTGCACCATAGACGGATTTTAATTGAATGGTTGAGTTGGCAATGCCTGGCGAATGAACAGCTTGTAGGTCAGCGTTTGACGCATATCCCTGTTACCCCGGAAATATGAACCAGGGCCCACGCGTCAATGTTTTCTTCCGCCTCCGCCGTGACTGGAACTCCGAAGTCAGTAAGGAGCGACAAACATTGAACTGTTCGCTAGGTATCCTATTTGCGTAAACTTCCTATCTACAAGATAGATTTCGACAAATATCGATTTTATTATGACCATACGGGCACAAATAGATCTTGTTGATAATTATAAATGGGATATGATTAACTTATAATCAGTTAAAATTCGTGTCTTTATTTTAATTCCTAGAATCGACCTCTTATTTATATACCACAATATATGATGGTTAAATATATTATGTAATATTATTTCATATTTCGAAAAAATTCAGTGGCGCGACTTTTTGGCTAGTGTTGTCGGCAATGGTAATGTCCTGTGGCGTGCTTCTTAAGGATTGAACACCCGACGCGCGGGCCAGCGTCTTACCCACTAAGCCACCGTGGTCGCCTAAACAATACCTACATGAACTGTTGAATTATTACCAACTAAGTATTGTGCATTAGCTTTTATAGCAAGAACGGTCAAATGGGGGGATCACGGTGGCTAAGTGGATAAGGCGCTGGTTCGCTAGTCTGGAGGTCGGGTGTTCGATCCCTGCATTGGCCGAAAAAGTTAATCTCGATTTTCCGGCGTGATTTCCCCTTGTCAGTGATGCAGGAGGGCCTAACAGGGGCAGCTGCCTAGTCGTTCGGATGGGACGAAAAACCAAGGTCCCGTGTACACATTGGCGTGCAAGTAAAAGATCCCTTGGCAGTTGGAATTCCTGCCCGGGCAAAATTTTCCTCATAGCACACTGTATGGCGTATGCCCGTCTTCGATTAGCCCAGGCTATCTGCATTAAACCCCATTTCATTCATTACGGTCAAATGGTACATAATGCACATCTTTAAGAAATTAAACATTTCAAGACAAAATTACATACATTAACGTTGCGTTTGAAATGACAAAATGTACGTTACTATACAGACTTTAGTTGTGGGTTTGGGGTAAATTCTAGATAATTGTAAATTATAGGTCAAGAAACCATGTGAATTTATTTTGCATGATAAAATGGGTCTTTTCCGATCCTCTTAGAGCGGCCCACTTATACTCTTTGTATTTGTAAACAATTGTAGGCCTATATTTAAAAAGTTAAAGTCCATTCAAGAAAGGAAATAATTCAATTGGCTGATTATTAAAAATTTCCTAATTAGGATTGCCACATTGACCTATATTCGTCAATCATTCATTCATAAATGTCCTCGACATACTACGCTATGAAAATACGTCTGCCAGTACAGTGTAAATATTTTATGGAGGAGGACGGAAACCGACGAGTGGCACCGGAAGTACATTGATTCAGCTGATGATTGTATTCGGGACCCGTGACTTTGACATAATCTTTTAATAGTAACTGTTTTGCACGATTAGAATCATAAAGCATTATCATTGTATAGATAGTGCAATCAACAGATTAATAGTAGGATTAGTCTTGTTTCTACACGAGGAAATATTCCCTGCTGTCTTCGTAATTGAAGCGGCATCCTACGTCATACGGGGTTCGCTCGACCTGGGTTCGTGTGTATCTATTTAAATTTATAGTACAATACTTTACAGGCTATTTGATCAATGTAAAGTACCGCCATTAATTAATTTCCATGTACTTGATAACTCACATTATCTTAATGACAGTAGGTTCAAATATTGTGGTGTTGTTTTGTTTTTACGGAGTGGTTCCGCAGTAGAACGGTCAGGAAATTAAATGGACTTTGGACTAGAATTTCTGCGTTGGTCTAGGATCACCCCCCGTCTTTAAACACTGAACACGCGGTTGACGAGACGTTTAATCCCCAACAGGGCACTTAGCAATTATATTGAATAGTGGATCCATGGTACAGGTCTCTTCTGTAGATTTCTACTACCTGTGAACCTTGTCAGTGGTGCAGTCATGACACGGACAACGAAACACCGGGACCCCGTTACATTGGCGTACAAGAAAAATAACTCCCGACAGCTGTGGAATTCTAACTAAGAGTAGTCAGTAGTTCAACTGTCCGGGTAAAATTCCCTCATAGCACACCTATGACGTATGTCTTCATTATCCCAGTCGAAGCAGAACAATTGGCACCGAGTATTGTATCATGCCGATTCATGTGATATTTACTGTTTGATAGGGCGGGGGAGGTGACAGAATGGTTAATGGTGAGCGTTGCATCGAAAGGTCTGTCATTGAGTTAAGGTTCTTGGATTCAGTTCCCACTTGTAGGTGACAAACAGTAGGGTCACCTGTTCAACCTCTTGTGTTTTCTCCGCCCCTCCCCCCACTGCATGCTAAAGTCCTCTACGGACAAGCGAATTAATGAAATAAAATGTTAGTCCCGAAACGGTGTCGAGTGGACGTTAAACCTCATTTCTCTCTCTCCCTCTCTCTCTCTAGTCTCGAAATGATTTAGTTTGTGTGTGAATGGATTAGCTAAGATTATAAGGATACTATAAAGAAACTCTACTTTATTAGGAAATGATCCAAGTAAATATTGCTTATAAATATCTAAAACGAATTGTTGTGGTAAAATTCTTTAAATTGTGAACTATTCAACCAGGAAAGAGAATTGAGTTTATATAGAGATAAGTTTACAAGTTGTATTATCAGTGTTCACATTTTCATAATGAATTAACCCTAACCGGAGACTTTACATAGATAGTAAGAAACCGTATTAAAATGCATGGTTTAAGCGTGTTCGCTTGCCACGAAACCAACATGCAATTCATGATCTGAGTTTTACGAATTCATCCACTGAAATGGTTTCGCAGAATCTTATCTAGATTCGGACTTGAGCATCTTTACCAAAATGAACGGAGAGAATTTATTGTTCGGATACATGGAAATCAAACGTATAATGCGCTAGCCTGCTTAGTCTGCCATAGACGGTTGTTGATTTTATTAGGCAAACAAATAAGATAAATTGCATTGTGCTACTCAACCATGAGAATAATTTATGGTCTAATCACCAAGCTTGTCATCATTATTATTGTTCAATTAATAACTACAAGCCAAATCTGAGCTAAATTTACGTCTTTACTCTGCTATATGCCATTCTCTACTGACCAAAGAAAATTACAACTCATTTGATTAATTGTGCTTTGTTTTGAAATTGAAAAATTCTTTTCACCGCACAACAAGAAGAATTCTTCATAGTTTGGCATCCAAAATGTATAAATCCTGCCTTATCATAATTCATCCCGTATAACTATAGGCGAGATGGTTTCGGATATAGAAATTTTAATTGCCTCATGTATCATTCAGGCTTCCCTTTTTGCTCTTTCTCTTTGTAGACTCTAATATTACAAACAATTCATTGACATTTAATTTCTTGCTTGGTTGAAATAACTTCTTCAATCTACAGCTCATCTAGATGTTTCAAGATCTTCTCGTACCTTGATGTATAGGACCACAAGGCAGACAAATTCCTAACAGTCTTCGCGACAGAAATTTGCAGGAACCGTGTCCAAAGATGTCTGCAAAAATAAACAAAAAGAGATCGGTGGAGATTCCTACGCATTTTTTTTACCTAACGGAGTTAATAAACATTATGTAAGCAGTAGATGTTGCTTTGAGATGTGCTATTTAATTATAAAGATAAGAATAGCGTTCTGTTTTTCATAATGACGTCCTAATGAGCTTGTAGACATATAAAACTCTAAAACACTTTATTGTGAGATGTTTATTGCCTGTTTATTTGTATATTTTAGATGTGATAAGACGCGCTGATAGCTTTCGTCTCGTGCTGTAGACGACACACTAACTACTGTTGTATATGTTTGATTGGACAACACCCTGCCTGTTGATACAAAAAATATTGGAAGTTTCTTTGAGGTATCAAAAACAATTATTGATATCTGAAAGAAAGCTCCAATGCTATTTAAACAAATGTTCTCTGGCCATTTACCATTGTCTACGACATCACCCCCGATGAAAGTGGACGTTAAACTCCAGAAACGAAAAACGACCATTTACCGGATTTCTCGTTAACTTAATCTGTTAATTCTGTTTAATCCGTAGTTACAATGAACTAATTAGCTCATAAAAAAAAGAAAAATGTTCGTTGATTTGATAAGATGTAGTAAAGTACGCAAAAGAACCCAGGATGGCATTGCTACTAAAATAAACAATATATCCCACTGGGTATAGCACCTTGGGCGTGTTAAGTTACCTACCCTCTTCTTGTAGATGGTTCATCTTCAATAGTCCTTTCTTGGAGTGGAGGTTTACTCTGGGTGGTCTGTTATCATTGATCAGCATTATCTATACAGTACCAACTGAGGTAATGATAGGGCAGTTCCCCCTAACTTGACAACCATCATCCCCAGTGTGACAATTTAACTACAAAATAAGCTAATTTAAATCTATTATGTAAAACGGCTGATTAGTGTGTTTAATGGGGGAAAAAAATAAATATTGCAAATCTAAACTCTTGGGGGTGAAGTGTTCGAAGACGACATGTTCTGTCATTATATCAAGCGAGACCGAGGAATATTGTCTCTCAAAAGCAGAATACGTTCTGAACGACCGGGACTAACTTACCACCGTGTTGGTTGCTTAGCAGGGGTTTTCCGGCACCAGTAGGGACATCCATTGTTAACGTATGTTTCTAAACTGCAACACAACTTTAGGTTTAATTAAATCTGTAGACTAGCCGTATATGTCTAATTAGGCAGAACCCGAAAACTAAACACTCTCCTATATAAAGTCTAGTTCGCATTCCCACGATGCAAAAAAATCAGGTCCGAAAGCGAGATCTCACGATCGCGCGTGCCACGTGACGGACTTTAGGGGGATTTCAATTGTCCACGACGAGGCATTTAGTTCCGCCTCATTCTGTCGCATAATATATATGTCATTTGGATTTGAAGAGTGATGTTTATCTTGGGCCAAAATGGCGAGTCGTTTAACAATATATGGAGGTATAATAGAAGGGATTGAGGACCCCTACCGGCTAATATAATCAACAAAATCCTTTATAGCCATTCAGGGGGTTGTTGTGTTAATTATTACCTTGAACATATAAATAATAACTTTCTTTGACCAATTATAACTTCAAGCAGTTTATCTTAAATTCACACGATGTAAAGATCCAGTATTTATTAAACAAATACACTACATTTATTAACCTCGATATGAATGAACGGTCTATGATTTATTGGTTGTTAACTTGTTTGGTATTATTTTTCTCGGTAGCCTTGTTTTCGTATTTGTTTAGTTGATCCTCGTGACATTATAGTACTATCGGTCAGTGACTGTCTAGATTCACCCTTTCTTTAACAATAACAGAGACAAAAGCTAACCTTGCTATTATTAACAGTCTATTTTCTTTTGTCTTTTCGTTAGCCTCATCTCTGTGTAAAAGTGTGGGCGTACTATGACTTTTTTTTATTTTATGTTGACAAGCTATTCATTATTCCTGGATTAACGGCAGAGCTCTTTTGGAGTTTTATGATTTGAGCATCAATAGTGTTGATGCTCAAGAAGCCAGTAAAGAAAGTTAGGCGGTTCAAAGTTAATCTTTACGCTTAGTAATGCTACGGAAGGGGATATTTTGTTTCATCGTAATCTTTTTACCTTTCGCCCTGCCTATTTCATTTATATTTTTTGAATTGTATCGCTATGATGTGTTCATCCTATTGGCTGACAGCTGTGACAGATTAGCTTGTTTGACTTGTAAATCAACAAAGTTTCGATAGGCTAAAGCGAGAATATCATTACCCTCCCTATACGCACGTGCTGATTTACATATACTTTATGAATCATATTCCCGTTACGTCATCCACCGAGCCATGCCTAGGTGACGCGTAATTCTAATGGTGTCAGTAAACCAATTGATGTCAAATTTCGTCTCCTATTGGTCCTTATTTAACATTGACCTAATTGGGCACCGTCATTACAACGCTCAAGGCATTTAGGTTTGTCAATCACCAAAGACAGGTCTAATACATTACATTTCTTGCTTCTGTCTTATTACTAAAAATAAGACCAGAAGGGGGATTGTCTACGCGCGTGGTTAACCCTAAAGCAAACGGGGGAGGGTTGATATGTATTTTTTGATATGCCTTAAGCTCGAATCTTCCTTATTCTGAATCCTGTCTGTTTATGGCCTCTTTTTTTATGAATGGTGGAATATGTCTTATTACTTACGGCCCGCAGCCAATGTTTACGAAACAAACGAACGCCGTTTCGAGGAATTTTTCAAACGTGTAGCGCGTTACCAAGGTTGCTAATTAAAAGTTCAGAAATTGCATACGCCAACTGCCTCCAGTACAGCATCACCGAAATATTAATTTACTACTAATCCTCCAGGAATAATCTCGATCGACCTTCCTTGTCTGCTGCGAGGGGTGAATGATTTACGAAACTTTGATTCAAATATTGTATCAGAAGGTAATAATAATCCAGTTGTGTATTTATTATTAAATAAAGACTGGTGTGAAGTGGTAGTAATGACTGCCCACTTGCTGCTATGAATAGCCACAACAGACAGATCCTCTCAAGTATTAAACCCACCACTGTTTTATTTAAGGGACATTTGCCTTTAGTAGGAACGTTTTAGTACTGTTTTGCTTTCTGGTACTATTTTAGTTTGTCTACAGTTAATAATATTTTCTTTAAAGCTTGCGACATCATGATTACAAAGTTGTACAATATTTTCAGGGCACAAAATGCTGCGTGTGTTTACAAATCTGCATCTCCGAGGTAAAACTTTGGTCTTAATAATAGAAATGAAAATAGGAAACATGTGTTTATTTATAGCCCTGGAAATGCCATGATCCATATTATTTTATCTTGTGTTTGCTGTTAAAGTTTGCCTTAAGCTTGTGAATAATTCAAATAGTAAATATTTATTGTGTGACTTATTTTTATTTTATTTTTAAACAATTACAGGAGTACTAAGTTCAGCGACATAATGGTAAAAAAAATGGCAAGACTGAAAGGTATACGGAGCATTCGGCAAACCTGGACAGATTCTATTTTAATGGTTCCGAATGAAAAAAAATGGCTGCCTCCATGGTGATTTCTGTGGAGAGTGTAATTATCAAATCAGCAGCCTTGAGACAACATCTCTGCCTATTTAGGTATACACTCTCTACAATTTGGGACTTTTTTGTAAAAGCGACACGTTTTCCTGTTTAAAATAAATCGGTAGCCGCATCGCAAATGTATTGGCGTAGGTACATATCACTTACTGCCATACATCCGAGTCTAGATGTAGGGTACCGGAATCTGTCGAGATTTGCCGAGTGGTAAACGAAGATGTTTCAGAATCTAATAGATACCCGTAAACTTTATGCTTACTTTTTTAAATGATTAATCAGCAAAGTCCTTTAAATTGCTAGGTTAAAATGATCTTTGCCACAGTGCAGAACAGTAGGACGTTAAACCTCATTTCAGTTCAAATAATATCGTGTACAATATTATAATTTCTTCACACTAATGTGTGTTACCTCAATAATCTATTTCGGCTCCCCGTTTGAACATGACAAGGGTTGGGTTCATCTGACCAACCGCCTGGGTTTTCTCCGGATTCTTCCACTTCCAAAGGCCCCTACACAAATAAAACAAAAGTGAACCATATGTTAGTCCCGAAATCACCCAGTTCATCTCCCTCTCTCTCTGAACTATCTCGTGAATACCCCAAGTAAAACATCTGGACCCCGCAACCTAACTTCAGTCCTCACTCACACGTGGGTTTTATTCTAGCTTTCGCCCATCCCCAAACATCAATTCAACACACCCCAATTTCAAATGCTTTTTTCTACTCATCCTAATTTCCAATATTTCAATCAATGCCAATTTGCAATACTAACATTTTATATAAGCTGTTAAAGCTTGGTATCGTATCCGAAATTTATTATATACATTTTGTTAATTTTAATTATTAAAATATCGTTTAAATAAAAAAAACCCCATTAAATCGCCCCAGCTTCCATTACGTATTTTATTAAAGTGTTAATCGCCAAAACATATTTCAACTCATCATAATCTCCAATACTCTCCAAAGTCGATCTAAATCTCCACAAAACTCAGGCTAATTAAATCCATTATCCCAAATATCCAGAATAGCGTCTAGTTTAACGTTGACGTTCCCCCCCCCCCCCCCCCAAAAAAAAACAACACCTTTAATGCTTAGAATTTCAGCTATTAACCCGGGTGGAGCAAAAACGTATTACGTTCCATTACATTCATTCCAATACCGATATCGTCCCTCGTTACAATTTTCATGTGTTATGTGTTTTGTAAAGTTGTCCATCGGTCCTTGGAGAATGGGTGAGCACAATAATTAGTAGAGTTTAGGGTTGTTTTGAATATATAAGTCTATGTACAAGTGATAATGCTTCATTAAAGATTTGCCGTCGTTCTACAAGCAACCTCTAAAATGTACTTTAATACAGCCGTCTTTATGCTTCGGTGACTTTTACGGAAGCTTATAAAAACCCACGTCTAACATCAATATAATGGGTTAGTCCGTCATATGACGTCATTTCCCATTGTACAGATGGGATATTAATTTGAATAAAGGTGCTATGATTATACACTGACCACTTGTAACAAGTAATTAATTTTTATTCTAATAAAGGTTGGTCCTCTACCTGTTGTAGCTGTACCTGTCGGTACTAGAACACACCATGCGTCATATTATATACCCTCTTTATCTACATGGGTAATAATTTATATCTAACCGCAATTATCAACACCAATTCTCTTGTCTTCATCTCTTTGAAAGATTGGAGTATTTATTATCGCCACCAGTAACGACAAAGTGGATATTTTCAAATATTTCCCGTTTACGTTGTCTTAACGCTTGTATAACTATGAAACGGAAGAAAGTGATTTACTACTGGTGTACGTATGTATACGTAGAGTTATCATAATGGTTATACGTAGATACAAATTGACTTAGATTACTGCACTGACATATTGACGTATATATTTATACATAAGTTTATCATAACCATACCAATTAGGTTTGCTTTACTTTCTTCGTCAAGAGATTTACTAGTCGAAGGCATTCGATTGCTCTTCAAAAGATGGTCAGATTAGCACTTCTTTTCGATTTATCGAAACTGTATTTACATTCATTGCCCCTCGATCGAATTGTAAGCATGTTCGTTTCGACTTGGTCCCTTTTCTAACATTTAAAACGATGCAATAGCTGTATCCCTATTGGTTGGAAAGATTAATGATCATAAAAGAAATGTTGTCTCCAGAAAGTCTAAACCACAGGGGACTATAGTCCTTCTCCACGCCTTGTTTATCAAATATTCATTATGTAAGATTTAGATAATGAGCTGGTCGTTTCTGGCACAATAGTTTGAAAGTAGACAATGAAAAAGTAATATATTGAAAATATCAGTCAAATTACTTTTTTCTGAGCGAAGTTATTCTCGGTTAGTACCAATGTTACAATAATAAACGAAGGGTCTATTTTCCATTTTAACGTTTAACGAAGATACGGCAGACATGGTCAAATCCACTAAAAATTCAAGCCATCTACTCTTCACGAAAAGGTTCTTAAGACGAAATGTCTAAATAATAATTTATATAACAATTGCAGACAGAAAAAAGACCTGCTGTATACAGATTTAGCTCTTGCATAATGAATCTTTAATAATAAATAATGATATTGAAATTGTCGTCGAGGGATGATATTGAAGGGATTAATAAATAAAAACAATATGGATTTGAAATATAATAAAGTAACACGCAAAAAAAATAATACCCAACTTCCGTTGGTTTTTAAATCAAGAAAACAAAATCAAATGTCAAAATACAGCCATCTATCATAATCTTAAACGGAGTGCTGTCAATCTCCATAATTAATAGCGCCAAATGATCACTCTTTGACGACTCAGTATTGACACTAAGATTATAAATCAAACATTTATAGGAATCGGAAATGGCGTATATCCTTTAAAATATATTTTACGCAAAAGACAATATGACACATTATGACAGCTTCAATATTATTGACTCCACTGAAGATATCCGTTTTCTTTCTTTATACTATATAGCATGATATAAGTAATCCACCTGTCATTTTGTGATTGACAGAGTTGTATTCTGATATTGATGAAAAGCTATTTATATTCCCATATACTCCATAAATCTATATTTACAATTTTACTAAAGTGTTAATTTCTGGTCCAGGACAATAGCATTAGTGTTCTTCTATATCATAATAGAAAATCGCCACTTCCGGTTATGTCCGGAGGGAACGTTTGGAATCCAAGAACATATCCAGTTTTAATTTGTTTCAGAAACTATGAAATACAGAAGTTGCAGTATCAAACCATTCATATTTATGTGTATGTGAATATTATTCCTCGCTCCACCGTTGTTATCATTTGGACCCTAGGCATGAAAACACCACATGCGTGGGGTCATTCTACGATACTAAACACAATCAGTCCTAATCAATGGAAAAAAAAAAAAAAAATCGAACAATGGTATCAAGATGATTTTACCATGATAAAAGCCTCATATTGGAATATAGTAGAATATGTTCATGACAGAATAAGCATAGAATACCATGTCTGGTGTGCGACACCATGGTGCAGTACATGAGTATAGACTTCTTTTGTAAAGTTGAAATCAAGCGTATTTGAAGGATATTCAACGCAGTGAATAATTAAACACATGCTTGTAATTTATAAAATACCATAAAAGTACATTATATATCAAATACATATGTTCGTTTTCAAATTCAAAGAAGATAAGTATACATGAATTATTTTTGACAGAAGGCCAATACACATATCAACCACCTGCACTTTTGAGCGTTAAGGCATACATTTATTTCATAAGATGCATTCAACCAGGAAGTGCACCGGTACAATTCAGCTATTGACCCTTACCCTCAATTTAAATCGAGACAGTATGCGTAGCCCAGATGTCTGTGCTGGCGTGAAGAACCATGTGGAAAGTTTTCAGCACGTTTGGTTTTATGTGAACGTAATCTTGTAATAAATTTCATCAAAAGGTAATCAATCTTTTGGGAATGTGTTTTCACTCTTTCTGGGTCCACACTCTACCCTGTTAATAAACTATTCTGTAATGCTGGTCAACCAGCTAAATGGACAACACGTCGACGAGCACGGTTTCTTGGTGCACTCACAAGAACTAGTGACATCTAGTGCGGTCTGTTAATTCTAGTGAAGTACGCACCGAAAACGTTGTGGTGTCTTTCTAAAGGGGTAATGGGGGAAACACAAATCGATTGTTTCCCCAATACGCCCCCCCCCCATCACACCAATAAATAAAGATATTTCCCAGAAATACGTGACCAAACCAGATTTAATCGTTAATCCAGAGACTACACTGGGAGTAAGGTTTGACATTTAACTTACGAACGTACTTTTTGCCTTAGTTCATCAAAGCGCCTCATAACAAATGGCGCTCGATGGCATAGAATACACAACGTTGCCGTCAAATTTTAAAATTGCTCATTGTGTCTTAAACATAATTGATCATGGGTATATATTTTCACAGTAAATTAGGAACAGAAACCGAGCATAATATTGAATTAGAACGTTGCGCTCTTTAAAAATTATTACATCTCTGGAATCACAATTACCTTAGTCAACAAGTTAACGACCTGGTAATACGCCATGTTGTATAACAATGGATTAACTATAAATACTGTATATTGAATGGTTAAATAGCGTGGTATGATGATATAATTCTGTATAACTGCTTTGTGGTCTGAAAATGTGTTCATTATCTGTCCAGAAAAAGCATATTCCAAAACTGGAAGCTCTAAAACTATAGAATACTGATCGGTACTAATTTCCATTTTAAATACAAAAGTTTAACATAAATTATCTATGTGAACTTCCAAATGAATGGAAAGTAGCATCAGATTTTCTTGAAATGATAGTTGTTTCAATAGCTAGAACTGTGATGCATTAAATAATATGGGTGCGGATTTACCGATTTTTAATTCCTGCGCATGAAGCCGCTCTGCATCATTCTGACTCGAACTGCATCGGCGTGACCTTAATCTGATGAGCACAGTGACCTCTATAAAATGTAAGATGTTCCTAGATAATATTGATCCACTAGAAGTTTGTTGTACTTATCTCTACTCGGTGAGTAACACATTGTCAGCTCAGTACAACGCCTAGATCTTATAGCGGACATGAATTGAGCTGGGTAAAATATTTACAAGATGTCTTGTTTAATTGAAATGTTGATGGTATTGATTAGATTGATCACTGTCTGTCTGATGAATTGTCTGGTATCATATGACCTTATTTCATATTGTATAATCATGTTACCTGTATCTAGTGCAAAAACTAGGTAATTTCGTGACGAATATATTGTTCTTGTTTCTTGGATCAGGGGCGGTGGCTAAGTGGCTAAGACGCTGACTTGCTTGTCAGTGATGCAGAACGGTCGACCTGACAAGGGAAACTGTCTTATCGTTTTGATATGAGACCAAAAAACCAAGGTCCTATGTACACATTGGCGTTCACGTAAAAGATCGCCTGGCAGTTGAAATTCGATATAAGAATAGGCCGTAGTGCCGCTGTAAGAGGAAACGTTCCCTCATACCACATAGTATGGCGTATGCCCGTCTCCATTAGCCCAGTTTGGGGCAGAATAGTAGGACTTAAGACCCAATTTCATTTCATTTCTTCCTGGGATACACAACAACTCAACTATGGCAAAATACTGCATCCAGTATTGGAACTATCGTGAAGTCGGGTTTATCCTCAATGGAAACTGTCCATTGCAAGTGTTTTAAAGGAGCTAAATAGCTAACATTTAGGATCTACAAATTCACGAAAGTGGGTCGCAAGGCATATAATACTGTAATATTATGTCGGGTTTTATCCTCAATGGAAACTGTCCATTTTAAGCGTGTCAATTTCACACTGATTCTGTATAAAAGCAATCCCATGTTTATATTATCGTAAATATTGCATGTACATAAATACTACAGCCCCTTTATAAGTCACTGAACTAATCCCGTGAATGTCCTATATAAATACAGACATATATATTTACCTTTTTATACTCTAACGGTTACCAATACTCTTGACCTTTATAGAAATATGTTGATTAACAGCCTTTTTATTGACTTTAATTATAGCATTATACCTTAGGATGTGATTTGGTGAAGGTAATTTGCTGTATACTTTATAGTTCATTACTTATCAATCAATCAATCAACATAGAATTTGTATAGCACAAACAATACTTTGATATAGTTCCTATAATAATGCGCTTAGAAAAAATTGTTGATTGTTTTAGTGTTTTTTCTCGTCAAATAGATGTGTCTTCAAACGAGATTTGAAGATGTCTAGAGGTTTTGATTCTTTGATGTGGAGGGGTAGAGAATTCCAGAAAAAAGGTCCTGCAAAGGGAAATGATCAATTCGTCCGTTGAAGTTTGACAGCAGTATAACTAATAATGACTTGTTCTGAGAACTGAAAGTTCTACTGGATTCATATGGAGTAAGTAAATTATGAATGCATTGTTGCGCTTGATTGTTGAAGGCTTTAAACGTCAGTAAAAGTATTTTAAATTTGATTCGCTGATTTATGGGTAACCAATGGATGGTTCTTAATGGTGGTTTAATGTGATCCCTTTTCCAGGTTTCAGTGATAAGTCAAGCTGAACATATTGACGCTTCTGCATATACCACTGTGGTAGACAATACAATAAAACATTACGGCAGTCCAATCTTGAAGAGATCAAAGCATGGACGGGGATTTTTAGATGTTCACCTGTTAGAAACTTCTTTAACTGTGCAAATCTGGTAGAAAGCTGAAGAACAGATGGTTTTGATGTGGGTCTTAATGATAGCACCGATGTTCTATGCCTTGTTTGTTGGTTGAATTAACTCCAAGCAATCAAAGGGCTCCCCCTTTTTACTTTGTTGAGTTGTTGTTTGGTACCGATGTAAAGAACTTCAGTCTTGTCTGGATTTAATTTTAAATACTGAAGAGTCATCCTGTTGTGGATTTCATCTAAACAATTCTCGGCATCATACACAATGGTAGTTTCAGATGAATGATCAAAGCTGATGTGTGTAACTGTGTATCGTCTGCAAACAAGTGGACATATTTCTTGGCTATTGCATTAAGTGGTCTTGTGCATATTATTAATAAGGCAGGCCCAAGTACTGATCCTTGAGGCACTCCACAGATCGTTAAAACAAAGTCTGGGGAAGCCCCATTAATGCTTGCCTTTTGTTAAGCAAGCCAATTTCAACCCATTGTGTTTCCAGGAGATCACTGATGTCAAGAGTATCAAATGCAGCGGATAGGTCCAGCAAAATCGGCAATACGCTCTGTGAATTATGGAGCGGAATTTCCCTCATAATTCCAACTTCTAACCTTGTAATGCTAATGCTAATATGCTTACTTCTATGCATGTAACTTCTTACTTACATATGTTTAATTTGCTATTTACACATGTAAAAATGCTAACTTACATGACTTATTTCTTAAATATTGAATTTGTGTTTTGTTCTATTTCCATTATTACTTTTAATTTATTGTAGTCAATTCTGGTGATTGAACATTTTAAACAGCGCCACCTGGTACCATAATGAGCGTATTCTTATCCGCATTATGCTAACAGATGGCGCTGTTTAAAATTGTATTTTACAATGACCCGTCCCTAAATAAGAAACGGAAATGAGGCTGGGCTGAAATCAGCGGACGATACTCTGAGCGCGTGTTGTAAGACATTGACCCTCATCGTCGAATGCTTCGGTTAACATGACACAATGTTCAACCGTTAGAGTATCAGTCTGTATCAGTCTTTATCATCCATTTCGGTGGCACCAAAGATAATTCTCAATGTCACCGGAATATTCCGTACATTTTGGTTTTAAAGTAATTAGCCAAACCCGAGTGTTTCGATCTTTCTTCCCGAGCCACCCAATACATGACATGCAATGAAAGAGTGTTTATCCTTCTTTCATGCGGTACCATTGGTTATTCCTAAAATCCCTCAGCTTAGTATGAAATCCGTCCCCGAAAATCACCCCCCCCCCCCCAGTCTATTTTTTTCTACATCTTATTTCATTTTCTAACGTCCGCTGCAATTTTATTTCTTTGAGCCACCTTATACATGGTATGAAATGTAGGGGTGTTTATCCCTTTTTCATACGGTACCATCAATTATTCCTGAAATACTTGTTTTTAGCATGAAATTCGTCTCCAGTCTATTTTTTGGTTATAAGAAATGAAATGTAGAAAAAAAAAATCAGAGTGGCTATTGTTACGACGAGATTGAGCAAAGTTTAGAACAAATTCCAAAATGGCTGCCAATCTCGCCAAAACCAGCTTTGAAAAAGAAGCCGTATTTTCAACGTTTTCAGAACTGAAGGCAGCAATTAAGAGATGGTTAGGTTTAGGGTTAGGACTATTTTTACGACTTTTCAATTTTTAACTTTTCCGATGGAGGACATCGTCGTAACAATAGCCACTGCCAAACAAAATAGACTATGGTGGGGGGTAGTGATTTTCGGGGACGGGCTTCATACTTAGCTGAGGGATTTTAGGAATAACCAATGGTACCACATGAAAGAAGGATAAACACTCTTTCATTGCATGTCATGTATTAGGTGGCTCGGGAAGAGAGATCGAAACATTCGGGTTTGGTAAATGAAAATAGAGAAGAAAGTGAGATAAGTATATTCCGGTGTTTTGCGGTTTATACCGGTAGGCTAATTACTTTAAACCCAAATTTTACGGAATATTCCGGTTACATTGATGAATTATCTTTGGTGCCACCGAAATGGGTGATAAAGACTGATACAGACCGATACTCAAGCGGCTAAACATTGTGTTTTGTTTACCGCAGCATATTTAGGGACGGGTCATTGTAAAATACAATTTTAAACAGCCCCATTCTAAGGCCCATTATGGTACCAGGTGGCGCTGTTTAAAATGTTCAAGCCCCAGAACTGACTACAATAAATATAAATTATTAATGTAAACAGAACAAACCACAAATTCAATTTCAATATTTAAGAAATAAGTCATATAAGTTAGCATTTTTACATGTGTAAATAGCAAATTTAACATATGTAAGTAAGAAGTTACATGGATAGAAGTAAGCATATTAGCATTAACATTACATGGTTAGAATTATGAGGGAAATTCCACACCATAGTGAATATCATCAACAGTTTTTATATATTCCACCAATCAACAGTGCATTTGTACGATGTTCTGAATACAAGAAAACAATAAAGTTTAACCCGCAAATAGAAAGCAATTAATCTGAAATAATATATAATTTCTGTCGCGTCAGTGTGTTATTTGGGCAGTTACTGTCATATCTTCGGGATATGTTTCTTGTTTATATTAGTATTTAATTGGAATGTGTATGCACCGTATCTCCATCCGTGTTTGGTTATTTATAAGTTTAAGGTGTGGACTTTATGTACGTTAGAGTATGCTGTGGCCTAGTAAAACTGTACGAGGACAGGAGCTAGCTAAAGTATGCTGATTAGACTATTTTGCCTATACCGTTTTCTAGGATTTCGAATTTTGTCTAATGTTTTGGATTGTTCGTACTTGGTTTTATTTTATTTTTACATGATTAATTAAAATAAAAGTAAACTAGGTCGGGTGGGGGTTACATTAGCTTCTTAGTTAAACAATTATTATAACAATGTGAAAAAATGTGGAAGGATAATATTTACAAGACCCGTAAACTGATGACCTTGAAGAATATCAATACCAAAATCGCAGGTTCAATAAGTGACACCGTGGTATATGGTAACCTTGGATATCTCAATCAAGTTGTAGTGCACTGTGCTAGTGAGTATATGACTTTCTGCGTCTTGATTGACGCTCACCATGCTTGAGAGAAGTTATATTTTATGCAGAGGATTCATTGGCAACATCTGGTATAATTCATTATTAAAGTCATTGAATGATAAAAGTTGTCGATTACGTAATGTAACCTGCCAGAATATAACAATCCATTGACTACTTGCTTTATCGTTTTGATGAGAAACTGACCGGATTGTATACATTGAATACGAATCATGGTGATCAGCTGATCCAAGTTCTTAATACAAATGCCTTACTTATTCAACCTGGAAGGAAAAGCTAGAAAATAAAAATATAAAAATTATTTCAATGTCAATGGGAACATAAATTACAGTACGATGTACTTAATCACGGTTATAGTCCGTGTCCTTTTTTGTCTTCAAATATTAAAGAAATTATACCCCCGGTTCAGTTCACTAATTTGATATTTGTTTTTATTTCTTGGAATGTTGGGGATCACGGTGGCTAAGTGGATAAGGCGCTGGTTCGCTAGCCTGGAGGTCGAGTGTTCGATCCCAGCATAGGCCGAGAAATTCATCTCGATTTTCCGGCGTGATTTCCCCTTGTCAGTGATGCAGAAGGAGGGCCTGACAAGGACAGCTGCCTAATCGTTCGGATGGGACGAAAACCCGAGGTCCCGTGTACATATTTGAGTGCACGTAAAAGATCCCTTGGCAGTTGGAATTCGATATAAGAGTAGGCCGTAGCGCCGCTGCCCGGCTAGGTGCTTAAGAGTAGGACGTTAAACCCTATTTCATTCATTCATTCTTGGAATGTTTATGTAGTTTTTCTTGTCCGCAGGTTTGTCTTGTCGGTTTTGTGTTGCAGGTGGTACGGTTATTATTAAACATTCAAACGAGAAACCCATCATCAACTCTCTAGAACATCGGATAGGTAAGATATTGAGTGGGTTTGGTAATGTCTTTCATATCTTCGTAAAATGGAAAATTGAAACTAATCATTGAGCGATCGGTGTTAAATTGAACGAAATGGGATTTAACGTCCCAATGCTCTGCTACGACTGGACAAACGAAGACTGTGATCGGTGCTTAGTCAGGCTTCTTAAATATGTTGATTTTTAGTATCCAAGAGAAAACATTTATTATATGAAGATGTCATCTCAGCTTCTATTACTTGCAGATAAAAGCAGAACTGTGCTGAAGTAAGGTTCGTGTCCTTGTTTTTACAATTAGAAACCAATTTCCTAAAAAATAATACTCCTGTCCTCATTGCCTTATACTTCATCATCCACATGCACCGGAGTACGCGTGTGCAATGAACCATAAGGTATGAATATAAAACATGTCTCTTCTGTATTTAAAATATATCGTAGGAGACATGCGACTATAAAATGCACAATTTTTTAATATTTTTTTTTTAAGAAAATTAAAGTGCTGTTTTTATCTACGTGATACTACTTTCCTACAAAAAATTGTTATATTTAGAAGGTAATCCAGTTTTGATGTGTTAAAAATTAATCGTAACTAGATTGTCACAATGTTCCTTTCAATAGTAATGCCTTTCTGAAGGCCACCTCATCTTAAAGGGTTTGAGGCTCTATTCTCCGGAACATTGAAATAGGCTAAATGTTTCTAAAAGCACCTATTAGTGTAATATGAATGTATTTAAAATGATTTATATTCAATTTTTGAACAAATATTGTAATTTATTTTCAATTATGTTCAGTGAAATATTGGATGGAATCATGCACAATACCCCTGAAGGGACTCTCGTTAGAAAAGGTTAGAAAAAGGGTAGGTTAAGTTTTCAAGATAGAGGCGTCCAAAATCGCTCAAAATCAGAAAAAAACTTGATTTTCAGCATGTCATATTTGGCTGCTTGGTCAAAGTATCCGTATAAATTGGGTATCATACAGACATTCTCGTCCTTCCTAACGATACCTTAATCGTTTAAATCCGTTGATATCGGACGGAGAAATAACGTTTTTCAATAAATCACCCTTTTTTTACGTTTTTTTTCTCGAAATATCGGACATTATTTCGACTACTTCCGGTTCACAGATCGTAGTTAGAATTGTTTTATGCAACGGTTTGACCATATGGCTTTATGTTCCAGGAATTTCAGAAACGTCGATTTGGCCGTAAAACGAAACTTAAGCTTACAAAATGTGCAGAAAATTCGAAAACAAATTCGAAAAATAAAGGGCGATAACTCTGAATGAAACTTATATTACTCAAACCGGATTGCTTACAGGTACCCAAAAGTGAAGGTCAAATTTAAAAATTTTGAATAAAAACAAAAACTGTCTCTTAAACAACATTTTTCATTTTTCGAACGCTAGAAGTCATCGACGAAGTTTCGAAATTTCGAAATTTTTAACTGCTATAGTCCGAAAAAAGATTCAGGGTTTCCTTGACTAATCTACAGCCTTTTTTTATTTATTTATTTGCATCGATTCGGCCACTTCCGGTCTGCGCAGAAGTTTCAAATTCAGTTTTTCGAGTAGCCACCACATGGTTTCCCCGGTAGAAAATTAGGTCCCAGATCGGTATCTGTTACAGGCACTTAGATATAGGCTCCCGTGGTAAATAATAGTAATAAATAATAATTTTAGTAAAAGTCTGAAAGCATAATTATATTGTTTTGTTGAAGGGAGAGGGGTGATATAGGCCTAGCCTGTTCCCCAATCCTATTCTTATTGAATAAAATCAGGCCTGAAGCCAGAAACCAAAATTTAGCCGACAAAGGGAGGCGAGGAAGATAAATTTCCGACAACAAAAAATCAATGAACGAAGGTCATCGCCGAATGCCGTAAGCAGGAGGAGGGGAGAGCACGAAAATTAGAAGCCGTGAGAGTGAATTTAGGCCTCTATGACATGCAGTTGGCAAATGTGTCGAAAAATTAAGAGTTTCCAGCCGACATTAACTATCACTCGGCCGAATTTGAGAGGATATGTCGTACTAAAACTCTTTCCGGGCGAAAATGCGATTTTTTTCCGACGCAGACAGAAAAATTCCGATAGAAACGGCCAGGGGGCGGGGGACGGCTCGCCCCCCCAGCCACCCCCACTAGCCTCGGGCCTGAATAAAATATAGTTTAAAATAAAAAAAATACTTCATCCATTTTTGGAGCTATCGTTAAGTCGGGTTTTATCCTCAATGGAAACTGTCCATTATAAGCGTGTTAAAGGAGCTAAATCGCTAACATTTGGGACCTACAAATTCACGAAAGTGGGTCGCAACGAATATAATACTGCAATATGAATATACATGTATACAAACTGATTTACATTCAATGGTTTCCGTTCTTACTCCAATTTGAATTATGTTCGGCGAAATATGCGAGCAATCTCAATCGAGTGCAAATTACTAGCGTCTGTTTGATTTGGTGAAATATGTCTATGTGAAATAAGTGCAGATTTCTAAAGTCTGGTTATTCCAGTCTACACACACCGTTTGATTTGGTGAAATATGTCTAGACTCGTCTCTCATTACAACTGGATCCGAAGTGCATTATGGTAAAAAAAAAATTATGGTACACGATTCGTGCACCAAAGTTAAACAAATTATTTATCTTAAATATCGGATATCAGAAGTTCATCTTTTCTCGGTAAGTTGATTCAATTGTCTAATAATTCGTGTTTGCGATGTCGAAGATTTGAGAGGATTTTGAGTTACTGACTTAGGTCCTTTAATCCCACGATGATTCTGTATAAAAGCAATCCCATGTTTATATTATCTAAAATATTGCATGTACAAAAATACTACAGTGCCTTATAAGTCAATGAACTAATCCCGTGAATGTCCTATATAAATACAGTCATGTATGTTGACCTTTTTTATACTCTAACGGTTACCAATACTCTTGACCTTTATAGAAATATGTTGATTAACAACCTTATTATTTATATATTCCATCAATCAACGGTGCATTTGCACGATGTTCTAAATACAAGAAAACAATAAAGTTTAAACCGGGAATAGAAAGCAATTTGTCTGAAATAAAATGTAATTTCTGTCGCGTCAGTGGGTTATTTAAGCAGTTTCTGTCATATCTTCGGGATATGTTTTTTTTTATTAGTGTTTTATTGGAATGTATGCACCGTATCCTGTAAGCGGACAGGAGCTAAAGAACATAATTAATTAAAATAAAAGTAAACTAGGTCAGTAGGGGGGTACATTTATTTGTCAGTTAAACAATTATTATAACAATGTGAAAAATGTGGAAGGATAATATTTTATAGACCCATATTATACTGATGACCTTGAAGAAAATTAATACCGAAATCGCAGGTTATCCATCATTTTGGCGCATTTCAATAAGTGCCACCGTGCTATATGGTAACCTTGGATATATCAATCAAGTTGTAGCGCATTGTGCTAGTGAGTATATCACTGTCTGCGTCTTGATTGACGCTTACCATGAGTGAGAGAAGTTATATGTTATGCAGGGGATTCATTGGCAACATCTGATCTAATTCATTATTGAAGTCATTCAATGATAGAAGTTGTCGATAACGTAATGTAACCTGCCAGAAGATAACAATCCATTGACTACTTGCTTCTTTTGTTTTGATGGGAAACTGGTCTGATTGTCTGCATTGAATACGATTCGCGGTGATCAGCTGATCCAAGTTCCGAATACACATGCCTTACTTATTCAACCTGGAAGGAAAAGCTAGAAAATAAAAACATAAAAATTATTTGCATGTGGTACGGTTATTATTAAACATTCAACAACAAACCCATAATCAACTCTCTATGGGATGGGTAAGATATTGAGTTGGTTTGGTAATGTCTTTCATATCTTCATAAAGTGGAAAATTGAGACTAATAATTGAACGATCGGTGTTAAATTGAACGAAATGGGATTTAACGTCCCAATGTTCTGCTACGACTGGACAAACGAAGACGGTGATCGGTGCTTAGTCAGGCTTCTTAAATATGTTGTTCTTTAGTAATCAAGAGAAAACATTTATTTCATGAAAATGTCATCTCAGCTTCTATTACCTATAGATAATAGCAGAACCGTGTTTAAGTTAGATTCGTGTCCTTTAAAAGAACCCACAAACACTTGTTTTTACAATTAGAGACCAATTTCCTTACAAATAATACTCATGTCCTCATGCCTTATACTTCATCATCCACATGCACCGGAGTACGCGTGTGCAATGAACCATAAAGTAAGAATATAAAGCATGTCTCTTCTGTATTAAAACTGTATCGTAAGAGACATGAGACTATAAAATGCACGATTTTTTAATATTTTATTTTTATACGCCCACATTTTAATGTGGACGTATTATGTCGTCGCCCCTGTCCGCCCGGACGTCCGTCCACAATTGTTTGTGGACTCTCTACAGGTCACAATATTCTTGTACGAATTTGACGAAACTTCAAATATAGGTTTATCTCCAATATCTCGACTGCTTTCGATATTGGCATGTACCGGATCAAAACTTCATGAATTATGACCCCTGATTGTACGAAAAATCACCTATTTTAGCTTGTGGTCCCTCTGGAGGTCACTACAATTATTATCCGATTGAAAAAAAAAACGTTTGATTATATCACCGTTACACCCTAAGGCCGTTTGTACGCAATACTGTTAAAAAATGGTATATCATGGTTGTGGACCCTGTAGAGGTCTCAATTTTAATTCGATTTTGATGAAACTTGAAATGCATGGTTATAACCCAACGATCTTGCTTCCTTTCGATATTTGCAGATTTATGGCCCCTTATTATACGCAAAAACGTCTTTGTTTAGCTTGTGGTTACTCTGGAGGTCACAATTATTATCCGATTTAAAAAATCGTTTGATTATATCCCCGTTACACCCTAAGAAAGGTTGAGTTCAAATTTCGGGAAAATCGGACCAAAATTACTATACAAAATGGCCGCCGTTTATACGCAAATACTGTTGATATGGTATATAGTGGGATGTTTAATGTAAATCCGTCGGCTTTTCGGGTAGAAATCATGGAATAAGCTTTATTTTGTAGGTTTTTTGTTTGATAACAAAAAACCAATGTTGACATTTTTTCTGAGTAGGTCTTCATAGTATGGGAGGCCATTATTTGAGGATAGCCATTTTGTGATAATATTCCAAATTATGTTTATATTTTCACCTTATTTATAATGTTATCGACATATCAACTGTGATTTGGCAATGCATTAACATCGGCAGGGTTTATGACTATATTTCAGATTGTTTCCAATCATTTCATGATGATATTTCTAAGATGGCGACCATTTTTAGCTGGAAAATCGATCGATGTGCTGATTTCGATTAAGTAGTAGTGTTTGGTGTCAACATACATGTTTTCGGGGTCACAGATTCCATTCCTAGCATTTACAACCTTGTAAAAAAATCAAATATTCATAAACTTAGCATATTACCAAGATGGCGGGTATTTGAGATGATGTGCAGTGGTAGTGTTTGGTGTCAATATATATGTTTACGAAGGTGCAGAATCAATTTCTGACATTAACAACCTTGTAAAATGATCACATGTTTACATATTTAGTACATTTCCAATATTGCTGCCACTGGTGGCGGGAAAATCGGACGATGGGTTGATTTCGATTAAGTAGTTGTCTTTGGTGACAATATATATGTTTTCGGGGAGGCAGATTCAATTTCTGTCATATACAACTACGTAAAATGGTCGTATGTTCACCAATTTAGCATATTTCCAAGATGGTGGAACGTTTTCTGCACACATTATTATTATTTATTTATCATCGATTTTCCTGGGAAAGCAAAGCCTAATCCTGACACAAAGGCAAAGAGAGTATAGCGGCTGCACGGTGCTTACGTCACGTGCCCATCATGTGCCCGCTACGACCACGCCAAGCGCTTACTTCACGATCTTGCTACGCTCATGGCCAAGATCTGGCTGTGCGCGAAAAGTGTTCCCACCATGATCTAGCGGCTACTAGTCAGACCGGGATACGTTCTCACCGCACTCCAGTGACGTGCTTACCAGGCCTATAGAGACTGTGTCATGCTCACCCGTCCCCAGTCACTTTCAAAGCAGAGAACAACCAAAGTCAAGCAATAAAGAACATTTCATAGTTTACTTGATGTTTCCATTTTGGGGGCTCTGAACGATTCCTTCCACACGCATCTTGGGGTCAGTTGATAATATAACCCATGCTGTAAAGGTTTCTTATACCAAATATTGACACAAAAACAAATATTGACACAAAAACGAGACTACGTAATTAAAATCAGCACATTGTCCGATTTTCCGCCCAGACATGAAAGCCGTATTGGAAATATGCTAAATATGCAAACATGTGATATTTTTACACAGTTATAAACGGCAAAAATGGAATCTGCTCCCCGAAAAATATATCCTGGTACCATAGACAACTACTTAATCAATATCCGCTCATCGTTCCGTTTTACCGCCCAAAATGGCCGTCATATTGTACATTTTCAAAATAAGTGAACTTATAATGATTTTACACAGTTGTTACCGACCTACATGGATTATGTGCCCTTGAAAACATATAACAACGACGACTACTTAATCAATATTAGCATATCGTCCCATTTTGCCGCCAAACATGACCGCCATCTTGGAAATATGCTAAATATATGAACATGCGATCATTTTACAAGGTTGTAAGTGCCAGGAATGGAATCTGTGACCCCGAAAACATATATATTGACACCAAACACTACTACTTAATCGAAATCTAAAGTATAGTCATAAACCCTGCCAATATTAATACATTGTCAAATCACAGTTGATATGTCGATAACATTATGAATAAGGTGAAAATAAAAACATAAGTTGGAATATTATCGCAAAATGGCACCGTCAAATAATGGCCCCCCATACTATGAAGACCTACTCAGAAAAAATGTCAACATTTGTTTTTTGTAATCAAACATCAAAACCTACAAAATAAAACTTATTCCATGATTTCTACCCGAAAAGCCGACGGATGGGAATTATGTTACAAACCCTATCCCACTAATATCAAGGTTGTGGACCCTGTATAGATCACAATTTTAATTCGATTTTGATGAAACTTGAAATGCATGGTTATAACTCAAAGATTTTGGTTCCTTTGGATATTAGCGCATATCGGATTGTAACTTCCTGAATTATGTCACGATAGTTATCCGATTTTTAAAAAAAAACACGTTTGACTCTATCACCGTTACATCCTACGAAAGGTTGAGTTCGAATTTCTAGAAAATCAGACCATAATTGCCAGACAAAATGGCTGCCGAATAGTGTAAAAATAAGATATATCAAAGTTTGTGGACACTTTAGAGGTCACAATTTTAATTTGATTTTGATGAAACTTGAAGTGCATGTTTATAACCTAAAGATCTGGATTCTTTTCGATATTTGCGCATATCAAATTGTAACTTAATGAATTATGACCTTTGATTGTAGGACAATTCAGTTTCGGTATTGCTAGTTCTCTATCCATCTCTCGAAAATGTGGGCGTATCCTGCCTGGCAGTGCCAGCTTACTATCTTTGAAAAAATGTGCTGTTTTTATTTTCGTGATACTATTTTCCTACATCCTACAAAACATTGTACCGGAGTACTATAAGGTATGAATATAAAGCAAGTCTCTACTGCATTAAAAACATAAAAGTACAGTTTTTCTTTACGTGATACAATGTTCCTTTCAATAGTAATGCCTTTCTGAAGGCCACCTCATCTTAAAGGGCGTTAGGCTCTTTTCTCTGGAACCTTGAAATAGGCGAAAATGTTTCTAAAAGCCTCTATTAGTGTAATATGAATGTATGTAAAGTGATTTATATTCAATTTTTAAACAGATATTGTAATTTATTTTCAATTATGTTCAGTGAAATACGTGAACAATTAAAAATGAATGATAGGCGTTTACACCTGCTTAGTTCATTCTACATGTTTTCATTATTATTTTTTTGTTGTTTGTGAATCAACCTTTACTTATTACTTCCAGATTATCTTGTATGCTACCTTTTTATTAGTATATTACAAAATGGCAGCCGAAACCATAGAATACGTGACTCGTGTACTGATTTTAAAATGTTAATGTTAATATTGTGGAAATTATTGAGTCATAGATTTAGCTCCTTTAAATGAGTTTTACTCCAGGATGACAGGACCTTACTTGCTGGCATTTTCTTAATTTACATCTGAAAATCGATTGCACTTAACTTTAAATGAAACGTTATTTTTTGTGGTTTGGGGATCGATTTCAACTTGTCTGTGCTAAAATTGTGATTTAGTATCACAACCGATATTTGTGTACTGCCTTCGCACCTGTCTTTTATAGACGGAAGTGGCTGTGGTTAAGTGAGTTTGATTAATGAACCGACATTATTTCAGGGGTGTTTTTTAGCATGGTTTTCCCTTGTACGAGATACAAGATAGGGACGGCCTGTCAAGGATCAGCATTCAGGGGTGTTGATAATTTCTTAGAAACTACCTGTGGAGGTCATTTATTATTGATTTCCAGTTTCAGTAAAACTCTGACCTGGGTACTATATGTCATAGTTATCAAAGTTGTGTTCAATATTATATCTTTGAGGATCATAGTGGCTAAGTGGGTAAGACGCTGGCTCGCCAGCCTTGAGGTAGGGTGTTCAATTTTTGCATTGGGCGAGAAAGTTCATCCATTTCCGGCGTGGTTTCCCCTTCTCAGTGATGCAGGACGGAGGGCCTGACAAGGACATCTGACTAGTAGTTTGGATGGTAGGAAAAAACGAGGTACGGTGTATACATTGACGTTGGAATTCGAAATAAAAGTAGGCCGTAGCGCCGCTTCCCGGGCAAAATTTCACGCATTGCACATTGTATGGGGTATGCCCGTCTTCATTAACCCAGTTTAGGAGCAGAACAGTAGGACGTTAAACTCCATTTCATTTCGACTCAATATTATATCTTGGCAATTTGGAAACCAGTCTAAAACAATACTGTGTCAAGGACGCTTGGCTTTGTTTTTATAATTCAATAAGGCTCAAGGGCGTTTGGCTTTTTTTAAAAAAAATTTGTATAATATTGCCTTTCATGTAAAAACAAACTTGGCAGAGACGCTGATGTCCGTACTAAAAGTCCATTCCATGCCACGCTATTTTAGGCGACCGGTGGTGTAGAAAAATTGGACGATAAAACCCTCTGACCCTCACTGTGTGACACTGATATGCGTTAATGGCATTTTTATTTTCTACAAATTATCCAAATTTGACTAATTTTCTGCTCTTCGGAGCTGCAAGGTATTGCATTGTGACGTTGGTATGTTCTAAAGACGTAGTGTTTTCTGGAATAAGCAAAATTATGTGACGTCGGTGTTTGCTAATGACGTAGGTCTTTAAATAAGCAAAATTTGACTTGACTTAATATCTTTTCTAGGGTTTTCATTGTATTTCGTACCGTTGATTTACCTTAATTAAATAGATTTAGCCTATATATGTGACGTATTAGCAGTCATACGTAATTTTAAATGGTTATCTTTTAATGCTTAACCTAGAGCTGCTTACGAGAATCCTCAACAGTATAACACTCACAAACAAAAATGTTCAGACATTTAAACAACGTGACGTTTTTGACAAAGTAATTAAATTATACAGAAGATAGATTTTCTCGTGTTGTTACGCGGGAAGAAGATTGTCGTGGTTTCGAAACATGATTTCAGAGAGGGAAACGCTCGTTTAAAGACTACTCCCGCCTACTTGAGAGCTTTCAAAACGTCAAATTGATAACTAGAATTATTATGTCTTCGCGATATTACTGTTTATATACTTCTACTCTAACAATTTCTACCAGTACGTGCGTCATTTTCCCTGTCTCTCTGAGTGTATTAGCTAATTGTCAAGTCTTTATTCACATGTACTCATAACTCAAGAACAAGGGAGCATCAATTTTTTTTTTTAAAGAAAGATGATAGTTCCTCATTGTAGCCTAGTTTATAGAAATAAGCTTTAAGGAGCTAAGTCCGAAACTAAATATCATCCAAAATCTTCGACAATGAAAACACGAATTATTTGTCAATTCAAAATAGCATTGATGTTGTTATTTTACCGGGGGAAGATGGGCTTCTGATATTATTATTATTATTATTATTTAAACATTTATATAGCGCTAATTCCACCAACGGTGTTCAGAAGCGCTTTACAATCATATACCAGTAAAACAGAAAATATATAAAACAACTAAAAGACTACAAAAAGATGCAATATAATAAAATAATATATATCTAATTAAAAGCCTTTTTAAATAAGTAGGTTTTAAGAGCACATTTAAAAGATTGTACTGAAGGGCTAGAAAGAATATCAGTATCAGAACCAGATGGTTTTAAATCATTCCACAGGTTTGGGGCTAGAAATGAAAACTAGCAGCCATCTTGAATCAGCAAAATCGTTCACTAGACACAAAGTTGGCATTTCGGGGCTAACATTATTTATATTCTTTCCATATTTGATCTAAACTTATGCACTATTTGAGATGTTATGGAATATCTGTTCGATTTTTTAACGTATATTTATCAACCTAATGAAAAATACACGAAATTATTGACACAAATTAAGTCTATGATAAATATGTCAGGTCAAACAACTAACCATATTTTTGGAATTATAAAGGGCAACGACTGTTACATATTTAGTACAAATATACAAAGTATGCTACTTGTTTTTCATTTTTAATGAATGTCAGTTCCAGGGAACCCTAGGGGTTTGGATTAATTTGTTATTATTCTTGCGGCTACGTTTGAATTGGCTTTACCATATAGCCCGAGTGCTAGCTTTAAGGGTAGGGTACATTTATGGTACCATCACAGACGTTTTACGCACTTGAATTGAGATTAACGTATTTCTTGTTACAGGTTGGAATAAAATTGGTTTTGGGACCGAAGTTATGATGCAGACGTTTTTATTAGGTGTATATGTAACATAAGTATTATTAAACGTATTATTACATGTATAAAGGATTACAAAAGTATGATAAAACGTGTTTATTACATGTACACGTATAAGATTATTATGATACGTTTTAGTACATGCATATAAGGTATTATTATTAGTCAACTGTGTATTACAAACAAGAGTATGATAACCGAACCATTTTGTTACATGTGTACGACATTACAAGATTATGATAAAACGTTTTTATTACATAATATATATGACAAAAGCATGTTACAAAAGAGTCCGTATTGCATGTGGGCCATTCCATGTGAAGTGGGTCAATTTTTCATAAATTTTGGAAATCGACCCCTTTAAAAAAATCTGGACAAAATATTTATTATTGTACATGAAACTGTGCAAAAGTTGTGGTCTGTAGCTTGAATGTCAAATATCACCAAGTAAGTTACACCGCACCCCCTTCGATTTTGCTAAAATTTGATTTATTTGCTGATATTACAAATTTTAGCTTGATCCGACGAACGGTTCCTGAGAGACAGTCCACCAAATTTGGGGATATTTCGGCCAAAATGGGCATGGTCCCCATTATTCAAACGAACATACCCCAGTAACTAATAGATCAAAATTGCTGGAATAAGTGTTTCTGGGATGGAAAAGAGGATGTATTGCTGTTTGAATCATAGTTATCTGTCTTTAGCAAAGTCTGCGACGGGTTACTATGTATCAATGAGTGCAAATACAAGTGTGAATATTCAGCCTCAAGTGTGAATATTTAACTTGAGTTTACATGCTTATAAAATATAGTATACCACCAATTGTTTGACATTGTGTAGAAAACATGTTGAATTAAATTATTTTTCATATAAAAGTCACATGGTCTCCAAGGTCAAATTCAAAGTCAAAAAGTATTCACTCTTAAAAACACATCTACATGTATGTCAAAAATGAGTGTAGATTTAGAATCTTTGTGAAATTCTGATTCCAGAAAATCTTATTCCAGCAATTTTGATCTATCGAAAAATTATCGAGTTGGCATGGGACAAGAATGGCTGTAACAGGTGTTCATCTACCGATTTAAATCAGCTCGAAATTACGAATCATTTTTTCGAAACTTTGTATCCGAAACCACTCTGATTAAAACACAGACCATATTTTGTTTTGTTTTTATAGTTCAAAATTTCGTTTTACTTGTCTTTACTACACTGGGATCTGGAAGAGTTATTAATTTGACTCGTGTTCTGTTTGAAATGAGGAGTCAGCCAATCAAATGGTCTTTCGAATCGACAGCTTAACCTTTTCTTGTGTCGACAGCGATAGAGAAAAAAGGCATAGCCACCTGCAACATCGATTCTGATTGGTTAATGGAATGGTTGACGATATAAGGTCATATGTTGGCCATCGAAAGTATAAAAAAACGAAACGAAATATAGATCTGAATTTTAATTAGATTAGTCTGAAACCATATTCGAGGCCAATTTTCTGGGAGTCTAGTGAAGACTCGTGCGTTTTCATATGCCTCTTACGTAGTACTACCGACAATCTCTCGATAGGCCAAGATGTGGGTCTATATCTATTACTTTGTAGCTCATGGAGCACTGCACAATCTAGAAAATATACAATTACACCAAATGCTTTTCGGTTTTAATGTGCAATTAGCATGCAAACCTTATCATTCAACTGTAATCTGATAACAGATCCGTAATCTACACAAAAATGTTCTTTAAAACTACCAAATTTGAGCTGTATTAAATATCTGAAACTCGAGTAAATTATGGAAAAAGATTTTGCTTCGAAACTAATGGAACTCACATGCCCGTATCTCAGTCAATGTTTAAGCTACAGTCCACAAATTTTGCTCACTTTCTAGTTTTACATATACAATCATATATATTTTTTCCAGATTTTTTCGAGGTGCTCGATTTCCCACCACTGGCCCACTTGACTTAGAATGACCCATGTATGTATTACATCTATAGGCAATTTCAAGAGTATGACAGCAACGCATTTTTACTACATATGTAAGGTATTGGGCACAGTTTGAGGTTGGATCTCCCTTATTTATGATTGATTTCGTCCCCCACCCTCTGTCCCCTATGGGTATACATGGATGGGGGGTCGGGATGGCCTAGTGGTCTAGAGTGCCGCGCTTTGACCTCTAGCTGGCCGGCCACCTCTGGCTTGCGGCTGTGGTTTCGAGCCCTGGTGTTAGTGTATGTGGCATAATAATAATAATAATAATCTCATCATTTTACAAGGGTAGCAAATTGCCTGAGGCTTCTTTTCAATTTGGCCCTTGGCACAGATCGTGCGAATGATGGAGATATTGGCGCCTTCTCAACCTCGTGGGTTTCCTCCGGGCACTCCTATTTCCTCCCAATGCTAAAGACCCCTACGCGCAGGCGAATTATTGAAATAAAAAATTAAACCATATGTTAGTCCCGAAATGACTTAGTTGTGTTGAGTGGACGTTAAACCCCATCTCTTTCTTTCTTTTATGTATACATGGATGACTGTATTTATTAGTAAATCCTATGCCACTTAGCATCTCATAATCATACACGAACATGTATTCGAATTCATATTGTTTATTAAAATATAAGAACATGCATGTCAAGGTCTGATAACGTTACGGTGATGTGTATGAATTTAATTGACAGTATTCGGGATATATCGTGGATACCAATATCCACTGGAATCACAGCAGGCAATTCCAAACGAAACTTACCTTCCAGTGGAAGTAGCCGCGTCCAGTACCATTTAATTCCCTTAATTAATTATCAAACACGCATTATATATTTAGGATCTATTTACTATATCTGTGAACCCAAACTTTTAAATCTAGTTTTTTTTAAATGACAGATAAAGAGCTGGTAGTTCTAGCTATAATAGTTTTTAAAACAATAGATAATGAAAACAGAATATGCTGAAAATGTTAGTCAGTGTCCTTCACTCTGAACCGAGATATTAGCGATTCAGTTTTAGGCTAGCCTAATGTGTATGTATTCTAATCCACTAAATATCTCAGGCTCACGATGGCATCGAGAGTTGATCAGGGTATGGATCAATTATTTAATGTCTAATTAGTAATTTTGATAATAATCCAGGTCTAAAGAAAGACCTGCACTGGTATAAGCAGATTTAGCTCTTGAATAATCACACCATCGTTCCCTTTAGTAAAAAAAAAATGACAGGAGCCATGCACGATGCAGGAGTGGTTACCGTTTCTAGCACACGGTACTTCTTTCATTTCAGTGATAGCTAACTTTTTTCTTTTTTTTGTAATCCTTGCATAAAGCTTTCTCAGCAATTTCTATTCATGTTTAATTCATACCGTGTATCAGAATATTTGATTTAAAGGACTGTAACTTGATTTTAAATACCTTTTTTATAAAAAAAATTGTCACGTTTATATTTATGTTGTATTTGAAATGATATGGAATGGGGTTTAACGCTCTGCACCAACCTGCATAATGAAGGCGAGCATACTCAATTAAATCTATTATAGGGACATTTCAGTCTACTCTTGTCGAATTTCAACTGTTAACGGTTCTTTTACGAGTATATGGGACTTTCTGTGAAATGAAATGGGGTTTAACGTCCTATGGTTCCACTCCGACTTGGCTAATGATGACGGGCAGAGACCATACACTATGTTAATGATGAAATCTTACATTGAATTCCAACTGCCAAGGGATCTTCTATGTGTACGACCTAGGGTATTTGCCCTATACGAACGACTATACCGTGTTATTTTCTTCAGGCCCTCCGTGCTGTACAACTGCAAAGGGTCGACCACGCCGTAAAATACTGATAAACTTTCTCGGTCAACACCGGGGGCGAACCAGCGACCTCCAGACAAGTGAGGTAGCGGCGTAATTTTTTAAGTCACTGAGGTCCCGGACCTTGGATGACCAGTGGCATAGTTAAGACGGACTGGGGGATACTAGATCGCTTATGGACAAGTCATAGGCATATAAGTTTATCGTGCGCACATGAATCCCTCGGAAAGTAAAGAAACGAGCGTATCTAATCACCCGGAAGCTTGCCTAGAAACAAAGTGTATATTTATAACATTATTAATTTGAATAAAATGTGCTGTATCGCAAAATCGACTTGGTTGATATTGCCCATTTAGACAGAAGATAGCTGAAAGGGTTAATTGGCATTTGCAGGCTAGTTTTGATTCTAAAACAACAGAAAATCTACTGTTATCTGTGGTCAAAGCTTTAAGGCTTATTTAATGTCAAATTGGATGATATTGCATGACATTTTGTAACCTTTAAACTGACCTGGTCGTCTAATGAACACAGATCATCATTAATTGTCAATATTATTAATTGTATCCACAACACGACATCAAATTGTCATAATTTAATGTCCTATAATAATTAAAGGATACAAAGTTTTATAATAAGTTTGATATTTAAAAGTGCTACCGGCAGAGTTCATTGTCGCATTTATTAATTTCTATATTTAGGTATGCTGTAAGCGTGATCAGCTTTACCGTCTTTAGCTGCACTTGAATTTGCAATTAATTATTTCATGAAAAATGCAAGTATGAATGACTCATTCTGAAATAGCTCTGCTATGATCTTGCGCGCATGGGTCTTTATTACTCTTTAAAAGTTGAAGCCCTACAAGGAATACCAACAAGATTTGACAGGCCACGTCACCCTTGTGTCAGGTACAAATAGGACAACGAACCCATGATACACCGGTAATAATCCTGACTATCTACAGCTCAAGTTAGATCTGTAGAAGGACCCTTGATGTATGTTCGACTTTCTTACGGGTATCTAGGAACCCACTTGAAACTCTAGTTATATGTTTAAAGGGGTATTTATTACCCAAGATACAAACATGTGCTCGTAATCGTTGCAAATTCTCGGGAATGCATCGAAGGATTAGGTTCATTTTGGGCAAACTTGTTCTGTTCGATTTGAAGATAGCATTAATTACATTCTGTCCTTAAAGAAGTTAAATTTAACGGCGATTTCCCAGTTTTGTAAAGAGGTGTACGTTCAGTGAAGGAACTACCTCACGTCACCGGAAGCAAAGCCAATATTTAAATCAACGATATTTCCGCCTACCCTGTTCAAATAAAAAGACCATCACCTGCTGTGCCATCTGTCATGTCTTATCTATGAACCATCAATACTTACAACTTGTCAGAACATAAAACGGTTGTCAGAAAACATACACCACCTTCTTCTTCAGCTGCTAGGTAGGAAGGCGTCATAGATAACTGATTCAATATTAGGCTCATAAATGACTTCCACAAAATGGCGATACTAGTATAAAAAGGTGTATCTCGACTGATACAGTTCTGCAAGATGTTTTGAAAGGTGTATCAGCTGTTCAAAGTTCTGGGTATCTACATAATATATAATCTATCGACATTCACCTGTTTATGTATCAATAATTAATAATTTAGAAAGATGGATGCGATTTGTAAACGTTTTATTAGGTAATATAGACAGGTGGTTAATTGTAGAAACATGGTTTATAATCGTTCTGGTGATAACACGCTGATAAAGTCCACGGTTTATTCATTTGACATATTTGGTTCTATACGTAGATCCATCAAAATATCTATCTTCTAATCACTAATCTTTTAAAAAAAACATTAAAAAACCCTACAGGAATGAGATTATGACGGTTACCCAGTTTGAGACGAGACAGGCGGCTAGAAATGTCTACATCATTTAGCTTTAAAGCGGCTGATCGTTATTTTCGTTTTTCGGACAGTGTCTAATTCCTACAGAATAATCCACGTACAAATAAAACAATATATCCACGGTAGATAATCAATTGGCCTGGATTCAATCCTAATCAGTGGATATCGAATGTTAGGGCCTTTTTTCAAATTATTATATCTTTGTAATTGGAAACAACTAAATGAACATAACCGCTTTTGGGCTAATATTTCTTCTGGGGATTTAACTTGCAAAAGCCTTCAAATTATCGACCAGTGGCGATTTCACTACTTTTGCTAACGGTTGCAAGCCATAATCAGTTTTCGTTGCTCGAAAGAAGCGTACTTTAGGTCATCCGAAGTAGGGAGAAGAATCTATATGTTTCTTGAGTTCTAAGACTAAAAAGACAGTTATGTCTAGTGTTCACACTATCTGAAAGTCAATGGATTGACGATTAACGATGAACATCTTTTATTGCACAAATAAAATATACAAAGACAATGGTCAAAAGTTACCAAAAACCTCTTTCAAACAGATCCACAGAAATACGAATAAACTCAGATAAGTGAAGAAAGAGAAGAAGACACTTTCATTTTGTATACTATCGAAAGGGGGTGTTGCAAGGGCTGCAGAACATTGGACTAATATCGTGTTGTACTGTTCGTCTGTCGGGCATCATGGTTTACTGATCTCGATTGTCTCTCGGCCCAACTAAAATGTTTCCAAAAACCAAGCCATCTTTTCTGTAGCTGCCACCAAAATCAAACACGGTGCCTATAGTTCAAGTTGTTTCTGGAACGATAACCGTGAACGTATTTTTTTTTAGGACTTGTGAACCGACTTTCGAGAAGGCAATTCAAAACCCCCAATAGTTCGTGTAATATTCCTGAAATGATCTGCCCAAGGATTTATCATTGGTAGTCTAGATTCTATAATAACTACCGGTTAAATGTGTCGGAAGTGAAATAAACCTAAGTTATAATCTATTGGGATACGGCGATAGCTCGCTAACCTGGAGGTCCTTAGTATGTCTATGGCGTTGACCGATAAAGTTCGTCGAGATTTCCGGTGTGGTTCCCCCTTGTCAGATGTGCAGACCCCGTGTAAATGTTTGCGTGTACGTTAAAGATCATTTGACAGAACTCGATAGTGGAACGTAGCACCACTGACCGGGAAAAATCCACCCATAGCACGCTGCATGGCCTATGCCCGTCTTCATTTGCTAAGTCGGAGCAGAGCAATAGGACGTTAACCCCCATAATCTAACGGTATGGGCAGAGGCGCCGGAACGACGCGAGGGCCAGGGTACCAAAAGATAGTAGTGTGTGGAGGGGGGGGGGCTCTAGAAAATTTGTCAATTGCAAGAACGCTTTTTACAGCACCTCTAGCATTCCAAATTCCAACATAAAACCCTTTAAAATACATGTTAATGAAAGTGACAAAAGCCTGATCATTCACAATTTTAGTATTAGGTGCAAGGTTAAACACTTTCATCATAAGGGCATGGGTATACATGTATACCCCAGAAAAATGCAGGGTACCACTTGTATACCCTGGTACCCGGGTTCCGGTGCCCCTGAGTAGGGGAAACATAAATAAACTACGACATATTTTCATTTGTCATATTTGTGCTATAAGACATACAAGTTTAATATAAGTAGTTTACACAATATTCATTACATCCTGTTTCAAATACTCAAATTTTAAAAAAAAAGCGTTCGTATTATAGGCCTATATATGTCTTAATGGCGCTTTTTTCAAGCCACATTGTCGTCTGCTTACGTTTTTTGGGCACGCGACATCTGACGGTTAGACACGACTGTAAATGTGCAGTTGTATTTCCGCATTTAATGTTAATGACATCATAAATGTCTGTATCCTTTAAAGGACATTAATGTGGTAAACGATATGGACTTGTTCTACATCATATTTTAAGGTGGTGCATATCAGTATTAAATATGTACATGATGGATTGAACGTACGGGATAACTTACCTAATACTGTTCAATATAGATTTTATGACGGTCGACACGTCCGTAACGAATTAATCACCATATTATTTCATCACCGAACGTAATAATTGTTCTATCATTTTCATTTGTCACATTTCTACCAATAAGAACACGCGAATTATTTGGACAGGTGAGAAGAGTTTAGTAGGATAAGGATCGTCTTGTCCCACAAGCGTTTACTTTTCCTGTTTCTTAGAAATTTTAACTAAATCCATCGATGTTTGAAACAGTTTTCTTTCTTCTAAAGAAATGAATATAGATGTAGGTGTAACTGTAAGCACAAAGGGAATGAAAATAACTTTATTTCGAGAAGAACGTTACAAAACTTACATGAACATCCCATTCGTATTTATTTACATTTATTTGCTCCAAAATAAAACGAAATCATCCGTTTCTCCGATAATGTCGGTGTAATATATCAATCGGCAGCCCTCGATATATTCCGGTAATTTCCGTATATATAAATAAACTACGTTCACTTTATTCGGCGTTTTACTCGGCTGCATTTCCCATTATAAAGAAACATCTTTCTTGTGTGGTCACAAATGCTACAAATCGAGTTTAGTATGTTCCACACAGTCCAATATTACCCGGTGACACTGGGAGGGACTGTCACCCAGTCTATTAATATCATAGTTCAAAACTGAAATGGGTAATTATTCACGATTGGTTTGATTTTTTCTTTAAAGCTTATATAAGTATGTCCAAGAGTTGTCGTATAATAGATATGACTATCTGTAGGAACAAAGGGATCATTGATTTAGTGATCTGTCGTTGGGTCGTACCTGTTTTCTATGAACATAATATGGTTTTCCATGTTATTCCATGCTAGTACAGAAAACGTGCTTTTTGGCACACCATATAAATATTGAGGGAAGGGAGTCTAAAATAGAACGAAGAGGAAAGTTTAATCTGATTTATACCAAGTCATGACAACTAAATGTCTACACCTTCTTCAAGAAATGATGTTATCTCGCAACACCTAGAGTTGGTATAACCCGCTAGTAGCTACAGCAAATACTACACATTTCAAAAATATCACTTAGTAAATACATAAGTGTACATGTCACGATATCATCAAACCCTTATATTCACTTCAACCACACACTTACACGCATAATATCAACACAATCTACAAATATTACATATAATGTCCTTTAAAAAAATCACGAATCTTTCAAGGTTTTTAGCAGATTTACAAAAATATACAGCCGGAAGTGCCCATTGAAGATTTTCATAACGCGGGTAGCAACCAGTTTAGCTTTCTGACGTGAACTGTGGATTCAGCACCATATTTAGACTAATTTGAACCAGAATACTCTGATATCGTGGATCTTAATGATTCATGGGTAGGTTTTGTTATTTGTATTGTGTTATCTGCGATATCAAAGTGGATGAACGCGTACGTTAAACCCTACTATCCTATTATCAAATGGATCATATTGGGGTACACCCATAGTACTACTTATTCATACTTGTATGGCAATACGAAATATTAATTCTGAAATATGATCCCCGTCTTAATGTAGGTCTATGAATAGATGGATTTTATTTGTTTTATTGAACGAAAGGGGTTTGATGTCTTGTCAACTCAATACGTCGATCATTTTGAGACGAATAAATGGTAAATTTTATTTGATTGTATATAGTGTAATTGGAAGGATTTTCCGGGCAGTGGCATTTGTACCTTACCATTTACTTGCATGTCCACGTGTACAACAATGGACCCCTCGGGGCACCATCTGTACGACAAGGCGCATATTCCTTGCCAGACCCGGGAGCGCCGCCCGTTACAATTGAAGGCCAAGTTTGAAAAGTCCCTTGGAAATAAAAGGAACCACGGTGGTTGAGTCGGTAAGACGTTCGTCCCCAGTGTTGGCCGAGAAAGTTCATTGAGATTTTCCGGCGTGGTTTTCCCCTTGTTAGTGGTGCAGGGCGGGGGGGGGGGGGGCATTTTGACAAAAACCAATGTCTAGTCGTTCATGGTGTATGCCCGTCTTCATTGGCCTAGTCGGAGCAGAACAGTGGGACGTTAAACCCCGTTTCATTTCTTTTCATTTCTTTAGTAAAATAAATATTGACATGATACAGATATTCTTACTTCAATAAACCTAGACATTCTTACACGGTACCATTGATGAGATTTTACGTTTTTAATCTCTCCACGTCCACACCCTTTATGATGTCATAACATAATCCCATTTTCTCACCTTTTCAAAGCGTAAACAAATCTAAACGTATCGTGACATTAAATAAGTTATATTGTTTAATGATATCACCCACCAAATGTTAAAATAAATAGATAAATCTGCAAATAAAACTAAGATGAAAGAATGACCCAGGTCGGTGAAATTTAAAAGTAATTAGGGACGAATCTGTCTTCTTAGATGTTTTAAACACGTTTAATATATAAGCAGAAAAAAATCAACATATCAAATTAGAAAGAAATGAATCTCTCACTCAATATTAACCATGATCTTTAACATATTGTATCCAATATTTAAGACACTGTGAACAATGTAAAGCCAGTCTTGTGACGTCGTTTCCATTTTGCTCCCGAGCACCACTTGTAATGCGAAGCCTTGACGGAAAAACAAATGATAGCTAGCTGTATTTGCCCTTGGGTAGCGTGTCTCATGTATTCAGAATGACCGTATACTCCCATATTCCTGAACCAATGGCCCGAGAAATTGCTGGATTGGCTTCTGATACTTGAATTTTTGAGGGTGTGTGTCTATTCTTCCCGTTCAATCAAATCTACCACTTGAGCACAGCAACATGACAGTCATTCGGTTAATCTCGGACTCCCTAAACCTTTGGACAGTGATTTAAGGTATTAAAAACGGTGAAAGTCCGTTCGTCTGTACATTATTGTTTACTGTATATTAATGCCGATAGCGTCGTTTGTCACGCAATTAGAATTACTGCAATATTTTGCTATGCACTGGTTAATTGGGCATAATGAAATCGTGATCCATTATGTAAACATATTTGGTCCAATTTGACGCCCTGTTTTAAGGGTAATGCCTTTGTAACGCAGTTAGCGATTGGTAGTTAATCGGACTATTGACCAATCATAATTTAGTACAAGAATTTTCCCTATTTCCAGCAGTGAGTATTGGGAATAGCTCTCATCAAACGGAACACTGTGGGGAGTATGGTATACTCCCGACATAGAGTGGACTAAACACGCGTTAATGCCTGACATTTTATTTGAATTAACAACTGACAAACACACGATTATTCTATATATACTAATTCACCTAGTTTTTAAAAATGATGCAGCGAGAAAGGGGATCAGACGTTTTCTATTTCGGACGTTTTAATTCAATAAAACTTGTTTGTGCAATGTGTCATATTATGCTGATATATTGAAAAAGTAGAAATCGGACTATGTCGTCTGTTTGTACCTGATCTTGTAAATCAGGCCCGTAGCCAGGGGGGGGGGGGGGGGCACGGGGGGCAACTGCCCTCCCAATACTGAGTTTTGCCCCTCCAATATCACAAGAAAATCGGCCTTTACCGCAAAATTCATGCAGATGCCCATGCTAGTTGGCCCTCCCGAAAACATCTTTGCCCCCCCCCCCCCCAAAAAAAACCCAACTTCCTGGCTACGGGCCTGCTGTAAATATACTTGTTTCCTGTGAACAATAAAGAAAGACGTATTTAATATGTAGAAATGAAATGGGTTTAATCACCCTAGTGTTCAGCAGCACTACGATCTGTGCCTACTCTTATCCGAATTCCAACTGTCAAGGCTCTGTTTATGTACATCGGATCTCCATTTTCCGCCCCACCCGAATGACTATACGTTGTACCTTGACGTAATTCATATAAAGGCGTTTGACGTGTCGTCAACAGCATACTTACTGACGTGTGGAAAGGGGGAGATTTTTGCTCGGAAGTTTGGCGTTTCCTCTTGAACTGCCAAGTGTTCTGTACTAACCCTGACAACCGAGCTCGAAATATCCAAAACTGCTGCCGGTCCCTGCATGAATTCTAACCTATGGTCTATTACCTTTAATGTTCCAAAAATACATTTCAAATATTCACTGCTGAAATCATTGCTGAGACATGCAAAGGCCAAACGGGTTTTCTTCTTTTCTAAAAGCTTATTGCGCCTAATGATTTGATGTCGTTATGTTTTCATTAGCAGGTAATTGTGAATAGTCTTGTCTGTTATACCAATAAACGTGTATATGGTACATCAATTTCCTTATAGCTATTTCGCGAAGAGATCGCTGGCGACATGTGTTTTGACGCTCAGTATATTATCTTCACATTATTCAAATCTATTTTACAGACTGTCTCTAGAGAACAAGATAAGTAGTTTACATATATAAAATGATATGTACACAAGTCATAAACCATTGTTTATATATCATATATACAATATATGATAGTTATTATGTAATAGATTGGCTCATATATATATATATATAATAATAATAATATACATAACATTTTCTATATACATGTACCTGTCGCGTGGGTGTGAGTCTTCTAGACACGCGAGCTAAAACAGCGGTCTCCTTTGATGTGCTATGACGTGATATAACATCAATCAAATAGCCATTTCCTTAAGAAAATTTGGCTTTTGGGGTTCTCTCTCGTTTTCCCCATCTGTTTCTTATATTACTTATAGTCGCTCCTATTATTTGTTATTTATTATATACTGGAGTTGTTTGGACATTTAGACATAACCTTCAAAAGCCTGACAGAAATAAAAAAACATTTTGTTAAAAGAACATAATATATTGTTAATGGTTAATGCTTTTTTTTTGTTGTCAATGGATTTCGAAATTGTTTTCCCCTTGATGTTAAACCGTTAGAGCCATACCCTACAACGACTAAAAGTCTCCGGAAATACATCTATAAAGACGGAGTAAAGCAATCTGTTTGAATTTATGATAATTTATCAACGTTTCTCTTTGGTACTTTCTATTATCAAAGCTGAAAGACATCTAGAAAAAAAGACCTTTGTTTTATGTTTGTTTGTTTAAAAATTTAAGAAATAAAAAACGAAGGAAATTTTGCTTATCATGATTTGCCTTTAAATGTAAATGACATTTATCGTTCCAGAGTTGACATCATCGCTCTTTTAAAGATATATGTATGTTCACTCGAGGTTCATTGCGTCATATATTGAAAGCCCAAAACTTACGAAATTTATGATAACCGGTAAATTTTGATTATAGACTGAAAGTGATTAATAAGATCGCCATAAATAGATTAACAATAAAATCATATTCAGTCAACCAATATAATTGACAAATATAGCGGTTGTGTGCTGAAAGGGGTTGTGGGGGTGGGTTAAAGGTTACAGCACGCTCCGAAGTGTCTCTTGCCGGAACTGTGGTGTTTTTAGATAGTAAGGATTCCCCATAAATCGATGTGTATGGTAACAAATATACTTTTCCCTGGAATATCAACGTTTTTGTAATTAGAACCCACGGTGTCGATGGAACTTGCCTTATCTTTACAAACTAAATTGTTGTGTCAGTATGCATTGCGACATAAATATTCAAACTGATATTCGACTCGAGTCATGGGACGGTGGATGTGATCACTGATAAGGTGAAATCACGCCGGAAAATCGTTATGAACTTTCTTCGCAATGCAGGGATGGAACACCCGACCTCCAGGCTAGCGAACCAGCGCCTTATCCACTTAGCAACCGTGATCCCGAATTAACAATGAACAAATGTTATACTAACAACAACTAAAGAGGAAAGATTAAAATATAAAAGATATTACGATAAAATAAAACAATAAGATAGTAATTAAACTCATTAATGTGTCAACTGTCAACCGCCTGTAATTGGACTAGAAGGTAATAATGAAGGATTGGTAGAAACATAAGAATAATAGAAATGATTAATTGAATGAATGAATGAATGAATAATGAACGAATGAAATATTGAAAGAATGAAATACATAAAATCAACAAATTAATCACCATTGTAATAAGCTAAAGATATGAAAAATCCCCTTTTTACTTCCTGCAATAGAAGGAATTCCCAGAAAATGGTGTGACTTGATTAGAAATTGTATTCCTGTTAACGATGAGGATTCCCCGGAATGTGAATGCGGACCTTTTCTATTTATTGCCAACGCCAGAAAGCCTATTTCGTGTCTTTTTTTATTTAAAAGTTTCAGAAACGGCTGACCAACTTTTATATTATATACTCCGTTTAATTAACCTGCAATTAAAAACGAACCGCCATTATCTATTGTTGCGATGGTGATGGCACGCGTGTTTGTCTGGAATCATCTTCCGTGTTTTAACTTTTCGTCTGCTTCTCGGCAACAACCAGGCGTCCAATGTATTAATTATCTACAATCTAGACAGTAATTAACAATGTGCATGCATATACCTTTTTGTTATTATGAAAAAACTGGATTGAATTTCGTTGATATATGCTCGAAACAAAGCGAGTTTCCTGTTGTCTCAAAAAAAGACGGAACGGTGCTAATAGAAAATGTCAGACGTGTCCCGTTTGTTCACCAAGATAGGAGATAAGGTTTCATTTAATGCACTCTACGATCAATGGTAAGAAGACGGAAAAAATGTCTGTAAATATTCATCGATTGTTTCCATATATTGTGATAGAAATATACAACAAATCTCCCTAATGACGCTTCATGCTTCTTAACCGCCGCCATTACAATTTGAAGGCACGATACAGTTTTAATCAGGCCGTGTTTTGACATCTGTTTCATCACAACTTTCTGTAAGGGATTCCGAAATTAACAGTTGTTTTTATTGTCGCAAAACATTACATATAAGTACAGAATAAATTATTCAGAAAAAATAATTCCCTACAGGGTTATTATGTTGAATAATAACCTCTTACATACCGGGCTATTATGTAAAATAACAACCCCGTGCCGGGTTATTATGTAGAAAATAGACTATATAACCTCCTATGGGCTTATCATACCCAGAGAAGAATTTATCATGGTCACGAACAGAGAACTAAACTATAAGACGTAGTTTGGTCTTTAATGTAGATCATCAGAAATTAAAACCAAAAAGAAAAAAAGGTTTAACGACGTCCACTCGACACAAACTAGGTCATTTCGGGACAAACATATAGTTTAATTTTATTTCAATAATTCGCTCGCGCGTAGGGACCTTATTGTTAGACAGGCATGTACGTCAATGGTAACAGTTCAATTATAAGATATATATATGAACCGAACTTGAAGATGGCTATGAATATTAGCCCAGTTGTTCAATCAGCTAAATCTGTGATAAGGAAGGAATCGATTAAGATAATCACCCACCAGGTGTTTCTCAACAGATGATTTTTATAAGTTACTCCAGAGTGTCAAAATTTGACCTCATCGACGTTTTCAAGAGAAATATTGAACTGGAATAATCTTGGTATTGCGAGTTCTTAAGCCCAGTTGAAAAGCGTGAAGTGGTTATATTTATGAGGTTCGTCAATTCCTGTAACGTCTGTCCCTGATCCAAACGTGGGGGATTCGAAAGTGTGCTTATGCGTAAGGCCTCCTGCCTAGCCGACTTGATTGAATTGACGATAGTAATGTTAGATAACCGTCCCCCACTCCCTCTCTCTCGCTTCTACAACTTTCAGAAGACGTTGATTAATATACGACAGTGCAGCAAGAATGGGATATCTCTGGATTGTAGACATTGTGTTTTGAAACTTTAATAAACTAATAAAATTAGGCTTTCGCTTTACCGGGGGTCCACCTTCTCAATGAATGACGTAAAGGAAGAGACTTTTTTCAAGAGACACTAAATTACTTATTAGGTGGTCTTCTAGACAAAGACAGCTACGAATTTCATTATATACTACGTGATAATGCAATCGTTGTTACCTTTTTCCCGCTGTTAAATTCAAGCCGTTACAAAAATAGACAATATCAGGTATATAGGAAATATTATTTTATACCCAAATACAAATGTTTTTCAACATTCTCAACATATAGCCCATTCCATTAAATTACCGTCTTATCCGCAACAACCAAAGATAAAGAACAGTTTAATTTCCTCTGGGTTCTGTTTTCGACTTTAAAAAGATGTATTTTTGTTTTTCATTTATAAAGATATAATGTGAAAAGTTTCCATTCTTGGCGGTAAAGAAAATAAGTTTAATTTCTACATTAATATGAGAAAAATAGAGCTTCACATACTTAAAATATCAAAAACCGCTTTCGCCAAAATCAACATTTTAAAAGCAGCCCTAAAACAATAAAGACAAGTGAAGAATAATACCGTTTAGGGTTTTCGGCCGCGACATTCGGCGGGTGGTATCACTATAACGGGAATCTAAACATCGATTCACTTCCGGAATACAGGACCTTAGCTTCCGGTCGTTACGGTCGCCATGGTAGCCCACCGCGTACTGTTGACATTTTTAATCCGATGCAGACGTGTGTAGGTACAAAAAACCTTGAGAAAACATACCGTTAGAAGTATTTTCTGTCTTTGTTTGGATTCTCAGGGTCTAAAACTTATAGCTTTAACATGGTAAGATATATCAGTGTACTTTCAAGTAGCTTGGTAGGAAATCTAAATCAAAGATTTCTAGATTGGGGTTAGTTACTGAATGGCCATCAGATAGCCCACAGCACACGTGACCAACATAAATACAATGGCGGAATAATAGGTATTAATGCATTAGATTGTGTCACCGGTCTTTCAAAATGTGTTTTTGAAATCTCTCAGCAAGGCCACCACAGTTCCATTCACTAATATACAGTAAGTGTATCGCGCACTTAAATGTTATAAATATGAAAGATATATGCATAAACTTTTGATTAACACGTTATATAAATATTAGTGACTTAAATTTAAATGCAATTACCCATTACTGTTCACGAATACTACTCGGTTTAATTCATTATAAGAACACCCTTGGCCTAATTTTATTAAAAAAGAGATATTACACATTGAATATTTAACCTTGGTACAAATTAATGATAAAACAAAAGCCAGTTGTAAATTTATTTTTAAGGGCCTGATTGATATAACAAAATACATCACCATTTTTTTTTTTTTAAATCACACAATGTTAGCCTTAAGAGCGTTACTAAATAAATGTATTTTATAACAATAAACGAAGTACGCCCATTTCTCACTCGATAACCTGTTATATCTTCATAAAAACATCAAAAGCGACTTTTTTGTCGGTTTTCTTTTCGTTTTTTATGTAATAATTATTTTATTCTTACACGCCAATTGACGGCTCGTCACATTTTCTTGATCGTCACAAGTTATTAGTTCCTCTACAAGCTGTCGATGTAATTGAATAGGTGAGCCTTCGCTAATAACATTTCTAGTAGCTATAACTAACCCAACCCACCACCCTTGTTCGCCACGCATGGCATATATTATAGTAAGTGGTAGAAAGACCTGACATTCAGTCAACTAACATCCAAGATTCGTCCCTGATACCAAGAAGTACAGATAGCAACAACACAAAAGATTTAATTTGACTTTTGTCATACAAAATCATTAGAGTCTCTCTGATCAGACTGGTCGCTGGAGCAAGAAAAAAAATGCTCGAGTTGAAAGAAAATAATCTCCTTTCCCATTGTAAATGGACATAATCAGTTTTTTCTTTATGTTTATTTCGGATTCTTATATAGAATGGGAACCCGAACAATAACCGTTACTCGTCAACCATCATTTGTCATGATTAGGTAATGCACCTTATTCTATCTATCCATACCTTCACCGACCCCGCCCCTTGAAGATAACATAGAATTGGGCTTGGCTGCCGATGTCAACCTTACTAGGAGATTCAAAAGGCACCGACTCATCTTCCATCGGCACCCTATGTATGATGTTTTTTTCGAAAGATTACATATTAACTTACATCTGGTACTAATTTGGCATTAGTAACATGCTGGTGTTTCCGCCCCGATGAAACTGGAAGTGGGGGCTTTAACTAAAAGAAAATTCATGGGTTATATAATGGCACCTCTGGTCACCGCCAGTACAAGACATGCGGTATCATTTAGCTGGGTTTGTGAGTATTCATAATACTCCAACCGTTGACACATCGGAAGAGTGGGCTAGAAAGTCGTTAACTTGACGTAATTTCCCTCTCTTCTACGACAAAACAAAATATCATATAATATGCAACTGATAACACATGTTTTATACATTAACTATTGTCATGAAAGTATCATTAACTAATTTACCATCCATAAAGATCTGAATTATAAATAATTTTTCATAGAACTTAATTACATCCTATACACGTACAACATGCATCAAAGGGTAATATTTAAGGTAAAGTCATGGTGATCCGCAGGGGATGTCTCGGGTTAATGGGCTGGACATGCACGTGGCATCGATGACAGAATTGGTACAGACATGGTATGACGGACACATGGTATTTAGCTTGCTTGTGTGCTACGGCATACTCTTATATACAGCTATCAGGAGATCTTTCATGTGTCCCAACCGTGCAACTAGTCACATTTAATTGCAAGGTTTTGCGCCATTCGGAAAACCAGACTGGACTGTCATGTGGAACTCTCTCGACCAACATAAGATATAACTGGTTAGTGAGCCAGTGTCATGCGTACCGAGTCTCCGTGATTCCCGCGTAAATGGGCCTCAGTCCAAAGTCAAGATGACTGCCTGTGCATAATCCCCATTAGTAGGCTCTATGTACATTAATTTTTTAGGATAATATTTTATGTTACAGCGGGTCTACTTTGCGTATTAAAGAGACCTTTCGACGAGTTTTTATTTTTGGTATAATTATATCAAATCAATTGAAATAAAGCCACTTGCTTATCCCCGGTGAGAAAATATGGCTGATTTTAAACCAAAATAAATGTTAATATACCTATAAAGTACCCATGGTTCCTTTGCATCTGTTTGTTTGCGGTTGCATTTAGCCCACTCTGTTTTCTTTTTCTCGATACTGGATTATCAATCAGTGATGTTAGCTTCAATTTTACAGTGTTATTAGACAAATAACCTTTTAACTAGATAGAGGTGGGAATAAGGTCATCACGTGAACTATATGTTCATGTATATTATTTAACCGTTGTTTTTTTTTACTATGTCTGGGTCGAGGTAATATCTTACCTTGTTTCTGGTGATATACCTGTTGGCAACTGCAAAGAAACCCACGCAGTAATGTATTTAGCAGTCATATGTGCTATGCCCCACTGTCCTAAATTACCGCCTTCAAATGAACAAGGTGGTATATATGCAGGTTTTTAAAGAGAGAGGGAGAAATGGGGTTTAACGTCCACTCAACACAACTAGGTCATTTCGGGACTAACATATGGTTTAATTTTATTTCAATAATTCGCTTGCGCGTATGGGTCTTTAGCAGTGGGAGGAAACCGGAGTGCCCGGAGGAAACCCACGAGGTTGAGAATGCGCCCCTATCTCCATGTCACATACTCTCACACCAGGGCTCGAAACCACTAGGCCACCCCCCCCCCGGTTTTTTAAAGCCTATCACAATTAATCTAGTTCACCTATTTTTTAAAAATTTTTTAAAAAGGACAATTCTTATTAATAACACCACGATATTAATCCGCGACAAGTGTGTATCATGCTTGAGGTCATTAGTTGTTAGCTACAAATGAAATAAAATGGGGTTTAACGTCCTATAATACCTGGCAGGTCATCACAGAACTTCATAAACAGGAAAAAGGGAGCGCGATATAATGCAAAAACACATCTTGATTATATTGAATGAGATAATAATATGTGTCAGTAAAGGATGGTCAAGATCAAAGTAGAGGCAGCAAGGAAAAACCCAAAACATTAGAAACAAAATATCATCAATACACTCTGTTTACTGACATTGAACCGATGACCTAATTGTATACTACTAACATACGACCTTGATCTTTATAGATTAAGGGATGGTGCTATGATAGAATCATTTCTTGGAATCGTGTCATAACAACCCCGTGAAGTAAGACACAAATGAGAATTCATGCATTGCTCATAAATGATGCGATTACAGTTTTAAATTCATGATCGTTTGCCAATTTCTTATAAAATCCCCCTGGTTCATATTTATAATGGATTTGTTTGCCGTTGAGACGACTGTGTATACACCAGTTTTAAAACACACGCGTTTTAAAGTCATGTAGGCCATATAACCAGGATAAGCACTCGTACGGAAATAAAAAAAACCCGGATAGATCTGAGGACTTAAACAGGTTTATGTGCCACACCTTTGTGCATAGGTGGCAAACTTAAACTAGCCTGTCGATCGCCAACATTTTGAAACCCGCTTAACTTAAACGTCTGAGCGGAATAAATACATGTGGAAGAAATTATCATTGCATGTAAACATGTCGATTTATTTTAACGAACAATAACCAAAAAATAATACTCGGAAATTAGCAATCAGATTGTCTGTTCCAGATAATGTACTTTACCACGGAGATAACGTACGATAATTTACATATGAATTTAATATTACGGGGTAAATACAGATAATCAGGTAAATGCTATGTTTATATGTAAAACTTTTATTTACATGGTCACCGGTTATTAGCGAATGGCGTGTATAGTAAAGCCAAACTTTCGGTCATTCATTTTCTTAGTTGTCCATATGCGCCTGTACGGACAACCAGTAATGACTTATATTATCCAACCAATCTCAGGAAAACGTATTTGCAAAGAAAGTCTTCAAACATGTTTGATTTCTAACGTTGGTTAACCTAATTGTCTGGACAGTACGTTTTGAATCCGAAGCGAAATTGGAATAAATGTGTTCAAATGGAAAACATATGACAAGAAACCATGTGATTTTGATAGAGCAATTAACAATCATTTCTGTCTCTTCTTTAACTGTTTACAAATTGTCTACATGAAGACCACCCAAGACGTATATTGAATGTTGAAAGAGTGTACACACTCAACACGATGAAGGATGTTAGATCTTTAAATACCTAGTGAAACGCCCTCATACAACTGGTAGTCATTTTGTTCACCTTTAATTGTATAAATGTTCGTTACTCGGACCGTCCATTAACGCTACAGTTATACGATCGTCTTCAAAATTATATGATATCTGGTTTAGAAAGTGAAAGCCGAATATTCGAATAATTTCGATGATCTCGTACAGTGTTCTATCCCATCGTTATAGCATCTGGCAAGCCTTAGTCAACGATTTCAAGTCTTTCTACCCCCCCCCCCGTCTGCCGCCCCAAGACCACTAAACCTGAGATTAGCTTCACGGTGATGTAGGCGGTTTAGATTATTTAACAGATACATTGAATCGAAATGAGTTTTTCAAAAGGAAATGCACGCTATCTCTCTCTCTCTCTCTCTCTCTCGTGAGATTTTAAATAAAGATCAGTTTATGAACTAGGCAGATAAAGATATTAATTATAGCTACTGAGAGTTATATAAGCGATAAAATTAAGGCTGGATATACACGATCATTTCTAACCTAAGTCAGTGTGTTCCAGACATTGAAAATTGTATTCTTTTGTTAGTAGTGCAATATAATGCAAAGCAGCCTGCAAAGCTGATGAAAATAATTTACACAGCGGCACTAAATGCGTCTGGGTACCTAGGCAATGTCAATCAACTATAATCGACGTTTCTCTCTCATAGATGTGACCAAATATGATATAAAAATGACCAGAACTCGAGATCTTTGGCAAGATTTGATGTATATGGAGTGACAATCTGTTTATGTTCAAAATATTAAGCCTTTGGTGGTATTGGGGGCCCATTAAAACCATTCACTTCATGAAAGCGATAGAGAATTCTCGTTCACAACTTGTCATTGCCGTCCAAATCATCGGAGAATTGGCGATGCAAAATCGGTAATCTGTACTGTATTGACCGACAAATTGTTGCCGACAAGAAAATATTTGCAATGCATACGCCTTTTATAACCATTGATCGCGACAAGAATTATATCGGTATGGGAACCCGGGGCGTATGGTAAGCTTACTCTTCCGGACACCAGCTGTTACCACTGTTTGTCGTGTATTCTGAACACGGTTAACAGTCCATATGCTGATTACACTATTTTGCCTGATTACACTATTTCGCCTATACCGTTTTTTTTACTTCGAATTTTGTCTAATGGTTTGGATTGATCTTACTTAGTTTTATTTCATTTAGAAACTGGATAGGATAGATGTCGACAACCGTAAAAAATACGCTGAATGAAAAAAGTGAAGCTGTCCGTTAAATGTTAGACGTAGATTAGACTACGATAGACAATACATGTACAACAATCAATATGACGGTGTTTACACTTTTACTTAGTTGATTGTCTGACCTTTAGCTGTATTGTGTAAGAAGATATTGTTTGGGTGTCTGGATTGAAGCATTAAATTATACAGTTTATTAACCAAGCTGTACTTACTTTTATTCGTAATACAATGTTATTCTACATTTGAACCAATAGCTATGTATACATACTTACGTGAGATTTAAACAATAATAATATACAATCAAATCTCAAGATGTTCTTGGTGGCGTTGACGAAAGGTTCTTATATAGTATTAATATCATTTGATTTATTTAGTTGGTCGAGAACGTCCCCCTGGATTTCCGGCGCGGCTTCCCCTTGTTAGTGGTTCGGAACGGAAGATCTGTCAAAGCCATTGTCAAGTCGTTTGGTTGGGACGCAAAAACGCGGTCCTGTGTACACATTGGAATGTACATACGATCCCTTAACAGTTGGAATTCTATATACGAGTAGGCAGTACCGATGCTGTCCGGCCAAAATTTCCCTCATAGCTCGCCCGTCTTCATTATCCCGGTCGGAGCAAAAATTAAGGCAGTAAACCCCAATAAATTTCATTTGTAACAGTCGTTATAGTCAAGTTGTCCCGTATTTCTATCCAGGTAATATAGTATTAATATCATTTGATTTATTTAGTTGGTCGAGAACGTCCCCCTGGATTTCCGGCGCGGCTTCCCCTTGTTAGTGGTTCGGAACGGAAGATCTGTCAAAGCCATTGTCAAGTCGTTTGGTTGGGACGCAAAAACGCGGTCCTGTGTACACATTGGAATGTACATACGATCCCTTAACAGTTGGAATTCTATATACGAGTAGGCAGTACCGATGCTGTCCGGCCAAAATTTCCCTCATAGCTCGCCCGTCTTCATTATCCCGGTCGGAGCAAAAATTAAGGCAGTAAACCCCAATAAATTTCATTTGTAACAGTCGTTATAGTCAAGTTGTCCCGTATTTCTATCCAGGTAATGTTAACGTTCCCAAATTGTCCAAAGTCAATGAAAGAACACGCGTACAAGAAGCATTAACTTTTGAAATTCCATGTTAAAATCCCTACCTCCTCCACTGCTTTCCACACCTCACATTACAAACGCATAATAGCAAATGATGATATAATATTACATGCCTGCTGGGAATTACACTGAGGTGATTAGATACCGTAGGTGTTAGATATTTGATAATAATTCATTATCGTTCATTCATCAATCTCATAACTTGTTTTATTATAGTTTTAAAATAAAACACTTTGGTTAATGAATCATGAATGAGATGAATCTCCATTCATATTTACGCCTATTGTTAATGTATTTCCAAACTATATAAAATCGTCCCTATCTCTTGGGATTTTGGTAATGCAGAAACACGTGATTAAACCTACCACATCCGGAGGAATATGTACGTCATATCAACAGTGGATCGATCGATCGCGCTCAGAAAACAACTGTCATTGATTCATATCACCGTATCAGTCTTTATACGATATTTATTCCTTATATGGAATCGCATTGCCTTTTTTTTAAATTTTACATTCAAACAACAAAGAGCGACGACATAATAATAGCCAATCACGAATCTGACGTCATGTAATTCTACGTACATGTTAATCGGGAAATGACCATATATGGAAGTTTCCGTTCAGCCACGAAGTTTACGAACGTTGTCGAAGGTTTATCGTATGTTAATTATAGCGACATTTAACACAGACACTTGGGTGATTAAATACTTCATAATTACACATCTTATGTTGTTTTCATATCTATTAAGGATAAGACCTTGAGATTTTACGGGGATAAACAGGCATATGTATCTCGCCAAATCCAAACAGATTATTAATAAATACCGTAAACATCATTATTGCTGCCGTAATTATCAATCATGCCAGTTTGCTTCAAGCAGTTTTAACACAATGGCATTTAAGCGACGACGATTCTTTCTGCTGTTAACCATAGTATGTTTTTCTAGAATGTGTTTTAGGTTTTTTTATCTGCTAAATGACACTTTAACAAAATTAATATAATTGGTTCTGTTTATTAATGCTAAAGACATAATAATCACGAAATTTCGAAATCATACATTTATGTTGTTTTTTTTTTAGATGAAATTGGGTTTAAATTCTTGTGTTGCGCCAACGGGTGTAATGTAGACGGACATATGCCATAAGGTGGACTATGCCAATGGGGGAACGTTTAACATGGAAGTAGCTTTCTCCCTCTTCTTGATAGAATTACAACCGTCACGTGTTCTTTTACGCTCACACCAACGAGTACGCGATTTCCCGTCCTGCATCTCTGACAAATAAAAACAAGTGATTTTTATTCTGCTGGGTTTTGCTACCCTCGGTATTAACTCTATTTAAATAAACAATAAAATTTATTTAGATTGTATAATATGTTATTCCTGTGATTGATTGATTAATGTACATTTCATGAGTATTGCTTTTGGAATTATTACTCAGGATTAAAGCGATATAATAACAACATCCTGAATATGAATAATATTCTAAAATAAACATTTTGTACAGTATCATGCATACAATATTTGATATGGAATGGAATGGTGTTCAACGTACTACGGGCTTATGAGCGCCATGGCCTACTCTTATGTAGAATTCATACTCTTTTTCCGAATTCTAATTGTCAAGGATTCTTTTAAGTGTACAAGGAGGTCGGCCCTTGTCAGACCTGCACCACTGGCATGGGGAAACCGCATAAGAACTAGAGACCTTCTTACTCACTGAAGCACCGCGACTCCCTATTGGAAATTTTAACAATTCCAACCGTGAAGGGTTCTTTTACGTGCACACCAACGTCCTATACCACTGACAAGTGAAAACCACACCGGAAAACGTCAACGAACTCTCTAGGCCATGTTAGTGAGCCAGCGTCATACTCGTGGATATTAAGGGTATACTGAACATGTTACTAGGCTAATAAAAATATACGCACAGCAGCAGTTCTTGTGTAAAATGATTACCTGTATGGTTTAGATGCCAGTCACAATAACTCTACCATAAAGAAGACAATTCAAACATATTATGTGGAATTTGAAGTTGGGAACATAGATTGATACTGGAAGATGCTGATTCCTGTAGATATTAAAGAATTAATCAGTGACAGAGTTGAATAAGTAACATATTTAAACCCGATAATGGATGTTACAATTCCTAATATGGTATTAAACACTTAGACGAAATGACTGTCTACCGCCCCCACAAATCAATATTATAATCAGTGAAGCAAAGAATGTCAATGGTGATTGAATGAAATCTATTGTACTTTAAATCAGTGTTTGTTTGTCATTTTCATTGATTACATTCCTGTGTAATTATAATGCCTATTTTTTCCGCACCTGAACCTGACTTATATATACATGCTACAGCATCAAACTTAATTCATTATATTTTAAAAATTAAAGCATACAAGTTTCATCTTTCAGGGGTCACGTATATAAAACTACAATGTGCCAAATCATTCTGCACACAGAGATCCATCTACTTTATATTTCGAGAATACACCTTTGTCCTGAGTCATTAGTTTGCAAAATATAAACTACATCTCGCCATTTTCATCATTATTTTTTTTATCTGGTGCATGTAGAAGTTAAAACTTCATGGCCTATAAATTCGACATACATGTGCGTCAAATATGAACAACACATTACCATCTTCATCATCGGCTTTCATGCTCTATTAATTCGACATACAATTAGCGAAACAAATCACAGAATCTTCGATACGGGATTTTTCATAAAGTATATATGTCAACGGTGGTATTCATTTATTATTTTACGATTTTTCTCTTTGCTCTACATTTTGCCAGGTCATTAAGAAGAAAGGCATAAAGTGGGTGTAACAATGCAGATCAGTCCCAAAATCGTGACCATATAGCACATTTACCGAGCGTAGAAAAATCAGAATATTTGTCTTACGGGACATGATTGGAACACCGCGCTGTATATATTCATCCCCACGATATTTCACATGTATACACCTAACAGTGTTTCGTTTGTTTAGAGCTAATCCCACTAAACACTGCTTTAATGAAGGAATATTTCTCTTCCAAATTATGACTGGTCAATAGCCCGATTAACGACAAATAGCTAACTGCGTAACGCTAATGTTACATTTTAAACAAAGCTTCATAAAGCCTGTCATTGAGTCAACTTTGGTATCTGAGCTGCGGGCTCTAAAGGCCATTTTACACAATTCTACTTTTTTTCAAAAATATCATTCAACATTAATAATTGTAGATTGTAGGATGATGTTCGCAGGGCTGGAAAATGTCCTATCGTGTATATGGGGATTCGAACAGCTGAGAACAAGTTTGGACATTGCATGCCAGTGTTCAACGTCTTCAACTAATGAGAATGCATCTCTATGTCACGTGGTGTATTTGGTCACATGACAATCAAGCAAAATGGGAGCCCCCGCTTTTGAGTGGCATTTAGCGATTGAACACATTAAAAAAAGACCGCCATGTCAAAAAAGTTTTGAACATATTCACTGATTGGTGTATTGACATGTTCGTGGGCACCCCAGGGCATTGAACATCATCCTACAAATGTTGGATGTTCTTGAACAAAAGTAGCACCGTGTAAAATAGCCTGTAGGGTGAACTTTATTATTAGGTAGTGGCTAAACGACCGGTTACCGGTTGTTTAACGAAAATTTACAACGAAACCGGATATCGTAAATTTCTGTTCCCAACCCTAACCCTAACCCATGTTCTAATGTCCGCATATCTCTTCGCCAATGTGTCACCTTTTTATTAAATTCAAATTGTTTCATCGCCTCTAAAAGTGAATTTAGAGTCGTAAAGCCTGTAGAGGCCGCCATATTGGAAAACAAGCCAACAGTGAGGCTGATGTCCACCACCGAATTCCCCAAATAAATAGATGACACATATTATTTAATCGCACATTTATTTATTTATTTCACAAGTATTAAGCAATCAAACTATACACTAAGTTACATCACTCTCTATCAGATAGATTCCAGATAATCTTTGTCCCAGAAAAGCATCGACCAAAGAAATTGATTGATTATCTCGGCTTAGCTTTGACTCGAAATGTTAATCATTAAACCCAGTCAAGACATTCACCTAATGAACACCTACACCAAGTTTGAACATTCTACATCAATAAGAAGGACAGTTATTGTGTTCCAAAGTCTCGACCAATGAACTTGCTTACCCTCAGCAGAACATGCTTATTATCGAGCTTAGTCAACTTACACCAAGTTTCACCATTCTCACTTAATTAGAACTAAAGTTATCGTGTCCCAAAGCCTCGACCAATCTAAATGCCCATCTTCGAACTCCATCAGGGCACTGACCTAATAAACACCTACACCAAGTTTGAACGTTCTGGCTCAAATAGAAGGAGATTTATTGTGCTCCAAAGTTTCGGCAAATCAAATTGCTTAAAGCTCTGCTTACTCTGAGCAGAAAATGCCCATTATCAGGCCCGAATCCAGGATTTTTTCGAGGGGGGGGGGCACACATTGTAATAAATGGTAATCATTAGAGTGTCGCATGTATTAGTGGTTTGGTGTAGTCCCAAGAGCCTTCGTCGCATTGCCTGGGCACAGACAATGCGAAAATTAGTTTATATCATCAATTAAAAAGCAGATACACCAGTCTCGCTGGGGCTGAGGGGGGCACGGCCCCCTGCCCCCCCCCCTGGATCCGCGCCTGATTATCGAACTTAGTCAAGGTATCGATGTAATACAACTATATACCAAGGTTCATCATTCTCACTTAATTAGAACTAAAGTTATCGGGTCGCAAAGCCTCAACCAATCAAACTGCTTATCTCTGCTTACCCTAAGCAGAAATGCTCATCTTCGAACCCCATCAGGATATTGTCCTCATAAACACCTACACGAAGTTTGAACATTCTATAGCTCAATTAGGAAGAGAGTTAGTGTGTCCCAAAAAGTGTGACAGACGGACGGAAAGAAAGACAGACAGACGGACGAACCCATTTTAATAATCCCCTGCTTTCTTCGAAAGGCAGTGGACAATAACCACATGTTAAAATTGGCCAATCAGAGATAATATATCAGAAATAAGACTGATGACGTAGAAAGTAGCAGTTGTTACTCAGTGTTTTTCGGATTGCCCATACTAGCGATAATTGACCGATAATCGTAAGGTTTAAATACAGCAGTTTACTCGTTGTTTGTAAACATCGTTTCTGAATGAACTTGTTATATTTACGCATCGTTTCTGAATGAATTACCACCCGCAAAACATTATAATTACTTCGACCTTTGCCAAAATATTTTTTTAAATAAAACTTAATACACACAATTGAGAGATAATTACGGAAAGAATACATACTGAAAACTACGTTATTTCGACAGGTCATTAAGAAGGAAAACATAAAGTAAACATGTGGGTGTAACAATGCAAATCAGTTCCGTGATTATATAGGACATTTTACCGAGCGTGGAAAATCAGAATATTAAGCCGTTCGGAAATAAACCACAGTTTTACGGAACATGATTGGACATGGGGCTGTAACTATCGCATTCCCTGTTTATATGGATACCGTCCAAATTAGAGAGATTGTCACCAATCCAACCAACTGTTTATCCTTGGTATAAATCTTTGATTTGGTGTTGTATTAATTATATATTTACATAGTTTTGTCTGGTTTATTAGTCGTACGTGAAATTGTGTCGTATGGACTATGCAAGCCATATTTCTTGCAAAAATATAATGGCTAAAATCTCTTTAGTATCCACAAAATATGAAGAACACCTGCCAGTAACCAGAAGAGCAAGGTCGTTTAAACAGGCAAAATGGTATCTAATTGACAAAGACGTACCAAAAAAAAAAGTTTTCAAACTGTGTTTTTAGCTGGTTGTTTGGGGGGAGTTACCGGTTGCTGAGTATATGTATATGGAACTGGTAGTGATGCCCATGTTGCAATGGTCCTTAAGATGCCATAACTGTAATAAATGCTAGTTTCTTTTATTGATAGCTTGAAATGTTTGGTGTCCGTTTACTATATGCATAATGCAATCTATGCATCCTCCTGCGTTATAGACATGTTAACCCGAGCACAATGTGATTGTCAGTTATACCCCCATTTCACTGGGCTGCTGAAAGCTGCGGTACTCACGGACGTCCACGGAATGACTTCTACGGAAGAGCTTCGGCATTTTTACGCGGAAAAGTGAAAATAAATTCCCACGGAAAATACCAATTTCACATGCTCTCGGAATACCTTCGGAACAGTAACGGTATCTTCGGAACACATACGGGTAAACTCCGGTACAAATGATAGCGAAGCGGCGGAGAAACTGCGGAATTAGGAATGCGCTCGGACAACTTGCGGACTACACTCGGCAATGAAGGAAAATACACGTGATACCTGTGGTAGCTGGTGGTACTAATCAGTTTGGCAAGATAGAACTTCGGAATGACTGCGGAACAAGCGCGGACCATCTTCGGCAACCGCATTTCGTCACGTACTCGCGGTAAATCGGTAAAGATCAAAGGATGACACCGGATTCCGCCGATAAAATCCCTGTTTTGAAGACAGAAATGACGGACTTATATCCCCATTTCACTAGACCGCAGAACACTTGCGGAAGCAAAACCGCAACTATACCGCAAAGTACCGTATGTCTTTCCTGTTGTGCCGTATTGTTCCGCTAGCAAACGAAGTGAATCTGTATTCATTCCACATCATCAGAAGCCTTCCGCATATCCACAATTTTCCACAAACGTTCTTTTGAACATGTTAAAAAGAAAGTTTTACGGAAAAATTTGTTCGTGCTCTTCCGCAGTTAAACCGGGAGCGATCCGTAACATTCCCAAGATTTCCACTGTTTTTCCGTATACAAATAAAGTTGCCGCAAATTGTCCATGGTATAATGTGCTTTCCTTTTCAAATAGCAATTTTATAGGCGAAATCATGTGCTCTTTTCAAATTTTACCGCAGGTACGCCGTGATTGATCCGATACCAAACGCTGTTGCCGAAGATCGTCCGCACTTGTTGCACATTTATTCCGCGTAGGCCAGTACTCAGCGATTATTCGACAGTTCTACCGTTCCAAACGGATTAGTATCGCTAGATACCATAGTTATTCCGCTACTGCCGAGTGTGACCCGCATATTACCCTTATGTCTTCTGTACCCATTCCCATGTGTTCCCCAATTTCTCCGTGATTCTTTTCCCGCAGCTCTGCCGTCAAGGTAGAAATATCTATAAACGGAATGCCTGCGGTATACATGCGGACAACTTGCGGCAAATTCGTTTGTCTACGGAATAACAGCGGAAGACTCTTGGATCGATCCCAGTTGAACAGCGGAAGAGCACCGAAAATTTGTCCGCAAACGATATTTAAAGGAAAGTTTGCGGAACAATTTGGGCTCACAAAAGTCTGTGGACGAAGAAGAATGACTACGAATTCACTGTGCTTCCTGGCGGAGCCATACGGAGCGAGAGGAAATACTTTGCGGTATACTTACGGATTTCCTTCCGATAGTCTTCCGTGACCCAGTGGAATGGGGGTATTGAGATGCTCGACACTCGGACAGCTAGAAGTTAGTTAATCTTTGAAATTGTTTATCGAAGTTTGTGAATGATAGTTGTTTTGGACAAGAACAGAGGTTCGCAGAGCTATCCACTCAGAATTAGTCAGGTTTATATATATGTTACCCTCCTCTAAGCTACTACTCTGCATGACTGACAGATACAACAGTAGGGTCTATAATGATGTCGTTGAATGCACATACAGCAAGGACTAGATAATCCTGAGTTCTTTCTTAAATATATGAATGCAATGGATTTACAGATTATCCAGTGCCCCATTCAAAACGGGTTTTGCCACATGACCATGTTGACGCTGGTGTGCTTTTTTATATACTATTGAGGAGAGGTGCTCGAATTTGCTGCGTTTTCTCCCACTTCTCGTTTCCACAGACAAGGTGGAACTAGACTTTGAACGAAGCTCAATATTTTATAAAAAAAATGGCTTTTTGATCGGATATGTCGTTACCCACGGAGTATCTACACATTATCCTACACGTGCAATACGACACAAGAATAAAAACAGAAGTAGCCTACACACTTGAAACAAACTGTCAAATTACTACCCTTTCTTATCCCACTAAAGTACGTCATATCTCGTTTCGTCTTTCACACTTCGCCTTTCATACTTGCCAGCTGTGATCACTCGATTAATGGTTAAATAAGAAGACAAAAATAAATCCTGTTTATTTCTTCAGTGCTATCAGAAAGTGATAATTTTCGGTTAATTGATCATTTTTATCGTAAACACCACTTCCGATTTTTGTTAATTTGTCAGCAGCCGATAATCTGCACGTGTTGTTAACACGGTAAATCGTGCAGAAGTACAGTAAACCTCCATTGATAAAAGTAATATTATCGCCTTGAATGTTGGTCTACCAGGGTTGGTGAGGCTAATCACAATTTGACAATTCATTATTAGCTGAGAGTTATATTTTCTTAACAACCAATACATTTGTTCACGGTTTCCGCTTCCGCTCCTTCCATGTTTGAAATAGATAGAAACTGACATCTTGTACCATCCCAGTGCGTAACATGTACTTATATTTCACATAATAAAACATGGGTTTGGTAACAGGCTAGGCCTATGCAATACAAATTGAATCTACAGAAATGACATGAAATGGTGTGTCACACCAACCTTATTGCGCAAAAACACCATATCTAATCTAATGTTCAATCGAATATTTGTTTCGAACAGATTTTTAAAGACAGGGTAGTGGTTAATTCTATCGGTTGCAAAATAAAATCTTGGAAAAATGGTTTTGATAACAAGATTTACGATTTTAAGCTCTAACCGATTGCAAGGCATTCACGTGTTCTTGATTAATGACCCTGATATAAATGTAATTTTTATACGCCCACTTTTTCATGTGGCAAAGCTTAATATTTAGTTCCATCTCCAAATGATTTCGGTTACTTTCGATATTAGCATGTAGCAAACCCTAACATTACGGATTATGGTCCCAGATTGTACCAAAAAAATCACGTTTTTAGCCCGTGGACACCCGAGAGGTCACTATTTTCCTTTAAGATCGCGGTTCCTTTTGATATTCGCGCATATCGGACCGTAACTTCCGACATTATAATATATGCGATTGTACGAAAAATCACGTTTTTAAGCTTTTGGTCCCTCTAGAGATCATAAGTTTTATTCAATTTAAAAGTTCGAATTTCTTGAAAATCGGACCGAAACTGCCGGAAAAGGTGTACGCAAATAGTGTTTAAGTATCTAATATTAAGGTTGTGGACTTTTTAGAGGTCACAAATTTGGTACGATTTTGGTGAAACTTAAAACATATGTTTATATATCAAAGATCTCGGATCCTTTCGACATTCGTGCATATCCGACTGTAACTTCTTGGATTATAGCCCCTAATTGTACCAAAAAAACAGAATTTGTATCATATATTAAAAATCGTTTAAAAATGTCAATGATAGAACCGAGTTCTCTGTCCATCTCTTGCAACATGTGGGCGTATCATGCCTGGTAATCGCTTGTATTGTATTATATTCGGAAACGGGTCTTCGTGGCCCGTTCTGTGCACCCTATTCAAAAGTTCGATTGAAATGTGCAAGCTACCTTTCCATTTTTCAATAAGGAATGGGGGCTGTCTTCAAAGGAAGGGTACACAAATTCATTCGAGAAGGGTTTATAGCTATTGTTCAATCCCATTGATTCGGGCTTCATTATCAATATGATTTCAGCTAACGATCATAAATTTACTACCAAATATAAAAAAGAATGTAAATGACCTATATCAATCATTTGGAAATGATTAACAACGCTGCATTACGTAACGTATTTTTTAAACCACAAACCCCATTGGCCGATTATATCAATAAAAGGATAAGATAGATAAGAGAATATTTAATATAGACACATGTTATGGTGTAATATTTACTTTGTATCGATAATGATCTATAAAACAAGTAGGACACACCATTACGGAAATTGAACATATCCGATTCTACTCCCCTCACATGCAATGCGGTTGAAACATTTTATCAAATATAGTTATGCATACCATAACGAAGACGGATTCACGCCATTCAATATACTATGAGGGATGTTATGAGAACGCTTAATTCCTACTGCCAATAGTTCTTTTACTTGCACGCCAACATGAACACAGGACGTTGACTTATCGTCCAATCCGCACAGCTCGATGCTGTCCCGCGTCAGACCATACGGTCCTGTACCTCTAATATTGAATAAGTGGCAACGGGGAGGGAAAATATCGAGGAATTTTGTAGGCGAAAACCGGTATTGTAATCGACACCGAACTTGTACATATCAGCCGAAATGGTTATCTGTCCCTGATTTATCATTTGTTATACATTTTATAAATGATAAGATGTCCTCCTAATATTATCACCTGATAAGTTGTGATACGTGTAGATGTTTAATAACATTAGAATTGACAGCTACTTCACTGATATCAAATATCATGATTAAGAACTTGTCATTATAGTATTTTTATAATATTACCAATGTCTAAAACAATCATAATAAAAATATCTATTATTGTGCAGGATATCGTGATTTTTTTATCGTTCACGAAATCGTGAAATAAACAATCGGTAAGTAACATGGCAATAAAATACCATGCGGTTCCATAGTTAGTCTTTGTGTCAGGAACATCCAATCTCTTCTAATTAAATTTTCAAAAGAGCAATTAAATTAGCGGACCAAATACGGAAACGAGTAATTGATTTTCGAACGATATTGTAAAATCAAAAAACCCTTTCATGTGACAATCTATCGCTTCATTACCCATAATTCATATGTACATGGTCTATAATTAGGTAGTCTGTACGGTGTTTTACTTCTCTTCAATTAATGTACACCTGGCTTATGGAAAATCAACACGTGACGTTAAACACTTTATATATATAAATATCTATAATTTGTATAGCCCTGAAACGCCCTAATATAAAAAAAATTCTCGTTTTATTTTATTCAATCCAATCGTATATCAATCAAATCTTTCCCTCGTCTCTGCACCCTTTTCAAATTGCATTTTCTTATTGATAGAGCTTCTGTAATGCAATTAACACTTTCTAAGTCCCCCACCCGGGAATTTACAACATTTTCTAAAACGATAATAAATTAATTTCCAAGTTGAATTGAAGAAAAGCTTTTAATAAATAATTTAATTGCACACATTTTCAAAGCTGGAAAGGGCGTGTATTTCTTTTTAAAAAGATTTGGGTAACTAATTATTTATTCGTTGTACAATTGGACAGAATATTTTAAACTGCATTTCGCTCCTTTATGTAGACAAATATTGCATTTACATTGTCTGTGTGGATGTCTATTAGATATGTTTACTCTTTCTAGAACACCTGCCTCCTTGATTTGCTGAAATGTTGTATATTATTACTCGCCCTCCCCCCTTCTTTTCCTCCTGTCTGTTTTTGTGTAAGTATCGGGAACCTTCTACAGATTTCAACATGCTATCAATAGTGAGACTGAGAGGCCCTTTGCTTTCAGCGCCATCTGGAAATAACTTACAAAGTTGCCCTTGATCACGCAGAATCTGGTAAACGGTCTTACGACAAGAATTATCACAGTTCGAGGCAGAAGCCTATTGCATTTCAACTAATTCCATTTCTTAATACTGAAGTAAAGTATTGCAGACTCATGTGTCGCTCTAGTATCGACAGTTTTCATCTGACCAGCTTGTAATGTAAATGAATCTTATTGGTCGGAGACGTGAAAGCAAAAAAAGCAAACTATAGGTATTCGCCAACAGATAAATATTCGATTATTTAAACGCCAAAGTGTTAGATTACGCTTACGAGTATCGCTTAATTTCGGGAGTATGTCAGCCGATTTTATCATTTGGTTATATTATAGCAATCACAAGTTGAACATTTGTTTAAAATACGTTGCCTGCGGGTGTTAACTTAAACATGTGTTATTCAAGGGCTAGATCTGCCTATTGCAGGTCTTTTGTTAGGTCTAAAATGTTAGAAGAATGATTAATTAGACATTAATTATCTTACCGATTCCATCGGATGGCTTATAAGTAGATTTAGATACGTTTTGTGGTCGATTAGGTTAACCGTAAAAAATGGATAATTGGGAATTTGTTTAGTGTCGTAACAAAGGTAGTAATGACAATCGAGGCTAGGCTATACTGTATCGCCCATATTTAGGCTCAGAGTGAAGTAATTTGAAATTTCCAGCATAATCTGTTTTCATTATAGTGAGAATTGTCAACTCTTTATCTAATCTCATGTGATTTCGCTTTAACTTTACTACTTTGTTTCATCAATAAAAAAAACTCCTGCTTTTTAATGGTGGTTTATCTATGTATCTTTATACTGATCAGACAAATAATCAGCAGTTATTGCTGACGTGGTAAATGGCATAGCAAGTGGACCATAAAATCCCTGAATGTACAACAGATTTCTATTTACATGAGGCAGATATCTATAACTATTCAATTCATTATGTATATTGATAATTGTATGGATTCAGGCCACCACCAAATTCCTCAACTCATTATGCTAGTTCCTTTTGATTCATAATCTTTAACCTCCTTTTGCAGTTTTGTTGCCTAGTTGGTGTAGAATCGAAGTAAGGGGTTTGTATTTACATTTTGTGCTAGGTTTGGGTACATGTTCATGATTTGGGGGCGGAAGGACAGTAGAGTTAATACACGACGGAAGGTTGTTTGTTTGTACTTTTAGTTTCGGTATCTCAAAATCTTCATGGTGATGCCTCTACGTGCCTTTGAGTAAGATGTTATACCATACACTATGTGGTAGAAAGCGGCCAGCCCAACGATACGTTTGGTGAAAGTTAGTGGGATCTATGGTGTACTGTGGCCTATTAGATCACACACCATTTATCAAGATACATATTATGTATGAATCAATATTGCATTATCATATGTACCGTTGGGGAAAGGATTACCCAAGAATGTCACGTATTGCATTGTCATATGTATCGTTAGGGAAAGGATTTCCTAAGCGTGTCACTATCTTAATATAAACAAGGAACAGACATATCATTCTGTTAATACACTCTACATGTCCTATGTTGTGCGCATGATCAACCCTTCCTTCGTCGATATGAAATAATGCATACAAACAGTTAAACATTTTTACCGAAAACCCCCACCTCACCCAATCACCGAAATCGTAACTAAAAGGAAATGGTCTAAGTCAAGTCGGGACCTGTTCAATCCGGGACACCGGATGTAAACTTCTTACACATGTGCGCTGACTTGTTTGAATATAATGACAACAAATATTTATCTTTAACTCTTTTTTTATTAAATTATTATAAAAGGATCTGAATTACTATATCATTAGGGTTAAAAGATATCCGTTTCTAGGGTTTCCCCTATTGAAGGTATGGAGAATATGCCGGATATCCTCGGTCTTTTGATTGGTTATTGACTGTTGTAGTCGTCACGACTGTTCAATGACATCATGCCTTTATTGTTGTGTATCATATTTGTGAATTACATTAACGCGTTCGTAGTTTTCTCTTTCATTTTGCGTAACTTACAAAAATAGACGGAATTTCAACTTTCGTACCTATTAAGCATGTTTTCAATTTTCGTACCTACATATTTAGCATGTTTTCGTACCTATATTTAGCATATTTTTGTAAGTTACGCAAAATGAAAGAGAAAACTGTGAAATACGTCTATTTTTGTAAGTTACGCAAAATGAAAGAGAAAACTGCGAACGCGTTAATATAATTCACAAATATGATACATTAAAATGCTATAAGAATAAATAAAATATCCTGACCAACCTACTTTAGATGTGTTTGGCGAGTTCTAATTAAATGATGACACATATTTGAATTGTATATTGCAGTTTCCACGATTAATTTTACTTGTTTGTGTAGGGGTTGTTTCTGTCTGTCTTTATTTTTGTCCCCTCATTTTAACTTTGAAGGGACCACCCCCACCCCACCTGTTCGTGGCTAAAAAAATAAACTATAGAGACTCTTCTGATGTTTGACCTTGTGAAACAAACATGTTGTTTAATTTTGTTGAAACACTTCGCTTGCGAGTAGGAGTATTTCGCTGTCGAGGAAATCGGGGGACCAGGACAAAACCACGCGAATGAACATATGACCCTATTCCTTGTCACGTACACTAGTTGATTAACATACCTTATGTCCTAACATGTATGCGTTAAACCACTGATACCACACTCGTCCATATAACAACATTGAGTAGAAAAATAAACCAGTTGCCAAACAAAAATCATAGGCCTCCCAGCAGAATCTGATGTCATCCCAACACATTGTCATGATTTGAGTCTATTGGAGCATTGAAAGGGTCGTCCTCGCAATTTAAACTGGTTCAGTCTCCAGGCTAGTCGAGAAATCCAAGCAAGTTCCTAACAGACATCTGAAATCCAATAGGGAACAATCTCAGTAGACAAGCCATAGAGAGTTGGATGTCAGGAGATACAACTGAATGATGAACGAACAAAAACTTTACATCGTCATGACCAATCAATTTACAGATCATAAGATCATTAAAAAAGCGGAATATTTAAATTATAACACCGAATTTGCATACGATTCATGTCTCTGATTAGTGAAATAGTCTATAAGCATGTGTATATTTTTTTAAAAGAGGTAAAATTGTACTAATGTATTGTACGACATCGGTTGAGCGATACGTTCATCAAACTCAATTTTTAAGAACCTCTTAATACAACTTTTGGTAGTTTTGTGTATATTGCTGTTTGTCATAGAGGATTGGTGATCCTAGGAGGTAGCCAAACTTTTCATTTCGTAAACTGAACCCTATTTGAAAAATTTGATGACCTTATTTTAGCATAATACATATGGTCTAGTTCCAGGATTTCTTTCCCCATATTCAGTCCATTATTTTACTCCATTTTCTAGATTCAGCCTATGATGCTGCGTAAAATGAACATCCAGAATTTCTTTTCCAGTGATACAGTTCCTGTCAGCAGTGACATAATAATATATCTATTAAAATACACTCAGAGCTATTGGTTCAGTTATAACTTTAAAACAAATGTGTATAATATTTATAAATACTAATATTTATTTCATTTGGTAGTGCGCCTATAATCCAACCACAATAAATTGTTTTATTTATCGTAACCAGGAAAATATTTTTTTCGTATTTGAAATGTATTTATTGTTGCCTAGGTCTCGGATGTACATTTACATACTGTAATGTCATTGTTTCAATAGTCGAAATACTTTCTAAGATGATGTCATCTTTATATATAGTAAATCTCGGGGAATCAGCATATTAATCCCATTAGTGCGGATTTATTCTTTAGATTAAAGCATTGCTGATGTCACCTGTTCACGATTCGTGGGTAATTAACATTAATTGCATGACGATATCACAGGTATGTGACTGTAGTAAATTCGAGTCAATATTTCCTTGTTACCTATGGTCACCTAAAAGCATTAGTTAACGTAGCCTAGACATTCTTGGCCTATCTTCAACGCATGACGTAATATACTAGAATGACACGGTATAGGTAAAAAAAATTGGTTGCCGGGGTGGATTTCCCCTTACAATATCGGGGAAATGACGATCAACGATCAGGCGATATCTTCAATCCCATTTAACAATGACAGTTTTGATTATATTGATTTAATATGCTCTACTTCATTTTTTTTCTTTTGAATTTAATCTATCTCTTGTATACACCCTTCCCACCCCTCCACTTCCGTCATGACCTTGAGGTCAAGAGTTATTGGGCTTTTCCCGGCCGATATCTTTTCTCGTATTGTCCTCTCCTTTAAACGCCTGTTGTTGAAATATTTTGACGCGACACTTACAGGTGTTTAGTATTCATGACCCTTTATCAATCCACCATTTTACATACTTGAAATGCCGCCAATTGACACTTGTATAGACGAATCCGTAAAATATTGTTAACTAGTAATTAATGAGTTGTTGGCACAACGGTTCCCCATTATCGCGTGAAAAAAATACATCCATGCTCTCTGATGACTTAACTTGTGTTTTAAGTCCAGAAAAGGGAATAGGTTATTTTATGTATTTATTGGTCTAAGATGAACGGGTCGGGTAACTGTCTATTTTGGAAGGAGTAGGGGGGGGGGGATACAAGCGTGAGATTTAACCCACAATTGAGTCGATGCTGGTCCAGAGAGAACATCAATCCCGTAACCCTCTGTCGTAAAAAATCTCTATGTTCCCAATCACTGCCATACATCTTATACTTCCATATTTATTTGGCAAGGTCTATTATTGTTTGTGTATATAAAAAAGATGGATAACACTGTTAACTGCTACGTTTCAATAATGGTACCCTCATCGGTGTCCAGCAATGGTATACAATCAAACATGTCACAGAAAGTTATAACATTGCTTGTTAACGGTGATTAAAACGTTGCAGTTAATAAACCTGGTGAGTTTTATCCATGGAGCTGACTGTTATTATATAATATTGCTTTAAAAAAATGTCATTTAAAGATATGTTAACTACAAATACATGTATATTGATATTTGAATTAGGGGATTTTTGCATTTTGTCGCTTCGGTTGATAGTATGACGTTCTTAGAACGTGAGTTGCATCATGTCGTACGTTCATTCAGGTTACAAGGAAGGTTATTTTCAACTCTTGCTCGTTGAGACCGCTCTTGTTTAATCTAATATTCACCTGAACGATGAAACTTTAGGCAAACAAGAATCAGAACCAGCTACTAATGGACTGTTTGATACTTTGAGGGACAAATAGTATAAAATAAACACCATTAAAAATACCTTATTTTGTTTTTAGTTAATAATAATAATAATAATCGTGTCATTTTACAAGGATGGCAAATTAGGCCTGAGGCCTTTTTCCAATTTGGCCCTTGGCACAGATCGTGCGAATGATTTCGATCATTACTGCAGGAGTTACACTAATAAAAGAAAACTATGAAAATTAATTCAACACAAAATCGATGATTTATATTAATAATAAATAAGTTAATTTGGTTTAAAATCTTTAGAGTTGCTTTATAAAGACATAAATCCATGCAGCGGGATGCTCAGACAGTTCTCAGATGTTACCGAATAGATCGCTTCTCTGGTTCGAATCGGGCCTAATCGTTAGTGAGCCTGCTTCCGAATGAAAAGGAAAAATGTACATTAAATTCAAATCAAAGGTTGCCTCAAATTCCAATCTTTTGATGTTTGACCTCTGTTAAGGCAAACAAGAATCAGAACCAGCTACTAATGGACTGTTTGATACTTTGAGGGACAAATAGTATAAAATAAACACCATTAAAAATACCTTATTTTGTTTTTAGTTAATAATAATAATAATAATCGCGTCATTTTACAAGGATGGCAAATTAGGCCTGAGGCCTTTTTCCAATTTGGCCCTTGGCACAGATCGTGCGAATGATTTCGATCATTACTGCAGGAGTTACACTAATAAAAGAAAACTATGAAAATTAATTCAACACAAAATCGATGATTTATATTAATAATAAATAAGTTAATTTGGTTTAAAATCTTTAGAGTTGCTTTATAAAGACATAAATCCATGCAGCGGGATGCTCAGACAGTTCTCAGATGTTACCGAATAGATCGCTTCTCTGGTTCGAATCGGGCCTAATCGTTAGTGAGCCTGCTTCCGAATGAAAAGGAAAAATGTACATTAAATTCAAATCAAAGGTTGCCTCAAATTCCAATCTTTTGATGTTTGACCTCTGTTAAGGTCTATAATTTAAAATGGTGCCATTTTCCTTTTCATTTATGACCATCAACATCGTCCCAAAAGTGAGCTGATATTTTCGTGTTTTAGTCATAGTTTTGAGTTACAAATTGGAGTAATTCTTTTGTTGTTTGAGTAAATATTTATAGTATACACTGAAGTTAAATATGGTGCGAATACTGAGAAGTATTAAAGATTGCTATATTGAAGCATTTGATAGACAGTTTACAACCAATTACATCAACAGCTTCAACAATCGAGTCTTCTGTCAAGTGTTGGTTCACCACTTGATCGAGACTATCACACCTCATTATCCACTCTTACTTGAAATAGTTGTAATTCGCCACACAAGTTGCCAGGAGAAGTCTTTTATACATTATATTTTGACGACTGTGGGCCAATGTTTAATAAATTAGAAAGTAATAAATATATGTTCAACATGTAGATATTGTTAAAAACTATTTTTCTCGGGTTCTTTTATCATGCCGCTTCTTTATACCCTACTTTCGCTGTTTGATAGACCTTCTTTCATACCTTTTCAAATAAACCAGTCTTTTAGTCATGCATAAAGGCTAGGAGTTAATTTTAGTGACTGTTTGCGGTTGATTATATAGGCCCGATTTATTGAATAGACACAGTTGAACTATTCAAACCGACAAATTAGGCCCCTTCAGATGTTTGTCAGTATTCACTGCAACGCCATTTCTTCTTAGAGAATTGTTATTGCAATGATGTTAGGCTTATTAATTTTAAACACTGAAGAGGCAATAAAATTTAGATGCATGTATTTAGAAATAAAAATTAATTTAACTGGAAACAGATCAGAAGATATAGGATACTTTTTAAATGAATTGTGCGAAAAGGTATTTTTTTCATCAGCTTTCATTAATACCCTTCATTGATGAAAAGAAAGGGGAAAATGGTTATCGGGGCACCTTGTGCACCCATGCAATGAAAATAGCAAATGTGTTGTATTAACCAATGCCATGTTCTAAATTTCAATGATTAAATATTCGTTCTATAACAAGCGTTCTATAACTAGTAAGTATAATCTGCATCTTACACGACACAACATGGATGCAGAGTTTGATTTCTTATTTATATACTCACAATAAATACATTATAACAATTCTACCATGTCAAATGTTCTAAATTGAAATTAAAATGAATTCTCTACATGCATCATCTATTATTCCAAACCTAATGTTCTATAAAAGATATCTAATTCTAAATCTAATGTTTAATATTCTAAATGCATTATCTAATACTCTAAATCGAATGCCTAATATTATAAATTGAATATCTAATAATGATCAATTGAATATTTAACATGCTAAATTGAATATCTAATATGCTAAAATGAATGATCAAAGGTCTAAATTTAATATTCTAAATCAAAATTCGAAACAATAAATCAAATAAACAGTCTAAAGATTTTGAATCGAAATCGAATAATCTGACAATATAGTATTTTAAACAAAACTCTTATATTTACCTATTCTAAATCTAATATTATCTTAATCAACTTCCATTTACTCATCTAATTTTATAAATCATGTGTTATTTCTTCTATCTGTCTGTTTATAAAAATTAATAAATCATCAATTGTGTACAATAGTTGTCAAGAAATGTTTAAAGTGTTTCAAAGTACGTTTTGTTGTGTATTTATTTAATGGGTAAATTTAAACAGAGAGACCAGACAAAACTTTGTCCAGAGTCTGCGGCTCAATATCTGAAATATGTAAAGTATTGTATGACATACATACCTTTCGTGACATATAGTTGAGAGACTTATACGTCAGACCTCCCAGTGCGTAAAAACACCTGTAATTAGCATCAATTTAACCTATAATTAATCCGAAACTCCATAAATTAGTCAAACATCACCTTTAATTACCACATAATTGCATTAAAAAAAGACAGGTAAAACATGTATAGAAGTCAAAAAGTATTTGTTTACGACTATTATCAACTTTTTGTCTGTTCTTTGACCAATCTTCGGAACAAAAGTTAAAGTGTGAACTAATAGGTTATACTTTATCATGGGTAATCTTTAACACAATAAAAAAAAATTTATGAATATATTTCTATTCTTAATTGTAGGGAATGCGTTTTGAAGGGTTAATATTATACACACCGACTGTGTGGTTATTTAAGGGAAACATAGGTTATTATAATATAATATGATGCATTTAAAAAATGAAGATATTTATCTTCTACGATTGGCAAAGTTGAGTATGAATTGCATATTTGATTTAAAGCGAGAATTTTAAATTTTCTAAGAAAGTTAAAACATAATTATTCCTATGTCTTTGGAGAGAGAGAGAGAGAGAGAGAGAGATGGAGTTTAACGTCCATCGACCCAAACTATGTCATTTTGGGACTAACGTATGGTTTTCAATTTTTATTTCAATAAAACTCGATTGCGCGAAGGGGTCTTTAGCAGTGGGAGGAAACCGGAGTGCCCGGAGGAAACCCACGAGGTTAAGAAGGTGCCCATATCTCCATGTCACATACGCTCACACTAGGGCCACAGCCGCAAACCAGAGGTGACCGGCCAGTTAGAGATCGAAGCGCGGCACTCTAGACCACTAGCCCCCCCCCCCTCCCTATGTCTTTGGCTCAATAGGCTATCAACTCACAATTATACGATCATGGGCATTAATTCCATTGACAAAGGAAATAACACAATTAAATCCCATGTTTTTCTATTGACAACATGGAAGGCCATTTCCCAATGTTAGAATTTGAAGTTGAAAAAGATATTTTTGCCAATTTCTCAGCTGACAATAGTGAATTATAGGATTGATAGGATTATTCTTTAATAAGGTAGGACTGTTTATGGATACCATCTATTTTAAGGCTTTATTTAATAAATTTTAAAAATATAACTTAAAAATTTGAAATTTCCGCTATAATGTATCTTATTTTTTAAGATTTGGCACACATACTTAGTATACTTATATATTGTTCTACATCATTGACATACTTTTTATCCCAGTTGAAGGTCAGTGTGTCGGGGTAGCTGGTTAAGGAAGTCGCCTGTTAAATGGACGTGCCCCTAGCATTCAGACAATCGTGAAAATTGTTCTATGCTGCGAGTGCTATTGCGTCAGACAATGTGAAATGATACAGAATACTGCAGGTGATAATAAGGGTAAATGTCCACGTGTCGGAAATTCAAGATCATTCCTTTTTTTTAAGAACTCTATTTTGTCCACGTGGGGTAAGGTAAACTGGTAACGCATCGCCTTGGTCATGCAATTAACCATCCAATTGAGTATGGCAAGAAACCCAACACAATCTGGACGTACAATTTTAAAACTCTAACACAGTAAGTAAACTTCTAAAACGCATCGTATTTACTCATTTATCAAAAAGGAAAAGTCTTTTCGACTTGTCTTCCATTTTAAGGACCGTTTCTCTTTAAGAACAGTGCACAGTTTCTATTTTACTGGTTGGTGACACAGTTTTTGATTGCTTCGTACTTTTGGTTGTTTTTGTTTTTTATGCTTTTTAACATGTCGTTACTACCCGCACATTGTTACGGCATCATTTAATACTTAAACTAAGTCAATCGTTGCCTTTAATCAACTTCATAACGATATGCTGTCGATGATAGGTATTACAGAAAAATTAGTGGTGTACAATTTCACAAAAATAGCTTTATTAATAGGCTTTTATCTACTGTGTCAAAAATCATCGATTTACAAAGCCTGTAATTTGGGATTAAGGGATAAAAGGGGATAAAACTTGATAGTGTACAGAGGGTTACTTGATATCTACGTCTATAATGCACGATTATCTAGTGTTGACACTCACTGTTTTACTCGCCTTCGATGAACAGATGCATCATCTAGAAAGAATGAGAGACACGTAGAAACTTCTTACGTTACTCTGAATAATTTAGAGCCATATCATGGATGCTGGTTGTATACTAGTGTGTATATATATTAGGGTCGTTTAACAAAGCCTTTTGTGATCAATGCATCGTGTTTACCTGTCGAAAAGAACCCATGAAATTAACATTTCACCTGAAGAGTGTCACCTTAGCTAGTTAGGTGATGTCTTTGAAGTTCACCTGTATGAAAACAAGAGATTGTAATGTTAAAAGTGTCACAATACAGCGGATAAGATGATAAGATACATTTAAAAGAGACATTGGTTACATGACATGCCCCGGTCAAATACCGTACATGTTTTTACACGACTGAAGATATGCGTTAATGAATTACTTTCACGGTTTACTTCAAAGTCACTTTTTTTCAAATCTTGTTTACTCAAAAAAAAACAAAAACATATTGAATCTTAAATAGGTTGTCTGGGAAAATACAACATGCGACATTAGTGTTTGTCTTGTTGTAAATTGATGTATTGTTTACCATACCGAAAACTAAAAGTGACTTTCGGTCTATCTGGACCATTTGTATGCAATTCCTAATCCCACAATGAAGTATCTTAAATGCAGGGGATGCTGTTAGTAGCCAAAGTTTATCTGTCTGATCCCCATCTTCTACTTTTAGTCCAATCGGATTAAAACAGACCCATCAATTTGATTTCACGTACACGTTAAGATGGCGAAGGACGTGTTATAACATCAATATTATTATCACGTCATCCAATATACAAACATGTAATTGACGATCAGCCTACCATAAATACAAATTGGTGGAAAGTGCAACTTAAAAGAAATGTAGACGTGTTTTGTAAACATATTCTGCCAAAACAAAGAAGCAAGAAAGGTAAAGTGTGTCATTTATATTAGGGGCTATAACATAGAGTGATGGAATTTCGCTTCGTCATTGTCTTTCTGATTGGACGGGATTGACCAATTGATTTTAACTGACATTACAACAAGTAATTCAATTTTTACAATATTGAAGCTTGCAAGTGATTCTTATATCACTCAAATCACGTTTATACCTTAGGTGATTTTATCTCTCAGCACAATCTGCGATATATGACCAATTTTCCGGATCTTTTGTTTGTCGTCTGTGCGAATTGTTTGTTATTTGTGCAGGCAGATGTACAGCATTAAGATGGATGGGCTACATCTCACACTTAACAAAACTGAGAACACTCTATCTTATCTACATACATGTACAAGCAAACCTTTATATTATAGCTTGTCACATTCTCTTGTTGATATTGTGAAATATAATCCCTGACAAATCCGACGGCATTTATATGTACATACGACACGTGCGACTCCGACCTCAAGACTTAAAAGAGTCAAACCACAAAACCTGAGAAACATTAAACAAATATAATCCGGAATCCTGTGTGGTTAGTTAAAAAAGATGGTGTCTCGTTGTGAAAGTTTTGTGATGTAGATAAACTTTTGTTGTCAGAATGTATCGCAACATTGGGTCTGTGAATGATCAGCTAGTAGTCTTCTATTATATGGTACCATCCATTTTTGGTATCTTCAACGACAGGTATATAAAATGCACCCGTCAAGTGCACAGATACTAAGTTTATTCCACAATCCCCCAAACGTTCTTGTAATACAGTGTTCATAACTTGTAATTTAATATTTATACCGTCTATGTTTTGGGTTTTAAATCTCGTGTTTACAGGTTGTAAATCCATGCTTGGAACTACTAATTTCATGTTTATAACTTGTAATTCCGTATAACAGACGCTGAAATTCCATAGTTTCAGAACTTATAATTCCATGCACCGGAAGTGATTATATTTGTTGGTATGGAGCACAGGGATCACTAATATTTTGTGATAATGGTCATCAGTATTAATTATTTATAACATAAAGAAATATTGAAAAACCAAATTGTATATTAACTAATTTTACAATCTATTTTAATGCTATTTCAAACTGAATATATTTCTTAATTTTACAATTGATTATTATAAAATAAACCTGTTAAAGAGGGGGGGGGGGGTCTAATAGTTTGTTATTGACTCTGGTTTGATTGAATTTCTCAACTTAAATAGAAATGTTAACCTTGGATTGAAGATTAACAAAAAAAAAGGTCAAGGGTGAATGTCTGATGACCTTCTTTGTGTGAAAAAGAATATGGCGACGGAATAATAAAAAGTTGATACAATTAAGACAAGATGCTTGAGATCAAGAGTTTCTATCTAATTTATGTTAATCGGATTAGGTTTAAATAATCAAATATAGCAAAATATTAGAAAGCTAAATTTGCATAATTTATTCCATTCTAATCTGAGTCAAACATTTAAACTAGTATCAACTGGTTGCGATCGAAAGTTGTTTGAGCCAAATCTATATTACAACCTTAAATTGTTATAACAGTCTTTAAAATAATATTTTCATGCTGAATTATCCGACCAACAATTTAAGATAATATTTCTCTGATTTACATGGTAAAACCCGTATTTATTATACATATATTTTTATTTAACATATGTATATATAGTATACATATCTTATTAATTGATATGCTATGTTGAACATGACAAATTATAATATGTACAACCTTACAGACATTAAGGTCAAAGAAAATATAGTTAATATTTGGAGGTTATTAATATTAGACATTCCATACTAATATATTGTAATGTATAGCCAACATCCGCGCTCATAACTCTATTTTTAAATAGCATTTCTATTTTAACGATATGCTGCTATAAAAATATACACCAGTTTCTAATCGTATGTATATATAAAAACAATTCTCATCTAACAAAATAATTGGCTAACATAGATTTGGACATTTGAGTGAAATGTCTCTCTTTTTTTTCTTGTTTTTTTTTCTTATTAAAATATTAATAATATTAGTGTTATTTTAGATCATACTGGTAGTAGTGTCCATTTTAAAAAGAACATGTACGGAAAAGAAAACCATTGATTTTAAAAATATTATGAATGATGGGTTAAAGACAATCCCACCATCTTAGACATATCCGTTACTATAAATATATTATATCTAAATCCGCAGTTAAGTGCGGACTGCTTTGACGTATGGTTTGCCGCATTTAAAATAAAGTATATAATATTGAATTTTCCGTTATTTTGACATTTTGAGTATACATTATAGTTAAAATTATCTAATTTATAACGCTTACTTCCCCGAAAGTATGTCGACATACCAGATAAAATAATGCCTAATTCATACATTAATGTCAGTAGGAAGCTCTCGGGTCGACCCCAAGAAACAATATTAATTTTATTTTGTTTATGCGGTAATAAAATATAAAACAAAATAATGCTTACAACATAAATGTGGTTACGCTCTGTAAAAACGGCATAATATATGAAAACGTGTAGCTAAGATTTTTTAATAAAATCTACGGCGGTAAAAGAACTTTATAATATTGAAAATATATGTATATTTATATGTCTATCAAAACCTGTTCAGATACCACAAATGGAATAAAATGGTCTTTAAACGTCTTCCTTTTCTGGGCCCACCGAGTGTACAAATGTTCAAATGTAAGAAGTGGATAATAACTAATAAATTCAAATTAGCTTTCTAGGCCTGGGAAAATGCTTTAAACAGAAATGTGAACACGAAATATCTTAGAAACTGTATATATACAAACAGATACTAATAGTATAACATCGTTGAGGTAGTAATGTATTGAAATATGCTATGGGAGTAAATTGTTAATACTTACATAATGAGACGCATATGTGTGTATATAACGTCTAGGGAAAAGGCCATAATTTAGCTCGTTTCATAAGTATAGCAAAAAAGGATCCGTCTACGTCTTTTGATAAAGAAGTGTATAATTATGTTGACGAAATGTCTACCTCACATCATGAACGGCTGGTTAATAGAGAGTTTCACAGGGAGGTGTGTTAGGGCCTTGCTTTTGCATGCTCGCTATCAATGACTATGCTGTTCTTTGAGCTGTGTGTGGCCCTTGGACCATTAACACTGTTCAAGCCTTTGTCCACTCATATAGTACTACACTTTATATACTACTAGAATATGGTTTTATTTACTAGGTAACCATTAATAATTCTATGTCCTGTATGTAGGACAGCTTATTGCCTTGCTATATATAATATAAAGAAATATTAGAACGGGTGCATACTTTTTTACAAAAAGTTCAAGTTTTCTTCTCAAATAAGTAGTGATTGGTTATAAATATATTTAATTCAACACTTCTAATCATATATGTTCAGACACCTATAATGTACCAAACCGAACCATTTCTGCGAAAGCAACATATCATTGTAAACAAATTAGCTGCTGATTTTATACATTATACATCAATGCTTAGTACATGTACTGAAATTGAACAGGTCTAAATAATCAACAAAGAACATTCAATATTATTACACATATAAAACTTTGAATAAAAAAATATAAATTTGGCTTTTTTGTATTGAGTGTATATTAATCGGCTGAATTCTTTTCTCTGAAACATTTATTATATACCATTGAAACTTAATACTATACATTAAATTTCACTTTTCAACAACAGTATTTGGCGAATAGAAACCAAAACCATAGAAAGTTAAATACACGCTTGCAAATGATTAATAAAAGCATTAGTCATTTTAAAGAATTTAAGTTGACGACGTATTTTATTGCATTATGCAGATCATATATAGTTTGTATATCGTAATCTTGTTTCTTTATATTTGATAAAAAAGATGTCAAATCGCGATTCCTCCCAACCCTTAAATACTCTCTCTATTCATGGTAAATTAATCATCCATAAAATATTAAACTACAGATTTACTGCTTACTATGATTGCGATACAATCTCCTTACAACCAATACAGTTAAAATTGTTTGGCTTAATAATTGCGGTTCTCTGGTCCGCCGTGGGAAAAGATATTTAATTCCGACTTATCCTCCCAACATCTTTTTCTCTTCAGATGAGGTCAATCTTACAATCGGCACATATTATAAGGTTGTCATATTAAGCGGAAAATATTGAAATATTATATTTTAAGCTGATTATCCGCAGTAAAATTAAAATCGTATCAATATTATAGCGGATATAACAGACAGAAATAAAAAGCTTTCCATTCATTATTTTCAAATCGCATTTCTTGCTGAAAAAATTCTTTAAAAAAGAGAAGCTGAAATTACCTAATGGCAATTGTTGAAAATCATAGACAATTTTAAATCCTAAGGCGGGTTTCCTTTTGTACAAATGTGTGTTATTTATTAAGAAAGGATACAATTTTGCATTTCAATTTTTCATTTGTGTATCTTTCAATGACCAGTTTTTTTTTAAAGGGCCCTTGATGCTAGAATAACATATCTCAATCCAAGGACCCTTATGTCTCTATAGTAAGAGTGTGAAAAGCAGCGAATTAACATCTCAAACAAATTATCAAATCTTGGCTAATACCTAGCCGCAGGGCCTCACATAAAGAAACATTGCGAATTTCTGTACACAGTATGTTATAGGTATTAAATACCTGCTAAATACACAACTAAATTATAGACTTGACGTAATCCTAACGAAAATATTTGTACACTTATTGATATACTACTGTAGAGGGTATTTGCTCAATTAATAATTAAACGAAAACGAGACCCCCGGGCATTATAGGTGGTTAATACATACTGTTGTTATGCTTGTTAGGTTGCAACCAAGCAGAAAAATGGCAATGTTACAATGCTTAAAATAATTTAATATTACGAACTACTGAAGATGAAATTATAGTCACCACCCCATCACAGGTGTTACCAAAACACTGAAAAACACATATTTAAAAAAAAAACATCTGTATTGCATTCATTTAATCATTAGTAAATATAACAGTTTCATTTAATAAACGTTTTCTCGATATTGGGGTGGGCTGTTTCTGTACACATAATAATAATTAGCATGGGGATTCATTTATTGAAAGATAAAGGTTAAAAGAAATATCAGGTGCCTTGCTTCGACGATTCTATTAGCTACACTTTAATTTAATTATAGATATGATACTACTAAAAAATCAAATTAAAATTTTGCTCCAGGTGCTAAGGTTATTTTTTGCGATAGTTAGATAACATTCGAAACATATTTCGCGTCACCTGACAGATGACAACAATTAGGCATTCAAAATGGCGGGAATAGTATTACTTCTGATCGGAATATTAATGCATTAATTATTACACATCTGCACTGGAAAGTTTCTGGCCATTTTCAAAATCACGCGATGATACCATGCTTAGACATTTCCGGTGTTTATCGGGTGGTAACTATATATAGTTTTTTACTTTCTAAAATTCATTCTCTGGAATTTGCGATTGAATATCGCGCCTTTTCAGAAATTCGATATTTTGGTTATTCAGTTTGCCTGACCAGATGAAAACGTGTCAAAAAAGAATATTGGTTAAAACAGTTAATATTTGGTCTAAATTATCTCTATTGGCGTGAGTCATGACCACTGATGGCATATCTCTTGAAGTCGAAAAAAGGTGTGGGTGTATTTGAGGAATTTCGAGGGTCAAGATAATAAAGGAGCACAGATCAAGGAGATCTGTATTTGTCGCTTGGTGGAATGTCACCAACAACTAAGTTTTGATAATGTTACATCACAATTTTAAAAGCCTAGACAGAAATAAGGGATCCTAAAATGTAACTCTGCCTGGGTGTGTATTTAATTAATGACCTATTAATTAAACCGGTAACTTTCCTGCTTACTTTGTAATACCAGGTTAGAATGGTGTCAAGTGTGTTGTGCGTGGGTGGAACAATATTTCTTCAGAGTCCCGAGAGCCATTTTGTGACCACTTGATTAATATATTTGGCGCAATATAGCCCGGTGGTGATGGCGTATTGAACAACATTTAATTTTATTTCATTGATTTATTGGAGAGGTATATTCCGGTGATTTAATAATAATGTATTTTATTTACAGTCAGTCAACATCTTTGTAATTATTATATTACATCTGTAGCGTTTACTGTTTCTGAAAAAGGAATGATGAATACAAAATATAGTCCTTGAAGATATAGCTTACTTAATGTAAGTGCTAACTAATTCTTAGTATTTAAAGTTGAGGTACCGATCATGATTGTGTCCTGATTGTATCGGTCGGTATACGAGGTTGTGTTATATGAGAACTAGTGGAATGGTAAAACTCCTTAGAACAGTGACTGTAAATGGTTTACAGATACCAACAGCACCTTTGCGACGATGACAGAAATGGTGCTCCAAATGGGGACAAGAAGATTATTAAAAAGAATTAAAACATACATGTAGCTTAGAATAGATCGCATATATCCCCACTCTATCAAACAAATTTTCTTAAGATCATATCAAATATAGCACAAAAAAAATCTGTGGCTGGGATGTAAAATAGTTGGTTGATATCATTCATGATAAAAAAAGGGTGGCAAATATGAGTGTTTGGGATGAAAGCAATCTTGACCTTTGGTCTCATTAACCAAGCTAGAAGTAATAGGACAAGATAGGAAACTCTGAGTCATCCCTATTTACTAAATTAAAACGAGAATTATTTTAATCGATTAGTCAAAGCGATTCTATGAAACCGAACTTATTAACAATGATTAAAATTATTATTTCATATGACTTGAATTTTAATTGTTTCCTCTTGCGCTAACACACACCATTCATAAGCCTTTGGCCTGTTTATTTACTAGCTTACTAAAAAATATCCGCTGTGAATAAAGGGCATGTATATTTTAAGCTGGAATTTGAGGGGGCTGGCAAAAATCTAATCCATTATTAGGCAACATAACTCGGGTCTATATTGAAATGTTTTGTCATAATTGTAGGACTACTAAGACAGTCATAAATTTCGGTTTCATATCAACTAAATTCTCACAAAATATTTCTACTTGATTAGAAATTTGTGTAATTAGTGTTATTTCCAATTAAAATGTTTACCGCTGAACTATGACACAATGCTTACCATCACCTCCTCCGTCGTTTGTCCCAGAGATAGTCACCTGAGTTCAGTTGGAGAGAAACTTTTAAACACAGGTGACTTCCAATATCTGAGACACAACAGTGCGATTAGTGGAACGAAATTATAACCACAAGCGATGACTATTCACTGGTGACCCAAATGTCTCATTCAGATTTCAGCAACACAGGGGCTGAACAAAATCAATTCACATGAGTGAAGTTAATTATACAGATTAGGGAATTTAATGGGACACAAAACTCAATCAAAGGGACATTGGAGTACAATGGTTTTACCTAAATGTCTTCATGTATCTGAGATTACCAGGTGAGAAATTTCAATTTAAATCTGTATATCAACAACCATTTCATGGGTTCAATTGACAATACAATATATATGATTATTCATATTTTAATTTGTTTATCCATGGGATATGATGTGCCTCATTTGTATACTTGTAAACGTGAACGTCAAAAGGAAGGGCAGTTCTATCCCTCTCTCAACACTATTAATCTATCATTAATATATTTGATTAGTGTATATTATACCCAATAAAATATGTGGCGAATGACAGATAAGCCGGGTGAGTAATAACTTAAAGACTTACAATGAATGGACATTGAAAATACATGAACTAAGCTGGTCATTGTTCAATGCTAGTTTTTATAATAAGGAGAAAATTATATTCTACCCTGTCCAGCTATAAAGAGACTCTAATCTTCTGTAGTTCTATAAAGAAAAAAAAATACTCGAAGCGAAAGCTGTCGTATTTTGATAAAGAAATCGTCGTTTAATAGAAAATATAACAACGAAATCAATTGAAAACATCGCTACATCATAGTGTGAGTCTCGCCGCCTTACAACTTCTTCGCCTGACCTTATAACAAGTCTCAATGTTGAATTTACTCAAGCGAAAATAATTTCAATGCTTCATGTTATTAGTATAATGTAATCTACGTATGAAGGGGATATGGGTGGCGATATGATTTGAGAGCTCATATCAAATAAATATGAAAAGTCGAGCGGAAAAAAAGACAATCTCTGTCTATAGCCGAGTCCAATAAAACATACATTTCTATTACTACTTGTAAAACGGGTGTGTTTTCATTTTAAACTCCTCATTCTGTTTCATCGTCAAAATATTTTCTTTAATTTGTCTGTGAATTAATCCTGTGTAATCGATTTATAGGGAAAGTAATTTATCACATAGGCGAGGACTTTAAGGGGGAGTGTCGAGCCAGTCTTTGCTTCCTTTAGTATATGGTTTCGTTAATAAAATCACGATAAAGGATTACATGTCTTGGGAACTTTTTTATCATGTTTTGATTCCAAATATAAGAAGGACCGCACAAGCTTGCGAGTGTTGAAAAGAAAAACGTCCATCTATCAATATATTATTGATGTAATTAGCGCGCGCCACGCTCCTATTTCACCAGACGTTGTTCTATGATGTCACGTTACTAATAGAACACCGGCAATACTCGTTTCCGGTTTTAGATACACCCTGCAGAATAAACATTTACGGTAAATTAGGTTTTGATTACAACACATTAGTATATTGGGCTGATCTTTTACCTTTTATATACAGGGCCTAATGTCTTAAATATCAATATTGACCCAGCCAAAAATATAGGTCCGGTGACATACCCCTGTATTATACCCTATAATATAGGAGTATAAATTGAACATAATTTATCAAATTAATGATTCACATTTACTAATAAGTCTATCACGGAGTGGGTTGTATTTATTCAGTATTCATTATAAACAAGACATGTTGTTTATATTTACATTATCAAATTAGAAACCTATATAAGTGGAAGGATTCTGCTACTTAGGAGTTTAATAATATCTATATTTCCTAGGAACGGCTAGTTAAAATTATGTCTCCTTCAAAATTTTACCGCTCTGCAGAGGCGGTTTAAATCTTCAATTACTGAAATGCAGCTACTATTTCCATGTTATCAGTTACGTTGAATAGGCTTAATTAAAAGTTGTTAATTTGTTATACAACAACCTCGGTTCCAAATTGTCAATTTTGGAAAACCTATGATCATTTAAATACCTGTCTTTAAGTAACTCAAGTTTACTTTTGAATAATATGTGATGACTCAGTAAAAAAATATTTGTCGGTTCTGTCAATAAACTTGCGCTAGGCAACAAATTATAGGCCCACCAACAGCATCGTCACCCGGGTTACCTATCTATTTCTATAACCAGTGTCGTAAATCTTCTTTTAGAGGCGGGGGATCCCGTGGCTAAGTGGGTAAGGCGCTGGCTTGCTATTCTGGGGCTCGAGTGTTCGATCCCTGCATTGGCCGAAAAAGTTTATCTCGATTTTCAAGCGTGGTTTCCCCTTGTTAGTGATGCAGAACGGAGGGCCCGACAAGGACAGCTGTCTAGTCGTTCTGATGTGACAAGAAACCGAGGTACCGTGTATACAATGGAGTGCACGTAAAATATCCCTTGGCAGCTTGAATTCGATATAAGAGTAGACCATAGTGTCGCTGCTCGGGCAAAATTTCCCTCATTGAACACTGTAAATAAATCAGCAATTGTTCTTCCGTACATACATGTACGTGTTATAAATAAAATTAAATGGGGTTTAACGTCCTACAATTCTATTCTTACTGGGCTAATGGTTAGGCGGTTTGGGGAGCACAGAGGGGTTACAGACTCTGAAATTAAACGGCAGAAAAGAGGTTGACGGAAAATAATTCAAGAAAATGTATGGTAAATGAACTGGAAGTAATGCCAAATACATTCTGGAAAATGGATCTCCCCCATCACCCTCAATCAAGTTAGGTGTCAAACGTGACTTCTAAAAATAGATTTTGTATAGCTTGGGGTATCTTCTTGCGATTACAAGTTTTGAGAGGGATTTGAGACAAATTTTTGATAGATTAATTAGTTGACATGTTTTTAATCCAAATATTGTACGCGGAAATGTATCTTTAAGCTGAAAGTAAAGATTATAGAAATATTGAAAATGGGGAAAATTGTAGTCATGTTCCTGGAAATAAATCGTACTGCAGGGAAAAACAAAGTTAAAATTAAAACATGAGCCATACTTGGTTATATGACGTATGTAGAGATTCAGGCACAATTTTAACTTTCAGACAGTGTTTTCCTTCAGTGTCTTTTTTGGAAAAGCCATTTGTTAGGGCGTTTAGACATTTTTTACCACATCGAGGTTAATTCACGTGAAGCCCATTTTTGTTTTATTTTAGCGCCTTTTTTATATTTTAATGCGTTCTTTCATGTGGTTGTCTCCAGCAAACCACCGTCTGTTTTCATTGTAATAAGTATTATTAATAGCTGTATATAATAACATATTTATATAGTATATAATATGACAGGGTATGAAAAATAACACGTCCAAGGACTAGCAAGATAAGCTATACCACCTGTTGTAGAAGAACTGCCCCCTCTACCGGTCTCCCTGCTCGAGGTTGATGTCAATATTGTTTAAAGTATGCCGAATATGTGTTTGATATGCGTTGGGTCTTAAGTGAGATTTAAAATACACAAAAGATATAGCAATAAAATGTGAGCTGATATATTATGGTTTTAAATTCAATCACTTCTTTGACTAATTATATCTGTTTAGGGGGACAATCAGTTATCGTAACTACAACAGTATTACATATACATGTGTATAAGCTATAAATATAGAAGCAATGTGGAGATGCGTCGTTTATTGTACTGTAAAGACTATAGTAGTTACTGTTGGGATTTAGGGGATTTACTAGATTACTATGTTATGTTGAGACCTTTGAAAACACTTATACTATTACATTTCTACGTCTACCTGTGAAAAATCAACATGACTAATTTTATTTTATAAACCTGATCAATTTTTTCAATAAAAGCACATTATTTTTTATAAGTTGCTATGTATTTCATGTACACACGTTCGAAGCTGTTAATCATTAAAGTTTAATATGCATCTTGTGTACACCCGTGGTTGTTAATCATTAAAAGTTGTTATGCATCTCGTTTACACCCGTTCGCGGTTTTTAATCATCGAAGCATGTTAAAGTTCTTGTAGAATTTAATTCAGTTTTAATGGTCTGGTACCACTACCACCACTAAAGGTTTGTGAGTAAGCTCTCGGTGCCAGTGGTGACGCGATGCTCTCCCTCTCTGCCCCCCCCCCACAGATCAAATGAACTGTTCAAACACTACCACCACCAAAGGCTTGTGGGTAAGCTCTCCATGCCAGTGGTTTCGAATTGCTCTCCCACTCTTTCACCACCCCCCCCCCCACACACACACACACATGGTGGTCAAGCGAACTGTTTAACCGGCGCTAGGTGTGAGAACATTCAACCTTAGTAGCAGCACTGAAAATACGCCATTCATAAAGGAAGGTACATGTACCTCAGACTGGTTATCCAGATGCTGAGGTTTCATGGTAGCAGGTAACTTCGGAGTTGTTTTGGTCATCAGCAGAATCACAACAAAGACCTTAAAATATTCAGCTCGGCTTAAAACTATATTAAGTTATTGGTATCGTGTTAGATTATAGTCCAATCTGTTGAAATATAGCTGGTATTCGGGTAGTTTGTCAAATTGTGGATTTAGCAGAGCTTAATACTATTTGAATACTGTTAGTGTCGACTGAGCTAATATAAGACAGGCTGCGAACCCCTCGCAAAATGCTTGCAAGCAGTCAATTCCAATAAGCGGATTATGCTTTTTGCTCTATTACAATAGTACGAAGCTGTCTTCAAATTTACAAGAACGACTGAATGATTTTAGCAAATCGTCACCTTCCATTGGCGTTTTTATTTTAAGAAAGTTATTAAATTTTAATAACTTTCTTAAAATAATAAATGTCTGATATCTTATATGGGTCGAATCTCTGTTATAAATAAACAACACATAAATAAAAAGACTTTGCACAAAAATATCCCTGTTTTGACTGTGTATGTTTCTGAAATAAGGGGCCCCTCTATGATATATTTTGCTACAGATCCCGCGCTATCTTGATCGGGTCCAGAATACCATCAGAGATATCGCCGTAAGTCATCGAGATGATTTGAATGAATACAGTATAATAAATATATCTAATAAATAGAGCGCCCATTTTATTCAAATTTCACCCAATAACCACGTGACCAAACAAGTGTAAAAATAAATATAGATATAATGTAGATCAGGTGATATGATCAGACGTCTGCTCGGGATTATTGTTGTCTGCTTTATGTACTTTAATATGCCCATGCCCCCCTCATACACGACAGGAGAGCATTGGCGCGTGCTTAGGAAATACTTCTTTCTTTTCATAAGAAGATTGTAAATTTCCTACATTCTTCTTTTGACTTATTGCAATATTTGTTAATCTTGAGGGTCAAAATGTTTCAAATTATACATATATATGACTAGTGAAATCACTCCCTTGGTATATTTTGTGGATTAAGAAGAAGGCCTTCTTTGTTTATATTGTTACATTATTTATCGATTTATTTTTAATGTTTAAAAAAATATATAATATATCCGTCGCCGAAACATTCCTTTCTTTTCGACCCCCTCTTAAAGAAATTACTTTTAATCCTATTCGATATTCAAATATATGCCAAACCAGTTTCTTATCTAGAAATATGCCATTTAGTATTATGCTCTTATTATGAAGGTACTAATTATACGCTAATGCATTGCTCATTTCAGCACAAAATAACAGAGTAACTGTTATCCTAACATAAAAGATATTAAAATGTATATCGACACTCAACAGTTTTCTGTGTGGTAATAAAACACACCTTACCACCTGTATTAAATACCGGCAGTTTATTTTCCTGTCTGTTGACATCAACAAGTACTATCACCATTGTTACGCGAACCATTGAGTTAATTCGGCAAATTTGACGGTGTGACTGATTAGAGACAGGAGATTAATTCCATATTAAATGCGCATCCCTGTAGACCTCACACCGTGCACTTGGTACAGTATTGTACAATATTAGGGAATGGTTCTGCAGATATTGCGTTAGTTAATTAACGCTTTTATATTTAACAGTGTTCGATTTCCTTTCGGGCTATGCTGTGTCCAGAGACCCCACGTGTTGTTTTGGGGAGATACATCTACATGGTGTTTACAAATTTAAATGAAATGGCGCTAATAGTTAATACAGATGCAAAAATTGTCTTCGCGTTGTTGTATATTTTCTTTCGGAGTTAGGCATTCGAAAAACCTTTATTTTTAAAACTTAATTCCTAACCTATATAAAAAAAAAATTTGATCCGAAGGGGTTTTAAATTTGAATAAACCAGCCAATGGACAGCCATATGGATGGTGCCCAGCACAAACCTGTAGGCTTTGAAACTTTCGGCCGTTGTTAATAATATGACTGACACTTTTCCCAAATATATCTTCTTTGATTTGTAGTGGAGTGGATGGGCTGTAAATATTGTTACCTATTTTGTATTGTACGTTTAGTCATAAACATATATATATATATATATATATATATAAATAGGGTGACTTCATATTTATGAAATAGAGGAGACAATCCACTTATCTAAATAGTGAAGGGTCGTTGAGATATTTTCATCACGAAGGTCGTTCTGAAGGAGGATGAAGTATGTTAAGGTTGCATGTAGATTATAGTATAAACGACTAAAGTTAATCTCCTAGATCGTTTCGAGTATGTCTATAGTTTTGGATATCAGACAAAGCTTTGCAGGGGCATGACAACAAATAAACCCATCAAAGATCAATAGCCATATATTAAGAATCAAGACAATCGAAAACTGGTATTTTTGAATTTCCCCCGAAGCAAAAGGACCTCAACCAGGATAACATTAATAGGAGTAGCTGATGCATAAGATGTAGTCTATAAATGCCTTCGTTCAGAAGTATTAGTACCGGTACGAATGTGTGCTAGTAGTGTACGGTGACATGATTCGGGAGTATTCAGATATTATTTTAAGGGGTGGTGTAATGAAGTCAAGGGGGAAAAAATAAGAAGTAGCTGACTGGGGAATCCTCAATTTTGTGATAAGAGCTCGCACGGTTCAGCTTGTGATAATGGTGTTCAATACTGTTCATCACGTTTAGATACCCCTTACGTGTGTGTATCAGGATGTATCCCTTCACAGATAATTCTACTTGTTAAGTGACGTCATGGGCGTTTCTATAATTGATATTCGTTGGTATATTAGATTGAGAAATTCCTGGAACAAACAAATTTCAGATAACAACTGCCGACCATGCTGTTTATATTTTAAATATGTGGGGAAATGACCTGTTCCACTGCGAGAACCTGTGGTTCTTGTCGTTCACGCCCGTTGTCTATCCTTCTTTTTCATTGCAAAGAATTAGAGCAGACCACCAATAAACTCTTCGCAAATTAACCTACCTGAATCTGGTAGACAACAATCTCTAAAATTATAATCGATGACAACAATTGACGTGTCTGTAAGGTCTGTATATATTATTAAATTGGATCAATCTACATGAACTGTTTTTATTCTTGCATTCCATAGCAGTAAAAAATTCTTACGGTGAAATTCCATTTTTATTATGAAACTATCAATACAGTATCTTCTAGAAGATTTATCATAGCTGATTCAGGTTTGTGTAGAACTAGTCATTGATATCTTTATTGGGTCCCCTTCTTTTTCACCCTAGTTTACCACCCACGGTCCGATTCACATGGATCTAATATTGACTGAACACTCCTAAACCTTATCCGTCCACCTGTGTTAGTCATCTCTGTATATCAGTCATTCCAACGTATCAATAATACAATATATTGTGTATTAGTTCTTCGTTATTTTGTTGTGTTGTGGTACCTAGTCAATCAATAATTCTACTCTTCGCTATATTTAGATTCTTTGAGTTACAGTCGGTCTCAAAGCGTGGCGGTGATAAATTGGACTATCAGTATGCAGACAATATCTACTGATATGCATTGTAAATAAAAGACATTATTAGAAATTAACTTGTTTATCTTCCCATACATCAACAAAAATACAAAGAACGTATGATGGCGGGTGGGAGTAAACATGGCTGCGGGTTATAGCTACAGCCAAACAGTGTGGGTTTCAAGACTGTCTTGTTTTTGGCAAAAGTATACCGAGTTTATTAAGCGCCTGGTTCGTGAAAGGCTGATTGGCCCGGGGTTATGTTCATAAGCGTAATATATGAAATACAAAACTTGATAGACTGCTCTCATCTCGATGGTCCAGTCACACGTTTATCAATCTCCGAAATCAAATGTCCGCAATAAGATCAACCTATTCCAGCGAGAGAGAGAGAGAGAGAGAGAAATGGGGTTTAACGTCCACTCGACACAAACTAGGTCATTTTGGGACTAACGTGTGTTTTGCAATTTTTATTTCAATAATTCGCTTGCGCGTAGGGGTATTTAGCAGTGGGGGGAAACCGGAGTGCCCAGCGGAAACTCATGAGGTTGAGAAGGCGCCCCTATCTCCATGTCATATACGCTCACACTAGGGCTCGAAACCACAGCCGCAAGCCAGAGGTGACCGGCCAGCAAGAAGTCGAAGCGCGGCACTCTAGACCACTAGACCATCCCAATCCCCCTATTCCAGCGAACCGTCGGTTTGACGAATTGCATGATATGAGAAATTCTCTCGATGAAAGATTTTTTGATAGTTGAATAATAGAGAAAAATTGCGTTTAACGTACACTTGGCACAGGCTAGGTTATTTCGGTACTAAAATATGGTTCAAGTTTATTTCAATAATTCGCTAGACCTCGTAGGGGTCTTTAGCAGTGTGGGGGAAACAGACTAGCCTACTCCATTCCACGTAAAAGCAGTTAGTCAAAATCCGTATTATCATAAAAATGGAATTTCACCTAAAAATTTCATTGATGATACGTGCACCAAGAATCAATTTCGCCGATCATTTTATGGAGTCTTTGAAATGTTTTTAAAGACGTTTAGTTCAAAACTTTCTTTAAACTGTATTGTCATTTTTAAATATTTGTTAGCGTTTTTCGTGCAGTTTTGAACTGAAGCAAACAATTGTGATTTTTACAGTTTGAAATTTTTAGAGCAATTCATGTATTAAAATTGAGATGGATTATTTTAATTAATACCAAATGAACTTCTCATAAAATGAATGAGTGAATTTTTGTAAATTTCCAACCATAAACTGTTTATCTTGTGTCTGCCACGAGAATTTATATTTTCACTAAGGCAGCGTTTGAAACTTAATTTTCTATGACAAAAACTGAATTTGTGGTGCATTAAGGTAGTTTGAACATAATATACTCAATGTAGATATAACACAAAGACACACTTTTAGCTCCGCATTTACAATTTAGAGCATATTGGGGATATTTTAGTGATAAATTCATTGTTTGCGTTTCATCAAGTGTTTTAGATTAGTTACTTAAACTAAAAAAATACCAATGAATTTTCTTTAAAACCTTGTTAGCGAACTACACTAGTGATATCCATGAAGTTCTTTCCTCTTGTCATAAATTCGGCTAAACGTGACAGCTTTGTAACGCACTATGTCTTCTCGGTGAATATTATTAAATTACCAGTTTCCGTCGGATTTTTAATCCAATTCTTGAATATTGAGTCAAATATTCAATTTAAACAGCTAATTTGCTCCCATCCAACATGGACCCTATCCGCAATAAACATGTTGAAGGTGTTGGGCTTTAAGCGTAGAAATTAAGTTAGAAATGTTTCTACAGCAATGCGAGATGACTCTCATTTTCAGAAATCTTTATTTAGTCTCCATTTTCTAAACTTTTGTAAAAATACAATTGTATTAAATATATTTAAATGATAGATATGTACATCGACATTGATTGATGGGTGTCTATTTCGCGTATTTCAATTTTAACATTTGTAACATGTTTCATTGTCTAATTCTCATGATCTTTTACAATTGAATAGCTTTCAATTATTCAGCCTAAATCGTTGTTTAAGTGATTTTAAACTAAATGTTTATAAGCTAACAGCAAGAAACGTGATGGTTTCTTATGCGAATCTTTGGCCCTATGACAGATTAACTGCTCCTTATTAGAGCTCTGATCAATTTTCGCCCACCATATTATAAAATTTCGGGCTAAAAAGAATATAAAATTGATTTTGGGTAATGAGAAACTCCCTGTCGTGTCATACAACAAGAAAATCCAGTTTAATTACCCAATCGGAAACATTTACGTCGATGCATAAAAAAGTTGAACCCCGTCCTGAAATATACCAAAAGTTATTCAATCAAATGCCACCTTCGTGTCAATATGCGAACGCCAACACCGGTAGTGAGGCAGCATGGTGATTGGTCAAGGCATATGACTGACATCTCCATTTATCAATGGATGGGCGTGGCTGGAACGCCCACTACAGTATAAATTCTGGTAACTGCTGTTTTCTACTCATTATACTATCCTAGGAAACGTCCCACGACATCCTTCAAAGTAAGTATTCCTGTGGATAATTTACTCATACCAAGCTTTGAGATTTTTTAACTGTCAGTTGGACTATACTCCGATATCTCTAGTTTGGGTTTTTCAAAGATCAGTGATACTATTCGTAGAAAGGACAATCAGTTATTTTATATTATCTCGTGTTGTGAATGGGTCGCTTATTCCATAATATATCGCCATAAAGTTTATATCCACGTGGTGAGAGCGCGTGCTGTGATATAGCTTTAGATATATATATAGCGTGCAATGTAAGTGATATTTCTAATATTACTTCCTTTTATTGGACTTTAAACACGCTGTCGTGAGCCACTGGTAAGTTATTTTTTCTCCGAAAGATTTCAGATCGATCCGTGTGACTCATTTCATTCAATGCGGAATTCTCACACACCGGTCTTTTCGCCTGTGTATGAAATACGTTTTATTGCCATTCAACATATTTTTATAATTATGTCATTATCTTTATTCATTTCATCGCGTTGCCATCCAACGCGAAACGGGCAATCTTCGGCCAGTTTACTAAACTAGTTTTCTCACAGGTCCGCGTTTAAATTTGGCAATCAACAGAAGTTGTTAATTAGGCCAAATATGAAATAGTTGAAATTTTATCACATTGTAAACCGTGAGAGTGAAAAGGTAGTATTATTATGATGATATAACATTATATGTGTGACTCAATATAGGCCGTGTTGATACATGCGATACGGCTTTCTAATAATAGACATTTATCGTACCACCAAGGCTTTAGACAGTCGATCTTGCTAAATCAGCTTTCTAGTAGGTAATACTAATATAATACTATATAGACTTTGTTATATACAGGTATACATGATATACTATAACCAATTGATGAGACTTAAGTTTCTTTCTTAACTTCTATCGGCGTTCTATCATTTTTGACAGAATATGAGCCGGTTTGGCTGTCGCGGAGGACCAGGTACAGTGGCTTTTTACCACTGAGCTGTCATATCTTTTTTTTAATGAAGACAAAAGAGTAAAAAGGCTTTTTTTCCTTAAACGGTGGCTTTTATGTATAAGGCGTGGTGTATCTATACATGGATTATGCATAAGCTATTAAAGCCTGTATAGAAATGAAGCCTTGCCAACTAAGCATAAACGATATTGAACGATCTTTCGTTGCTCATGTACTTTAATATCGATTGCCAGTTGTTAGAAATCTTGAAATCGATTATTATTTTATCTTAACAAGACAATGTCTGGTTATTTTAAAAGAAATGTATAATAAATCGATTTGAAGTAGAAAAGGGTATTATTCGGGTAAAATAAACAATTACTGATTTAGCTCGGTAATAATCGATCATCGTCTGGCGTGGGATTTAAATCTATTCGCTTGTCTGATCTAAGTACGTAATCATATGTCTAGATTGTACATGTATATTTAAATGTTCAAACTTTACCACTTATTGATTGTCTATCTGTGAAACATAGTCAATGAACACCGTTTATTTCTAAATTAGTTATAACTTAAGAATGGGTCGGGACAAACATTCGCGAAGTATGATGACATTACAATGCAATGTACATGTAGGGATTTTCCCCTATCAACCATTTTTTGATAAATATAGAAGAGGTGCGGTATCAACAATCAATTAGATTGGCTGGATTAAAAGATGATCACCTGTATTATTGATCTAATTGAAGATTGCGCGTGTTTCTAAAAATAGACCCATATCACCATGTTTATAACGTGATTTTTATGATTATTTCGCGTCATTGTGTCATAACGACGGGAAAATACAGACACATACTGATGCAGGGTTTCGCCGGTACTCTCTACCGGGCCATACACACAGGATCGCTTTACCGAACAGCGGTCTCCTAATTATATATAACGTTTCGACTAAGTCAAAAGTAATTGACAAAACTAAGACACTATTTAAATAACAGGTACGGGCAATAAATACTGATTGATATACTTTCATTTTCATATCTTTGGCGATTTTTTGAATAAAAACATTTCTCTTTACTAATGAATTTTCTGTTTCTTTCAGTTCAAAATGGTGGCAGTAACTGTATACTTGGCTGCAACAGTCGTTGGATTGACATTCGCATACTTTAAATATATTCATCGCCGAAGGTAAGAATATTTGAAATGTATTTATACTCAGATAGGTGTAAATTAGAATATTAATTTTTTGTATTGCATTTTATTATTCAAAAGTCCCCAATATTCGTAGTTTAAATGTCACTTCAGTCAGCCTTGCCAGCCGTCAACATAACGGTATCGCTGTCTGATCCTCAGCATTCAGCATAAAATTATTTAACAATAGAGTAAATAGGGTCATAAACAAAACAGTTATCACTATCGTAATAATCTTTATAGTAATTGATCGACGGTGATGAGTTATAATTCATTATATATTTAATACGAGAGCGAGTAAATGGGTGTTTAAGTTTGCTTGTGATAATGGCACTTTATTAATCCTTCCTACGCATCGAGCTAAACAATAAGGATGTAGCACACGACAATACACTGTCGTCATACAAATTAAATTATTGTAACGCAACAAAATACTAATTATCCTTTTTTAATAACATTTACCGCGTTTATCAACCTCTTGATTTAGACATTTTATACGCTATGGTCTAGAAATTAAAACTAAAATACTTTTTTTCCATGTTTCGTCGAAGTTTCATTGGATACAAAATCGCCGAGTATACATTTTTAGATTTACTTCTTAACAGAAAACTTGTCTGAACTCAAATTACCTATAACTCTGATAAGATAATAACGTCTGGGCCAAAAATACTTTGATTAACAATTTTCCCAAACTAAGATATTGGGCAAACAAGTAATCCGTTTACTAATCCTGAAGGGTTTAACGATCTTGATCTATAAAACGTTTTCTGATCATGAAAAAGAAATTAGGAGACGCTGATAATCTTTCTTTTTGCAAATAAATATTAAACGCTTCTTTATGCAACTATAGTTTATCATAATGAATTTTTGCTAATTATATTATTTCAATTGCAACCAAAATCCGAGGATTGCAAACTCCCCCTCCCCCTTGCTACATGTATTCGATGTTGGTATTAAAGCACGAGAACCCAATATTCTCAAAACATTGGCCTGCCCTTGACCCAAAATGTCTCTCCACGGGATAAATATCCACACAAAAATTGAGCAAATTCCACTGCTCGATCAATACGGTTCAGCAAGGTTTAGGTTTCAATTCGAGTTGACATTGTTTACAAATATTGTTTGAGGTATACTCTTAATGAAAACACGAATTCACCTGTACCCTCACGTTTTTACCGTTATTCCAAGTGAGCGCGGCAACATTAATCAAACATCGTATATTTATCAAGATCCTAGCAAGTCTTGGAGTAATTTTATTGATGCTGGGTAAATGAAAATTTGAAGGCCAAGGTTGGACGTCAATAATGAAACAAATACAAACAAAGAAAACAAAATGGCGAAACTGGAGTGACACACTTGGCCAAATAAATAAAACTTTTTCGTGAACTTGCTAAGACCACGTTTAAACTTCGAAAGAAATATTTGTATTTTTTGTCATGTTTGAATAAAGGATTTTTTTGTTGTTGAAATGCCGGAAAACATAAGATACACGTACTTGCTTACTTGAACAAATGTTTAAATTTTTCCTATTCTTCTGTTTTTATAGGCGCCTTAATGAGCCCGAAATTGTTCCTGGAAATATTATATGGGGAAATGGTGCTGACTTCGCTAAACATGCTGTCAACTTTTTACACCGATGTCAAAAGAAATTTGGAGATATTTTTACCATTCGATTATTAAACCAATATCTAACCATGGTGATGGATCCCCACTCCTACGAGAACCTGGCCCGCGAGAAGGCGTTCGATTTCGACCCAATTCAGCGTCAAGTAAATCACAACGTTTTTAACTTCGAACTGGTCGATGCCCGCAAAATGTTGTCTGAGGCCGGTAAGAAGGTAAACGGTAGATTCTTGACGACTGGAATGAAGAATTTTTCTGATAACCTGAAGAACGCCTTCCAAAAAGTCACCAACATCGATGTCAATGGAAACATTTACAAGACCGAAGGTGACAACTGGGGCCAGGATGGACTCCGAGATTTGACCTCAAAGACCCTCTTTTCTGCCCTGTTTTACACTATTTTTGGACAGGGAGAAGCAAACGAGGAGTTTGAGCCACAAGTCTTCTACAAGAACTTTGACAACTTCCACAAATATTTCAATTACCTATGGTTAGGTCTTCCCGTTAAGATGTTCCCTAAAGCTTTAACTGCCTTGAATGTGTTAAGCAAACAACCATCATCTGAAGAAATGCTGAAGAGGCCCGGAGTTTCCGAATACATCAAATTCTCCACAGAATTCATGAAAGCGAACAACCAGACCGAACAGGATATTGTAGGACACAACTTGGTCTATCTACACGTCAACTACAACACATTTCGCCTGTCCTTCTGGCTTCTGTACCACATTTTAGAAGATAAGAAAACATTCGTAGCTCTTAAACAAGAAGTCAACGACCTTATAGATAGCCTATCTGTCCCAGGTGATGATAATGGTTCACCCATTGGAATAACCATCGACGAATTCGACAAACTCCCAATATTAGGTAACCTAATCTATAATATTTATATTCCCTTAATGTACTTATTATAAACTAGAACTTTAAATATTTTGACAAATTTGATGACACAGTTCGCACAGCTAACTAACTTTGGTAGTACTGTTTTATTTCAATCTCAACTGATTGTTGACTTATAAATCCCATGATTACAAAACATTTGTAAATGGAGAAATGTGTTTTTACAAAGTTCAATGTATTTATATTTTATTCTTCTGATTTACAGACAGTATCATCAAGGAAACCCTCCGAGTAACCAGTGGTGTCTTCATGGTTCGTTACATCTCTAAAGATACAGAGTTCGAAATGGACAATGGTCAGAAAGTTTCAGTTCGTGAAGGTGACCGAGTAGCCATGTACCCTCCTGCCATACACAAAGATCCAGAAATCTTTGAAGATCCCGAGGTAAATATATATTTTAATACATGTTAGATACACCATGACTAGAGATCTAGGTTATAGTATCTAAAAGTTTATTGTTATTAAACATTTAAAAGAAATATCAATAAAAATTCAAATATTAGATTACAATTAATGTGCTATTGTGATAAAACAATGCTCATTTCAATAGTTTCCACCCAAGGCTAGCACTGAGTGAACATTCAGCTGTCCTCGTTTTCTCCCGTGCCAGAACGAGCCGAATGGAACCGAAAACGGGTAAGGTTATCATTTGCTGCCAGATCTCTTGGTTTTGGGAGCTAGTTTGTAGTGTTGCGAAATCCGCTTCATTTAGCTTTCATTTTAATGTCCTGTCATAATGTCATAGCCTTTTACCAGTTATTTATAAGCTCTGTTTTTATTGTTTCCAGGTATTTAAACACGACAGATTCGTTGATGCCAAATTTTACAAAAACGGAAAAGAGTTAAAGAATCCATTGGTAGCGTTTGGTTCCCTGTGTCCCGGTAAAAAATATTCTTTACTTCAAACCAAATGGTTTTTGGTAAATTTAGTAAACTCTTTTGATATCGCTTTATTAGAAGGACAATCAACACAATGTGATGTGAATTATTATGGTCACGAAATCTTACCACCAACCCATGATGTCCAAGTTCAATATCGTCTTAAAGAAAAATTCAGAGAATTAGAGTTTATCGCCCGTCGACAGTGTTGAAACTGCCGAACTTTAGCCAAAATGGACAAAAACAATTCACGTGATGGTGAAAATCCCCGAACCGGCCGATATCAGTTCGGCGAATAGGGGTTCGGACTTCACAGTTCGAATACTGCAGGTGTTCCGAACGATGCACGTGGTTCCCAAATAATGTCTCCGAGGAAGGAACGAAGTAAGAGAAACTAGTTCAAAAGATTGTGCTGATAAAACCGATGTGCCGAGAAGGGGGCGGTTGCCGAGACATTGTCCGTATGGGGCCAACCCCGTTCACGCCGAATCTAGGAAAAAAAGAAACTGAAACAAATTCTATATAATCTATTTTCTACAATTATTGTTATGTGTAATATAGTTGATTTATTTATTGACCGCCATGTTGCTATTTATTCATAAGGAAAACGTCATGGTTTGTGATTAATGACGTGGTCGAAATAAAAAGACAATGACCAGTAATCTGATGTAAAAAGCCAAAAAACTTTATACATATTGTACAGAACGTTTTTTGCATTTCTAAATATTCATTATATACGGGTAAATGTGCAACTAAGTAACTATGTAAAATGGTGACGCTTTTTATGGCGCTAAATGGTTGTGCCGTCTGCTAGGTAACGTCTTCACCTATGAAAAACGGGAAGACGATATTTGCATTTAATCTCGAACAAACAATAATCAAATGGTCCCTATTTAATAATTTGTTTGAAAACCCTGCCATTTTGCTGAAACTCTTATTGTTTGTCTTTTGTATTGTATTTGTTAATGATAAATTCAATAGAGAATTATCGAATACTGCTCTAAGCTATTTGTGTTGGTAGGCCTCATCTTACAACAGTATATGCATTTAACAAATTAATTGTATGGAAACGTGTGAATTTTATTTGAAGTGGGACGATTTATTTTGGTGTTATTAATAACTAGCATACCACTCTCATGATCTGGTCCATTTACCCATACCCGTTTGAAACTTGATAATCAAAACATATAGTGATATCATAGAAATTGTATATGAGTCTGGGTAATCAAAACTATTGCAAACTGATTTTCTCATCAAATCGGCAAATAAAGTAACTCTCATAGATAGATGAAGATAAATTGAACAAAATTTTCCTCGATCGAAAATAGTCATGATAATAAAAAACAGTTGCAACAGAATGATCAAAATTTGTACCACTGAACCCAATCCGACATAAGTTATTTTTAATATTATTATTAAAACATCAGTGAATGAATATTGCATGATATGATGATGAAGATTGCCGAATGATTGATTGGATGAATGAATATTTAAACGAACGCGTACCTGGTTTGCCAAATGAATGAATGATTGAATAAATGGGTGAAATTATCACATTAAGAGTGAAAAACAGATTGATTGATACATGGATAAATGAATGTTCACATACATGACAGTATAGTTGATCGATTGAATGAATGGATGGATGGATGAATGAATGAATGGATGTTACTTTTTATTTGTACGATTGAATAAAGCTGCCTTCAACAATCCATTTAACTAACATAATATTTGTATATTAAATCGCATATCTTAATTTATTCACATGTGTAAAGCTTATCTTATATCATGAACATGTGTATACATAAATGACATGAATAAAATAAAAATATAAAAATAAATAAACTATCGTTTTCATTTTTCACAACGAGGAATTACTAGAGACCTGTCATCTTTATTTCATCATAATGGCGCAGTACTGGATGGGGAATTTGGCCAAGGGGTGTCATGAGAAATCGATGAAATTCTTAAAAATAAATAATGAAAACATCAATGTTTTGTAAATCAAATACATTATGACGAATCTGTAATTATGGGGTTGGGGAGATGTCCATAGTTCAACAAGCAAAAACTGTGGACACGGGTAAATACACCTACATCTCGATGCCTATGTAGATCATATAATAGGCGTAACTATTATGCAACCCAAGAGGTAATATTTTCTTGAAGGTCTTAGACGTGTTTCAAGATTTTATTTCCTTTCCTCAACGGTAACAATGCATCATGATTTTCTTCGAGCTAATTTTGTTTAAACAGAAGTTACTTGCCCTTTTTTTAAATCAAAGTTTTATTAAAAATATGAATTCATTGTAGTGTTAAAGTCTGTTGAAAGAAGTTATCTCACTTTCGTCATGTTACCAAATTATATTTTAGCAGTTATACGACCGCCCGCGTGGTTTATCATAATGTTGTTGAGGTAATGTAACAACCGAGACATAAACAACTGTGTAGATCAAAAGAGAATAGTGTATATCATAAGGCGAGTAGGTCAGAGTTTAAATATAGTTAATATACTCCATTATAATAGACTATTATTTGTATACAATACAGTTTGTTCAACCAACAGCTCCCCGCGGAGTAGCCATTTTACCTACAATGCGGTATGCTCCCTAACTTCCGGAAATCAGATAAATGACTTAATGAATGTTTGCATGGATTTTTAAATATCCGGTAAAAAATCACTTGTAAATAAGTAAATAAAGGAAGAAAGAAAATAATTAATCAAAACATTAGTATACATATAAAGTAAATAATTACATGTACATAAACCACGACTTAGTCTTTCAAATTAAGCTGTTTAGTATTGTTGTTGATATATGTAAATGCAAAAAGAATAATCGTTGATTTCCATTCTTGATTAAAATATGGCATTTCATTATCACTGAAAAACTCAACGGTAAAAACTCCCCATTTCCCCCTGTTCGGCAGTTATCGCTCATAACCATCAATGGAAGTCATGATTCCAATAACACAGTTAACAGTTCGGCTTACCTCCCATAAAAAAAACATAGATATATTTGTGTTAAGTTTTACGAAGATGTTACGTTTTTGGAATTCTGTTTTGGAATTGTTAAGTAAACCAAGGTGATGGGGTTGGATTGGTAGCAGCTGATCTGGTGAATATGTGGTGGACACTTAAAAAGTATCCCTGCTCAACAGTTAGCCTTAAGGTCGGTACGAACACGTCAGTAAGATAGATCTTATCTTCATTAATAAGTGTCAAAATATATTTAGTTGTTTCTGGGGGTTCTAAATTGTGTTAAAGAGTTAATCCACGGCGTTTGAAGTTTTCGCATTTTGCTAATCTTGATTCAAATCTCGGTATTATAGGTCCATTGTTAGAAAAAAAATAACATTTTTTAAAAAATTAAAAATTGTTTCAGTCTTACGTGCTTTTCACCAATATTCTTTAACAACATCCCTGTTGGTCTATTCATATACTTTGATCTTTTCTTTATAACATCTTACTTTTTTCGATCTGAAAAAGTACTAAGCGTGTATTGTACAATGATAAGTATGTTGATAAAACTTATAAGTCGAGTTTGGTAGCGAGGAAGTGGATGCTGTTTCTATGTTGCTTTTATTCTTTCAGTCAAAAAATGAAATTGTTCCTAAAACTGTATTTACAGTAAATATATTTGGTTATATAAAAGGGATTGTTCTTGAAACTAATGAATGTTTAGCGCTTGTGTATAAAATATAATTAAATATTTTGCAAAATAGCACAAAGTTTCTAAGAATCGGTAATCCCGTAGATGCATGAACAGATTGAGAGGGTACTCTTGAAAATGTAGTTAAAGTTTAGTGTTCTAAATAGTTTGTTGTCCATTCAGCGACCCCAAAAGTTTGTGTTATAGTTTATTGTTCTAAAATAGGTTTGGCGCAATATAGTCCTGATGGGGCTGACGTGCCATATATTAACATTTCATTTTAAAAAAGTTTGTTGTCCATTAGTAAGTGTTCTTGCAGTTTATTGTTCTAAAATAGTTTGCTGTCCATAAGTAATTGTTCTTGCATCAGTTAATTGTTCTAAAAATATTTCTTTTTGTCGATTCGGCGCCTGTATGAAGAAGTAATTGTTCTTGTGTAAGTGTGTGTATTGTTCTATAGTAGCGTTTTGTCCATTCTGATTATGAAAAGCCGGTGGTAGTTGCTGGCCTTTTAATTTTTCTATCAAATTTATAACGATGTATTTTAACAAATCAAATACTTGATAACTATAAAGGTGAAATTTCATTTCGATGTATTTGATTGTACCGGACCCCTTTATTTTCATAAATAATATTTTTCTTGCATTTACCACGTTTTTTAGTATTGAATTTTAAATTATTATTTTCTCATTTTCATTCGTGTACTCGTAATAAAATTGATTTTAGTTAGGTATTCTAGATCACACCAAACGCTTTCGCTTGTTCAAGCTTAGATATTTCGTTCTGAAAACCAACACTCCCTTTGGGGGTTCGCGGAAATGAAATGATGTTTAACGTTCTACTGTTTTGCTTCTAAACTGGGATAATGAAGACGGGAATACACCGTACAGTCTGCTATGAGGGAAAGCTTGCTCAGGCAGCGGCGCTACCGCCTACTCTTATATCGAATTCCAACTGCCAAAGGATATTTTACGTGCATGCAAATATGTACGCGGGACCTCGGTTTTTCGTCCCATCCGAACAACTAGACAATCTGTTTTTGCCAGACCTTCCGTCCTGCATCACTTACAAGGGGAAACCACGCCGGAATATCTGGATGAACTCTCTCGGCCAATGCAGGGATCGAACACCCGACTTCCAGGCTAGCGAGCCAGCGTCTTACCAACTTAGCCACGTGACCCCCCGGGGGTATTTAACACGTTTTATATAGGTATATATATATATATAACTTGTCAACTTTCTACTTTTATTTACGATTCAAAAATAATATAGCACGATTATTGCTAGACCATAAAATTTAAAATGTTAGATAGTTAAGGAAGTAAGTCTTCATTAGCCCAGTCAATGCAGAAAAGTGGGACGATAAACCCCATTTCATTGAAGGAAGCTAATCAATGCCAGTGTTAACTCTAACAACTAAAGTTTTGATAAATGTTTTGAAATATGATACCCTACAAAGGTGTCAAAGGTGTGTGCCCCATGAAAAAAATAGTTTTACGCATAAATGTTGGTGCTCACCTCCAGATATCACAATTGACATCCCGATATTTAAATAATAATTCGCAGCCAGGAACCCCCGCCCTTCAAAAACAAACTAAACAAATGGATCTGGTAATGTAAAGAACCTGTTATAGAAATAATAAAATGCATACTTCGATTTATTAGAGATTTTAAGCAGATTCACAAAGGAAGTGGCTATCTGTCGCAAGGGACAACGATTTTGTCATATGGATCATCTATCGAGATGGGAAATGAAGCTCAAGATATCGAAGACCACTGTTACTCTATCAACGTCTATAGCGTACGTTCACCGAATGAGGAAGAAGACGAAGCTAATTGTCAAATGATAATACAACCTTTGACCCGTAAATATAGCCAGTGTCATATATGATAACTGGGATTTTGAATTGCATTAAAAACCTATTATTATATTAACCTATTGATGAGGCTTGATACCAACTCTCGAGTTGAGGAAAGGTGCTCAAGATATCGAAGACTAAAGTCGCTTTCTCTGACCGGTTCCTTGTCATGACATTATCAATAATCAACATCTACAGCATGAGTTCACCGAATCAGGAAGGACGAAACTCTAAGTTGAATGTCACCAGGCCCGAGGCTAGTGGGGGGGGGCGAGCCGTCCTCCCCCCCCCCCCCCATGGCAGTTCCTATCGGAATATTTCTGTCTGCGTCGGAAAAAAATCGCTGGTAAGCTATCTCGCATTTTCGCCGGGAGAGAGTTTTAGTACGACATATCCTCTCAAATTCGGCCGAGAGATAGTCAATGTCGACTGGAAACTCTTAATTTTCCGACACATTCGCCACCTGCATGTCATAGAGGCCTAAATTCACTCTCTCAGCTTCTAATTTTCGCGCTCTCCCCTCCTCCTGCTTACGGCAGTCGGCGATGATTTTATTTATCTTCCTCGCCCCCCTATGTCGGCTAAATTTTGGTTTCTGGCTTCGGGCCTGAATGTCACCCAAACAGCGGGTGTCAACCACGAAACAAGTGGTGCTTACTTTCCCTATTTGGTGCGTTCGTTTATTGCATTTCGACCACTGGCACGACGCGCTGGTGGTGGTCTTTGGTTCCGAGATTATCATCTATCAAGCAGTTTAGGGTTTACAAGAGTGTCAAATATACATCTAAGTAGTGCTATAATAAAATTAGTTTTACTATTTAGAACATTAACACAGTGTGGTATATATGGCACTAAACACTATTTATGGATAACAATTACTGGTTTTATTAACACACAACGTTTCAGACGAGAGTATCATCGTCGAAACGTTGCATGTTAATAAACCATTGATTGTTATTCATAAATAGTGTTTATTGTGTTACAGTTCAATTACTAAATGCCACTTAAAGATGATATGTATGGCTCATCAGAAAATAAAAAGACCCTCTTATCTGATCAGCAGCAATTTATATCACCTTAACCTATATTACAAACATGCTTTATCAGTCATTTATTTGTCACGTAATTTAATTTCTATATTGAAATTGAAGGGTTCCCGAGCTCTCAGTGTCGAGAATACCCCAAGGTCTAAATCTGATCCTGCAAGTTATGCTAATATACCATAGAACACAAGATGGCGCTTGGAAATTCACGTGCCTAAAAGTTGTACGTAGCGAGTGTTAATAGGCCCGATCCTGAGTTTATACGAATTTTTCGGCTCCTGTGATGTATCCCAATTATTATCCCTACAGTGAAGTTTTCGGTTTTAGAATTCGACTAACATCTAGTTAAATTATTTTCCCATCTTTTAATACGATTTTAATGTAAGTTTAAACTGATGTAGGTTTGTCTCATAGTGGTAGAAAACTAGACATGAATAGGAGTTACCCCGCTGTTTAATGAAGCAAATTTTGGTCTAAATCAAACAAGGCGGACGTTTTAATATCGCTGAACACTTATGTAACCAATGATCGGTATAGTTAGACATAGGAAGCCTGCAGCGATTCTTACCATCTATCATTTCGTTTTCCGTTTTTATTTCATCTCAACACCTGGATATCAGTAGACATGAATAATTCATGAGCTAATTATGAATAAATTAAGGCTGATTTATAACGAATTGGTTTTATCCTTTTAGGTTGATTTATCTATTCCTAGCTGATTTTATTCAAATTGTTTAAGGCATATCTCTTTTATCTTATTGATGTCAGTACCATATTAAACATTATGTCTCTAACTGGATTGTATTGTGTTAGACGTTGAGACAAGTTAACTTATACAGAAGGAAACAAATTTTAATAATAATACATACATCACTGTAACCCACTTTCATCTGTCAAAAAAAATAGAGGGGACACAAAAATCATTTTCTTTGTGAATGTACAATAATAGACTATGTGTCATAACTTAAAATTTGCACTTATAGAAAAGATATTTCTTACGTAGATTATGGAAGTTTTTTTACATTTCATTTCTTTTACATTACAATTCATCTTTTTCGTTTTAAACCGTCCAGTGTGTGGTCAGTAAATATCACATTATCATTATTACTAGTTATGATTCGTATTGTCATGTGCTTGTGTATAATTATCATTATGGTAAACATTATAAATATGGCAAGTATTATCATTTTGGTAAACATTAGCTATATTGTAGCTATATGTAAACATTAGCTATTTTGCAGCTATATTATGGTACACATTAGCTACTTTGTAAGCATTAGCTACATTATACACATTATTATTATGGTAAACATTTGCTATTGTTAATATTATCATTATGGTAAACATTAGATGTAATTATGGTAATTATTATCATTATTGTAAGTATTAAATGTAATATTATTATTACGGTAAACATTTGATATATTTTAAGCATTATCATTGTGGTAAACTTTTGTTATATTGTAAACATTATCAGTGTTGTAAATTTTATCATTAACTAATGTCGTTGACATCTTTATTACGATATAGTAAGATCTATTTTAAAAAATCTCACATCACACGGGGGGAGTTGGCGTGACTAAGCTTCATTATCACTATAGGGAAAGTTATCATTATGGTCAATATGATCGTTGTGGTAAATATAATTATCATTATTTTGAGAAAATTATTAGTCTCAATGTCACCATACTGTTTTACCCGGATGCGAAAGAATTCAATATAAATATCTAGGTATTTTTGCCTCCAGCAAATGTAATAAGATACCCTTTTTTTAAAAAAAAAGTACACCTATATCCAATTTGTACATAATGAAATATGTGCAATGCAATGAATAGGGTGTGTAGACCTATGCTATAACATATTCGGTCATTACAACCCAGTGAATTTTTTTTAGCAATCCACACAATACAAAGAGATAACCACAATATAATAAAACAACCCGCGTCATATAGCAAATTAGCCACATCACATAACAAAAAAATATATGTCATAATTAGACAGCTGTAGTGACGTTTCATGTACTTGTATATTACTTTTTGCTAATGAAGCATGCAACATTTCAAAATTACTGTTTAGCATGTTTATTTTTATGTTGCTCTTTCTTGAAGACAATGTTTTAAACGCAATCTTTTCGTTCTCATTGTTTGGCTAGTCACTCACTTCATTAATGTTTTGAGACACGTTTATGGGAATCTCGTCCACGGCCTATGACGTCAGCATTAGACAACTAATCAACTAACGTCTCTTGTGGACTCTTATTATAATATTATAACAATGATTGTTTATTTAGTAAAATTTGTAATATCACTTGTAGACATTATATAGCAGGCTGGCAAACAGATGCTGTAAATACAGTAATAGTGCTGGAAATATTAATCGCCCGCTGAACTAAAGGCCACTTACAGATTTGCGGTGTTTTTTTTAACTGACTAGATAACCAAATCATTTAAGGGTTTTGACTGGTAGAACGATTTGATGTCTACCAATCATACTACTGGATGAGCCATTGGAGTTTTCCTGGTGTCAAGGTAACTGTTTCCTGATTTGGGGGTGGGGGGCTTTTTTACCAGGTTTGAATTAGTTTTCACTTGGCAGAAATCTCCCAGAGCTCACGAGAAGTATTATTTTCTTATGGTCACATTCAATATCACTACATCAAGTCTTATCAAATTTCAACACGTCACAACTGATTAACAGAACACAACTGGAAATATAAATGAATTGCAATGATAAATGTGATTGGTGTTATTACTATTAAGAATCACATTTTTACATTGGATATTTTGATAAGTTTTAATTAAATTCAATTAATTAGGAAGGGTCTAAATAATCTTTTAAAATATGGTTCTTTATGGGTGTTCCCCACGCGCCTGTCGTGTGTGGGATAAAGTTTGTGATTTCAATTCTCCATCTTGTTGACAAAGGGGGCGTGGTTTATTTTACAGATGTCAAGTAAACATTATCTTACAAAATAAATAAAACAAGTAAACAGAAACCACGACTCCATCAATCATTTACTTAAAGGACATTGTAGAGGACATTACTCAGCAGTTATTTATCAATGTTCACATGTCCCAATCAGTCATTCAATTAGATGTCGGGTTTTTATGACCACTAAAATACTATACCAGTAAAAAGTTGGATGGGAAAATATGCTGCTTGAATTCATGAGTAAAATAACTCCCTTGTGAACATATCGGTCCTGGATAATGAAAAAAAAAATCAGCTCAACCAGTAACTGTGTGAAAGAAGCTCTATAGAGTTTTATTTATTTCGAAACTTTTTTGTAATAAAAATGCATTAGATATCCAGGGAAATTCAAGGCTAAATATTTGATATAGTATTAATATTCTAGTCAAGCTTGTCTGCTGAATCAATAATGAAAAAAAATCATATTTCTAAAAGAATGTTAACGCCGTTCTCCCTCCACAGACAAAAAGTGGAGGTAGGTTCTTGTTGTTACATTACTAACTGCAGTAACAGAAGACACGTGGTTATATAACATTTAAAAGAACTTCCCATGTGCTTTTCTAGTTGGGAAATGGTTATTAAAGCATCTCCTATAAGGAGTTGTGTTGTATACTTGTCGGAAAACAAAAGGTTTTGTTACTTTTTTGTGTCACTTCTATTCTGTATTGATGGAATATATTCCCATTTGTTGACTGAACAAATCTAAACAGGTATCAACCAGTTTCTATAACAAATATACATGTATATTGAACGTGAGATGCAGGACATTTTACATTGTATGCTACGCCAGGTGACCTTCAAAGTGTCGCCATATTTGTTTTGAAATGTGACGTCATGATGGGAATTTGTTGTAGTGAGCATGCATTTTTATTCAAAATATTATTTCTTCTACAACTTTTCGTCTAGACTTATGTTTCTGCATTTTGGGCAGAAAATTCAGTTTTTCCGGAACATGGATGCAATACGAAAACCGTGTGTGTGTGTGTGGGGGGGGATAAATTCTCAATAAAAACTAAGTGTTTAATTTTCAAACCTTTATAAAAACCCTGAATATATATACATTAGTGTTCGGATATTCGAACACGAACACTATTCGAATATTCGACGGGTCTTAAAATTAGTATTCGAATAGTATTCGAATACTATTCGAATATTTTCAATATATTTAAAGTGGTTTATTTTCAATGTATTATAATTCCCAATCAATTATTAAATATGTGAATTCTCTATGAACAACGCACAAGAAAACAAGATTTTCAATCACCAATGTATAGGAATTCTTCCACGCTGCATCCGAAATAAAGGGCATCTCGTTCATTCGTGGGTCTAGCACTTCCTCATTTCACGGAAATCATTGTGGTCTAGTCACCCAGCTGTTTCTTCATGAAGAATCCAAACAGATTCATCAGAGAGGGAGAGCATCGAGCTCCCTGGTTAGTTACCGAGTAACTAACTGTCTCTGGAGGGGTAGCACCCTTACAAGCTGAGAGAGGGAGAGACAGAGAGAGAGGGGGGTTTAACGTCCACTAGACACAAACCAGGTCATTTCGGGAGTAACATGGTTCAATTTTATTTCAATAACTGGCTTGCGCGTAGGGGCTATAGCAGTGGGAATAAACCGTAGGACCCGGAGAAAACCCACGATGTTGCACAGGCATTCTTACTCTCCTTGTCACGTACAACAAGTGATTTTGTTTTACTATTAGGTTTAACCTAATGAAATAAACAGTGCCCAATGTGAAACAGACTACAGCTAATCCTTCTTAGTCACACTAAAATGATTATTTAAGTTTTTAGCTGGGTGAGAATGAACCTTATTTAACTACTCCTTACACGCAGACATGGCCTAGTAATTGCAGGGAACGGCGGGGGCCACACATTTAACAAAAAAAGCCATAGAGAAAACCGTAGAGATAATTACTGTCAGAGTTATGGCTCTTGATCACTTCAAAAAATCCGCTGCACGCTCTTGAGGCTAAAGTTAATATCCGATTGACTTTAAATTTATACACATTGTTTACGGTCAAGAGACAAAGAATACTAATGATTTTCAGCGATTTCCCATAATTACTGCCAGAGTTATGGCCTTTGATCAAGTATTCGAAATTATTCGAATATGGTGATTGCTATTCGAATATTCGAATAGTATATTCGACGAGCGAATATTCGAATATTCGAATATTCGTGCCGAACACTAATATACATAAGAATTAATATACATATCACAATTGAGTAAAAAAAAATACTAGTAAGGCATGCATACTAAATGATGAAATATATCAATAATTTATACACTAAAATACACCACTTATTAAATTAAATATATTAAATATGTCTTAGGTTTATACTTAATGTAATATATAAGTAATAAAAATAAAATAAAAACCAAGTACGAACAATCCAAACCATAAGACAAAATTCGAAGTCCTAAAAAAACGGTATAGGCAAAATAGTGTAATCGGGCAACACAGTGTAATCAGCATACGGACTGTTCCCAATTGATCACATTCCCAAAGAAGGTTTTTTTTAATAGAAGACTACCATGATGATAAACAAAATCTTCGGATAACTATATTTTGGCAAATAGCATTCTGATTATATATACAATAAAATTTCAAAACGCTACCTTATAATCTATTATGTATATGAAAAACTTATGATCGGTACGCGCTATTTTATATCTATTTAAATAAAATAGCTGCTTAATATTACAATTTCTACCATTCCTAAATCCGCTCCACCTAAACCCCAATTACCCAAAATAAGAGAATAAGCACATATACCTGTAATACTGAAGTAGTATAAATGGGACAATTCTCTGAAAAAAACCTAACTAGATTTGAAAAATAATGTTAAAAATTAATATTACAGGTATCTAATGTCTGAGGTTTAGTTCTGAAGAAAACTTGCTTGTAACCAAGGGAGTAGAATTGTACTCACCCCAACATTTGGGCTCTAGAAAACAGTACAGGTTAACAAGCCAAGTTAAAGGAGAGATGTTATTATAGGTCAGTTGCAAGTAAAATTTGTGTCAGTTTGATAGTTTAAAGGTACACTCACTCAATACACTATATTAATTGACATAATAAAACCTTTAAACATATTAAAATTCCGCTTCGCTACATACTCCCCCCCCCCCCCAATAAAAAAAAGATGTCGTCCCGACAACCAATTTAAGCACTCAAAACCAAAAGTCAACTTCAAAACACTACTTAAACTTTTACGTTGTTCAAACGGTAAACCTATAAAATCATTCGACAGCAGCAACGCCAAGACTGTACCTGGACACTGAACAACAGAAGATGTGATGTTGAAGTCTGGGCTAATACATAGTCTTGACAACGAGCTGGTGACTGTCGATTCCTTGAGGGTCTCCAATGTGCAGGCTCATCTACATCTGGTTCCTCGGAAGAAGGGCTGGATGGAGATTCCAATTCTTCTGCAACATGGAGAGGTAATGTGGGGCTAGCTGGGGAATCGATTACATCATTCCCTTCCACAATAATAGTTTCCAGATCATCATCACTTGAGGTACATGGTTCCCCTGGAAGTATTTCAGGAATGGGTGTTCCTCTCCTTCTAGGTTTCGGTACTGATAGCGGCTGGGGTAATTTCATAGGTACAGTTCCTATGGGAAGAGGATGGTTCGCTACATACTAACACCGTAGATTTTGTAAGTAAACATAACTATTTTGAATGCTGTCAAGAAGATCAAGAGTATTATGTTTACACGTGGTAACAATTTGCAGAGTATTCAGTTTTAGAGCATTCTGCTGCCTTGGGTTTTATTTGCCACGTTGTTCAATGGCAATCATCGATTAATTCTGAACATTGCGGACAGAACTGGTATGGTTATATTGAGCTGATCAAAAAAGGCTCCTTTCGGGACTGACACATTGCCGCATTATGGATGTTTATTTAATTCAATGCATGTACACACAACTATTGTTGCCCAAGCGGCTTGGTGACCGAATAGTCTATCATAAGTTTTGTTGTTGAAAAAAGTGGCGTTGTTTCGATTCCAAGCTTGTACGGACCAAGGAGTAGGTCGCTTGTCCAACCTCGTAGGGTTTCTCCTGGTCCTCCCACTGCTCTAAGACCCCTACTCTTCAGCGAGTCCCGAAATGACATAGTTTGTGTTATGTGGACGCCCCCCCCCCCTATTCTTGACCGTGAGATCTTGTGTCTGTCTATATCACCCGTTAAAACCCCTAAACATCGCAACATAGTAATATGACATAAATGCGTGTAGAAAAGATATAAATTATGCCAATTAATGCTCGAGTGATAGATAGGGCCAAATAAAATCACCTTTCATGTTGCTTATTATGCGACTTAACGCCGAACTTCTTCACCACCCACTTCTACTTTCTATTTTCAAATTATCTGTTTATATACATCATCTACTGAATCAATTAAAGTCACACAATTTACAATATGTCCACCCTAATACTATACACAACAACCTGGGGCTTAATAAAAAATTCCATACACAACATCTAAGCCGAAATTAACCGTTAGTTTCTTAATATAGATTAACTTGTTTTTTTTATGAAAGTGTGTACAGCCAACAAACTAGATCTGAATAACAAGTTCTTCCTCTATCTATTCTTCTATTTTAGCAGCCTAATATAACATATAATTCACGAAACACAAAAGTACACTTAGCTATAAATAGGTGGTCACGGGGGTCGTCCACGATGCCTGCTATGCTTCCTCTTTTTAGAACAAATGATACAAATGCTCATCTTTCAGTCAATTCATAAAGCTAATCATCTTTATTGTAGGTTCGTATTTTAATTGGGGAACTGCTGGGAAAAAGGGTAATACCAATAACTGAATCTGAACTCCCTAAATAAAAACCGTAAAAACGTTTAAGTATAAGTAATAGCTGGTTTCGTGCATAAGGTGGTATATGCGTGCTTTTTACTAAAACAGTACAAATTTAGTAAGTTAAATAAACTTATTCTAGAAAAAGTAAAGAGTAAGCATGACAAACACGGCCACCAAAAACTAATTTGGACGATAATCATACGTTGGATATAAGACTTAGACATGGATGCACCCATGCAACCTCCAGCTTTTAACCATTCAACTATTTTTTTTATTGATTCCGGTATATGAAATGCCCATAAAATACCCGTGGCATTCGTCTCTCTGTTCATTATGAATCCGTGTCAAACCAGAACCAAAAGAAAGTGAAAAAATAGGAGATTTACATTGATACATAATATGGACGAAACTTGTGTTAGTGGAGATAACAACAAAAGGGTATCTATATATTATAGATACCCTTTTGTTGTTATCTCCACTAACACAAGTTTCGCCCATAGCTACAACTATAGTACTATCAGACAAATTTAAACGGCCAAAGACAAGACTCTCGGGTTTAAGGCCGCTCTATAGGTGGCAGGAATTATTTGGCCAAGGTCCAAAACCACCAAAGTCACCTATCTACCTTGAACAAAGACTGAACCTAAATATTCTAAGAATAAACCTGACAGTTCAAAGACCATAAAGTAGGAGGAATCTGCCAACGCGACTTTGAACTTGTGCGTCACCAGCCAAAGCTTTAGCAGAAAATTTCGGACAGTCAACGAATTTTAAACATAATATTATAATAAAACCATTTATCATCTGATTCACAATCTAGATGCGAATATGGAAGACTTCACGTGGAGATATTTAGCATGCAGAAGCGTATGTGGGATTTCTGAAAGGACGTTGGGATGTGGACACTAACTTTTTATTTAAATTAAATTGATATTGAATTATGGTTGAATGCCACTAGACAGTGCTTGGATTAAAGGTTTCGTTTCCATAATTACGAAGGTTGTATGAACTGCGAATCTCCCTAAAAGTTCATGCTTTAACTGTGGGCATACTTTTAACCAGGCGAAACATCGTCACGATTAAGATTATAATGAATTGTTATCTTACCGGATATTGTTTGGTCGTGATCTGAGGGGGTATTTGTACATAAGGTTGTTAATTAAAAGGTTAATTATAAGCTACACAGTCTATTAAAAGGTAGTGACATCATGGTGGCTATATTAAAGATGTGTAGGCGTAATACAATTAAAGGGACAGTCCCATTCTCTATTCTCACGTCATCACATTTTTAGGCTTAATAGACTTTAGTTGAGACCGGATAATAAAATAAATGGTTATTTGAAATATCCTTCGCAGGCTTACCTTCAACCTTGATAGGTCAGTTTAATAGACAGAATTAAAATCGCTATAAGTAAACACCACTTCTTCAAATCGAAGTGAAATTTTTGAAAATATAGTTCAGATTATTAGGTTAACTCGAAGATAAAGACATATATTCTACAGCCATTACCTGTTTTATGGCTATCTACTAATTACAAAACACTCCAGTCACTCGCAATATAACTTCATATGCACATTTTTATTTTCTTGGCATAGAAGAACATGACACTTGCTTAGATCAATGTTGCATGAGTTCAAGTTTATTACCATATCAAATCAAAATGACCGGGGTTTAAATTTAACACTGTCTCATACCCTTACCATTTTAACGGATGCAAATTTCGTCTCTGTTTATATTATGATCAAAAGAGATTATTATCTACGAATACAATTCTCGGAATACATTTTATTCTTTTTCTCTTTATCTGTGATGGATGATCTTTCCGAGAAAAAGAATGTGGTTACATTGAATAATATTTATCTAACTTCAAATACTTTCTAATTTTGTTTTCTTTTGAAGGCGTTTACATGACAATAAAAGGCCTTTAAATACACCCTTAAAAATACATTTCATAGTTAAACCGACTTAATGAGCACTTGAATGCGTTGAATACATATTGATTCGATTAATGAAGTTACTAGATACTGGAAAAGAATGTCATTAAAATATTTCCTTTTGTACTTTCTGAAAGAATTTGCCCAAAGTATGTGATAATAACAACTACCACGCGACATATTTTTGCAATGATGATATGATGTAATGAAGTAAAACTAATAGTTTCTGTTTGTCTGTGCTTTCTTTTGTACCATTTATATTTAACTTCAGTGAAATATTTCAGTCAGACACTAGTACAAATAGAAATTAAATTTGATAGTCTTATTCTTGAAAAAATATTTAATTTTGGTGTACTGCAATACCTAAATTCTTATATTACAATGCTGATTATAGTAGTAGCAGGAAGGGGGTGCTGGGGTCTGGGCAATTATTTATAAAAAAAATTGTAATAATAAGCTACACCAAAATAACTTTCAAAATAAATTTTGAAAAGGTTCTACTTCACACAAAGTTTTTGTTTTTATAATACCTACCATAAAACCTTCTCTAAAGATTATATCAAAATATAAAAAAAGATAGAACATGTACAGTTAAGAGGGTCTAATTTTTTTTCTTGGGTTATAAAAGGAATATTTCAAACGATTGTGATCTCTCCTATCTTAAAACATAAAGAACGAAATTATCTCCACCAGAACATAAGGCATATAATGATTGAAAGATGCAATAAAACTGTAATATGTAGGAAAAAACATAGCAAGCGAGAACAACAGAATAGAAGGATCAAATAAGTAAATTATGTAGAACTAGATCTTTTTGTGTTTTGAATTGGTTGCTACATGTAAATAAGAGAAAACATTTTTATGTATTAAAAATACGAATTAGATATGGTTTGTGGAATTCCTAAATAGTTTCAATTATGAAAAGATCAACGAGATAATACATAATGTAAATATATCTTCCAGAATTGTTAAATTTTGAGAGAAATGGCTGATTTTTTTGTGTTACCAAAACCGACTATAAATCTATCTTTTTCCGAATCGTCTCGAAACTTGAACATTAACGCCATATATGATATCAAAGTCGATGATGGAATTATTTTCAAGAACACACCTTGATCACACGTCATGCTAGACCACTCTCATTTTATGTTCACGACCTAGTCCAAAGAACATACCCAAACCATCGACTTCTAGTTCCAAGTGTATGTGTTCAGCTTAATCGCAATGCTACGCCGCTCTCATTTTGCGTACACGGATAAGTCCCTAAACAAAAGTGGAAACTTAGAAATAAATACAATATTAAATGTTAATCCAATGCATCTACATCGAAATTACCCTTGTATTAAAACTACTGGACTTTGTTGAAGACCTTTAGCACCAGGTAACCATCTAGCGAGATGCTACACAGTTTTGGACATGCTATTCTTTCTTAAACAATAGCTTTGAAAAGCAGACGCTGCCATATTGGATCGCTGTGCTTTTAGGGCAAACTGTAATTAAAAAGCAGGCTATTAAATTAAAAGTGTTAAACAATTTGCTATGTTTGCTGAAAAGGCAGAATTTGTGATTGGAAAGAAGATTTCCAACCAAATTAATCCTTTCGGATTGTTCAGTTATTAAAAGAATGTTAAAGATGCGAGTTTAGTTACTCTCACGTGGTTGCCTTTAATTCATTGTATTTTGCCTCTATTCTCAGCACGCCCTGGTCTCTATTTACCCACTAAACTGTGGGGTATGTGGGCGAGTTCCCGCTATTTCTTGCCATGGGCGTGTTAAGATCGTTTAGAAAGAAGCAGAATTAAAAATATTTTCATTTGACTGTCATTATATAAGCTTTTTCAGTAATCGTCTTTTAATTGAATTAAAACATGTTGTTGGTGACATCGCCGCCTTATTTTGATGTATTAAACATATAATCTGAAAAACAAACGCAAATGGGATTAAAGAATTTGGATTTGTGGGAGAACCTAGGATGCTGAGAGACACTTGTCAGTATTAGGAAATATAGCGATTTAAATCACAGACGGAGGATGGACACTGTCCAGCCAGTCAAAATGATATTGTCTTTTTTAAAAGCACAAAAGGTTATATTGGGTAAATTTAAATACAGGTGCGAATCCTCTTTAAATGATTAAATGTGTTCTAGGTGTTTATTTTTAGGACCAAGTCAGTGTTGAATTATTTACCTACAAGATAAACTACAAATTAAATGTTTTCATGTTAAATCTCCTTTTAACCCGACTTCAACTTCTAATTTACTTCTCGTCTTGTTGACATAAAGTCTCGCATGTTGACACGAGATCTGGCCGCTTAACGTCGCCATTTCTATCCCAAGCTTCACGCGTTTAATAAGTCACTGCTCGTGATGTTAGGTTGGTTATCTTGTTGACTTAATTATCTTTCATCTTACCGATTAGTCTAACTTTATTGTTGATTAACAACTGTAGGTGAATTTCGCACGTGGGTGGGCGCGACTCGGGATCAGGCGTTTCTTAAAGTGAGTGTTAGGGAGCGGTCATTTGACACTGTGGATAAATAATACACTGTCCATTTTGTGAGGGTGTCGTATTACCCCGAGGCGAGGCCGGTAACAGGCAAGGTGTTTAATGAAGTGAATGGCGGACCTGTTCTTCTCAATGAATTACAGCGAATCTCTAATTGACTAGAACAAGTAACAAGTATACCGTTATAAAGCTCACATCACCCTCCTTACAACTTAAATTAGTTAGCTTAGTAATCTATACACCCTTTAGAGGTTATTCTAAACCTTTCGTCAGTATAACGACAAATACAAGCAAACAGTTAAAGGTCTGTTTAGCTCCTTATTGAAGATTGTGTCCGAGTTATCGTATGACTTTTCACACTATATCGATGACATGTATATTTGTCAAATGAACAGAGCTGAAATTGAATTACATGACGGTGGATGGTGCAATGTAAAATAACGTTTCAAGGCGTGGCTAGTTTGACTTCGCTCATATAAGAATAAAGTTCAGAGTTAATTCAACAAGAAAAAATATACCTGAGTTAACTGATAGCCTCAATTCAATATTTTATTTACATGCCAATTTTGAAGGCGCCATTAGTATCAATATTACTAAAACATATCGCCTTCATTAAAATTTGCAAAAAAAAATTTCGCATAGAAATATATTCCCTGAGCATTGGTTACGACGAATATTGCTCAACGAAAACACGTTTGAAACCTTGTCATTGTGGGATTTTTTTTTTAAAAAATGACAATTTACTCTTTAAAGGTCCCGTGCACACACATAGGCAATGCATTAGTCTTTGTATCAATCATTATGATTGACGTTAGACCGAACTTATTGGTGACAAAAAGAGGGTTTGATACCTTGCTTATTCAGGCGGAGACCATGGTTGTTCAGTGAGTATGAAGCTGGCTCACGAACTGGGATAACCAGGTTCCATATTCCATACCGGTTTATCCCTTGCCAGGACAGTGTTCATTGATAAATCAAACGTTATGGTTGCCAGGACACGGATGGAAAACATAAACAAGAGAAATTGTTTAAGAAAGTAACTTTTGACAGATTTCATTAGTATAAATTCAATTTTCGAAAAATGCTGTTCTCCAGTAGAATACATTTTTCTAATTAATGTCAAATTTAGATTAAATTAATTGGGAAACAAAGCACCATAAAATATAACAATAATATTGTTGAAAAGTCTAAATCCGTTAAGTTTGGTCGTTAAAAGTTATATTGTCCCTTTTAACAGGTGTACAGATAAGAACCCTTAATGTTTATACATATGCAGTTGTTCTTTTAATCAAATTTCAATGTTTTTCTTCATCAAGATAATTAAACCATGACAATACAGCTGATTTATAACATTAAAAGGTAAAAAAAAAGATTTATGATATTTAGGAAAAAAATTAAATTTCAAACATTCCAACATTTGGCTTTCGCTTTCTTCTTTTCAAATATTTCAGTTATCTCGAAAGAAAAGAAATTGTGTTGAAGCATACAACAATGAGAAATAAACAGATAAGAAACACTGTGGAAAATAATGGGTAAAATGGATGTCTGCAATAAATTATATGGCCCAGTGAGTAAGGCGCTGGCTCATTGACCAGGAAGTCTCTAGTTTCGCTCCTCGTGTTGGCGGAGAAAGTTTTTCGTGATTTTCCGATGTTATTTTCATTGTCAGTTGGTGTAGGAGGGCCTGGTAGTTTGGGTGGAACGTAAAAACCAACGTCCCACTTAAACGTTGGCGTCAACTTACTAGAACCCGGGACAGTTGAAATTCGAAGTAAGATTAGGCCGTAGTTCCGCTGTCCGGGTATATTTCCCACATAGCACACTGCATTGTAGGTCTTCATTAGGCCGGTTGGTGCAGAAAAATAGGACGATAAGTCCCATTTAATTTCTACAATAAATACTAAAGTCATAGAAAATGAATTGCTAATGATTGCGGTAGGTGTTTAGTATTACACTATCAGTTTAACGTCATATTATATACGAACCGATATGATTTTATAGTGTAGGAATAAAGTATGCCCACATCTATTAGTCAATTCATAGGAACGTTATCTTCTCATACGAAACTATTTCAAATGGCCCTTTTCCTGTCGAATTAATGTGGCTACGATAAAGGGTGGATGCTATTCTTTCAATATAATATAAAATCACACATTTTTAAGTGAATTATATATAGCGTGTTGAGAACCTGTAAGTATTTTATACATTTAGAATTGAAATAGATTAAATCGCGATGATACATGTGGACAATTTAGTCCGAATATCTTCACATCAAACATTTAAAAATGACTGTTACAAAAATGGCACTTCCTGTTATTAAATAAACAACTCTTTTTTTAAAAATATTTGAATGAAAGCGTATCATTTAGACAATCATGATATGGGAAAAGATTATGTAGATCTGGGCTGGAAAAGGGGCATATACAAAATAAAAACGTTGTTTGGTTGATTTTGTACTCTAAGTCTGACAACGCTGTCTGGTCTGGATTGAAGGAAGCCATTGTTAGTCGGAATAACAGATTATCAAATGATATATTCGAATTATAAACACTTTGTTTATTTTTTCAAGTCGTGCCTATCGAAAGGGTTACCAATAGACAATGTAGGAAAACTAATTAACGAAAACAAAACCAAACCGAAATCAAACTATATACGTTTACGAAAGTGATAATTATAGCATGGACAAATTCATCTTTTTGCATGAGAGTATCTAATTTAACGGAAATGTAAATCTTTAAGTGTACACTGCTTCGAAATTTTAAAACTAGCCTAGCGTAACTGATGATTTCCCAATTTTGATACCCAAGCATAGACCAAAATAACGAGTCATTCTCAAAATAAGTGATGGTAAACAAAAGTTGCAACACAAATTAATGGAACTTTCTCAAAATACAAGCTGCAGATCTTTAATCCATCGAATTTCCATCAAAAATCCATGGTAAACCGTAATACTTTCACAATTTCACCACTATCAAATTTACAAACACTAGAAATGTTGACCAGTTTAATTTGTTGGTAGCGATAATGAAAAGTTTCAAGAAAATCCATAAGACCTATCGATTTCTTGGCCCAGTAACGTTCGATGCCAGCGTGTTTCCGCTTGTTAGTGGTGCAGGACGTCGCGTCTGGCAAGGGACAGCATCTAGTCGCTAGAAAGGAGTCCTTGCAAATCGATATAAAAAAAACAGGTCGAAGCACCTCTGCCGGAGAAAGCCGGACCGTCTACATTATCCCTGCAGTCTGTTGGTGTGCAGAACAGTCGGGCGTTAAACCCCATTTAATTGATTGATTCCTAAAGGTCACACATCTGCTTAACACCCTACCGTAAATGATAAAACAACTGGCGTACAATAAAGCATAATCATAGAAATCTGTACTCTTAGGCATTCTATAATTATGCTTTATTGCATGCCCGTTTTATAATTAAATTTAAAAACAATTAGGCGTATCAATATTTTATCCTTTTTTAGTTAACTATTCATCTGTTAGTTAAACAGAAAAAATAATTTAAAAGCAAGTTGAATACTTGTTTTTAAATTTAATTATAAAGCGGGCATGCAATAAAGCATGATTATTATAGAATGCGAGGCGTATCACTGTTTAACTATTCATAAGTTAAACAGAAAATAATTCAAAAGCGCGCAAGTTTAAGACTTGTTTTCATATTTCAAACATGAAATGTATATAAATCTTAAGGCTATTTATTGGTATAGCCGTATTTATGAATGAATTTGGTTTGACCTAAATAGAAAACTCTTTAAATAAAACGAAAAAAGAAACTGTGGTAAAATAAAGGTAAAACTCGAACTTCAAGTTTTATACCGTCACAAATAAGAAATGATAAATCACAACAAAAAAACTTTCTTGTTCGCCAAAACATCAAAAAAGGTTTTTAAAACGAAAATGTGAAAGATAAAATGAGAAATTACTAACATTCTCTTGAGTAATAAAACGTTTTGCACAAAGTGCAACTCTCGCCCATTTTTCTCCCCAGATAAGTCGGTGAAGTCGATAAGAAGGTTTTGATTGAAGTGAGACTATACCACCCTGTTTGAAGTTAGTTAAGGTGGTGATCTCTTCTAGGCGGAAGGTGTTAAATACGCTGTTCTTGTTTCTGGTTTTCCTCTACGTGTCTCTTTTTACCAGCAATGATTAGATTCAACCTTTCAGTCTCAGATTGTATTAGTACACTGTAGAAAATAAATTGTTCTGTAGTAGTCGCCTGCTGTAGGAAAATCACTTTCACTTCTTTAGTGACGCGGCTTGGTTACTACGCACCATAAAATAGCGCCAACATTTAAGGATTTTTGTGTGTTCTGTGTTAGGTCTACTAAACGTGTCATAAAAAGCAGTATTTGCTGGATGCTCCTGCAACCACAAATGATATGATATCCGGTCAAGTCTGAAATCCCAATTTTTACAGTGCAGTAATGCAGATCCACAATATGCCATGCAACAAGTCTTTTTGTTATTTATTGTTTGGTTTGATTGCAAGCCTACTGGACAATATCCAGTAATTTGCTGTAGGTATAGATTCTAGAAGTTCATTACCTTGGACTTGTACCTAGCTAGCCTTTCGGGGAAAAACAAAACAATAACAAAACAACAACAATCACCTGCAGAATTGCATTATATCCTTAGCAAACTTTGCCCAATATGGTTTTGCTGCACCAGGTGTAGGCCAAATCATTTATTTAATTGTGCCGGACTGATGATTTATTTCACTTCCCGTCTTCATTAGCCCAGTCGATGTAGAACAATAGGACGCTAACCCACATTCCATTCCATTTTCTTTATACCCCTTATTGGCGGTGCAAGCTCTGTAAAATGTTTATTTCCTAAGATTAGATGGAAGTCTACTTTTTTTAAAATTAATTTTAGTTTCATGTTAGCTGAAAGAAAACAGATTGTTATCCTAAACTAAAATCACATCGATAATGCTATTTATGATCAAGACAGGTCTGGTCGTTCCAAAAGTCTTGAAGCCTTATTAAAGCCACTGGATAAAAGTGTAAGAAAAGGAAGCCTGATGTTCATTCATGTACATTAGGCCAGAAGCATTAAATATGTAATAGTGGGTGTAAGTCGGCTATAGCCAGACCAATTTACAAGGTGTCCAGGAATCCATACAAGAGAATTCTCAGTTTATGTTTAAAGAAATATTTCACAATCCTTTTGGGTCAAAATTGTCTGCGTATGTTTCGGCCTACAGCATGACGTGGGCGTCGTTTTGAAACAATGCATATTTATGTCCTCGACAAAAATATGCCCCATTATAGAGTTGTGTTTCTGTATTTATCGTATGGCTAGCTGTTATAAATGATATTAAAACAAATATTGGGCTTTATTTTATTGACGTGACAACAGGAAGACATGACAGGGGGCTTCAGACTGAAAGTTTGATAGCCTTACCCTGTTATGTGTTGTATAGGCCACAAACAAATAAAACTCTATTAACAATTTAATACGAGGTCATGATTTATGTCTTTCTTTTAAATAACCATCAATTCACTTACAGGTATTTAAATTACTCGCTGGTGGGGGCTCGTTAAGACTTTAATCCGGAGACGTGAGGCATGCAAATAGTCACGGCGTCCAGCTCACCTGTTGTGATGTGAATTATCCCCCTTGTAATTTTGGTAAACAAACTGCCTTCTAGTAACCTTAACTGCTCTTTAATGTCCAAAAAGAGACTACAAAGCTTTTATTGTCGAGCATGGCCTTAAAAGAAAAATGATAATGATTGGTGGCTTTAGATGATTTGCGGGAATTCCTGCAGATTTAATTGTTTTTATGAGATTTTTTATAACGGAAGAAAATTTTATAGTATATAACGCCAATATAGCACCCAAAATCAACTGAATACAGGCATATTCGCAATTGATGTGTAAATAAATTACAATTCATTCCACAGTTGATTTTCTAGCATTCTTTGTGAATTATAAGAATACTAAACAAATCATTGACCACCTTTATTGTTTTGTCTAGCACTGTCATTACCTGTAAAACAAAATGTCATGTTTTTTGTACAGACAAATACATTTCACTAATATAATTATTTAAATGTGCTACAAGCCAGGATGTTCACTTCACGGGTATCTCGATCTTCAAAAAATTAATATGCGCCGTTTAAGTGTTTTAGTCGCATTAAGTAATTACGCATTATAAAGTATATACAAAAGTGGTCGACAATAACGAAATGTAGACAAGTTTGTTATTATTCTATTTGTCTTAGACACATAAAGATGGTCGGTGGTATGAAATCAATAGAAGCCAACGCGGACTTTAAAGGGCCATAACTTAAGAAGTTAGATTTGATCGATGTGAGGAGGCCCTACTTTGATTGCGTGTGGCCTTAAACTATGCGTTCTACTATAGTCGTAACATCTTTTTTCTGAAGACTGCATATATTTGCAGATATACATGATTTGTATAAAATGCCCTTATCGAGTTTTCTTCAGTAAAATATCTTTGATTTCAAATTTGATAATAGTTTCATATAAAAGACATGCAATGATTTCTAATTTGGTTAATTTTCTGTGGTTACACATGAATTAATTTAAACTATCTGGTAACAACATCAGATACCAAACGAAATAGATTAAAAGCCATGTTTTTCACCAAAAAATATTAATTATACACCTAAACAAACCAATGTAAATGTACAAGTGCTGATTTAGGAATAATAAAAGATCAGAAAAAAAATAATCGTACGAAAAAAATAAAAATAGACTTTTATGATAACTATACCCGTTTTCTATAATGTCTGTTCATCAATTTCTAATTTCTTTACAAATAATATACTGTGGAGGTTAATGGGCGAATGGTCGCATACTTGACCCCCCCCCTTCCGAGTAGTGCAGGGCGGAGGGCCTGGAAAAGGCCAACGTATAGTCGGCCAATATATGTGGTATGCTTGTCATCATTACCCCAGTCGGAGCAGAACAGTAAGGCGTTAAACCCCAGTTCATTTCATTTCTCGACCACCAGGTGTCCTAATTGTTCAGTTTATTTTAACGGTCACTCTCCATTCGGCAAACCTCGACAGATTCCGGTGCCCTACACCAAGACTCGGCTGTATGATGAAGTCAGCCATTTTGGAACTATTTTAAAGGACCCGGATAAACAAGGTTGCCCCCAGGAGATGGGTGCCAGTCAAGTCGTCCACAAGCGAAGTCGTCCATAACCGTTGGTGGAGTCGTCCACAAGGCATTGGTGATGTCGTCAACAACTATTAGTGATGTCGTCCACAACTAAATATGTTTATGAATTTGTTAATGAATTTGTTATGTATGGAATAAAATGACTTACTTTGTTGTTTATTTGCCGGGAGAAAGGGTGACCACGCAGAAAAAAACTATACTAATTAAAAATACATCGTGTGGACGACTCTTTAAAAGGTATTACAATATCTTATTATTTACTTTGTTGTTTATTTACCGATAGAAAGGGTGACCACGCAGAAAAACTATACTATTTACAAATACATTATGTGTCCAGAAATTATACTAAATTATACGGGTGTAGACAGCTTAACCAGATTTTGGGACTTTTTTGTAAAAGCGGAACGTTTTCCTGTTAGAGTAAATCGGTAGTCGATAAGCCGCATCGCAAATGTATGGTCGTAGGTACATATCAATGACTATCATACATCCGAGTCTAGATGAAGGTTACGGAGAGTACCGGAATCTGTCGAGGTTTGCCGAATGGGTCACTCTCTAGTAGATGAAAGAACCAAAAATAAAATGAAACGAACTTTCTCAATAATTTTGATTAGACTCAAGTTCTTGGTAGATAATAGTACTAACTCCGCATCTTTAGTTTACTGCATATGAAAGTATCACGAGATTCCCCAAGTTATGCAAACTCCTGTAAAGAACGAACTGCAACCACTAGCCATGTCATGTAATTTCAAATATATGGTGGCTTTTCAGGCAACACAATTCCACATCACAGCAGTCGCGTGTTTTTGTCGGTAGACGGACATGACGATAGATAATTATATCCCGCTTATATCAATATGATTAAATTCAAAAAGGTAACTTTTTAGGCAAGTCTAGTCCGTATATTTTAAAAATGACATGTATCACAAAATGCGAGTAGTCCAAAAATATCCTTTAAATAGACATTTAAAAACCCAAAATGCAATTTGTTCAATTGTTGGAATTTACGATACATACAGAAATTATATTCACAACTGCCAAGTACACGAAAACTTAGACAATCTTGACATTGTGAATATTATTATGGAACGAATTGAGATGAACGAGATATTAATCTCGATCCTCCAGTCAAGCGCCCAAAGCGTAGCGGGCGTCTATTATAATATGTGTAGAGACTAATGGGATTTTATACAGAAACGTTTTACACTTAAACTTTATCTTATTTCTATTCGGAACATCATTTTTTAAAATTAAAAAAATATATCTAGACGGCTGTGAGGAAACCAATTTAAAATGCTAACACGTGTCAAGCGATGTATATCGTAAGTATTTTTCGGCAACATCAAAGGCTATCATAAATCTATATATCTGTATATCATAAACATGTCGGGCTATATATAATGTATTACCTACATGGATATAAACACATGTATATTAAATTGACTCTTAATATACAAATTATGTCAATATTACATATTGCCAGTTCTTACATAATTTTAAAAATCTATGGACTTCGGTCGAAGTTGACGTGACGGGTCCATATAAACCTCGTCCTCACAGTCTTATAAAGCCCTGCTTATGTCGCCCTACGACGCGATAAAACTATCGGCGACTAGCGGCAACTGACAGCTTATGTCGCTACGACTGAATTTACCCACGACTGGACGCAACCACGAGAAACCAGTTGATCGAATACAATTGAGACAGTTCATCTTGGGTAGCAAAACAAGTAAACGGCAGTCATAAGGGTCTAAAAATCTTTTACGAGATTAATTCTTATGTGTATTTTAGGGACCAAAACTGGTTAATTCAGTGTAGAAGGCTTGTACAACCTCTTGTCCAAATCATCAAAGTCCGCTTGTCAGGTGATGTGAGAGACGGGTTTCTAGACAAATAATCAACCCCTCGGTGTCTTTAACCCACATAAGTGTGCAGTGACAACATCCGTGTGTGCTTCTTTTAGTTTTCCAGCGAGTCACCGAAATCTGCAGCCTTTCATAAATTCAATCAATGAAAATTGAAAGGGACGCTTAGCCCTCATACAAAACATTTTGAAAATTATTTTCAAATGACTCAATATTTTAAGCCCAGACTTCTAGACAAGATAAATTTTGGTGCTTGGTTTGCATACTTAAAAGAACACATGGGGTCACGGTGGCTAAGTGGGTAAGACACTGGCTCGCTTACCTTGGCGTCGGTTGTTCTATCCCTGCATTGGCCGAAAAAGTCCATCCCGATTTTCCGGCGTAGTTCCCCCCGGCCAGTGATGCAGAACGGATGGCCTACAAGGACAGCTGTCTAGCCGCTCGGGTGGTATAAAAAAAAACAGAGGTCCCGTGTACACATTGGCGTGCACGTAAAAGACCCCTTGACAGTTGGATTTCGGTATAACAGTAGGCCATAGTGTCGCTGACCGGTGAAATTTCCCGTATAGCACACTGTATGACGCATACCCGTCTTAATTAGCGCTGTTCGGAGCAGAACAGTAGAGCGAGCTTAAATCCCAGCTTATGTCGCCTTACGGCGCAATAAAACTGTCGGCGACCAGCTGCAACTGACAGCTTATGTCGCTACGACTGAATTTATCCATGACTGGACGCAACCAAGAGAAACCAGTTGATCGCAGTCGTAAGAGCGTTTATGTCGCCCGGCATCAGTTGATGAATCAGAGCCACAACTGACCACATGACTGACACGTGAATACCTCCAAAATGGCCTCGTTACATGGTTGCTACCGCCCCCTGGGTACCACGTGTCTAAATAACCGAATCCTGTTGGCTTCGTCGTCGAGGCGCCGACTCACACCAGTCGTAAGAGCGCTTATGTCGCTTGCGACTAGAGACAACTAGTTGCCTTCAGTCGTAGGAGTAGAGCATGTGCGACTCGCAGAAACGGGAGACAACTGGACGGCGACGGGCTTGCGTCCGACTCACACCAGTCGTAAGAGCGCTTATGTCGCCCAATTAGTTACGACTGATTAGTTCCATTTGATCGTATTATAGACCAGTCGCCGATTTCCAGTCGCCGACAGTTTTATTGCGTCGTTGGGCGACATACGCTGGGCTTTAGTGTTTCTTCTTTAAATATATGTTTGTGGTTTAGAGAAAAAGGGGGGGGGGGGTACGTCAAATTAGCCCATTTCGGGACTAAGATAATATAATTCAAAATTCAATGTTATTCCCTTGCTCGTAGGAGTCATTAGCAGTGGAAGGAAACCAGAGGAACCGGAGAAAACCCAGGAGGTTGGACAAGCGAATCTACTCCATGTCACGTGCAGCCGGGGAACCGAAACCACGTAAGTTGACCCAATGACTGCTGGTGTGGAATTAATGTGAAGATACATTTAAACCGGAGAATCTCATTACCAAGCGCGATAGTAGTATACGGACCAGGAATCGGACATGGAGTCATCACTGCTATCTTGGAACTGTGATGTGTACCAACCAATGAGCAATTGTCCAAGGAACAAACATGCTAAGTTTCATGTCTTTCTTGAATTGGCAGATCCTAGGGCTTTTGTGAAGAGCGTTACTCGAAACTAGAACAAAATGAGTAGCGTTTGGTGATCAGTTCCTTGTCCAACAATAATATAACTATTAAACGAAACATACGTTATGGAACATTTGGTATGCAATGTAGCTACGGGGGATAACGACGTACAAAGAAAACAGAATTAGGTAATAATAAATGGGATAATGATGATACAGTGATTACTTAATGCGTATATCGTATATTTTGGAACTTCAGCGCTAGCCGTCAATCTGTTGCACATGCAAATAATATTAATCTAAGAGTATTCAGTTAGAAAATGCAGGTAAAAATAAACGTTCGATTTACTATGGCTAGACAGTCTGATTAGTGAACAGCTGCAGTCAATGTGTATAGTGAGCTGATATGGTGTAATATGGATACCGACTCAGCAGTTTTATTATACACAAGTCTAATACCTATTGATATGAATATACAAAACATACATAGTCTGTGGAACACTTCTTAGTCAACCTAAATCAAAATAATATGCAATTCCAAGCACTTATAGTAAAACTTGGTATTGTAGTATTTATTCTCCATCTTTAAAGAATACCGTTGCCGATGGTCTTTAGTAAAATTACGTCAGAGTTGTGAGTGTTTCCTGTGAGGAAACGATCTTTTGTCATTCCTCTGGGATTGTTTTATGTACAGAACACCTGTCTATACAATCAGACTTATTGTTATTGTTATGATAACTGATGCCCACACAGTTCTGATGCCTATAAATTACTTGTCGAATTGTTGGAACTTATTGGAAATACACCATGACCTACTACGGTCAAACAGATCGGTCACGTAAACTTATGCAGTAGTACAACTAAACTTTGTATATATATAATATATGTAAGCTATAAGCTCATCTAATAAATGATAAGTTGTATAAAGTGTTATAGTTAATGCCTGCGATATAACCATCTCGCTTAAAGCAAAAGCTAAGTACCACGACATGAACGAACATGAGCATCACAACTTGAATAACGTGGAGCGAAAAGGACTTCCGAAACCGATCGAATTGATAAGTGGAAAATAGCTCCGCTCATTGACAACCAACAGCCATATACCCTCTGAAGATTCTGAATTATGCATGAAGTTAAAAAAAAATACAGAATAAGTTAACTGGGTTTTTTTTACTGTCAAACCATTACAATGACGGGCTTCAAATGTGTCCGCCTTGTCTAACATTATAGCAGTGGACCTTTTCTATTACTTACATATTCAAGTTTTATCTCGTGATGCAAATTCGGTATTGCGATTTCGTACCAGTAGACAAAATATTATGTTTTAACTAGAATTTCCCAGGTGCTAGCCAGTAACAGACGTCACATTTGCACATGGTCTGACAAGATAAATATTCTTACAGACATTCCTTTATAGTGGTTATTTTTCATGGAAGGTAAAACATATATTATTATGATTATACGATATCACGAAAGTAAGCGATGGCACATATTTAATTGCGTAACCATCTGTAGGCCTAAACAATTGGTAATATGGCATTTAGTGTCGTAGGGTTACCATTATATATCTATAGGCCTGACATATGTATAGCACAACTTACAGGTGTGTTTGTATAATATAGGTATATAGACTAGTTTATAAATTACCAGGTGTGTCGATATAGCCCCAGGAACTAGACGTGTATTACATATATAACCCACAGAACGAGTTCTCAGACATCATTAATTCATTATATTTCGTTTGTCAAACTTGTAAAGTGCCAGGCGTGAATTTGTTATTACCGCTGCTGATTATCACCATGTGGTTGAAGATGGCGGAAATCATCCGTTACATGTTTAAATAAGTTATGTCAAGGTTGAATAACCGTTTACCAAGTTGTAAATAAACTTGCAAAGAATTCGTCCCGACAACTATTTCATATGAAAATAAAACTAATATTTTAATGATATTATGCCAAAACAAAAGCATAAAAATACATGTGGGGCCGGTTGCTCAAAGTTCCGTTATCTTTTAACAATCCGTTAACTTTAACAGAGAGAAAGATTGTTGCTGGAAATAAAGGCCCTGAACATTCTGTGGTGCAAATTTTTCCTACAGATTTATACTAATATTTCTTTAGGAAAAAAAAGTATTCTATAGTGTTTTCTGTAGTAAATTTACACAAACTTAGCTTTGAGCAACCGGCCCCTGGCCTATTCTTTTACAAAAAAAAAATAAAAATAAAATGTTAACAACAAATATCTCTACTTTTTCGGGATTTTCGTTTTACTTCCACCGAGGATGATATTATCTTATCTTTGAAAGCTATTTAGTGATGCAGACAAATCATATCACCCTTTCAGAAAGACTACACATCTGTCTGATTGGATTCATTTGAGTGACCCTCGATTTATGCAATCTCGCAGTATAAATTGCAGGTGCCACGCGGGCTTACATTTTCCGTAAAAATGTGGGAGACTCAAACCTATTTTCTCGATTTTTTCTTTCTTTTTAATGGACACGATGTCTTTCACGAAAATGATTATTAATAAAATCTCCCCTCTTCAATTTTGTTAACATGTAGATTTCTTGTAGCACATAGCCGATCATGACTGACAAGTATAATACAACGTTTAGGTCAATAATGTTCCCCTTTCTTCTGGGATTGCTTCCTTTATTGGTAGTCTTTATTTTTTCGAGTGATGCCTGTATCCCCCTAGGGAGAGAGAGAGAAGAGAGAGAGAGAGAGAGAGAGAAATGGGGTTTAACGTCCACTCGACACAAACTAGGTCACTTCGGGAAATAACATGGTTTTAATTTTATTTCAATAATTCGCTTGTGCGTAGGGGTCTTTAGCAGTGGGAGGAAACCGGGGGACCCGGAGAAAAACCGCGAGGTTGGACAGGCGACCCAACTCCTTGTCACGTACAACCGGGGATTCGAAACCACGCCAGTTGACTCAATGGCAGACTTTATGGTACAGCACGTGCTAACCATTCGGTCATCCAACCCCCCGTATACCACCCGACCTCCAGGCTAGCAAACCAGCGCCTTATCCACTTAGCCACCGTGATATAGGGGATCACGGTGGCTAAGTGGGTAATGGGGGTTGGGTGTTCGATCCCTGCATTGGCCGAGAAAGTTCATCTCGATTTTCCGACGTGATTTCCCCTTGTCAGTGATGCAGAAGGAGGGCCTGACAAGGACAGCTCCCTAGTCGTTCGGATGGGACGAAAAACCGAGGTCCCGTGTACACATTGGAGTGCCCGTAAAAGATCCCTTGGCAGTTGAAATTCGATATAAGAGTAGGCCGTAGCGCCACTGCCCGGGCAAGATTTCACCCATAGCACACTGTATGGCGTATGCCCGTCTTTTATTAGCTCTGGTTAAGTGCATAGCAGTAGGACGTTAAACCCCATTTCATTCATTCATTAGTATACCCATAGGCCCGACGCAGTGGACGCTTACAGCTAGCTATCGGAGCAATTCACTTGGTCAGATATATACGTTTGTTGTTTCAGTTGTCTGTGTATATTTGCCCGGTCCGTAGGATAGTCGTGTGCATTTGGTAATGTTTAGTGCAGTCCCCTGCAGACTGCCCCGCACTTTACTAGTAGCCGGGACAAGTAAATAAGGGTGGCGCTAAATAAGGAAAAAGGCCGCAGAAAGGGGACCGAGGGCAAATGTTTGCGTGTGTGTGGAGGTGGCTCATATTTGTCCTACTTTTACCTCCCGTCTGCCCGATCTGACACTGTTTGTCTGTTTATCGGAGGGGGGGGGGGGTAGATAGCACGCGCGTGCTGTATCATAAAGCCTGTCATTGGGTCAACTAGCGTGGTTTCGAATCACCGGTTCTACGTGACAAGGAGTAGGGCCGCTTTTTCAACCGCGTTGGTTTTCTATGGGTTTCCTCCCCTTTGCTAAAGACCCCTACGCACAGGCGAATTATTGAAATAAAATTAAACCATATGTTAGTCCCAAAATGACCTAGTTTGTGTCCAGTGAACGTCGAATCTCATCTCCCCCCCCCTCTCTCTCTCTTGTTTGTTTATTATTTAGGATGTGTAACGTACTTATGATGAGCCGTTGACTTATGCTTGCGGGTATCTGAGTGATTCATTTTACAATCCTGTCAGATTTACTTTAAGTGCATTAAAGCCACACATGGTGTACAGCACAGGAGGTGTAAAGATTTGAATCGATTGGTTGCAATTTTTAATGAAGTTTGAACGTTCTTTGTTTATCTGTAAACAGTGTTGTGTACAAATCTGTGCTTTACATGCTACATGTCAAGCCTCCGTTGAATTTACAGTGAAGACCCGGTTCATTGGCTCTAGGTGTATCCAACAATTCGATTACAAATGTCATAATGGGAACATTACATTTTAAGAAAAGGGTGGGATAAGAAAATTTTTATTCTTACATGACTTAAATTGGTGGTGGCGACTGGCGTTTGGGTGGAGAGCGGCAGTTGCGTATTTAAAACTAAAATAACATTCAACACATTCAACGATCACCTCAACTGTCCTCAACCCCCTCCAATAATGAAGAAAAGGACTAGCGTCAGCATTATGTAAGCACGACCTATCTGCCTCAGCTTTTCTCTTGTTATCCCAGACTCAACAGTGGTGCTAACTGGACGGAATCGATAACTTAATTTCTATCACATACGTGTACATGAATTACTTTTAAGTTGAATCAATGTCGATCTACGAAGATCCTCGGGAAAATGGTTTTTGCTTTGCTAGTGGTGCGGTATGAGGGTTCTGGCAAATAAATTAATCTATTCGTTCGAATGTGACGAACAAACAAGGTTAACCCAATGGTGTGCACGTATAGTAGGACACCTTGGCATTTGGATTCGGGGGGAGAGTAGGTGGAAATACTGACGTCTGTTCAAAACCGCCATAGCAGACTGAAATGAAAATAAAATGAAATGTGGTTTAACTTCCCACTGCTTTGCCCCGACTGATGAAGACGGGCATACGCCATGCAATCATGTTCCTGTAGCAGCGACTGCGAGTTTTACAACATCTGGCCGTTGCTGGTTTACTTCAAAATTCCCGAACTTATAGCTACGTTATCTGCGTCAACAGTAGCATCCAATCAGAGATTGTGACAGAGCGAACCCAGCGGTAACCTTGATATTGGACGAACTTTGATCTTTGTAACTCGATTATCACAGGTAGACATTTAAGCTTGAAAGCGCGAGACTTGGTATTCGCGACGGCCAAGAAATCTGATTGGATCACAAGCTTGGCTTATACTCAATCATACCTATAGTTCGGTATATGCAGAGTATTACGGGAAGGGCTTGATAAGATGCACGTAGTTAAAGCGAAAACAAGCCTTCTATTGAAGATGCCCTGCAGTGTATTAGGAGGGATATTTTGCCCAGACAGCAAATGTATAGTCCCATCCGCATGACTCCCCATACCTCGTGTTTTTCTCCGGCTCTCCTCACAACTAGAGACCCCTACGCGCTGGCGAATTATTGAAAAAAAATTGAACCATCTTCCAAGGTCGCCAACAGAGTCAGGTGCCTAGCGTACAATTCGAAGGGAGTGAAATCGCTAAACAGTCGCTAGGCTATTTAATACATTTTCGGTTTCACTATAATATGTATCATTTCAGAAATTTGACACCCCTTTACCACAGAATAAAACCATTTATAGATTTGCAAGTTCCCACCTCCCTAAATTTAGCACGAAAATCAACCAGCATGCAGACAGACAGATAGGACAAGTATGGAAATTCCCAGTTTCTTTAGGAACGACACCCACTCCGCTCGGAGACAGCTCCTAAAGATACTAGAAAATTCCGAGTAAAACCAAACATGGTCGTAGGCTACGTGTTACCGTATCCGTGTGCAGCATCGCGTATGAGAAATACATCGTTGATTACGTCGCCCGCTAAATTCATATGGATACGCGTTTGACGACACATGGGCCATGGGCAAGTGACTGGCCATGTGTTTTTTTTACTAAATGTGTAAACGGGGCCTCGGTGTTTTCGTCCCAACGAAACGACTAGACACTGCCCTTGTCAGCCATTAATTCTTGCACCAATGAAAAGGGAAAGCCGCACAGGATAGGCTAAGCTCAAGGAACTTTCGTTAGGCCTATAGGCTACTCTTTCTTGACTTTCATGTTTGTCCTTTAACTTTTGCGGAGCCCCATTAAAACAAAAAAAATGTTTAGACCAGGTATTGAGGTTTACAAGCCTCTCTGACCTAAGTAGGCTAAGCGCCCCTAATTGCACACAAAATAGAAAAACCCCAACAATAAAATCATTGTTAACAAACGTAGGCCTACTGTAATTTGTAAAAAGAGATCAGCTGCACCTCAAATTAAATGGTGTCTAACGTTTATATATAGTCAAGCAGTAGTAAGGAATTTTTTTTTAATCCCTTCAAGTGCCTGTGCCCTCATTCCAAATTCCAAAGTGTTGTTGTAATAACTTGTAACTTCAATCTTCATCTTGTGAGGCTCATTTTAGCTATTTACTAGGGAAACATCTTCTGAAACATAATACATCGGGCAAAAATCAGCATAAAAAAAGTTTCTTGAAGTAAACTCCTGTGTACTCAATTTTTTAATTGATATTTTATAACAGGCAGCTTTCATATTTTGGTCATTTCATCGATACATTTCGATTACCCGCGTCGTGACGTTGGGAAACCTGTCTGGAAATATGTCAATTCATTGGTTTAATTATGTCACGTGATCAAGCAGGCCGCCATATTGGACTTAGCTGTATTATTCTAAGTAGAAATTCGGGTGGAATTTCGCCGCTATTCGGCTGAAATATCCTTCTATGGAGGAAAAAAGGTCTTCTGGCAGGTACGTACAAAAGCTTCGATTATTTCAGCAGATGGGTGAATTATACAGTCTCGGAAATGTTGTCAAAATAACCCGTAAACACAGCAAATTAGTGAGTTGTGAACGGAAGCATCTATTTGTAAACAAGATATTTTATCAACTCTAGTACGTTTATATTTCAATAAATACACCTTGTCGTTTATTTTGAATTTGTTATTTATCTTTAATTATATTTACAGGTCTAAAAGACAGCTCAAATCAATCGATGATGGGCATTGGGATTGCAGTGTCTGTACATACAGCAATTCCCCAGAAGCTTACAAATGTGAAATGTGCGACGTAAGGAAAGGGACTTCAACCAGGTTAGTTTGACCTGCTCTTGACCCAGTTTACCTACTCTAGGCTGTGTAGTGTGAAAAAAATACAAATTATAGCCAACATAATGTACCCCTAACTATTATCCCATTTAATTAAGTTCCCATTAATATTGATCTTTAATTTAATTAACATTTACACACAAAAAACAATTATGTAAATAATGGTATCCTACCGGTACCCCTTCTTCTTAGTTAATTTATAAACTATTAAATACTTTACAACAAACCCATACTAATGCTACTAATTTATTTGGGTAGAGGTTTGAAGAATGTTCTCAATATTATCAAGCCATATATAAAAGCAGTATTACAAATTATGAGGCAAATATACATAAAAATTATAACAAATCATGAAATCATACATCAGCCCAAGAAGATCAAAGGAAAAAGCCTCAAATTTACTTTTCACCATCATATGAGGTATATTAACATGTTTAAGTCCCATTGCACAAAGCAATTCTAAATTTACGCAAGGTAGCTTCAAAAAAAGTTTTATAGTAAACATGTAATTTCATGTGTGAAGCTGTACCGTTACTTTTTGTGCTAAGGGTTCCGGTCCACACAATTAACACTTGAGTTGGGGGTACATTGACGGGGGGTGTCAATCAAAAATTGACTGCCATTCTGGAGTGACATGGAGTTTCATCCTAATGTTTTGCTCAATCAAAGCTACATGTACTGGTAATGAATTAGACAAGGATATGAGTGTGTGTCCGTCCATGAGTCTGTCTTTCCATCACACTTTTTAAGTTTTTGGGACACAATAATATGTTTCTTATTGAGCTAGAATGTTCAAAGGGGGTGTAGGTGTTTATTGGGTGAATGCCTTTACTGATGATCAACATTTTCTGCCTTTAAAAAGGCTATGCAGAGATACTCAATTTGAATGGTCGATGCTTTGGAACAAGATAACTTTGCTTCTAAGTAAGGCAGAGTGATGACGCTTGGTGTATTGTTTCTTTACATTGATATGTTGACTTTTTGGTTTGAGTTACTGTTGTACCCAATAACTGCAATATAAAAATTTTGCTCCTTCCCACCTCTGTTCTAAGGCTATTTTAGAATCCTTACCAACATTTATTATTTTGCACCTTGATTTTACTTTATTCGCCAAAGGAATCATTTGCCACAGCTGACACACATTTATAATGATTCAACACTATTTCAAAGTAGAATTCTGCAATATAAAAACATACACAAGATATGTTTGAACTGATCGTCCATTACCAGACTCGAACATGGCAAACTGCATGGTTATATCATCACTAAATTCTACTTGAAAATGGTGTTGAATTAATATAAATTTGTGTCAGATATAGTGAGAATTGATTCCTTTTGAAGTAAAATAAAGAATCACTGTGGAAAATAGAAGGTTAGAGTTCTAAAACAGTCTGAGAACATAGGTGTAGAAGAGCGGTATTTTACCATATTTTCATATTGCAGCTATCCAGTGCTTTATATTGGTATAGAGCAGGGGAGCTAAAAAAAAGTGCACCTTAATCTGTTGGGGAGTGACAAGGGGAGCTAAAAATCGTGCACCTGAAACTGTTCAGGAGAGTGATTTTTTCAGTTCAGTAAAATGTACATGAAGACAAGCAGCATGCTACAGCTAGGAAATTACATTCCATTTTTATACGCCCACAAAAAAATGGGGTCGTATATTGCCGTCGCCCCCGTCCGTCCGTCCATCGTCCACAATTTCTTGTGAACGCTCTAGGGGCTAAAATTAATATCCGATTGACATTAAATTTATACACAGTGTTTAAGATCATGAGAGGAAGACCCCTATTGATTTTCAGCGATTTCCGATAATTACTGCCAGAGTTATGGCCCTTGATCACTTTGAAAAATCTTGTGAACGCTCTAGAGGCTAAAGGTAATATTCGATTGACTTTAAATTTATACACAGTGTTTAGGGTCATGAGACGAAGAAGCCTATTGATTTTCAGCGATTTCCGATAATTGCTGTCAGTGTTATGGCCCTTGATCACTTCAAAAAATCTTGTGGACGCTCCAGAGGCTAAACTTAATAACCGATTGACTTAAAATTTATACACAGTGTTGAGGGTCATGAAACGAAGAAGCCTAGGGATTTTCAGCGATCCTCGATAATTACTTTTAGAGTTATGGCCCTTGATCACTTCAAAAAATCTTGTGGATGCTGTAGAGGCTAAAGTTAATATCCGATAGACTTGAAATTTATACACAGTATTGAAGGTCATGAGACGAAGAAGCCTATTGATTTTCAGAATATTAAGTGTTTTGTATACTAAACGTTAGCATGGAGGAAACTTTATCAAAGCCAAACAAATTCGAATGATTTTCTGATAATTAAATAATTTGTTGTTACTTGTTATATGATTTTAGTGTATTATAAATGTTTCATTACTGAAAAAAGTTAAATATGCGACAACTCTTGTTGACTGCCCGGACGATTTAGCTGCTGTGGGCGTATGTTTCGTTGCCTGGCAACCTATCTTTATATGGTGCTGCCACACCGAAGTACCACACCGTCATAGTGGTTTTCTGAGTGCAGGCTGTAAATGTGAAAGAATGTGACTTGCCCGCAGATTTTTGGATTCTTCATCATTTGGCTGCTGTGCTTACTCCTTAGCGCAAACTGCACACCAAACGTCTTTTATTTTGTGACCATCTGAAATCGGATTGAACCGAATGGCTCCACCAGGATTCCGTCTTTGAAAATTTCTCACAAACACACTCTGCGCAATTATATTAATCATTTGAAGTCGAGTTGTACCGGTTTTAGAAATTACCAGTAAGCCGACAATCCATATCAATTTATAAATGAAATAGACGATTATAAATACATACCGCCAGTCATGTGATGCGTACTACTCTCATGAGCAATTGTACTTTGAAACTCAGCCATGATTTATACAATTGCACACTCTGCTGATCGGACGCCATATTTGTTCTAAAGCCAACATTTTAAAACAACAATGCAAACGATTGGCCAAAATTGAAACTGGCCAATCACAACACTTCGCACAATTAGATCGCCTTTTCAAGTCAACAGAGCCGACTGGTCAGAATCGGATACTTGACACAAGACAAAATATATGTCAGAGTGTTGTATATTGTCATTCCTTACAAAGCCGTACATGACGTACACGCGCAAATGGAGGTTGGGAATTTGAGGAGCGCTAAAAATAGCGCACCTGGATTGAGAATAAGGCGCGCGAGAGCGATAGCGCACCTTAAAAATGAAGCACTGGATATATAAGCCCTGATACGAACTATCAGTGGCCACGTCCGCTCAGAGATAGTCAGTAGAGGAAATAGTTCAGGTTAAACAGAGTGAAGCAATTTGATTGGTCAAGACTATGGAACCTTGACAACTTTGATTCTGAATGGTGAAACTTAGCATATATCAATACCTGAACTACTGTAGGATTGATAATGAGCAATTTCTACATAATAGTTTCATCACATCAATTACATCAGTATCTCGACTAAGTTCAATACCGTAAAAAAAGCGTAATAAACATTTGCTTTGACACAGTAACTTTGAGTTTGATTCCAATTTAGTAAAAGATAACATAGAGTTTCATTGCATCAAACTTTTAGTATAGTTTCAGTACATCAATACATTGACTCAGTTGGATGGTGAGCAATTTGATAGTTGGAACTTGACAACATTGATTGGGTGAGAATGGTGATACTTGGAGTAAATATCAATACCTTGACAAAGTTTGATAATGCGCATTTCCTATAGTTACATTACATCAGTACCTTGACTTTACCAAAATTGAATATTTAATGGATATTTTCTGTGTCGATGTTTTGAGACATGAGAACTCTGAGTCAATCGATGTTTCATAAAAAGATGATATGCAATTAAAAAATGTGTGTCATCTAATTACCTGTACTTTTTCAATTTGGTGGGGGACATGATCAGCCTCACTATTGACTTGTTATTTTGCCGTATCTATTAGACTTTTTGTCAAATTTTAAATAAATAATGTCTAATGGCATACAAATGTTTTTTAGGTTCCTCACTTTATAAAACCAATATTTTGTTTTTATAGTAGATTTAAGTGAAAACAGACATTATGTTAAAGATATAAATGAACAATGTACAAAGACGAAAGCCATTATTTCTTATTTTAAATTTTTTATTTTAAAAGTCAGACCTGATGGAAAGTTTATTTCCATCTACAAATTCTGTATTGTCCATTAAATTTTTTAGAGATTTTGTTTTTGGGTTATCAATTTGGTTATTTACTGCAACACTGTAATGGCTGGATAAATGAAAACCATACCTCCCAAAGATTATCAAAGGGACAATACTAGAAGTGACTGATGTGGTTAGTGGAGTTGAATTGTTTTTAACTTTGATAAAGTTTTTTGTGATTTCCTTTGAGTTTGTTTAACAAATAGATTTATGTAGACACGGGTAGACATACAGTTTTCAAATTCACAGTGGACGTGTAGTCATAATGTGAAAGCAGCTATGTGGTTGATCTCTATGAATAGCACTATATTTAATGCCAGGTATACATATAAATATAAATATTTAGTATCATGTGTCACTGTCTAATCTGTTTGAATATTTCATTGATGATAAGTAAAAGATTTGACTGTAAAATTCATGACAAATCCTTTTTTTACACCCAAATTAGTGACATTTGGCCCTCCCTGTCTGTCAGTGAGTTGTCCACAATTAATTATGGCTTGTGTACATCCTCAGAGTCCAAAGTTATCATCTTAATTGTTTTAAATATATACAAAATTTATCTGATTTTCAACAATTTCCAATCATTACTGCTGCGCCTCTTCTCATTTACTTCTTGGTATTCAGTATTGTTGAAACATGTGTCCTATCTGTATTCAATATGCCTCGATTCTTTTGAATACTAAAACGTTTCTCATTTGACTTAGAGCTTTTAGTTTTAGACTACCTGTTTGTTTTTTTTATACATTTCACCGATGTGGTTACTTGTATAGTTACTTTTTACTTCAATATGCTTACAATACATTCATATTTCTTGTAACATACGTGTATAGCACGTAATGAGTAATGAATCGTGCTGGAATGGTTTCTCTGGATTATATTCCTGATCTTTTTCAAATTTGCTAGACCCACGGCTAGCACCCGGATGCATTCACTTAATTTGAATTGTTTGTTTGTGATTTCTGCGTATTTTGTCTTGTCAATATATATTTGTTTTTGTGTGAATTATGTGTGGTGCAGTCCCCCTGAACTTACTATTAGAAATGTCAACCTTCATAGGCTTGTAATTTATAAACATGTACAATGTTTATGGACAGCCATGACAAATTTCTTGTCAATTATTTCTGATACATGTATCTTGAACAGGTACATATAGTTATATCATTGCTGGTGCTAAGAAAAACTACACATAGAGGCAAATAGATCAAAGTTTACCCGTTTCTGATAATTCCATTACCTTCGTGTACAAAAAAGTAAACATTATAACAGTCTTTAGAACTTTGTTCTTGTGGGCAAATGTTTCACTACCTGGCAACCTACCTTTCAAAGGTTGAAAAGATTTGTCTATAAGTTCTTTTGTTGTCGTTTTTAAAATTGCTTTTAACGACAAGTGTAAGATTTAAGAAATGTCAATTGTTCTGAGCGTGGTGAAAATGTCTTTGATATCATTTTCTGGCCAGGAGTAAGTAACTGAAGCCTATGTTATAAAAAATACTGACATTTTCTTTCAAACACTGAAAATCTTAAGAGATAATTTTTTTTTTCTGTAATAAATTACTTGATTTATATAACAGCAATTACTGTAAAAACACAGCCATAATATTAATTCATTAAAAGTCTTAACTTGAGTATCGTTCTTGATTCTTTTGAACTACATGTACCAGTACATGTATTTTTATACGCCCACATTGAAATGTGGTTGTATATTCTCGGTCCGACTAAAGTTAATATGATATTATATTTATACGCCTTTGTATAATCTCTTCGATTGACTTTAGATCGATACACAGAGTTTAACGTCTTCAGGCGATAAAGTAGATTGATTTTCAACGATTTTTAAAAATTGAATAGATAATTCATGGCATTAAATGTTTTGTATACTAAACGTTAGCATGGGCCAAACTAAGATACTTAAAGATACATGTACATTATGTAAGATTTAGATAAAGAGCTGACAGTTCTCACTATAATAGTTAAAAGCTATAATGTAAAGGTAATTCGTTGGAAATTTCAGTCCAATTGATCCACTTTGTACAGTTCCGTCTAGCCTTGTTGATCATTACTAAAATTAGTCTCGATTATCCACTGTTTTATCAATGAGCTTTAGCAGCATTTATGATTCCAATCCAGTTGATATCGAAGGCTAACCACGACATCGAGAGTTGATTATCGTCTGGATAAGTTAATTCATGTGTAATTGATAGTTTAGATCAGATTTCAGGCCTAAAGAAAGACATGCAAAAGGCAAGCTCTTGCATAATGAATGTTTAAATAAGTTGATACTCTTAATTAGATTTTAGTATATTATAAATGTTTCATTACCGACAAAAGTAAAAATATGGATAACTCTTGACGATTTAGCTGCTGTGGGCATATGTTTCATTGCCTGGCAACCTATCTTTAAAAAATGTTTTGACTTTTGATGGATTACTTGGAACTTTGAATGTTTATTGAAGGACATCATTTATAATGGTCATAAACAGTTAATAAATATAACGTGACGAAATTTATGGTAGCTGGCTTTTTTTTCGCACGTATCCAGTGAATGGCCATTTTGCTCAGTAATTCCAGCCAGAATTTGGCTATTTTTTAAAATTGCAATAATGTTTTAAATTTTTGTTTAGAACTGAAATAAATTAACTACATGTATTAATCAATCCCCACGCTAAAAACATTTGCAGAATTCATCGTGTATATGTGAAATAGACCCGACCGTAGCACAAAATAGTGCCAATAGTGCGACCCCCGCGTGTGTCAAATGTCCGTTTAAACTTGCGAATTCTTTTCAAATCCCATTTTCTTCCGGGGTTTATTATTCAATCTAGAGTTGTGTTCGTGTTATTGCACAGGCAACCTTGATACGACGCAGGTTTTCTGTCATTGTACTTTCGTTTGTTTACAAACGGACTTCTGTGCGTTGACCTCGTTAGCTGTGACGTTTAGATAATGTCATGCGGACATCATGGCTGTTCACTGTGTCAGAGTCGCTTCTCTGCAGGTAGGGTGAGTCTGTCGTTCAGATTGTAAAGATACATGTAGCAATCAAAGGCATTAAATCAAATTCCATTTAGGCAATCAAGTGTCATACATGTATGCATCTTAGTGACGGATGCAGTATTTCCATCAGCGGAAAATGGTCTGAATAATAAATACAAGTTTTATCATTTATACATGTATGGTTAGTTTTTATACGCCCACATAGAAATGTGGTCGTATATTGCCGTCGCCCCCGTCCGTCCGTCCGTCCGTAGGTCCATCGTCCACAATTTCTTATGAACGCTCTAAGGGCTAAAATCAATACCCGATTGACTTTAAATTTATACACAGTGTTTAAGGTCATGAGAGGAAGACCCCTATTGATTTTCAGCGATTTCCGATAATTGCTGTCAGAGTTATGGCCCTTGATCACTTCAAAAAAACTTGTGAACACACTAGAGGCTAAAGTTAATATCCAATTGACTTTAAATTTTTACACAGTGTTTCAGGTCATCAGAGGAAGACCCGTATTGATTTTCAGCGATTTCCGATAATTGCTGTCAAAGTTATGGCCCTTGATCACTTCAAACAATCTTGTGAGCGCACTAGAGGCTAAAGTTAATATCCGATTGACTTTAAATTTATACACAGTGTTTAAGGTCATCAGAGGAAGTCCCCTATTGATTTTCAGCGATATCCGATAATTGCATCCAGAGTTATGGCCCTTGATCACTTTGAAAAATCTTGTGAAAGCTCTAGAGGCTAAAGGTAATATCCGATTGAATTTAAATTTATACACAGTGTTTACGGTCATAAGACGAAGAAGCCTAGGGATTATCAGCGATATCCGATAATTACTGCCAGAGTTCTGGCCCTTGATCACTTTGAAAAATCTTGTGAACGCTCTAGAGGCTAAAGGTAATATTCGATTGACTTCAAATTTATACACAGTGTTTAAGGTCATCCGAGGATGTCTCCTATTTATATTCAGCGATATCTGATAATTGCATCCAGAGTTATGGCCCTTGATCACTTTGAAAAATCTTGTGAACGCTCTAGAGGCTAAAGTTAATATCTGATTGAATTAAGATTTATACACAGTGTTTAAGGCCATGAGACAAAGAAGCCTAGGGATTTTCAGCGATATCTGATAATTACTGCCAGAGTTATGGCCCTTGATCACTTTGAAAAATCTTGTGAAAGCTCTAGAGGCTAAAGGTAATATCCGATTGAATTTAAATTTATACACAGTGTTTACGGTCATGAGACGAAGAAGCCTAGGAATTATCAGCGATATCCGATAATTACTGCCAGAGTTATGGCCCTTGATCACTTTGAAAAATCTTGTGAACGCTCTAGTATATTTCTTGAGATCCCACAATCAATGTGATATGAGGGATAGGACAGTTATGAGCAAAATCAATTTGGGGATGGGCCTTGGAATTGTGCATTCATTTTAATCTAGATTCAATATTGAAGTTTCAACATATACATGTATTCTAGTTCCAAGAAGATGACGAAAAAACCTTACACGCAAGCGGAAAAAAGGGGGGGGGGGGCGGAAGAGTCCCCATAACAGTGCAAGCAAGTTTGGATGTTAGTGATGCATCCAAGGAGAAAAAGGAACCATTTCTTGTAGATCAATCATAGTAAACAAATCCCCAGTGACAAACTTGACAAGACTGTGTGGATATAAAAATATTTTATCCAGGACGCATATTTTAGTTAATAAAACTGGTTCAAATCAATCTGATTAAACGCAGATCCTATTTTGTTTAGTTTTAATAGTTCAAAATTTCGTTTTACTTTTCTTTACTACACATGTTCTGAGTGGTGTGAGGTACTACAGGGGCCACGGAGCCGGGGGGTCAATTGGCTAAGGGGACTTTAGCCCCGGCAATAATTTTTAATAGTGAAAATGTGAAAAATAAAATATCGCCAAATACTCAAAAAAGCTCAAAAAGGTTAGGGGGGGGGGGGATGGGTGTGGTGCTTAAGGGGGGCGGCCAATGTTGCATGAGTTATTGTCAGTAAGCAGCCCCCCACCCCCAAAATAGCCAATGAAATGGTCTGTTACGACTAGCTTTAGGCGTGTTTTGCAAGGAACTGCTAGTAATCCACTAGTAACTTCAATGCTAATTGGTTAATCAAATCTCTGACATCACAGGGTCAAAAACCGCTCAAATGACCTCTGACGTGGCCTACATGTAGCACAACAACCGGTCAGAAGTATGAAAAACAAAACGAAATATAGATCTGTATTTTAATCAGACCGGGTTCAAATTGTGTTTCTTTCTTTGTTCTATTCATCTTTCTGACATTTTCTGATAATACATATTCTTATAGTCTCTCATATTAGGAACCTTTAAATATATGTGTAATCAATATTTAGGAGAAATAGCAAATATACATTTCTTCTTAAAGGGACAATAACACTCTGGCTGGCTTGACAGGTCCAGAATTTCTTTTGAGTCTTATTCTAACTACTAGATGTTTAAGTGTCCTACCTCACCTACCTGTTGTGTAAATTATCTATTACATACTATTTTACTTGTCCAGAGGGTTCGAAAAATATGTATAAATCCAAGTTAGATTTGAAAGTGTTTACGTTAGGCCTTTCAAATCATACGGTTGAATTTTTCCAATTTTTTAACTTAAATGTGTTAAGATGAAATTTGTACCACCACTTATTGGAATATTGTAAAACAGTACAATTTGTTGACCAGAATAATGATTGGGACATATTACTCAGTTAACAAGAGTGGTATTGGGGCTTTAAAGCTGGCTAATAAAATCCCATTCTAGATTGTGCATGTGTATGTGTGAATTGCATATGACTAACATGCCGAAATAATATCAGTTTGTGTAAATGACCGAAGTATACAACTGTATGCCAATTCCATACATATATTATTAGATGCCAAGTCTAAACATGTGCTAATATTGTGAATAGAATGGTTGCCAATAGATGTACAAGAAGGTCACCATTATTTTACATTTGCTTGGTAAAGACGAGAGCATCATTGTCGAAACGTTGCATGTTAATAAACCAGTAATTGTTATTCCATAAAAAGTGAACACTAGTGTGAAACATGACATGTAGATACTACTGGTAGGGGTTAAAATTACTCAGATCATCACTTTGTAATTCATGATGATTCAGTTTCAAAACAGTTATCAATAACTAAAAATGATACATGGACACGTCATTTTTTGATACATTAGATTTGAAATACTGTGAGAACAAAGTTGGACTGTAGACCACAGGTGTCCATTTCCCAAGTTGACAGTTACTATGTTAGAAAACAGTTTGATCACAACTGTCACTGCCGTCATACACTTGTCCATCTATTGGACTATTTTTAGTTGTCTGTAGCTCCGTCATTGTATAAAATTAATTGAAACAACTACTTTATTGTAGAACATGCTTCCAGACAATATTTTTGATCTTTCAAGTTTTGAATTGTTTATTTGTGTTTTTTTGTCTTTGTTGTCACTCACTTGTCAGTAAGCTGTCATTAAATATATCTACATTGTTAAATACATTTTACAACCTACATTGACATGAGATCTTATACACGTATATGTTGATGTCTCCCATATCTGTAGGCTAAGTCTGTTGAGCCACGTTGGCTAAGTGGGTAAGGGGGCCTGACAAGGACAGCCGTTTTGTTGTTTGGATGAGAAGAAAAACTTTGGCATGCACGCAAAAGATTCCTTGAGAGGTGGCATTCGATATAAGTTTAGAATATAGTCTAGTTGCTTAGGGAAATTCCCCTCCATAGCATACTGTATGGCGTATGCCCTTATTCAATAGCCCAGTCGGAGATAAACAGTAGGGCTGAAACCCTATTTCATTTCTATAAATTTGTCTGTTTGTTTTGTAGCATTGGCACGTACCTTGTGTGAGATCCGCTTTAGGTTATTGAAAGTATGTGTGCGTACCTTGTATCTCAGGGAATATTTTAACCGGACTCGTATCGCAATTTGAGACTCAAACATCCGATTTTGCGAATCAAATTCATATTTGATTAGCATTATAAGCATAAAACCCTGCTTCAGCGCGAATCAAAGAAAATTTCTGAATTGTGAGATTCGTATATTATTATACAGATCGCCAAATTCAGAAATTTTCTGAATTGTCACACTGTGTTATTATATATTATATAGACCGCCATATTCAGAAATTTTCTGAATTGTGAGACTTGTATATTATACCGATCGTCAAATTCAGAAAATTTCCTTTTTATCTGTTAAGATAATTTTAAAAATATAAACAATTTCTGAATATATCAATTCCCGTATAAACAAGTCGCGCAATATGAAGCAGCGATGGCGTTTCTTACATGACCATCTTGAGACTTTACGTACTTATTCCTTATACCCTAAGGATGATCCCTTTTGCTTTTGGTGCATGCCCAAACTGCAGGGGCAGAGCCACGCTCATAATTCATCCAATATTAAAATCTAATCTAATGTGAATAACACGTATACCTTATTGACAGGTGCTTTCACTCGTCCGCGCCCCCGCTAATGCAATTTGCAGTGACTGCGTGTTAGCAAGGCACACCACGCGTATACATAATATTTTGATTGTGTGTTTCATGTGTTTTGTCAAGTTTGTGTTATTATAACAATCAAATGATATTGAAATATAATATTGCATATTAAAATGACTGTCAAGGAGTAAAACAGTTTTTAAAATTTTATCTTGGATATATTCCCTGAAATGAATTAAGAATGGTCACGCAATTTAAGTTACCGGTACTCGAGGAACACCATTCAAACAACATCAGGCAATCTCTAGTTTTAGGTGATCGATTTAGGTGATCGATTGGTCACCTGGTTGATATTTCAGGTGATCAGAAAATCGATCAACTGGACCAAAAAAGAACAGATTTTGCAATGTTTATGTGCCAAAAGAACAGTTTGTTCTTATTTTTGACAGTTTTGTTCTGAAAATAAAAACTCTTAAAACATTCACATACTTTTTATTTTTATTTTATAAACAATTGTTTAGTAATACAAATAATATGGGTATTGTTATTGTCGCATTATTATGTGAAATAAGAATTCTATTACATACTAAAAAAACTGCTAATCAATTGGTAAATTTTGCTACTCAATTATACAATTGATTAGCATTTTTATACAACTTTTCTGGAAACTGCTAATCAAATGTAAAAAAGTAAAATATTCTCTGGGTATCCTACATGTATATGAAATGCACATTTTTTAAGTAAGCTAAAGATACATGTAAGCGACTTTAGACAAAATGCTGTGATTGTGTGTTCTAGATGCTAAAATTATCTAATGGACATGAAATTTATAGCCTTTGTCCATCAGACCAAAATACATGTACATGTATGGTGGCCTCCCCCCTCCCCTTAGCAGTTGCAAATCGTGTCCTTGAGTACTGATTCATCACATAGTCAACAGCCAGTGCACCTTGACATGGGATAGTATTGTAGGTGACAATGCCACCCATTATCTGCAAACGAACAAATATGTGACAGTCTTTGAGGACTGTTTGGACAACTTACATGTAGCTGTTTCGTTAGCTGGCAACCTGTCTAAAATGTCATCATTATTATTAAACCAAGGTTGCGGTTTGAGAGCTTCTAATCCCAGATTATAAAAAATCCTAGCTACCTGAGTTAGGGTTTCAAGAATGTGGGCCCTGTCCGAAAAACTAACTTGTAGTAAAGCTGTAGGCCTACATTGCCTGATGGAATTAAGGCATAGTATAGTGCATTTTGCAAAAGAGACAATAAATAGACTTGAAAACTGGTCTATATCATTATAACAGTGTAATATGGCCTAGGCAAATAAAACGTTGATCTAAACACTAAGGCTAAAAACCCAATTGTTTTATACGCCCACATGGAAATTTGGTCGTATATTGCTGTCGCCCCTGTCCGTCTGTAAATTCTTATCATAACACTCTATAACACCATTGTTACGTTTTTTAATCCATTTTAATCCTTAGGGGCTAGATTCCTGTTAAGTCATCAAAAACGACCTTCTTTAATCCGTTACGGTCACTTACGGCTCCTTGAGTGACTACTTTTAAACAGACTATAGTTTTAAGATCAATTAAAGGATTAATAGTCTGCCACCTTTTGACCCTATGATGTCAGGCATTGATTAATCAATCAACGTTGAACTAATCAAAGGTGTTAAGCTTTAATTGCATTATTTGCATTTGATTATTATCTTCGTTAGTTCATATAAATGGCCCCCTAATTAAAGATGTTAAGCTTTAATTGCATTTGATTATTATCCTGTATATATCTGCCCACAATTCATATATTTGTATCATTTGCTTGATAAAGATGAGAGTATCCTTTTCGAAACGTTGCTTAGTATCAAACTCAGTAATTGTTTATCCATCAAATTGTACTTGGTGTTAATATGTTCAATTACTAAATGCCAATCAAAGAAGACTTAGCTTGCCTTTTATGTTCAGATGACAGACTCGTTAAAATTTCCTGGAAAGATAAATTACATTTAATTGCATAATAAAGAATTGAAACAGCTTTATACTCTAGGCTTTGTAATTAGAGAGATCATTTCTCTATAGACACTAACACCCATTATAAACACATTAGACATCATAAATTATCTTAATAATACCACATATTATTTTTTTCTTTGGTTAGCCTTTAGACAGATTGTTAAATGTTTATCTACATTGTTATCCACCTTCACACAAGCTATTTAAGATATGTTGATAATCACTGACTCAGCAATAATCTAAATGCACATATTTTTATAAGCTTGAGTTGTGTATGAGGGGGAAGGATTAAAGGATTATATATATTTTTATGTATTGTTATTTAATATGTATTTGAATTTTCCACCCCCACTGCAGATTTTCTTTCTTTTTTTTTTAGTAAAGCCAGAAAATACACTATTTGTCTGAACCAAAAGGAATAAGGGAATAAATTGGGAGGGAACAAATTTGTGAATGAAATTCTTTTATGAATAGATAACGAAAACGGATTGTCCTTGTCAATCATGGATTAGAATAAGACTCCTTCCAAATTTTTTCAATTGTGCCATTGTAAACCAGTCTGTGTGGGTATGCCTAAGGAGCACCATTAGTGAGGAACTCTATTGAAGGAGATAATTGAGGATGTTGGGGCGGGTTATTTGTCTAATTTAATGGAACGGAAGCTACAAATAAATGCTTGTTGTGTTAAGTAATTTTTTTAGATCATGTTCTTTTTTTTTCATTGAAGATTTTCTCTACTGGTGAATTGGAAAAATTATAAAACGAAGTAAACGTAAAAGTACATATAATGTGAATGTAGTGTACCTTGTTAATGAATGATCAATGTATATATACATGCATTGACATGTATCTAGGGTTGGGAATCAGCAGAGTTTTCAGAATTGTCAAATGCATGTCCCGAATAAAGTCTTAAAATAGATTTTGCTAATACATGTAATGAATTGATGATACACATCCCTATTATTACTCAAATATATAATAACACTTGAAATACATCATATTATATTATCCATTGTCAAGTCACTTGAAAATAATAGCCAAAGGTACTCATTAAATGTTGATTATGCTTACATGTAAAGCACATAGTTGAGTGCATCTTTAAGAGAAAAATCATAATCAAAATTACTTTCTTTAATATTAAGACTCTGTTTTCTCTCAAATGTTCAAATCAAGTTGCTGAAATTGTAAATTTCCCCTTGACTGATGACTTCATATTATGACCCTTAAGTGGGGCTTATGTCTATTTTACAACTTGGAGCCCCTAGCTTCAAGTGAATGCAACTGAAAAAAGGTCGTCCTTAGCATATTTTCAACTCAAATCAACTAGTTCCAGTCAGTTGAATCCAGTTGTCCATTTCTATACGCCCACATTGAGATGTGTTTAAAAAAATTATAAAACGGCTGCCACTAAAACCATCATTATTTTAATCCAACGTTTCGTAGGTAAATATAACACTACATCATCAAGGTAATACATATACTAACTGAAAGGCAAGTAATAAACTCAATGACATCACAAAAATCCTAAGTTACGTAGATATACAAAATCAAAGACTTATGACGTCATAGTTAGCAACAAGGAAAATGAAGTTAGTTTCACAATAAAAGGCCTATTATAGATAATTATCATTAAATTTAATCAGATATTAAAAATTGTATCTAGTTCCAGAACTGAGATCACCATCGACATCTTCATGATTGGTTTTTGTGTACAACTTTTTATATTCGGATAATTCACGTTAATATCCAATTGACTTTAAATTTATACACAGTTTTTAAGGTCATGAGACGAAGAAGCCTATTGATTTTTATACGCCCACATTGAAATGTGGTCGTATATTGACGTCACCCCAGTCGGTCCGTCTGTCGGTCCGGCGTCCACAATTGCTTGTGGACGCTCTAGAGGCTAAAGTTAATATCCAAGTGACTAAAAGTTTATACTCAGTGTTTTAGGTCATGAGATGAAGAAGCCTTTTGATTTTCAGCGATTTCCAATAATTACTGTCAGAGTTATGGCCCTTGATCATTACAAAAAATCTTGTGGATGCTCTAGAGTTAATAACCGATTGACTTTAAATTTATACACAGTGTTTAAGGTCATAAAATGAAGAAGCCTATTGATTTCCAGCAATATCCGATAATTACTGTCAGAGTTATGGCCCTTGATCGCTTTAAAAAACTTGTGGATGCTCTAAAGGCCTAAGTTAATATCCGATTGACTTTAAATTTATACACAGTGTTTAAGGTCATGAGACGAAGAAGCCTATTGATTTTTAGCAATTTACGATAATTACTGTCAAGAGTTATGGCTCTTGATCACTTCTAAAAATCTTGTGGACGCGCTAGAGGCTAAAGTTAATATCCCATTGAATATATATTTATAGACATTGTTTAAAGTCTTGAGACGAAGAATCCTATTTATTTTCATGGTTTGTGATGGATATGATATATATATTTCAGAAAGCCTCGGTTAAATTCTCAACTTGTTGCCCAACAAGCCGCACAACAATTTGCTCCTCCAGCCACAAAAAGAGAAAAAACACATACGTCAAGTCGAGATAAACATAAAACGGTCAATGGTAAAAGGTAGGTAGTTTGTTTATTATGTAGAAAGTACAATGCATTATGAGACCCTACTTTTTTCTGTCAAGGGGAGCTTTCCCTTCCTACTTTCTTTTATTATAAATCCCCATTTTCCCTCTGGCTTTTCTTGAGTTTCCTACAAAGAGTGATGTTTGAGAATATGGTACATTACAGTTTTAACATACCGGTACAGATATTGTTCTCTGCCTATACACCTATCACTCTGTAAAGACAGAATTCAAACAAATTTCTTTAAAGAGGGCTGACACAGTTATGACGTCAACTTTGTTTTGAGGATGAAATTCAAAAATCTAATTCACAAAATCGGTGCATTCCAATTTTTTGGGAAAACGTCACCCCAAGAAGAACATAAAGAAGAATAACAAGATGAGTGGCGATTAGCAACCAGATGCTGGTCCGTGCCCCAAAAATGTTGCAGCTCACTATATCATTTCTTATCTGCATTTCACTGAGAATTCAGACAAATTTGTTCTTTAAAATCCTGATACTAGGTTACGTGTTGAAGACTGCTGTTTGTTACAAAAAAAAGGCCAATGGATTGGATAATATGGTAAATAAACTACATTTACCTTAACCCTTTTACGGGGATAACGACATTAATGTCGTTTTCCGACACAAGCGCTTTACGGGGATAGCGACATAAATGTTGTTTTATCTTGAAAGGGTTAAGTCTTATGACGTCAAAATGAATATGACGTCAAACTTTTAGCCAATTAATTCCCCCAAAGGGATTGAGCAGTTGGAACAAATATCCCCCTAAAAGGGTTAAGATTATTTTGTCTGGGCAATGGGCATATTCTAGCCTAGTCATGAATTGAATATTGTAGATCAAAGGATAAGAATGGTTATGAATTAGATAACTTGTCACAGGTAACTGACCAATTGTCAAGGCCATCTAAATTTCCATTGAAACTTCTCGATCAGAAAAAAGGAGTAAAAATATTAACGTACATGTACATGGTAACTTTAGTATATTGTTCAATGGTGAAGAAAAAGTCAAACCAAAGATGTAGGTGAATGAAGAAGAATAAGGAAATATCATTTAGTTCATCATTTTAAAAAAAAACACAAGATGGGACAAACTACTATTTATAAATGTTACCAGATTCTCTGATATCGTCATATAATAAATACACAAAAAGAAAGATACGTCAACACCATAAAAAATGTTTTTTATTGTAAAAGTCCGAACAATAAGCAATGTATAACAAACAATCTTTTCTTTTAGCTTCTTCAAAAAAGGCTAATGTTTGGTTTACGTAAAAACTATTGAACTATCATACTTATACAGGTTATAGTTCTGACTTCCAGTTTGGTTGACTTAGAAATGGCAGTAGTCTCAGATGTTCCATGTTGTTGCAATCTAATTAAAACACAGATCCTATTTCTTTCATTTTTTATAGTTCAAAATTTCATTTTTATACGCCCACATTGAAATGTGGTCATATATTGCCGTTGCAATATATTTGCTTGTGGATGCTCTAGAGGCTAATGTTAATATCCAATTGACTTTAAATTTATACAAAGTGTTGAAGGTCATGAGACGAAGAAGCCTATTGATTTTCAGCAATTTCAATAATTGCTGTCAGAGTTATAGCCCTTGATCACTCCAAAGAATCTTGTGGACGCTCTAGAGGCTAAAGTTAATAACCGATTGAGATTGACTTTAAATTCAGACACAGTGTTTAAGGTCATGAATTAAAGAAACCTATTGATTTTTAGCAATTTCCGTTAATTACTGTCAGAGTTACGGTTCTTGATCACTTCAAAAATTCTTGTGTATGCTCTAGAGGCCAAAGTTAATATCTGATTGACTTTAAATTTATACACAGTGTTTAAGGTCATGAAACGAAGAAGCCTATTGATTTTTAGCAATTTACAATAATTACTATCAAGAGTTATGACTCTTGATCACTTCAAAAAATTTTTTGACGCTTTAGAGGCTAAAGTTAATATCCGATTGACAGATTGACTTTAAATTTATACACAATACACAGTGTTGAAGGTCATGAGACGAACAAGTATATTGAGTTTCAATGAATTTTGATAACTTGAACAGCATGGAAGAGAACTTTATCAAAGCCAAACAAATTCAAATGATTTTCTGATAATTACATAATGAGTTGTTACTTTTTATCAGATTATTTAGTGTATTATAAATGTTTCATTACTGAAAAAAGTAAAATATGCGACAACTCTTTTTGACTGCCCGGACGATTTAGCTGCTGTGGGCATATGTTTCATTGCCTGGCATCCTATCTTACTTGTCTTTATTTCACTGTGTTCGAGTTGGTGTGAGGGATTAGCCAATGAAACAGTCTGTTACGTCAAGCTATAGGCTTGTTTTTTCATGGAACTGTGAATAATCCACTTGTAACGTCAATGATGATTGGTTAATCAAATGTTTGACATCATAGGGTCAATAGCTGCTTATTTGACCTCTGTTGCGACCTATCATTACAACCAGTAAGATCTTCCTGTAGTGTAGGTACATTTTAAAGGATCGCATGCTTTTTGGATTGTCCAATAAATCTTCTGGTACATGTATCATCTGTATTCATTAAGGTCATCTGTGCAAATCAAGATTGGCTCCTTCGTGAGGGGATAATGTATCTGTATTTCTTTGTTCAGACATTGTCATTGGCCATAATGAATCTTAAATTGGCATGCTTTTATAATAAGAAAGATACATTAGTTAATATTTTAATAGATGATAAAAAACAAAAATATTGAAAATCTCAGTCAAATTACTTTATTCTGAATGAAGTTTTCACTGTTGGAAGTCTGGACAAGATATAGGCATCAATTGTTTCTGCACCGTGTCCGAGAATTGCCGATCTGTTAATTGACAGACGATAACTCCGCTCACATATTCTTGATTGTCAAGTAACCTTCTCAATGCCTACGGTATCCTCGATTATTAGTCATGTCATCGGCAGTCGTCGGACTGGTAGTGATTAACGGTAAATGTTAGCTTGGTCACCCATTTAATTATTAAATGGCCGACTTTTTAAATTCAAGCTGTATTACGAGCCATTCGTGGGTCTACAGAGTTGATTTTGGGCTTGTCATGTAAATAAAGGTCTAATTAATAATTTCTTTAGAAGCCTACATAAAGACTTGCAATGGGTATGTTTAGCTCTTAACTAATGTATCTTTAAAAATTCCTAAAATACAATTAAATAGGGATCAGCAAAACTCTTGAGTAACAACTGGATCAAAATATGAGAGAGAGAGAGAATGGGGTTTAACGTCCACTTGACACAAACTAGGTCATTTTGGGACTTGCGTATGGTTTTCAATTTTTATTTCAATAATTCTTGCTCGAAGGGGTCTTTAGCATTGGGAGGAAACGGAAGTGCCTGGAGGAAACCCAGGAGGTTGAGAAGGTGTCCCTATCTCCATGTCACATACGCTCACACTAGGGCTCGAAACCACAGCCGCAACCCAGAGGTGACCGGCCAGCTAGAGGTCGAAGCGCTACACTCTAGACCACTAGGCCATCCCAACCCCCCTCAAAATATGAGAAAGATGGAAACATAATGAAGCTACATACATTGTAGTCCCTGCTAACTAGAAATACTCATTAATTGGAATAAAAACCATTGGGGTGGGTTTGGGATTACTCAAATATTGAGGTGGGTTGGGGATTACACCATTTCAAATTTCTAAAATATAACATAGATTTGATTTGACCCATGTTCAGTGAGTTCAAACCCTGTCTGAGATATAGCACAGAATAAAACCATCATTTTGTAATATGCAATTCAATATTAGATCTTTATTTATATTTACATGTAACATACATGTATAACCTTCAAGTTTCTTTTTTTATTTTGAAAAAATTGTCAAGTGATTGATATAAATAATTTCTAGTTCAGGGCTAAACTGTTTTATATTAGAACAATCATGTGACAGGGCTATAGGTCAACATTTCATTCAACAAATTTATTAACTGAGGAATCTCAAAGATTGTAAGTACCAATAATTACATATAATCAATTTGCAGTAGCATACATGTAGATTATTTTAATGGAATTGGATAATCATATTACTGTTTAGTATCAAGGGACAAATTGTTGGTACCATGACCAATCTTGGGGTTAATTTGAAAAAATATGTCACTGGAAAAATTTAGTCTGGTTACAAAATTTGTCCTTGAAACTTGTGATAATTTGAAAAAATCAAGGAAAAAAAAATCAGGTATTCAGAATAAGATGAATACTGATTAAAACAAAAAAGTCACGAAAATTGTAACCTTAAGAGACTGATACGGTACTATATTAAATATTAAGTAGAGCAGGGATCTTTTTATCTTTTTATTTTGGTTTCTGACGTAAGAGATATGGGCTTGAGTAAACTGAGGTGACAAAAATCATCATAAACAATAAAAAATGTTTATCTTTACCGGTTTTATTCTGATTTGAGACATATATGTAAATGTATCTAGCCTATGTACATTGCTCACCTTTGTTAACAGTCATCAAAATGATTAAATATTTTAATACCATTTAAAGGTGCTTTTTATCCTGACAAGAAAATTCTAAAAATGATATTATTCATTTATTTTATTTATTTTTCAATAAAATAGATAAATAACTACCTTTGATTTGATATCTTTATATCATTAAGATATAACAGAAAAACGTCGCCTTATTTTGATGAAATTGACTTCATAAAGTTATGAAGCGAATAGCTTGACTTCATGCTTCATAAAAAAACTACAAAGATCCAGACAAGTCTAAGCATTTAGAGTTATGGGTCTTTCCACTTCATTAAGCTCATGTTACGCTTGCTTGTTGGGTTTTGTGTTCATTGTATTCCGTGTCTTTATAATATATGGTATTCATGAATAGATATATTTTTTGATAATTCCCCTTTTCATTTTTATCTTCACTATTCCTTTTTTTACAACGAATTGAAAAACGGATGTCTTTAATACATTTGATTTGCCGATTTAATTCAGTAATGATAAAAAAGATTTTTTTAAGCTTATTAATTATTTTCATATATCTGTAGTTCAATCGTCACTATTTTGGAATGCCTTTGACATAATGTTTTTAGTGATTTTTTATGATTTTTTTCCTGTCTAGTGTTTTTGTTAAAATATCTATTAAAATAATTGGGTATTTCTATTACATGTATTAAAATTTTAACTCCCAATTCTACCGATAGATGGGATTTCGTTTCTGGTGTTTTTTGTAAAAGGTTTTTTGTTGCTGATTTGAAGAAACCTGTCTGCCATATTCAGGCTAATCCTATTGATTACCTAGACAGCTTTTATTATGTCATTATGCACAAATAATTTTAAGTTTGTTAATTATCATAACCTATATGGTCAATTCATTAAACCATCTTTATTAATAATAATATAATAATAATAATGGATTTGTATATCGCCTCGTATCCAAAAGTTTGCTCACTGGCGCTGAGTTAATCTGTCACATTTATGCCAGATTTCCATTGTCTGCACTGCTGAATAGTTGTGTATTAGCAAGGATTTGAATGTATACAGTGATTTTGCATTCTTAATATATGATGGTTGCCTTTTCCACAATTTAGGAGCAGCAACAGAAAAGCTTTTGTCTCCACATTTTGCATAGTTGACAAATCAATAAGAAGCAACTGTAATAGAGCAAAACAAGACACACACTTTAACCCTTCCTTAGCGCATAAATATTCACTGAGGTAGCGCAATATTTTTTGGCAAAATGTGCCAAATACTGTATACATTATTAAAATTAGTCCAGCTAAGTAACTAATGAATATAGAACTTTCAAATTTTCAAGGACTACTTATTACTATCTCAGGTTGTACTTGGCAAGTTTTGACCTACTTCTACCAAGTTGCCATGGTAACCAGGTAATCCAAGATGGCCGCCACTTTTTAAAAAAATCATATTTTCAAGATAATCAAGTGCTGTAGGCTATAAAATATATATAAAAATAGTGCCAATTGTATAGAATATGGGGCCTAACATGTTTCCAATATTTTACCACCAAAAAAGGGGGATAACATCTAAAATTTGAAAAATAATTGTGTGATAACTAATTAAAGACAGATTTTTCGAGAATTTTTTTTTTCGCACAAAGACTTACAAAAAACATTTATTTTGTCATCAATAAACTTCTAAATTGTTTTTTGAACAAACTATATAACTATCTCATTGTGAACAAAGAGAAATATTAAATATGTTATGGGACATGTCGGATCATCGCCAAAACTAACCTCATCTGGGGGGGGGGGGCAGCGAAGGTAGGCGGGGAAGCGCGAAGGTCGGCTGATCAACTTGCATCGGTCCAGGAACATTGTCAGCTATGTCATCAAACGCCTCATTTTCTGAGCTTTCAGGAGATATGTCGTTTGTCGGTATATCGTATTCACTGCCAAAGCTATCGGGCCCTCAATCTTCGTCATTTGAGCCGTTGAAAATGAAATCTAGGGCGTGTTGTTTTGCGTAGTATTTGTTGATATTTTAGTCGGATGTTTTGGTTTTGTATGACCCGGATGTTGGCTATATTCGGTCGCTAGTAATACTAACGCTAGTTACACACTCGCGACTTAGATTTCACGTGATACAAGGTCACTGAACCATGCATTCTAATTTCCCGACATTTGTCGGCAGACGCTACCAGCGGTCAAAAACGTTGCCGACAAATGTCGGCAGACGCTAAGGAAGGGTTAATATAACATTCTCAACTGTGACTAAAGCACTATTGCATTTTATTTTTAATAGCACAATGTACATTTAGATGTAGGACTAACCAGGACATCTCAGGTTTAATCCTGTATTTTTTCTAAAATAAGTTCCTTGGATTTACTTGCCTGGTGGTGGGACGAATATTCATGGTAAATGTACAATTGTGTACTCAATGGTATGCAAATAGAATGCTGTTTGGGAAATATTTTCCTCAGTCTAATTGGATGACATGGGCTATCGTCATTAGACCGGTTACTGCAGAAAAGTAGGACGCTTGACCCCATTTCATTTCATAGCATTTGCAGACAGTCGTGACATGGAGGGACTGGGAGTTGTTTAAGAGACGACACTGTGTGTGATGTGTTTATTTAGATTGCATTGATACACCACAACATAAAATTATTAATGTATGGTTTTTCTTCTGTTTCTTTGAATTCGTATTTCAATATCCTCTCTTTTCATTCACATAGTAACCTTTTCTACCGTAATTTCTAATAGATTTAGTTAGACTACTAATGTTTTTATGTCTAATATTAGAAATGTTGACTGTAATAATAAAGAGAGGAACATTTGTAAGTAGAATATTAAAAGATCCCTTGAAAGAATTTTCATTTCATCTGGGCTTTATTAACTTGTTTAAAGCTTTGTGTAAAAAGTCTAAATGACCCCACCCAACCAATAATCCCATTTCTTATTTATTTCAATTTAAACTTTGCTCTGCCTTTTGGGAAGTGTTTAGCAAAATATTTTTGTACATAAGAACGTTATTAAGAAGGCGGGAAGACATGGATTGAATCTTGTGAAGACCACCCAATAATCTGTTGACCAAGCTGGTGAGGTGTTTGAATTACCCCAGACATAATAATTTCCAATACATAGCTGTTCACTTTTGATCTCTTTGTGACAAATCATACCTTTTTTGACAGGAGAAATCTTTGCATGGTACGGCTTAAATTTTCTATCAAAGAAATTAAATATCTCTTTTGTTGATTGAAAGATATTCACACTATTCAGTTACATAAATAATATTTGGCGACATAAATATTATTAATAATGTGTGTCTGCTTCGATAGAAAAAAATGATTACATAAGGTTTTAAAATTGCTCAAGCAATTGAAAATGAAATTCAATTTTATCCAGTCCATGGATTAAAGTACATTGTAATTAAAAGGTACATGCATGCATTAAAGATTTTAGTTTAAAGTGTAAATGATCTTTTAGCACCAAATTATTATTTGTATTTACAACATTTAAAATCCCAGAATCTGGTTTTATAACAGACCGTTTAAGATGTTAAAATCTGTTCATATAACAGTCTCACTGTTTCAGATGATAGATGTTAGAATCTACCAGACTGTTTGAGATGATAAAATCCATTTATATACCTGGGCCCTGTTTCACGAAAACTTAAACTAAAATCCTTAAAATCGATTTTAACTAAAATCAAAATGAGATTTTAAATTTTATGCGTTTCACGAAGATCGATTGTAACTTAAAATGCAATTTTAATAGATTTTAGTTAAAATCGCTTGCGCCCGCGCAGTGCAGATTTCCGCTTTGGGCACTAACGGTGAAAGCAAATACGCTTCGAAACTGAAAACTGTTGACAGACTGAATTAACGGTTACATTATCAATAGGGAGAGTTTCATACGTTGTAGAAATGTTTGCACATGGTCAGAAAGTCGTAGAGAGATGAAATAAATGAGTTCATTGCGTATTATTAGTTTCGAAATGTATTGGTGGGTTGACCTTGAACTTGGCATTTGATTTCCTCGCAGGCTTCAGTGGAAATAGTGTGTATCGATAAACTATTAAAAGCGCTTGAATTTCGCAGTTTTATGGTAATTTGGAAAAGAGAAACTATTGCGAATTTTCACAAATAAATTATGATATTCGTCACTCAAAAGACTAATCTAGGCTGCAATATTTTGTCGTAGTTTAAAAGTATATTAATATTGAAATTAAATAAATACGCCAAAAAGCCAATGTTCCGATGCCTAGATTTGAAATGTCATTCTCATAGACACTTTCAATGATACTTTGAAAAGGCAGAAGAGTCTATCTATCTTTCTTAATTAAATGATTTTTTCCCCAAGATAAAATAGCTTTGGCGCCTATTTTTTTTTTAATTGATGTTGTTTTATTAACGTAACTTCATTAAGAAATAATAATAAATTTATGATATTAAAATTTTATTTCAAATAGGCCTATTACATTTTTGAATTAACGCATTCTAGATTATTGATTTATCTTTCTACAAATCATCATAACCCCAAAAACATGAGTAAATACTACATATGGCATGTCTAGTATTATAGGCCTTAAGGCCTTCTAATACAAAGAAATTTGCTATACTAAACACGAAGATATTTTCTTTATAGACAAGAGTGCTCTTCTTTCCATGACATTGGATATAAATGTTCTTTTAGTGTGAGGTCTACTAGAGTTTTGGGTGTTTTTTTTTTCTTGGAGTTCTAATATGGGGCGCCATCCAAATGCTTAGATTACCTTACAATAAAATAAACGGATGGACAGTAGCTGTATATCCCATGCTATGAAAAGAAATTGAATGAAAATTGTTTTTGTGAATGTTTGTATGTTAAAATTATGTGCCAATTATATCTGTATGTCGCAATAGATCAAACAATGTAGCTCTAATCAATGTGTGTTAATGTCGTGATTTTAAGTTAGGAGAGGGTGACAGCTATCCTAAGTTACAATCGATTTTAGTTAAAATTGTCCTTAAAATAGTTTTGTGAAACGCCACTATTTTAAGTTAGGATACAATTGTAACTTACAATATTATTTTAGTGGATTTTAGCTACAATGCTTAAAATCGTTTTGTGAAACGCTTCTATTGTAAGTTAGGATGAAATTTTAGTTTACAATGATTTTAAGGAGATTTAAGTTTTTGTGAAACAGGGCCCAGACTGTTTAAGATGTTAAAATCTGTTCATATAACAGTCTCACTGTTTCAGATGATAGATGTTAGAATCTGTTTATATACCAGACTGTTTCAGATGATAAAACCCATTTATATACCAGGGGCCTGTTTCACGAAATTTTTACTTAAGATAAAATCCAAATTTTAGTACATACTTAAATCTGATTGGCTAAGCGCTAAAATCAATCTAATACTATCCAATCGAATTACTAAAATCGGATTTTATCTTAGTTAAAATTTCGTGAAACAGGCCCCAGACTGTTTAAGATGATAGATGTTAGTTTCTGTTTATATAACAGACTGTTTATACATTATAACCACTGTTTAATTATATAATCTATTCATATGTTAGAATCTGTTATATAACAAACTATATGAACAATTCAGATTCAATCAGACCATTGGTTACCGGTAGTTACATGTACATGTAGTCTTGAAACCAAGATACCAGTAACCCCATGTCAAAAATCTTTTTAAACTACATGTATGATTAAATGAATATCTAGATCTAAGACCCACCCAATATATTTTGTGATTGACCATGAAACAGTATTTGTCTAGTGACATGCCTTGGCTGGTGGCCCCGGTAATAACTGATAATATCAACAAATATTTATAGATCTATTCTTAGTACAATTATGTCAATACCTGATTTATCCTGAAAGTAAAATAAGGTACATGTAGATCATATCTGCTATAAAGTACATTGATAAGGCGTTAAACTTATACTTACATGTAGGTAGGTGGGTGGTTTTATCTGTCAAGTTTGTTTGTAAATATGGCCATATGTTGTTGTAACTGTCATTATTGTCACCAAGGCCTTTATAATCAGATAAAGATGTTAATAGATATATTTATGTAGATACTGAAAGTTTTGTCATAAGTCACATGTTTTAATTTGGAATTGTGTGAGTAAGTTATTTGTGTTTAGTTTTAATTAGAGTAAACGTGACAATATGTATCAATGTTATCAATATAATCAAATTTACGATTATATCTTATTAGGTGAAATTTTTGTCACGATTTGTTTATCAAGACTGGGAAGTTTTAGAAGCCTAGTTGTAATGACCATCATGGGTGTCAAGAAGTTAAGCCGGTTTTAAGATATAACTGATTCTGTGTTCAACCTTTGTCCACCATAAACACAATTACAATTGAGAAGCAAACTCACCTCCGCGTATACTATGGAAGTAAATAGAAAACTAACACCCAAGTTACAAGTTGGTTCATACCTACATGTAGAAACAAATCATCTTGCATTCAAAGGTTCACTTTTGGTTAGTGTGTAAAATTAGTTTATTCTGTGTGAAGACACAAAGAAACCCATGTAATGTTGAGGTGAGGCCCTAGATATGTATAAATTTATACAGTGTTTAATGTCATAAGATGAAGAAGTGGATATCTGATACTTACTGCCAGAATTATAGCCCTTGACCTCTTTTAATATTGTTTTGTTCCCGCTCTACAAAACAAATTTATCATCCTATTCATGGTCCTAAGATGACGAACCTTATTTGCCTTAATGACTTTAAAAAATGTTGTGGATGCTCTCAAGACCAAAATTATCATCTGATTGACTTTAAATTTATACACAGTGTTTAAGGTCATGCGACTACAAAATCTAGTGATTTTCAACCATTTCTGATAACTTAAATTGAACAGCTAAATTCATGAGACTAAACATTAGTAGGGCTGTCAGGTTACGCTCACCTCATTTAGTAAGTTTTCTTTAAAATTAAAAATAAGTACATGATATTTAATCAAAATGCATCACTTTATAAGCCACAGCTTTTACATCTGGCGTTTTTATTCCAAAAATGTTTGTGATTTGTGATTCAATGTAGGCGAATGTTTCCTCCTCGCATGAACTACATGGAGACATAACTCTGCATGGTAGTTGAATATCGGAAGAAAACAGACAGTTTACCGAACCATGGTATGGAACTTAAGTACCGTCAACCAAACAAATGTTGATGATTTCTGATAATTACTTAATTAATTGGTTGTTACTCTTAATCAGATTTTTATACACCTGCTATTTAGGAATTTCTGGGATTTATATTTTTTGGTGTTTACATGGAAACAGATTTGACTTAGTTTTTGGTGTACAATTTTGTTTCCGGAACATATCTCAAAAAACGTTCAAGATATCTTTTTGAAACTTTGTACAGACATCTATACAGTAGTTGTGTCTTTTGCTATTTAGGAATTTCTGGGATTTTTATTTTTTTGTGTTTCCATGGACACAAATTTGACTTAGTTTTTGGTGTACAATTTTGTTTCCGGAGCGTATCTCATAAACTGTTCAAGATATCTTTCTGAAACTTTGAACACACATCAACCTATTACAGTAGTTGTGCCTTTTGCTATTTAAAAATTTGTGAGATTTATATTTTTTGTGTTTTTATGAAAACAAATTTGACTTAGTTTTTGGTGTACAATTTTATTTCCGGAGCATATGTCATAAACCGTTCAAGATATCTTTCTGAAACTTTGCACATACATCAACCTATTACAGTAGTTGTGCCTTTTGCTATTTATGAATTTCTGGGATTTATATTTTTTTGTGTTTTCATGGAAACAAATTTGACTTAGTTTTTGGTGTACAACTTTGTTTCCGGAGCTTATCTCATAAACTGTTCAAGATATCTTTCTGAAACTTGGAACACACATCAACCGATTCCAGTAGTTGTGCCTTTTGCTATTGAAAAATTTCTGGGATTTATATTTTTTGTGTTTCTATGAAAACAAATTTGACTTAGTTTTTGGTGTACAATTTTGTTTCCGGAGCATATGTCATAAACCGTTCAAGATATCTTTCTGAAACTTTGCACACACATCAACCTATTACAGTAGTTGTGCCTTTTGCTATTTATGAATTTCTTGGATTTATATTTTTTTGTGTTACCATGGAAACAAATTTTACTTAGTTTTTGGTGTACAACTTTGTTTCCGGAGCTTATCTCATAAACTGTTCAAGATATCTTTTTGAAACTTTGTTCAGACATCTACCCTTTACAGTAGTTGTGCCTTTTGCTATTTAGGAATTTCTAGGATTTATATTTTTGGTGTTTCTATGGAAACAAATTTGACTTGTTTTTTTGGTGTACAATTTTGTTTCCGGAGCATATCTCATAAACCGTTCAAAATATCTTTTTTTGTAACTTTGTACTGACATCTACCCATCACAGTAGTTGTGCCTGTTGCTATTTAGGAATTTCTGGGATTTATATTTGTTGTGTTTCCATGGACACAAATTTGACTTAGTTTTGGTGTACAAATTTGTTTCCGGAGTGTATCTCATAAACTGTTTAAGATATCTCATAAATCTTTCAAGATATCTTCTTGGCACTTATTTTGAATTTCTCAGATTTGATAATTTGATCATTGAATTTCTAAGATTTTGCTAAACAGGTCCACAATTTTAGGAACAGTGACACTGTATGCGAAATCTTATAAATTTTTATATTGATTACAAATAGAATAAACAAGTTATTTTTCCTTTTTTTTCCCACACATGTGCAAGGGCGCGGGATGTTGATGACTAGTCATCTTGTTTAATTTGAGATACGACATTTTAACGTAATTTAATATTTACAACCAACTGTCAGAAACTCGTATCTCTTTTCTTTTCTTTTTTTTTAAATATAGTAGAGATACGAATATTTAAATATTGTATCTCGTTTTTATAATTTGGTGTTATAAGTACATGCTACACTCTCATACGCCCTTGAAGGTAGTCTTATTTAGAATGTATATAACGAAGGAATAATTCAATCCACCAGTTATTATTAGATTTGTAAAGTTTTTTGTGTCTCCTGAAAAGTAGATGATTTGGAAGTGCAGGGACGATATGTAATTTTACAAAATGATTAGAATACACATCTATATTTCGTTTCGTTTCTATGGCCTACACTACATGAAGATCTGACCGTTGTAGCGATAGGTCGAGTCAGAGGTCATACAATCAACTTTTGACCCAATGAAGTCAGACATTTGATTAACCAATCAGCATTGATGTTTCTAGTTGCACAGTTCCGTGCAAAACACACTTAATGCTTGCTGTAACAGACCGTTTCATTGGCTAATCCCTCGCATTATCCAGAGCATGTCAATGATAACAACTCTTCCAGATCCCAGTGTAGTAAAGACAAGTAAAACGAAATTTTGAACTATAAAAATCGAAAAGCAATAGGATCTTTGTTTTCATCAGATTGATGTAATTAGTAATTTTAAAGAAAACATTAACACAATTTCTGTTTTGAGACCTGTAACTTTAAAGATATTTATTTTTACTTTCAGACGATCGAGATTAAAAAACATAGATCGAAGTAGTGGTGAGAAAATGGAGGTTACAGTAAATGATGTGACAGTTTTAATAACAGACTATAAACCTAAGACAAATACATCCCCCGAACAGGGTAATGATCCCAGCTCTGATACAAGTGACACTAATTCGTCTGCGGGCAATGACAATGATCATGATGACGTCACCTCTGACACTAGTGTCAACAACTGATTAAGTGTCATTTTTATCATGTGACAAAGACAAAGCATGTCATAGACATAATGATATACATTTCTATAAATATGGCAGTATCATTACATGTATATTGTTGAAAATACATATATCTATAAATTGTGTAAAAATATGGTGTCATGTTCCTTAATGTACAGAGATACAAGAACTGAAGATTCGGAGAAGAGCCAAAATTCTTGAACACATGTACAAAGTATTATGTGAGAGAGTTACTGTGGAAATTTGTGAACTTTTAAATCCTATATTGATGTGTATACTTTTATTGTAATAAGCATTAAATGGCGCCATCTTGGTAACTTTCAATGTGTATGCAACGGAGGTAGTTTTGTGACATTTTGAGGGATTGTGGTTATCGGATATTGCATGTATGATATTGTTGATGTGTAAAATTTATTGCATGGTGGAATGACAATTTTATTAAGTTTCAATATTTTTTTATGTTTAAGGTTTCATGCTTTATACATGTATATAAAATATATGCTTGTGGATCACAGCACTTGTTTTAAATTCATCAAATTTGGCATAAATTTCGTCTTATTCCTCTGAACGCATCTCAAAATAGTAGTAAGATGAGGAATCAATTTTGAAGTCTATGAAATCAACTAGAAATTTTTATTCAAATTTTTACTTTCTTTCTTATGATGGTAATTTTTTTTTTTTATTTGGATGAAATGTATTTTGAAATAGTTTTATAGTATGTCTACACGGTCAATTAATTGATTGATTATTTAATTGATCAGTTTCTTTAGCTATGAAAAAATAATTTTAATATGTATGATATTTTAATTATCATTTCACTTGGACCATAAGATAAAACCAATGTAATATTACTATTCTGCTACAAAATTTGTCAGAGCCACTGTACAAAAGCAGTACATTTCAAATTGTGGTTTATTGTGGTCATCGCTGAACTTCAGCAACTTCAGTCAATCTGTCCATTTGTTCAAGTCAGATTGTTTTCTAGATATTCTTCTGTAACTTGCAGGGTTTGTTTTCAGCCATCAGAAAACCATACAGGTCCAACTATTTTTCAAAATTGCAGAGATTGATTGGATGGCCATCAGAATGGAATACTGAAATCCAATCACCCATCAATGTATGCTGAGATTTTTTAAAAGGCAAAGTTTTGATATTCAGCCGCAAATTTAAAAAAAAAAAATAAGTATCATCCTGTAATGTAATTCACAAAGCTGCTGGTGGGTTTATTTTTGTTGCCTGGCAAGACTGTTTAGGTTCAGTTATAAATAAATACTGGTGTATGTGTCTTTTCACCGTTTAGATGTATCTGCTGTGCTGGTGGTATATTCATAGGAACCAATACATGTACACTTGTAATGAATTGTGGACTGTTGATGACTGTGTTAATTTATGCATAAAACCTTTAGATGGTTATTATAGAATCTCGTGATTTATGTAGTTTGGTACATTTTTTCTTGATTCACCTTTTGCTTTTCCAAGTGTTGGGTGAATCAAAATTGACACCCAATGTCTAATGCACCCCCCCCCCTCCACTCATAGTCCTACTCCTACCTCTTGCTAAAAATGCTTACTCCAATTCCATATATATTTAGCTTTTCCTTGTAGGAATCTAATTCATAGATTAAACTTTGTAGTTTTTGTATATATGTCATACGACATAATGCCCATCAACAGAACATTAAATTTGTCATTATATACCTGTCGGTGTTATATACTGTGACATTATGTCCGGGATTTTTTATGGGCATTTCGTTTCCACAAGTAACAGTCTAACAGAATGACAATCTGATTTTATTACTGTTATTTACTGAATATTGCATGATATGTAATTGGTAAAATTGTCCTAGTTTTATGCAATTGTGTTATTCTGGATCAATGCATGAATGAACTGGTTTATTAATGAAATGCCAGAAAATATTGAATTGGGTTTTAAAAAAAATATTTCTATTTTATTTGATTAAATATAGAATTGGACAGATGTCAATTATGAACTAATAGAAAAACTACATTTTTAGTATATAGTCCAATTATAACAGTAATACATAAGCCTACATTTTGTACTTGTACTAATATATTTTTTTTTTTTGTGGGCCTTTTAAAGTAATATGTTGGTTGGGAGGGGGATATTGATGTATTTGAAATGATTCATTCATGAAATTCAAATTATATACAGGCATACTTTGCATGTTACAAGGGTTTGTAGAACTGGGATATTATTTCATCCCAACTCCTTTTTTGTCTAGGTCTGGTACCTTAAGTCAATACGTCTCTTTTCTCAACCCATACACATTGAACTCTATATCCATTGATCTCCATATTTCATTAAACTGCCATTTCTCATCGTGCATGTAATTTATGTAATAATAATCACCCAATGAAATGTTTTCATGCATGCTCATTTTCTTTATGAACTTGTTTATTGATATATGCACAATGCAATAGGGTGTCCTTCATAGCCTACTAGTGCGTGTAAGTACTGATAAAGTGATTGTGAATGAGAGAAAGATACTTATAAAGTCAGTACCAGAGATAAGTTTTTATTAACTTGGTGGTGTAAAACAATAGAGTGAAGGTGGGAGCTAACAACTTACCTGTGCTTACTTTAAATTCTCATTCTACTCTTCGAAGTCTGGTTTGAGCTGGTTTGAGCCAGTGTGATTGGCTTAAACCATAATTGTCAAAGCAAAAGTATCTTTTCATTGGTGGAATGAGGGTTCAATTGAATTGTAAACAATTTTTTTAAAAATAGTATTGTTAGACCTTACTGTAGTGTAAATATACATGAAATATAAGTGAAAACAGAGAGAAAGGTGTGGTCTAAATCAATTATATGATTCTTTATGGCTGAGAAAGAAAATATTAAGGTGTTGAGATATTAGGTCTAGTTTAGTGCTACCTTATGCTTTCTGTTAATATAAGTGGAATAACCGAACAAATGAAGGAGTTAGACTTACATGTACAAACTGTATGAATGTATGTTTATCATGGTGAAAATAAAGTATAATAGTAATAATAATAATATGTCGTTTATTATTTCGTCATTGTGATAAGATTATGTTACCTTACTGATGGTATTAAAGGGACAATAACACTCTTGCTGGCTTGACAGGTCCAGAAATTTTTTTTAGCCTTACTCTAACTACAAGATGTTTAAGTGTCCTACCTGTTGTGTAAATTATCCATTACAACCTATCTCACTTGTCCAGAGGGTTCGAAAATATGTTTAAATCCAAGTTGCATTTGAAAGCGCTTACATAAGGCTTTTCAAACCATGTTACGGCATGTAGTTGAATTTTTCCAATTTTTAAAATTAGGTGTGTTAAGATGAAATTTGTATCATTTTTTAATTGAAATATTGTAAAATAGTACAAATTGTTGAGCAGAATAAAGATTGGAACATATTAATCAATTACAACAAGAGTGTTATTGGGGCTTTAAACAAAATCTAAATTAGATATAGTGGGTTGTAAGATGATCATATTAAATACATTATATTTAAAGATGCAGTATGTAAGAGTTATATCTGCCTATTGAAGGTTATTTTTCTGACATTAAATCTTTTATAAATTAATAGTTAGATACTATTTTACATGACAAGTCTATAATCAACTCTCTAGGTCATCGGATGACCTAGATTTAAATGGATTTGAACACCCTTGAGATTCAAAAATTTAATGATAAAATCGATAATCAAAACCTAGTGTTGTTTAACCAGTACTGTTGCTATGATCATAATCAATCTAGGCTATGTCTTCCAACACCATAACTTTACTCAGAATGAAGTAATTTGAATGGAATATTCAATATGCATTCTTCCTTATCTAATTTATAACTGTAATAGCAAGAATGTCCAGCTCTTTATCGAAATCTTACATAATGCATCTTTAAGTACATGTGTTTCCTTGGTAATGTCTCTTTAACAATATTACTGGTGGACAGATTTCGATTTGAGGAATCTGATAGGACAGTTTTCTAATTTGAATTTGTTGGAAACCATACTCATGGTGAATCGCACATAAAATGAAACACATTCGTTATATATTCATATACCTGAAAATGGAGGAAGAGGGATTATATGTACATCCTGGTAGCAGCCTCCTCATATTTTAATTTAAAAGCGTATTCTAGCTTTTTTAATTTATAATTGTTTTGTAAATTGGGTTGCAATATAAAACTCATTAGTCTGTGAAGATAAAACAAGTAACAGTTTTCATTATGAAATCTATCAACCCTGAGTTAAAACTAGGCTACACATAAATTATATTCATATTTACAGTCTCATTCGATATAATGGTTTTATGTTATTAAACTTGGTAAACAAAAATAACAAAAAAAACCCCCAAAATATATGTTCGATTGCATGGAAGCATTATGATAAATTTGAATGGATTCAGTTTTATTAGAAATACTATTTGTATAATGAAAATGTGGGCGTTTGGGGAAAATTATTAAATTTTCTAATTCAAATTACAAGTAATTTTATTGATCAGTTAAATTTAGCAAGGTGTTTTTTGTCAGTGTAGAATATAAGAGCTACAGCTGTTACTGGGGCTGGATATTGTATATTGCTGTTTTGATATTAGTCATACTGTTGGGTTGATTGTTTGATACCAGAGGCAAATAGTACAATTGAACCTCTGGTTAACACAAACACGGGAATCTTGAAGACCTACATGTAGGATATGTCACGGTCACCTGTCGATCCCTACAGTTTTCTAATTAAAGGACCTAAGTCCGTAACTGAAAATCGTCGACATCGAAAACACGAATTATTGGTCAATTTAAATCAACATTGATGATGCAAACTTACCGGGAAAAGATGAGCTTCTGATAACCGATATTTAAGATAAAAAAATTTTTTTTAACATTGGTGTACCATAATGCGGTTCAGCCCCAGTTGTTTTGGGGGACGAGGCTAGACACATTGCACCAAGTCAGACGGAGTTATGTAGACTGGAATAACTGGACGCTAGACTTTTGCACATGATTGACATTTTTGGCTTATTTCGCCAAACATAACTGATTTGAAATTGCAGTAAAAACGAAAACGATGGCATGTAAATCAGTTTATATACATTCATATAACCGGTGATATAACAGTATTATATGCGTTGCGACCAACTTTTGTGAATTTCTAGGCCCCAAATGTTAGCGATTAAGTTCCTATAAAATAAACCAATTTTATGGCAAACGTGTTCACGACGATGACCTGACTTCTGTTATTTATATAACTTGTCGAGATAATATACTGCCTTTTCTCGAACACCGATTGTAAAATAATGAAAAATATAGGCAGGGTTCTTTGTGCTCAAATAATTGACGTTTTTCAAAATCAACCAAATTATGGGTTTTAACATCCTATTTTTCTCTACCAACTGGGTTAATGAAGACTTGGAAATCATTCATGAAATTTATTGTAAATACGTAGACTCGTTTACCAGTAGCCTTACGTAATGCAATGAAGTTTATAAGCGTTTAACATACTCGGCGGAAAGCATCTTCTTAGGGGTTTTTTTTTTCCTTCATTTTAATTATTTTTTTTATATAATTATGAAAAGGTCAGGAAAGTTAAGAAACCACGTGCCAATAGTTCATCGACAACTTCTCGAGGCCGGTGTCCCGTCAAAATATAACACATCGCCTCTCTTCTTTCTACACTAACCCCAAAACGATTCGTTTGACACAACAATGTTCCTGTCTACAGAAAGATGTTTGGCAATCCGTTTAAATAATTTATTATCTGTTAAAAGAAACATGTTTGCAATGTTGATGAGGAACATCGCAATATGCCACGGCATTTTCTGTATGTTGGATATGGACAACAAAAGATAGTTGTACCCAATTCAGATACAATTGAGATAGTTCCACTTGGAGCTACAAGGGTAGCAGAACAAGTAAACGGCAGTCATAAGGGTCTAAACATCTTTTACGAGAGTAATTCTTATGTGTATTTTAGGGGCTAAAACTGGTTAATTCAGTGTAGAAGGCTTGTACAACCTCTTGTCCAAATCATCAAAGTCCGCTTGTCAGGTGGTGTGAGAGACGGGTTTCTAGACAAGTAATCAACCCCTTGGTGTCTTCAACAGTGTGCAGTGACAACCTCCAACTCTACGTGTACTTATGTTTGTTTCTAGTTTTCCAGCTAGTCGCCGAAATCTGCAGATTATTAGTAGGTTGCATTGCACCCTTTCATAAATTCAATCAATGAAAATTGGAGGTGGATGCTAAGCCCTCTTATAAAACATGTTGAAAATTATTTCGAAATGACTCAATATTTTAAGCCCAGACTCACAGACAAGATAAAAAGACTAGTTATTCACATTTTGGTGTTTGGTTTACATACCTAAAAGTACACATGGGGTCACGGTGGGTAAGACGCTGGCTCGCTAGCCCGGACGTCGGGTGTTAAATCCCTGCATTGGCCGATATAATTCATCCCGATTTTCCGGCATGATTTCCCCTGTCGGTGATGCAGAACGGAGGGCCCAACAAGTGCAGCTGTCTACCGTTTGGATGGGACGAAATACCGAGGTCCTGTGTACACATTGGCGTCACGTAAAAGATACCTTCGCAGTTGAAATTCGGTTTAAGAGTAGGCCGTAGTGCCGCTGTCCGGGGAAATTTCCCTCATAGCACACTATATGGCGCACACCCGTCTTCATTAGCCTAGTTCGGGGCAAACAGTATGACTTTAAACCCCATGTCATTTCATTTAAAAGAACACATGTTATGTGGACATCTATTGGAAACCGCGATCTGGACGGTAGATTTGAATAGATTTCCAGTTGCGCACACCCGTCTTCATTAGCCTAGTTCGGGGCAAACAGTATGATTTTAAACCCCATGTCATTTCATTTAAAAGAACACATGTTATGTGGACATCTATTGGAAACCGCGACTTCTCCATTGTTGTGATCTGGACGGTAGGTTTTAATAGATTTCCAGTTGTGCAAACACGTAACATCTCCGCACGCAGTAAGTGTATCATTGCCATCTATCTTTAAAACAAAATTAAGTATAGTCTGTAAGATCTCTATAATTATGCATGACATTTAAATGTAGACAATTCTGTTGACGTATATACTTACAGATCAGCTCGTCAAGGACATAAACAGCTATTTTATGTATGTACCTATTTTAACATTTCTTCCTCCCTCGCATTATCGGTGTTACGTCTCCGATCGGAAACTCCCACGTCGATACCCTGGATGGGTGGGTAATCTTGCAAGCCAGTGACCAGCCCAGTAGCTAAAACGACAACATCAAATGCCCACTACCATCATCGGATAGGTAAAATATATATTGAATTAAGAAATGATATAAATATGCGTGTAAAACTTCCTGATGTACAATTGATATGTGGGTTAAAACCACCATAAAGATATCCAGTGTAACTGTGCAAGTATCACGAAACGATAACACATCCAGTAGGCAATGTCCAGTAGATTAAAGGGCTTTGTCTACCCATGTTGTACATGTACAAGTACAGTGTAATAAACTTAAAAGGGATGTCTTAGAAATCCTTGGGATTAGTTTTTGTGATGCTCAGCTCTAACGACGCGTGTCCACTGTTGTGCAAGTAAAATGACTTATTCTCGTATTAATCCGGTAACGCTTAACTGAAAGGGTCAAGGGTATGCACTTTATTGGCGTTTTTTGTTCTGATATGACATACCTATTCCAAACAGTGCCGAGTTAAGTTTTATTACCAGTGGCCTGTTTCGCGGAATTATAATCTATGATAAAATCCAAATTTTAGTAATTTGATTGGATAATATTAGATTGATTTTAGTGCTTAGTCAATCAAAACTGATGTATCTAAATGTACTAAAATTTGGATTTTTTCTTTAGTTAAGATTTCGAGAAACAGGACCCATATCCTTTTAAAACAGGATCCTTCATTTTGCGTTTCCTTGTCTGTTTAGCTATAATTCGAAAAATTTAAGTTCTGCCTATTATTCCGAGAAACAGGACCCAGATCCCTTTAAACTAGACTGGCCCAGCCTCTTCTATTTATTTTACATTTCGATTTATATAAAAGTACTAAATTTTAGTAAACCAACACTTTCGTTTCCATTTGTATAAAAAAAACTTTTGAGTAACCTGGCCAATTTTTGGTGTGGAGAAGACTGGCCACCAGTCTACCTTTAAACATCAGGTAGGATCCTTCATTTTTGCGTTTCCTTGTCCGTTTAGCTATAATCCAATAAATTTAAGTTCTGTCTAATACTTCGCACAGCTCACACAATCATAGAAGAAATGCTTTGATCTCAAACAAGTCTGAATTCGGTTTGGGTTTCTTTCCGTTGTTAGTGACCTGTCTTCGACGAATACGATTACATATTCTTCAACAATCAACGATTTCGTTAAAGCTAATACTTTCGATGAAATCAATGTCTATACCAGGATGGTTGAACCATGATGTTGGGAAAGCATACCGTGTTGAGTCGTTTAGCGACCAACTAAGAATTCGCCGCGGATCAGGTTATAGTATAGCCTTAATTTAGTTGCCTACTAATTTACGAATTATAGTTTTTAATTTTTTTATTTAAGAATATGCAAGTTGTTTGGATTCAACAAGTTTGTAGGCAATCTTATTAAAATATTGATCTATATTTCGTTACGTTTTTTTATACTTTCGATGACCAACACTACATGTAGTAAAGACAAGTAAAAACGAAATTTTATACTATAAAAATCCCAACGAAATTGGATCTGTGTTATGATCAGATTGGTTTGTAGGTGCACATATTATAATGTTTTAACATCATGCAAAGTCTGGACGTGGACGTATTATGTAGAAAAGGAAACTGTACCAATAGTAACATAATCATACTGAAATGATTTCTATGCTGCTAAACTTACGAAATTTCTGTAAATCGGCGATGAGCAAAATGACACGAACAGGCTACTTTATGTCGCCCACTAATGAAATGTATATCTATATATACATACCAATAATTCCACACGGAACATTGTTTCTGAGAATAGCACACACGCACACAAAATTAAATATAGATTTGATAAAACAATGGCGGATGATATATATATATGTATCAAGACGGAAACAAATGATTTATTGTGCACGTCAGTCACTGCATTTTTGTGGCGAGGGCCAGTAGAAAAATACCCCATTGTTTAAACCTTGCGGCTATTTATTGTGGTTTCTTTGAGTTGTTTAACTTGTTATAGGGAGTGTATAGCGACTAATTCATCAATAGTTTCAGGTCTATTTATAAAGTAAATTACCATATTGTAATTGTACTTCTCAACACCCTTCTAAAAGAAAAATCAAAAAACAAAATCCGTTGTTTAAGTTCTATATTTAATCAAGTATTAGTAAATTAAAAGAAACGGTAGTAGTGAATGCTAAAAGAATGTTGAAATAATCTAGCTATTGTTTTCCACCTACACAATTTCATTCAAGTTTTCTCGTTTCCGTTTAAGCTATAGTTTGTATTAACGTGTTTTGATTGATGAGGTAATTTCATGACGATCTTCATCAGTTTCACGCCCCCCTAAAATCATCACGACTTAATAAAACAACAATAGCAATATGAAAGGGCACACCCCCTTTAAATGAAAGGGATTTCTACACCATCTTGAATAATGAAGCCAGGTTTACACCATGCCGCGCTCTATGAGGGAATCTTCGCTCACCCTTCAAAGACGAACAACTGTTAAAAAAACCTACCCACAAGCGAATTATTGAAATAAAATAATGTTACCATTTGTTAACCCCGAAATGACCTAGTTTGTCTCGATTGAACGTTACCCCCCCCCCCCCTCCATCTCTCTCTGTGTCAAGGGTTCTTTTAATTCCCCTTTCTGCACCACTGACCTGGGGACTAGAAATCCAGAGCAAGTTACGCAGGGATCGAACCCGGAAACCCATTAATTAGTCTGGCGAACGTTGACTTTATGTCTAGAGGGACACACATTATATTGAGCTATGTATTTGACAACCAGGGTCAAAAGTATTTATCGGCCAATAAAATTGGGTCTAACTATACTGACGTCCAAAAGAAACCCTGCGGACAGTTTAATCTGGTTAGTGGAGCTGGACGAATAGCATGTATTATACGAAAAACCGAGGTTCCGCGTACAATGTGGCCCGCACGTAAAAGTTCATTCGCTTGATGGAATTTAATTGCTGTTCGGGCAAAATTTCCCTTATAGCACATTAAATGGCGTAAGTACGTCTACATTATCATGTTTGGAGCAGAACAGTAAGGCGTTAAACCCTATTTTATTCATTCATTCATTCAAGAGTAGAACAGACTTATTATTCACTAATTTTATTTGCTAATATTTATGGTCTAACGTTACTTCATTTTGAATAAAGTACTAAATTTTGATTAAATAACAAGTGTGCGGTTTTGTAAATAACAATCAACCACCAGGTGTGTTCTAATTGGTGATACAATCGGCTGATACTATCTCAACGTTTTTTACAACTTTATTTACCTCAAATTTTAATTGATGTTAATTCACCCGTCTGTATCAACCTATAATAGAAGCTTGTGAAATTTACTTACTTTTTAATTGTCTTGGTTCTGCATATTAACGAACAGACGACATATGTAACAGGTGGTAAAGTTCCCACGCTTTTCCCGCCCTCTACCACATCTGCATGTGAACCAGACGTAAATATTTCACAACATCCAAACACGACGGACAGCAAATGTCCCCAATCAATTCAAAGTAAATCTACCGTAAATCCAATTTGGAAATCATCTGTAGCAATATCATTCCAACCCCGTTTTAGAGACAGAGGACAAAAATGGAAAGGATTAGAATAATCAGGATGTACAATTTGTAGGCTATTTTTGTCCAAGGACGAAAGTCGTATAAAAATGTCTAACGGAAACCTGAGGAGAATCCTCTGGAGAACTAGTGAATAAAGGTACACCCACCTGCTATGCAAAATTGAATGTTTTCGAATTTCTGTAGAACTTTGTGGTTATTATTAGATTATTGATGATTTAAAGTTTATTTAAACCATGAAAACAGTCCATAACCGGTTTCCTCCCACTGCTACAGACCACTATACGTGCAAGCGAATTTTGAAATAAAGTTAAACATTTGATGTTAGTCTTGAAATGACCCAATTTGTGTCGAGTCGGCGTTAAACCCCATTTCTCTCTCTCTCTCTCTTCTCTCTCTCTCTCTCTCTCTCTCTCTCTCTCTCTCTCTCTCTCTCTCTTCCTCTCTGTCACGACAGTGTAAGTCTCGTTCAATGAGATGCATCTATTCTGAGCCGAAGTGGAAATATTAGAACAGTGTTCCCTGACCTTGAATGTTGTTGATACCGTTCTTGCCGAACAAACAAAATAACATCTCAGAACTATAAGAAACTGGATTATTATAAAAAAATATTAAAAACCGCACTAGATTCTCTCTTCTTTTACTGGATATTTTGTCATTATATTTTTTAGAATGTTTGTTCATCTAATTTGACATTGTTTGAAATGAAGATCGATCATGCAGTAAATAGATCGAACGAAAGGATTAAGGCAACTAGAACTTGACATCTTAATTCACAAATTTCGTGCCAAAATCAACATGGTGGACAGGGGGAAGTGGTAGCTGGTTCGTTGAGTTATACAGTCTAATGTTGATAAAAAGGGAAACCATGTTGAAATTTCGCGACGTAGTTTTCTTTTCACCTGCTGATAAAAACGTCATATTGATGAAAAACAGAGAGTAGCCCACCCTTTATGTCATTTCTGGTGCGATGTGACAGAGTTTATAGTGACAATGGCAGTGAAGTGAAGGTCAAAACAATTGACATGAACACTTTGAACCTTCTCACTACCCCGTTCTGTCAATTCAATACGAGACTTTAGGCCACCAAAATAAATGCTCTGTATTTTTCTTTGTAAAGTTTTTAGAGTTTCAACGAGTCTGTAAGCACTGTTCGTGAAGGTTCTAACCGTTTTACCTGTGTTCCCAAACTTCCTGACCCACGTGTAGCACTTCATGTACCCTCTTGTTGTTTTGTTTTTATTTTAAGAATAAACATTACCTGTTGGAAAACAGGCCATTGAACTACACTCCCCGTACAATAACAAGAAATGCAAAACTACTCGCGGGAGCACATGTTTCTTTTCTTCCTACCACTTTCTACCATACCCAGGTTTTGGCACATTTGGCCAATTCCCTAAATTATGCGTTAAAGACGTTGCTCGGGCAAAACTTCCCTCATATAGGCCTAGTCATATCCCAATGCAAGACGCATGCCCATACTAATTCGCACAATCGGTGCAAACAAGTAGAACGTTAAATAATATACATTATGGGAGATTGTTGTAGAGAATTGTCCATTCTTGCTATAACAGTTCAAAAGAAGATGGTGAAAGAAGACTATGTTGAAAATTAAAGTGAGATTACATTTTTCTGTACAAAGTTATTAGCGTTGTAATATTTGACAAGAAATGGGGGCCAATTGTGTCTTCACCTTGGCCGATTGTTTGATTGACAGGCGATAACTCCACCTACATAATCTCGATTATCATGTAAAGTTGTCAATGTAATGCGGAATATCGCTCAACAGCGGCCTAGCTAACTGATGACGTAAAAATAACAGGTAATAATCTCATCAAGGAGCGCCATTTTTGATTAAATCAATCAGTGAAATCATATATAAATCCAAGCTGTACCCGAGCCATCCGTGATTTGGGGCTTGTTGTTAAAATAAAGATCTAATTTATAATTTTTATAACATCTGAAGCCTAAATTAAGACTTGCAATAATCAGATTAAGCCCTAGCATAATGTATTTTTAATAAAAACATCATTTCACTTTTATCCACACAGAGAATACCATAGTTGATAGATATCCCTTATGTGGACACGTCGCACGGGGTAATCTAAGACCCCTGACATAAATAGACTTTGGGATGCGAACTTTTTTTCCAACTACGATCTAACTAGAGTTTCATATTTTTCCGATAATGTAATACTTTTAGTTTCTTGTCAAATGATAATGTTACTACGTCCGTTCTATTTGCAACATTATACACGACGTAAAGTAGCTGACAATGTATAAGAGAGATAGAGAAATGGAGTTTAACGTCCACTTAACACAAACTAGGTCATTTCGGGACTACATGTAATAATATATGATTCCAATTTTTTTTCAATAATTTGTTTGCGCGTAGGTTTTTTTTTAGAAATGGGAGGACCCTGAGAACACGCACAAGGATGCATAGACGATCCTACTCCTTGTTACGTACCACCGGGGAATTGAAACCACACCAGTTGAATCAATGACAAACTTTATGATACAACGCGCACGCACTAACATATAGTTTTGTTTTTTTTAAATAATTCGTTTGCGCATAAGGGTCTTTAGCAGTAGAGGAAAATCGGAGGATCCAGAGATAACCCACGAGGTCGGATAGGCGACCCTACTCCTTGTCACATACAACTGGAGAATTGAAACCACGCCAGTTGACTCATTGACAAGACCTTATGATACAACGCGCACGCACTAACCATTCGGCCATCAAACCCTCGACAATGTATAAAATTCTCGCTAGACAATTATGAACCAGTCCCCTAAACATTTTAAGGATATGGTTGTTGGGTCCGGAAATACCCCATGTGTCCGCACAATGGATATATTTTATTTTGTGTAAGATACCATCTAGTCTTGAAATTCGGTACACTTTGTGCGATCGAAACGATCACAGCTGTCAGCTCGGTATACCCAGAGCCTTGTTTATACCGATACCGAAGCATATCGTCTTGATTATACTAACGAGGTAGTCAAAGAATTGGAGTAGTAAAAGGGCATTTTCAACATTGTGGACAGATGACGTTCGGCGCTTAGCATGTATTTCAATACATCATACCCAGGATTTAAATCACAAATGCTTTATCCTTTATAAAAATAGACATCAAATGGATAGATGTTGGGCTCTCTTTAAAAAGCTCTATGTGCATGTATTTCAGCGTAATTAAGAGACGATAATGGCATTAACATTGTCAACTGTCAAGTTTCATTAACGGGAGGGAGTGGATCGCTAAATGGTTAGCGTGTTCGCACCGTATCATGAAGTCTGTCATAGAGTCAACTGACGTGGTTTTGATTCTCCAGTTGTACGTGACAGGGAATAGGGTCGTCTGTCCAACCTCGTGGGGTTTTCCCGCTCCTCCGGTTTCCTCCAACTGCTAAAGGCCCCTACGCACAAACGAATTATTTAAAATAAATTAAACCATATGTTAGTCCCGAAATGACCTAGTTTGTGTCAAGTGGGCGTTAAACCCCATTACTCTCTCTCTCATTAACAGAAGCCTGACAACCCCCTCATGCAAATTTCCTGGTTCCTCAGCTGTTTAGACAATGACTGGGGCGAGTATTATTTGTATCGAGCGCCGGGTTATGTGTATGTGTGCTTGCGCGTGTGTGTGTGTGTGTGACTGTGTGTAACTGTGTGTGTTGGGGGGGGGGGGTGAAAGGGGAGCGAGCAACGGTGCTAGATAATATTATAAGAAATCCCACTATTTAAAAAAGTCACCTGCCTGCTACATTCTATATAGTCCAGTGAAATGCAGAATCAGGAGAAGGTCGTTTATTCGTTTATATATTTGATAGCCCCAATAAGCCAATATAAAATGTAAATCAATGGTATTTATATTTATTGTAATTTTGGTCTCAAAATTATTCAAATCCATCGACTCTAACTGAAGATATAGCCATTTACAGTTTACATTGATTTCTGAGACAAACACGAGTAATTATTAATTATGCTATGTTTAATCCAATTCAGTAGATTGTACGTGATAATAATATTGTTACTTTTTAAATATATATATTATGTGAACGACCTGGCTTCTAGGGTCTTCAGCCTTTCATCACCAAATAATAATCAAAGGTGACTAATCCATATCAAAAATGTCGAGAATTATAGTTTTCAAAAATGTGATAGCCAGTGTAATAATGATAGTCAATTATCGTACATTCTTATGTAAAACTAGAACCTATACTTAGAATATACCAGATAATTACAGGCTGAATCGCATTAATGTTTTAGCCCATTGACATCTATAATAATATTATTATTTATATTCCTTTTGATGTGTCAGTGATATCATATTATTTGGATGTTAAATGTGTCAGCCCTCCCGGATTACGTTTATTTATTTAAAAGAAAAATGTTAAGAATATTATCTAATTTGATCTATGAACGACGTGTAAAACCTTCAAATTATATGAGGTATTATAGTCACAAGTATACTGCTCCTTGCCGGGGGTGGATGGCTGAATAGTTAGCGTGCGCGCGATGTATCATAAAGCCTGCCATTGGGTCCACTGGCGTGGTTTCGAATCCCCGGTTGTACGTGGTAAAGGAGTATGGTCGCTTGTTCAACCTCGTGGGCAAGCGAATTATTGAAATAAAATTAAACCATACGTTTATCCCAAAATGACCTTGTTGGTGTCGAGTGGACTTAAACCCCATTTCTCTCCCCCCCCCCCCTCTCTCTCTCTCCTTGCCAGGCCACTCGTCATGCACCATGCACACGAAACCAAACATGACTCTACCAGTAGCAAAGTCGTCTGCATTATCTATAATAAGACCAATAGAATGATACCCCAAAAGTTTTTAAAAATGTAGAAAAAAATCAGCAATTTGCTATGGACGGATTCGAAATTTCCTTAATATAGGCGTGTGCTTTTTTATCTTAATGTCTGTAATCGATGCGGGGTTTCGTCCCCACGTTTTTGTCTTTCTATAGGTTCTCTGGTTTCCGCCAACTGCTAAAGACCCATGTGATCAAGTCTAGACCTACTAATATACAGTTTCACACATCGGTTCCATAAAGATTATATATTGTAATACAAGTAGGCCTACACTGTAACGAAACAATCCGTGACAAAACGTACCAAAATCCGGAAACAAAAATTACTAGGAAAATTTTATTTATGTATTATGTATTTAGAGAAATTCCTTCAATTACCATAAATTCCATTTTGAAATACAGAAAAAAAATATCTTAATAATTTTTGTTTCCTGGGCATGAAGTGATAAAAATTCCATTGGATTAACAACTGACTAGCTTTATTAACTACCGACTAGCTTTATTTAACGACTATCGAAGTGACATCGCAGGATATCACAGACAATCTTTATACGCAACATCTTTCCGCTAATAATAGAATGCGGAAATATCCTAATCGAAGGTATCACAAACCGCCAGTGATTCCGGTTAGAGGGTTTCAGATGTATGTTTGCGGTACTATCAATTTTCAGGCATAAACTCAGAGAAAAAAAAGGCTTACCATCCGGATTTAAGTGCCATTGATTACCAGATAATACTGGAAGCGTTAAATAATATTTTTTTATACAATTTTATGAAAATACTTATAATCTGATTAACGTATGATGATTAACAATACACTATATAGATCTTATAAATTATGGAAATTAGATAAATTGAGAATAAATTGAAATGAATAACATGATAATTATTAGGAATGCTTATTATAGGCCTATACGTAATAAATGTAGAAGTTTCTGCTCCATTTCACTTGAGTAAGAATGCGATAGTTCTGTCCTAGAAATTCTCTTATTCATACATTGGCGTAGGTGATCAATCTCAGTTAGAGGTGGGGTGGGGTGAGGCTATTTGCCCGAAAATTTTCTTTGTCGCCCGAATTTTCAGAATGAACCAAAAACTAAATCGAGTTTTCTACAAACGTTATTGTGCGAGGTCTTACGTTTTATAGTATTCAAAACCTAAACCGCGAGTGATTTCATATTTTTCTATGTTTGTGCCTGAAATACGGCAATAATCCTGCAGCCCCCACCCAACTCCCGATCCTACGCTTATATATTAATAAACATAATAATTTCGTCAAATTCTTAGAAAACGTTTGTTATATCTCTGCTAGTTGTCAGACTTCTCTTTCTATAATGTTTTTGTTGACAAAGTAACTTTATTGTATATGCATACTCTTAAAGTCTTGTGAAGCTGGATTGTGTCTAAAGTTCCCTAAAATACATTGTCGTGCATTGACGTTATTTTGTCTTGGTTAAAAGTTTTAAGTAAAATGTAATTATTTAACATGTTAAATAAACATTGGCGACTTAAACAACACCGTGACTTTAAACTAAAACGGTGATCGTCTTCTTACGTAAGCAATAACCTAGACTAGATACCAATCAATTTACAAATAATTTTATTAGCGGACGGGTTCTCTGGTCGCCATCGATTTATGATGGAAGGGAGGTAACTCCATTCTACGTCCTCCTATTCTGACCGATCAGGATACTCCATATTACTCAATCTAGCCATTCCCTATCATTACGAATAATACATTGTATATTTTCCCAGGAAATTAAAGACAATCTGATAAAGCGTAACGTGTATAAATGAAGAATAAAGTTGCCACAGCTTTTACCCTGGTATGGAGATAAACTATTATGGATTTGATAAAATATAATTCGTTCTTCAGCTGGAAGGATGACCCCCTTTTTTTCAAACAAACAGTTTAAGACATATTGTTCTTGTTTTGTAAATTGTAGCCCCCTTTTCTTATAATTACGAGGGTATTCGATAATAATACGACACTAAGCACACGTGGACGAAACACGTCTCGTTATATTAAATATGTTTTTTTTCATCTGCTGTCATTTCTAAAAAAAACCCGAATAAACAGATTCCGATGTTTTAATTTTATAACTATAACGTTATTTATCTGCGGGATAAAGAAATATATTTTAAAAGTTTTTTTTATTGCTTTTAGATTAGCCATGGGAATATAAACAAACAACATAACAAATAATAATTTTATTTTACAATCATTTATCAAAATATTAAAAAATCGTTATTGATGTAAATGTAGCATGAATATGATACGAGACAATAAAATATAATGGATATTTACATTTGTTGATTTCGGATACTGTTTCTTAATCTCCTGTGAATATGCACACAATCTAATTAAAATACAGATCGTTTTTATACTTTCGATGGCCTACGCTACATATAGTGTAATAAATACAAGTAAAACGAAATCTTGAACTATTAAAAACGAAACGAAATAGGATCTGTGTTTTAATCAGATTGACATGCACAGTGATAATTATATAAAATCGGACACTCGTCTCATTATTTCAAGAACGTTAAATTTCTCAAGTCAAATAATGACGATGTCTATAACTGATATCTACATCTGACCAAAATTTAACATTTTCGCACGGACCCTATAATAAGGTCCATGATTAAAGTTAATAATTCTCGAATTAAATGTTTGTTAAGTTTTATTAAATATGGCGAAATTCAGCCCTTAAAATGGGTTTAAAAAATTACCAAAAAGTTACTTTTTGGGATAAACTGTGTAAATGAGCTGCATGCCATTCTTGGCATGTTTACTGAAGTGGCAGTGCAATATCCAGTCACCAGGGTTAACAGCTAACATCTCTACTGTGTCTGACGTCGCAGGGAACACCTCAACCACATCCGATCCATGGGCTCTGTCTGAACGACGAGTGAACACTTGTCCATGGATATGGACAGGGTGATAATCCTCGGCTGAACCGAGAGCCAGTACGTACCAAGCTACCTTTTCTCCCTGGTTCATTTCAATTCCCTTCAGATTACCCATTAGTCGCCCATTTATGGAGTTCATGTGGTTGCTGTGTTGAAACATGGCGGTACCAGTAAGCGCGGGATCTCTGGTCTGAACTATTGTTTTTACTACAGTTTTTACACCAGCATTAACTTTCGGAGTTTCAATATTATTTGTTAGGTCTCTTGCAATTCGATTTTGGGGATCTGTTTTGTTATACGGACCACTAGACGGGTTCGTGTTTGGAGAGGGTTCAGGTGTACTGATATTATTACTCGAATTTAAATTTGGATTCTGGAAGCCACCTGTTTTAGAATCAACATTTCTTGTCTGGGAATCATCTTTGATATTTCTCTTTTGTAAAATATTTTCGTGGTCACTTATGGAATCCAACAGCTTATCGTTGTTGATATCATTTATCATTGAGCCATGGTTGAAAGTGTGGTGGTGGGAATAACCATCCACTTCATTTACACTATGTCCAACTTGCATGTACAATGGATCCTCTGATTCACTTTGTCTTCCCATGTTATTTTCTTGTTTAGATGATACATCGTTAGTCTCATTTAATTTTGTCCACGGAGGCATCGCATTACCATTATGATTTGGCATTTTAGGAATATCCAATTTCATATTTGCCACCATAGGTGCATATAATTGGATATTATCATTTAAGTAATGACTTCTGTTTTCATCTACGACCATGAACATTACTGCAAACTCGCGATCCACGTCCATGCGTCGGCCAGTGGAATCTAAAATCCCTGACCTACACACCACTAATGGACCAAACAATCCCGAATAAGTATCAGCCACCGAATCCACTGAAGAGTAATACATTCGCCCAATACAATTGGGATCATTACGTCCTGGTCCTGCTCTAGCTGGTACTTCCCAGTGATAAGTAAATGTTCGCCCAGGAGCAACAGATCGGCCGCTTGAGGTTTCTTCACTTTCATCCGCGTATTTAGCTCCTTCATTTGCCTTGCTGTACTTTAGTCCCTGTGCATGAATGGAATACGGCATTGTCGCCAAATTCTTGAAAACAACTTCTATATTTTCGCCCACTTCAGCTTTGATGAAGGGTCCCATGATTTCAAGATGCTCTTCATCCAGTCCACGAATGACAGGGGTTGTAAATGTTTCATCAGTAAACTCTCTATATATGACTTTTTTATATTTACTACCTATATACAAATCACTTTTAACAACAAACACACCACCGGACCTGAAATTACAAATAGTTAAAGATGCATTATGTAAGAGCTAAATCTTTCTATTGCAGGTCTTATTTTCTGGCTTCAAATCTTACAAAAATCGTATTTAGACATTTATTCACATGCCAAGCCTATAATATACTCTCTAGAAAATCGGGCGGCTGAGATGTTGAATGGGTTAGACCACCCGGCCATATAATCGATTAACGTTAAAATAGACGTCACGCAAGAAAATGGCGACTTCGTTTATTATCACAGCAGTAGTACTTGATAGCAGAGTATTACTTGTTCCATCTATTCATTTTTCATTACCCATTCTTTAATTATTATAGCGAGAACGGCCACCTGTTTATGTAAATTTTACACATAATTCCCCTTTCATAAATGATCATGTTACTGATTTTATTGTAAATCATTCGAATCGGCGAATTCCCAAGACGCATATTCAATTCGATTCATGGATGTAGCGTATGGGGTGAAGCACAACATTAGCTTTGTTTGGTTCCCGCCATCATCCGTTACCGGGTTCTGTTTGACGAAAACTTCCGTCCAAATTCTACATAGATAGATGTACGAACAAGGAGATCTTTTAATTGCGTCATGCTTACTGATTAATATCCGTCAATGGTGCCCCATCCTCCAAACTTCGTTTTAAAGGAGCATAATCCCACTCAACCTCCATAGCTGCGATAAAATATTTCCGACTAGGACCGCGTCTAAAATTCCTTTCTTCATCATTGCCACATTCTTCAACTGTGTATAATGCGACCATACCACCCTCAAAATGTGAATTCGTTCTACACACTATACTCCAAGTTCCTATAACAGAAATTAGTTAAATATCAATCGTACAGTATACGGAATTTAAACACACCATTCCACAATTTCGAAGTTAACATCCCCGATCCCGGTCCCATATTGCCTTTTTTGTCGACTAAATCCAAATGTTGCCTACTCAAATTGACTACTTAGACATATATTATGTAAGAGCTAAATCTGCCTATTGCAAGTCTTTATTTAGGTTTGACATGTTATATAAACTATTAATTAGACATTAACAAAACAAGACCATAATCAACTCTCGATGGCATTGGATACTCCAGATTTGAACTAGATTAGAACGGTTCGGCATTTAAAAATTTCTTTTAAATTCCGACCAGGGGCTTAAACTGGTATATTTTGAAAACAGCTCCATCCTATACAAATGAATAATATTTAGTAACGCGGAAAAATAAAAGGTTTAAATTTGAACATTACCAACAGTGTCAGGCTTAGAAGTCATCGTTGCAGTAAAACCCGGAAGTAGACCTTTAGCATCGATATTATTTCCAAATTCATCCCACGTTTGTCCGTGGATATATAATCCATGCATGTCAGTTGTTCCACCAAAAACCATTAAATGCCAAATGACATTCTCAGACAAACAGAAGTCGATCCCTTTTAAATTCCCATAAACCAGTCCATTGATAGCTGCGAAAGAACACATTGATTTAAGGTGAGACTACCCTTATTTCGGAGAAGAGAATGCCAAAACAGTAGAATCCACAGTTAAGAAAAATATTTATAAAGAATATTGAAAACAACGTTCTGTAAGAGTCAGTTGATGTATTAAAACGCAACAGTATAAAGTGTATACATCCAACAGAACAACCATGGCCAGTTCGGTGGAGGGGTTCGGGGTCTAAATGAAAAGTCTATCCAATGCTACATAATCTCCCGTCTTGTAGTTAAATTAAACTTATTTTATTGCACCCACATACCATTGTGCAATTCAAAAGGATGTTTAAATCAAATGTTCTAACAAACGTCTTCTTAAAAATATTAATTGATGAGAATATTTCAAATGATATTGCTCGGCTTGGATTCTACTAGTCTAAGCAGAACAGTATGACGTTAAAACCCGTTTCATTTTCTTTCTGTATAATCTATAATTCTTTTAGATATGTACAGGCGCAGATACATCACTGCTCAGACCAGCACCCGCAGCCAGCAAGGTATACAATTGCCTTTGGAATGGGGCGCTACGAAGACCCTGGGGCCTACACCAAACCACTAATGCATGCGGTATTCGCATGATTACCCTTTGGTCCACTGTACCCCCCCCCCCTCTCGATATAATCATGGACCCGAGCCTTACAGTGTATAGCATTGGTTTCCACAAAATCAGCATCTTGTTTATCAACAAGTTCAGGTGACGTAGTATATCGTCTGATGTTCTCGTCCAAATACCAAGATTCATTCTCATCGAATGTAATCAATGCCAGATAGATATGTTTATTGGAAGAAAACCATGATTGTCTATGTAGAGGAGAAAGCTGAAATTAACAAATACATAGATTAAATTTATTTTTCTATCCGCCCGCTCCTAAATTTATATTCTTTCAATTTCAGTTGATTTGAAGCGAATAACACCAGAGCTTTCAAATGAAGTATCGATATACTAGGCTACAGATTTTAAAGACCTACACCCAGTTTCTCGTGGCACAATACCCCCCCCCCCTCTACAGCGCTATACTTTCAACATATAAATACATGTGTGTAATTTCTGATCTGTAATACACAAATACGCAGATCAATTGGGATTTGATATTACTTCATAGCCTTTGATAAAAGATTTTTTTACCACATTGTGTTGTAATTGTCCACGTCGACAGATTACTATAGGCCCAACAAGACCAGAGTTCATATCTTTAACAGGGTTGACTCCAGATTGGTATGTATGTGTAACACAAGGTGCATCATCAGCAGTAGGTCCAGTATATACATCAGGTACGCTAAAGTAATATACCATCGTCTGATTAGGTTGTGTGACACGCCCTGTCATTTCACCAGCTATAAACAAACCATATTGTAGGGTAAATAAAACTTGTTATGTCTACAATTCATACAGTAGGACAAATAATATTTATTTTTTATTATGTATACAGTTAATACAGTAGGGTAAATAATACTTGTTATGTCTACAAGTTTCCAATAGTTTTTTTTGTTGTAAAAACAACATTAATCAAAACCCCAGGTTCAGCAGAAAGAGGCAGGTATTTTTACCCCCCCCCACACATTCTTCATGAAGAGACTAAGCATGACAATGCGAATTGTATCACCAGCAAAACGATTGCCAGGCTTCTGTTTATGTGTTATTTAAATTTAGTGATAAACTGTTTCTTACTTTGCTTATCTTTATAGATGAGACCTTCCTGACTCTTATGAAATGTAAACCCATAAGGAAGGAAAGAAAAGGGTACATCCCCATTATTCCTCAAAACAATTGTAACGTCATCACCAACTTCTGCTAATATTGGTGGACCGAGTAATCCGAGGTGGCGATACCGTCCGTCTTTTTCTACTCGTTCCGTAAAACGTTCATCAGTATACTGGAGGAACCGCACTTTCATATATTCACCACCAATTCGCTGAGGTCCACGTTCAAAGAACGGTTTAGATTTCCTGAAGGGCAACGGCTTGATTATTATGTTATTGATAGTAGCGTAAGAAATTATTTAATTCGCACAAATAAGCTTTTTTTAAATTATTTTTTTAAAAAAGCCCTATTGAGTAGAATTTTTTCTTTAACTTAAATGAGTCTTATAAATATATCAAATTTCGTTCTGAGGTTGTCGTTTGATGCCAGGATTGTCCTGCTCTCCTACATTGTTTTAAAGATGTTGAGGGTTATGGGTAGCGACAAAGGTAATGATATTATCCGAACTGTGTTTTGCTTTAGTAGCCCTCGGTGTTTGGATATCAATTGCCAAAGCCTTATTTATCCCAACTTCTATTACCCCCGAGAGGGAAATATTGTTTATATGAATAAACTTTCAATTACAAGGGCTGTATGCACTGTTCCCTCCTGGTACCATGGGTGTTTAGTAATACATATATCATATGATAACCAATACTTACGTGTTGTTTAGTAGTCCCCCACCGTTAAACTTATCAAAACCAGAGGGACCATAATTCCACAAAACTCTCTCTATGCTAAGATAGTATACTCGCTCCCTAAAATTCTGAAAACTATTGAACAATCCTGGACCAAAATGAGCTGATCGTGATTTCCTTGGCGCCCGTGAAGATGCTGTCCAATCAGTAGTAGTCAAATCAGGACTTGTGCCAGTACTTATTGTTGTCCAAGCAAAGTTTTCTGGTGCACTGGTGGTCCCGGTGTTCTGTGGGTTATTGATTTTTCCATCCACGAATTTATAAGTATTATTAGGACTGGAGGAATGGGTTGAGGGGTTGTGCTGCCATGCGTTTCCACGATCATTTCTTGTGTTGTTGTTTTGTCCATCTACTAATTTAAAAGTATTATTGAGACCGGGGGAATGGGTTATGCTTAGTTGTGAAGGCACTTGCTGCCATGCATTTCCATGAATATTTCTTGTGTAGATTGAAATACCAGGTCTCTTCCATGCGTTCTTGAAATGAGGTGGTCTTCTTGGTCCCTTACGGCTTGGTCTTGGGGTGACATAGGGAATCTTGGTACTCGGTGGGATATATATGGGCGTGGTAGGAACAGTAGTAGTTCGTTGGACGGGTGTTACTTTAGCTGGTATTATTTCAGAGGGCTCGGGTGGGTTTGGCGGACGCTTATCTGAAGGAAGTGGTCTCTGGGGACGCGGCCTTTGGCTCGGTACTTTACTTACAGCTGGAGGTGGTCTCTGTGGAGGTCGCCTAGGTCTGGTGTTCCAGGACCCTGGATTTCTTGTACGTTTTGGGAAAAGTGAACCCCATGAAGAAGGGATTTGTGGCAATCCTCCCCTTGATCTTTGTGGATAATAGTTGCTCGAAGACCAGCGTGGATACCAACCGTTTTGAACACCGGAAGAACTATATGGGCGATTCCCTGAAAAATAACTATTTAAAAGATCCCAGAGTAAGGAGCTTTTGTCAATTGTTTGCCTATTTTGAACGCCCCAAGGACCCTGATAATTCCATGTACTAGGATTGAAATTGGCTGGTAAACTCCACATGTGTGTTTGTGATTGTCTGGTATTTTGGGAATTCCACATATTTCCTGGGAACCAACCACGTGACTGTTGTTTCGTCCCTACTGGTATATTATAAGATGGTGTTGCTTGTCGCTTTTTGCGAGTGGATGGAAGTTGAGACTTAACTGTGTAGAAGGCTTGCATACCACCTGAAACATCCATATTACACATAAACATGGACATACTTTATTTATAACAAATAAAATAATGTAAAGTTCGCTCTAGCCTACGCAATGGGCTGAAAATTCCTATTTATAAAAAATAGAATAATGTTAAGCTGTAGCCTACGTAATGGACTGAACATAGCTTATTTTAAAACCATTGATATAAGCTATCCTACAATTTACCCAGTACACACTTTGTTTCTTTTTAAAAATGAGGTTTGTCTTAGAAAATATGAACCAATCCAAATGGTGGGTCATACCTGCAAAGTTTTCAGATATTCGGCTGTACAGAAGAAAGTTGCCGACATAAGCTGGAATCATTTCTGCAGACAGAAACGTTGATGGTAAAAATGGTATTGTGTCTAATCTAAAATATAATGGTATAACTGTTTTGTCAGTATGGAAATAAATAAAATAAATGACTATCACCTATATCATGTATTTCATAATTATTATTGTTATCGTCAAAAAAGTTAATGTTATTTGTTATGATACCAACTAACATTCAGTTCGTAAACATCATCACAAAATAATGTTATATGTGATGATCATTTAGTTCGTAAACATCATCACAAAGTAATGTCATATGTGATGATACTAACTATCATTTAGTTCGTAAACATCATCACAAAGTAATGTTATATGTGATGATATTAACTCTTTTCCAGTTCGCAAATATCATCACAAAGTAATGTTATAGGCTACTCCTCGCAGTGATGTTAAATGTGATTATATACCACCAATTATTTACTTCATAAGCATCGTGATGAGGTTAACCAACTGCAAACTTTTTACTCCTCTTTTATACTTGTCTACATTAATGGAGACCAATCAGATTTATTAAGTGCAATCATCAGTGTATCTACATAACAAATGTTTTTTTAAATTATTTGTACTTACCTATGATTACGATGTGTGACAGTATTACCACTAAAACTAACTGATTGTATCCCACTGTTTAAAGACATGATATACCAAATTACTTTTTGACCCACTGTGACCTCCAGGTCAGGCAAATTCCCATACACAAAACCGTTTATATTCCACATTTCATTGCTTTTCACGAAAGCAGGATCGGCTATTTTTTGAAGACACAGATCAGGATCTCCACATCTATCAGTATTAGACTTTATCATCCAGCTATTATTTTCATCTGTCTTATCCATGTATATAACATATTCGGTTGATGTATCTCTTCTGGAACCATTGTCTAAGAGTGTTCCTGTAATTATTTGCATTTTTTAAGGTTAATTACAATGATCAGGATTTGGAAAAGCCTTCCTTATATATAACATACATATTCAATAACCCCCTAAACACGTATTAGTGGTTATTTAGTAAGCTAATTACCTTGTTGTTAAATATCCTTTACTTTTGTTATTGTTATGTCATCCATTTAGTGGTTTCATATATATTGACCTTAAGTTTACTTAATGTCACTGTGCTTGATAACGATAAGAGGATACTTGTCGAAACGTCGTGCTTTTAGAAAAAAAACCTAGTGATTGTATCCCATAAAAACTGTGTTCTGTTAATGCGTTTCCCGATCGCTAAATGCAACTAAAAGATTAGATTACGTTATAAGAAGTTTCTTTCGTCGGATGTGGAATTCAACAAACCCATTAATTAAATCTAAGAGATGTGTGTTATTGGTATGGGCGTTATGTTTTTAAGTCTTCTGTTTGAATTTTCGTCACGTTACTTTATAATATATGACCCTGTATAATGTCTGGATAAAAATATATTTACCACAATAGTAAATAAAAACATGAATATATATTAAATTAGTCACAATTAAAGAAAATTAATCAAATAATTAGCATTTGTAACCCCATAGTAGAAATCTATGTGCAGCGCTCGGGTTAGATTGTGTATGTGTAGTCCTCTAGATGACAAAAGCCCACAGACTGCATCTCCTTAAACCCATGCCCCGGATATCCAACTATCAAGGGTTAATGTATTCGAATAACACATAAGATCAATCCAATTCAATACTTTATTAGATCAAAGAGATTTAGCTATTTTTAAATACTACATACCTGCTTGACATGTTAATAACATACCAACTAATCCACTATCAATATCTTTGTCAGCATGAACATGGGAATGGTAGCCCCAGGGTATACAAGGAGGGTCCTCGATAGAGGGACCAAATTCGGGCGTCACTTTCCATACATATGTGTAAGTTTCTCCTGGATAGACCCCGTCATCGCGTTTATTCGCTCCTGATGTGCCATCTAAATATATAGCTCCTGCAAATGCATAGAAACTTGCATAATTGGGAGCAAACGTTGTAATAGATCGAGTATAGCGTTTAATTACAAAACAAAATCCAATAATCTGCTGTTTGAGATTACTTCATGTTTCAGAACATTACAGTTTGGTGTGAATCAAGAACCTATTTTTGACGTTAAATTCTACCTTTAAATAACTAAGATCCTAAGTTGAATTGGCAATTTTTTTTTATTTATTTAGGAACAAACCTTCATTTGCTTTTGTATACAATACACCATGAGGATGTATACTAAACGGTCGTCCACTGGTATAGGCAAGATTTCTAAAATGTACATGTAATTCGTCGCCGACTTCAGCTCTCATTAATGGACCCAACATTCCCATCCAGCCTGGTCCGGTTATTGGTAACGAGAAATTACCATCAGTAAATTCTCGATAAATAACCTTTGTATACAAACTACCTATACGATCTAAACCGCCTTTTATATAAACGTCAGAATTGGTGCTGAAACAAAAGATAAAAAAATAAACGGTTAACAGCTTATTACACATAATTTGTCTCTAAACAATCTGATTATTACACAGATCCTATTTCGTTTCGTTTTTATAATTCAAAAATTAGTTTTACTTGTCTTTACTACATTAGGATCCGGAAGAGTTGTTATATATATAACTCGCGTTCTGCTTGAAATGAGGGGTCAGTCAATCAAATGGTCTGCCGAATCGAGTGATTGACCTTTTTTGTGCGGAACTGTGGGTAGACATTAGCGGCGATAGAAATTATAACAAAGCAAAGCATAGCCACATCGATTCTGATTGGTTAATCCAATGACTGACGTTATAGCGTCATATATCGCTTACTTGACACCTGACGTGAACTCCCACTATAACTTGTTAGATCTACATGTAGTGTAAGCCATCGAAAGTATAAAAAACGAAACGGAATATCGACCTGTATTTTAATTAGATTTGTCTCTAAGTACATGTGTTTTGTATACTGTATATCCAATTGATGTATGTAATGTTTATATGTGTGAATAAATGAATGAATGAATGAATGTCCTACTTTTGTGCATCAACAGTGCATATTCCTGGAACAATAGCCCGAGGAATGCCTTTTAGCCATTGCTGTACCGAAGGCGAAAACTTTGCTCCTGAACATCAACTTGTTACGCTATATATGACTATTATATATTTTTAAAATCAAAGAAAAACAAATAGGAAATGGTACAAAACCAGGAAAACTCACGTGTCATCAGAGATCAAGTTGGTGCCAGATGGTGCATAGTTCCAATCTTGGTCCACCGCTGCTATGTAATAGTTCCTGATTTTACCTCTAATTCCATTCAGGTATAAGACCACTAACAGAAGGCGGTAAAACTGTGGCATAATCCAACTGTTGACTTGTTTATACCATTGGTTGTTTAACTAACAAATGCAAAATAAAAAGAAAGCTTGTTGACTATTTTATGAACTTCTCAAAACAGCAACCAGTTCTGGAAACAAAGCATACTGAATGGAGTGATATTTTCCTGTGTATGAAATGTTCTTTGAAACATCATAAATTGCCCAGTTAAAGGATCTCTCCCCGCCACCAACGTATTAAATGGGAACTGGGTAATTAGTGATTAATAAAGCCCAGCGTACCCCGCCTCATTCACTAATTGGACTGCCATCAGATATTTTAGGAAAGTAACCTAATAGACTAATCTACATAACCCAGTGTTTATGATAATTATGTGATTATAGTCTTGTCAAAAACCTCACCTTAGACTTTTAAAATAAATCAGATGACTCACGAGTCTCAGTCTAATTTAATAACGTAACATACTGAGCCTTAGTCATACAATTTTATGTTTTATGTTTTAATATGTACATATTGGTTTAAAAGATTTCAGAAAAACAGTTTAAAATTTAAATAGTATACCACTGAAGGAAATAATTTACCTACGTGTTGGAAAACGCTATTCCAATAGTTTTGATCATCTTAATACGTTTTCGTTCCATTAATATGATCCGTTAATCGCAAACATAAAGCAACGGCAATTTTAATCATAAGTTTCCAAAAAGCAGTTTTCTCCTTAGATTCACAATTATTAACTAAGCAAATTATCCACACAATCATTAAGATAAGTCACAATAAAAATTGATACATATATTATAAAAATCAAAATAACAATTAATACATTTATTTTCGTAAAAATGAAGATAAAAAGAATCAAACTACTAATAATATTGAAAACAAAATCAAAGAAGTTTTACCTTTTTACTTTGAAGACCCCAAAAGATGATCTAGGCCGCAACAACTTTCAACATCAAATGAAAGAATGAAAGAGTCTGATTTCAGTGTACTAAAATACTTATTAGTAACCACTTACGATAAAAATTTACAAACAACAAAGGGAAGAAGAAGGTTTTTACGATGGGGTAAAAAAAAATTAAATAATTTATAATCTAAATATTTTACAAGGATTAGAGTTCACGCTGTGTTCTTATTACATTGACAACAAGACTAACCATACGTGCTATTAATAAACAAAATGGCGGTTCGTAATCCCATTTAATAAGTACGATATGAAATAAAAAATTGCATAATATTTTTTTTCATGCTTAAAATTATATTTTGAGAATATAATTCTAGAAAATTCCGTATCTTACGATTTAAGATATATTTAAATCCGATTGGCCACAAGGATGTCAACATATAATTCAACTTTAATTCTTATATAATTCCTCAAAAGGTATGTAATTGGTAAGTAAAAACCACTCGTTTAAATAAATTCCTTTCCGTATCTTAAACATTATTACTGGATTGAGTAACAAATCTACAGATTATACAAACTTTCAAGAGCAGTATTTCCGCAAACTGTTAATATCATGGAAGATTATATACACTGCGATATGTTCCGGACACCACCTTTAAACACAATGCTATTCGATGGTAAACAGAACGTTAACGTGTCTGATCGTGATTTGCGCGACAAGGAATCCCTTAAAAACTACGAACTACGAAATGTTTCAATTCCGTTTAGTGGTTATAAAATGTTGATTGGGGTAGGGGGGGGGGGGGCGAATGGTTAGCACGTGCGTGCAGTATCACAAAGCTTGTCATTGAGTCAACTGCCGTGTTTTCGAATTCCCGGTTGTACGTGACAAGGAGTAGGGTCGCCTGTCCAACCTCGTGGATTTTCCCCGTTTTCTCCCCACTGCTAAAGACCCCTACGCGTAAGCGAATTATTGAAATACAATTAAACCATATGTCAGTCCCGAAATGACCTAGTTTGTGTCGAGTGGAATTTAGCAGAGAGCGAGAGAGAGAGGGAGAGAATGAGAGAGAGATGGGGTTTAAAGTCCACTCCACACAAGCTAGGTCATTTCGGGACTAATGGGTTTTAATTTTCTTTCAATAATTGGCTTGCGCGTTGGGATTTTTGTTGCTGAGCACGAAGCCTACACCGGGGATTCGAAACCACGCCAGTTGACTTAATGACAGGCTTTATAATACAGCGCACACGCTAACCACCCCCCCCCCCGGGTTAGGTATAAGTATTCGCAGATGCCATGAATGAGTCGGGGTATCAATATTCTTTCTGAAACATTTGATATATTGATACTTAAGACATTGTGCATCAATATTCTTTTTGAAACACTTGATACAAGTTCCCATTTGAAGATCGCATATACATGTAACTGTGTAAATTGTTTGTAAGCCAAGCTCACAACCCCGTACGTGCTACTAGGGACAGTCTATGGGAGGGGTGGGGGTGTAAACCCATGTGTGAGAAGTACGCGTCACGTGCTTGTGCTTGGCACCGTAGAAGATCACAAAAATGCCTATTTCATAATAAGACATATCCATTTGTCTGGATGTTAAAATAGACTGCTTCCATTCACTGGGAACGGCATGGTGTTCAAGATATTTTAATGTCATTGTCGTTGCCTGCCCAATTTTCGAAATTAGTCGCCAATAGACGGTTTCCCCGCTGACTTATAGGCCTGGATTATCAAGACTCATTTTATACGAAATATTATCGATAACTATACAAAACTCGATCCTCATTCGGAGGATTACGAGATAGCCACTTCAGCGAATCTTTTAGGAACCTTAAACACATGAATAAATTCCCCGTCTTCATAAGCCCGGTTGCAAAAATGTAAATATCATTAAAAAAAATTCTTTTAATTTCATCTACATGTAAATTCGACTAATACAAAAGATGCCGTACATTTGCTAGAGACTGGTAGTTGGACCAAGTGAAATTGGACTCGGGGGCCTTCCAAGTTATACATAATGTCAAAGAAAGTAATATATATTATTTGAAACCGTTTATTAAAAGTCTAATTACACAAAATTACGTTTTTTTCATACATAATCAGTAAGCATTTCACATTTTATTAGGAAAGGTTAGTCTGCGAAAATATAAGCATTCATCACCCTCTGTTAGTCAGGACTGGGGTAATGGTAATGGTGATGGAATGTAATCATTACATTTATTAAGTTATGGCCATGTAATGAGTAATGGAAGATTTCAAAAGTAATGCGTAATGGAAATGTAATTAATTACATTCCAAAAATCATGTAATGGTCAATTACATTTCAATTACTTTTCAATTACATTTTATGGCATACTTAAACCTGTCCAATATAACTTAACTCAAATTTTATAGCACCAAAAAAGTAAATTAAGTCTATCTGACACAAATCCAACTCATATAAAAATTTTTTAAAAAGTTTTAAATTAGTTTGAATAAATTGTAATAGGAATAAGCATTCATCATGGTGTGGGACTTTGGTTGCAATTAGTATGATAAAATTATAAATCTTAAGGACTCTAGGGGTTTACCAAGGATGTTTTTCTAGACCATAACCGTCATATAAAGTTAACAATATATTTCAAATTACAACATGATAACCATAGGAAATTATACATATATATAAAACAATAAATCATATTAAATAGATAAAGGCGCCAAATACTGAACAAAATATTATAATATATTATAATTTATGTCTGAGTATTATACAAAAATCACACATATGGTATAAAAAATCGAGTAAAAAAATATGCACCGCAGAAACGATATGATTACAAATTTTAGTGTCATAAATTTATGTCATTACTTGCAATGTCAGTGTTATTTATATTGTTCAATATAATTCATACTGTCTAACAGAAACCTGGAGACCAGACGTCGCCGTAATATTTAGGATTAGAACGGGGGGATACTGGTGGAAAGTCAGCTGGAACCATTTGTTTTCTGTAATCTGCAAGTCTTGCTAGTAGCTTAGCAACAACGTCTGGATATAGTGCAGATATCTCATTCTTTTCGAGAGGGTCGTCTGTAATACAAAATAAAACGAATTTGTTTATATGTGATCTATTTATTGTTGTGTGCGGTACGCAACGTTATCGCCTAATATCCAGCAGATTAAATGACTTTTAAGCCTTCTGGTCAATCATGGTTAACGGGAATTTATTTCAATATTTGCAGTTTTACAGGGCATTACACAGTTGTACGGTACATGCCAAGCTCCTTGGTACATGCCATTACATAGTTTTACACGGCACATCACATAGATGTACAGGTCAGGTATATCACTAGTAATATATGGTAGCACATGCAGGACATTACAGTATGCATGGGTTCTTGTCAATACCTACTTGTTACATAGAACAACCTATATACTGCTACACCCCGATATACAAATAGTTGTACATTACCTATTTATAACATTATATAGTTGTAGATTACCCACATACAACATTTCATGTACATGCTTACATTGCCCACTATAACACTATAATATAGTTATACATTGACCACCTACAGTTGGACATTACCAACTAATAACAATTCGCCCACTTATAACATAATATCGTTGTACACTACCTACCTATAATATATTATAATATAGTTTGTACATTACTAATCTATAACATTATATAGAGGTACATTACCCACCTATAACATTATATTGTTGTACATTACCCGCCTATAACATTTTAGAGCTATACATTACCCCCCCCCCCCTTAAAACATTTTATACTCGTAGTAATACATTACCCGCCTATAACATTTTAGAGCTATACATTACCCCCCCCCCCCCTAAAACATTTTATACTCGTAGTAATACATTACCCACCTATAACATTTTAGACATTACCCACCTATAACATTTTATACTCGTAGTAATACATTACCCACCTATAACATTTTATACTCATAGTTATTACCCACCTATAACATTATATAGTTGTACAGGAGTATCACCAGCAAAATATGGTATCCTGTGAAGTTTCTGTGTCTTTGTTTTATTGTTAGGTAAATACCAGCCATCATAGCGTCCTGGGTAACCTGCTATTAGTTTCATGTCTCCCATTCTGAAATTATACATCAAAATAGGATTATAATTCGACTATATATTCATTTAATAAAAAGTAGTTCATTTTTCTCCAATATCTCTATGTTTTCTTATTTCAGATGTTAAATTCAAACATGTCTAGAAAAATCGTTTGACACGAAATAATCACATTTAATCTATTTATTTCGATTTTCAGATTTTAACAAATAACTAATTAGCACATAGAAGCAAAGAATAAATGTCTCAAAAAAGATCATATTGGTTATCTTACCGTATAGCTGCATGTCCTTCTAGAGGTTCAGGGAAATCATCTATATTATAAACAAATTCAGATCGTTTAGATGCTACGCCTCTCTGTAGTGAATCCCATTGATCAATGCCATCTCTATCAGTAACTATATAGAAACACAAAAAAACGTATGTAAGCTGGGAATTGGCGATAAGCATGGTCTCCAAAATTCAAGTTTTGTAACAAATAAACAGATTTTACTAGAATGTAACAACTAATCATAGTGAATATTCATCAGCGGAACAATACTACTGGGGATACCGAGGATGATGAATGATACCAGTTAATATAATAAGTAGCCTTGTCATTCTAGGACTTTTAAACCATATAAGACGGCAATTTCTGTCAGTTCGGCTATGGTAAGAAGTTTATTCCTTATTTCGGTTGCGTTTCCCGTTGTTCATCTAGTTGCGGCAATACACTGTACATTCTGTTTCTCCTTTTGTGCCCTTTACATGGCAATTTCTGTCGAGGTTTTAGTCTAGAACGAAGAAGAATCTTTGTAGCTACATATTTTCCGAGGTTTTGGATGAATATTCACGCTTTTGGGGCGGAGTATTTAGAAGTAAATGACGTTACAGCCTACATAATTCTTTGACAAGTCCTTTTAATATTTTGATAAGATGATTGTGACATTTTGGGTTCTTTGTTGTTATAAAGATTGAGATCGTCGGAATACTAAAAAACCAAACTGTTATACGCCGCCTTAATTCAGTTGCCTGTAACATCAGAGTTGTTCCACTATATGATCAGGAAGCTGGTGCATTGAAGCATTATAATGTATCCTTACAGTGGCTCATGGCGATGGCGTTGTATATCTAAAGATAATGTCAAAAATCTCACAATGGCGGCATTTGTTGAAATTCGTGCTCTGTGAGCTTTAGCAGTGAATGCTAGTGGTTTTAAATGTTTATTTCTGAAAACTATGTCAATAAAGTTATATATAATCAGGCTTAACAAATAATCGACTTACAAGGAGTTCCACCAGCAGCCGATATAATGGTTGGCATCCAATCAACAGCATGTATCATTCTATAATGAAAACATATAATACCTGTCAACACTCATTTACCTATAATCCGGTTTCTCTTAACTGCTATTGTATAGGGGAAGCGTCGGGTCTGGCTGGATATTATAGTTGCTACCGTTACAGAATGGATAAAATATATTTTAGGGTTGCGTCTGGTAATAATACCATTATGAATGTGCTTCAGTAAATGAACGGTACACAAGCTTCGGCTACAGGTAAGCTACCAATAAAGTTTTGACCGACATGTGGAGCCATTCGCCATGGATATAAAGATGTTAGTTCCGTGTAGTAGGCTAATGAACTTTGAACGAAGAAGTAGCTGTAGTGTCAACGATGGACATAATGATAAACAGGTTGATATTGTTAGAGCTAATGAACCTCGATGTTAGTAGTATTTGTAGTATCAGTGATAACAATGTAGAAGTAACCACAGATCTATTCACTAAAAGAAAATATCTTTCTCATTGTTAGTCGATTTTTGTAGTATCTGTAGTATCAGTAATGAAGATGTTATAGTATCCACATATCTATTTACTAAAAGAAAAAATCGTTCTCATTGTTAGTCGATTTTAGTAGTATTTGTAATATCAGTGATAAAAAAGTAGTAGTAACCACAGATCTGTTTACTAAAAGAAAATATCCTTGTTAGTTGCCGTTACGAGAAGAACGATGTCACCTGATAATTATCTAGCGACCAAGGGAAATTGATCTATTGAAAATATCCTACCCATTGTAAGTATACTGTGTTTTCTTTAACATACTGCCATGTACAAAAGCTGTTCCCCTAGTACCACCTTCAAAAACAGTATGTTTACCTGCTCGTAGTGGCCAGTTGTTCGCGAAATTACCCAATAGCTCTCCACCATTCTAGAAAATAATGACAAATAAAAAAGGAGAGACATTCATTATCACTGTAAACAAAACTGACCAACAGTTTATGGACTGAGGTGTAATCGTGACATTAATGTATACACAGTCATTTATCATTGTCGATGTTGCAATTCCTACACACGAATCTTCTACACCTTTCCATCATAGTCACGCATTGTCATTGTGGATCCCTGTTGGGTTCCAGGTAGACGAGAGTCTTGAACTCGAATTACATACATGTGGAGCATGAAGATCTTGATGCTGAACCTGTGTGGATTTCCTGGTATTAAATAACCATAAGATAGTAAATTTAGAACCAATGTTCGTGCTCCGGATCATGTCCAGTGATAATCTTAACAACCAAGGAATATCTGTCGACAATAAAAAACTCTGCTAAGAAAACTAAAGTAATATTTACATCAGCAGTAAAGATGATGAGTGTGTCGTCATACATGCCGGAATCTTTTAAAGCCTGGGTAATATTACCCACACCTTCATCTAATACAGATACCATGCCTGAAATTATACAGGAGACAAAACGCGGAGTTATCTGATGTTTAGTGACTTGTAAAATTTTCCCCCAATGGTCATCACTGTCTTTACATGATATTGTTTTTAGTTTTCGTGGCTTGCTGTTATCGTGTTTTTTTTAGTGGGTATATTTATTTTTAGTGGATCTTGGACTCGGTCCTACTCACTAGATTACACACATTTAAACGCCCTATAAGGGCTGCACCCATCTACTGTTTTTAAATATACAACTGATAACCATGATGTCTTCCTATAATAATATCCCAGAGCAGGGTGCAAAGATAAACCTTAATAACTCTGAGACCTTTGCACAAGTGTGTAATAAGCAAAACTTACAGCGCTAAAATATAGACAAAACTGATACAGATAGTGAAGTTGGCTATTTTCTAACAAACTCAGAGTCTTCACGTTGTAATCAATATTTGGATATTGTAATTTCTACGCATTTCTTTCTGTATTATTAACTTACCACAGAATTTTCTTCTACCTTCATTCACTACATTAGGATATAAGTCTTCATATTGTTTGGGTACCTTATAAAATAGAATTGACAACTTATAAAATCAATGTACGCGCGTAAATAACGGATTCGACATTGTTTTGATTTATAAACCCATTTACATTTAACTGTCTGTATTCAAAGAAAAGGTAAACCCTGAAAGGACATTCTCAGTAAAAACTGTGGTTATCGTTAAGAGTGCGAATTAGCTTACTTATTCCGTTTATATTGTACTTATGTTGTCAATTATGTCCCTGCTTTTAACCTACCTGAACTGGAGCGTGAACTACTTGGTACGGCATATACAGGAAAAATGGTTGACTTTGGTTATGGTTTTTGATAGCACTAACTGCATGCTCTGTATGGGCCATCTGGAAAAACATTGAATGACATGATTTTGCAAAACATCATCACCCAGAAAAATTCACGCCTTTTTTGTAGGTAGGACTGCTCTAATAAACCCAAAGGACAAAACCCTTTAAATTGTGTAGGATAAACTCCACAAACATAAACACAACCGAACGACAATTTAATGAAAAGCCATTATCCTGGCAGACATCCCGTGGCGTTCACGTAAAAGATCCCTTGGCAGTTGGAATTCGATATAAGAGTGGGACATAGTGACGCTGCCCTGGCACAATTTCCCTCATAGCACATGCCCGTCTTCACCAGCCCTGATGGGGCAGAACAGTAGCGCGTTAAACCCCATTGCATTTATTCTGGCAGACAATTTTACAACAAATTGCATTTATTCTGGCAGACAATTTCACAACAAATTGCATTTATTCTGGCAGACAATTTTACATCAAATGGATGATCAACTTACAGCAGAAAAAACATTGTTATATTCTTTAGCTGGTAGAAGCTGGTCTCTGTAATCCAAATATCCTCCTGTAAATAAATATACAACTTTGGTGGTGTAGACTTCTAAAGCTTTAATAATATACTTGTTGTCTTGCTATTGGAATTTGAAGTTAGTAGTAATAATAGCCCGATACCCATTTAATGACTATTGTATGGACTATCCAGGTATCATCAAAATACTAGTTTGACGTTAGACTACATAAAACAGTACGTATAGTTACGTAGTCGTAGAGCTCATAAAGTCCATTAGTGGTTTTAAATTGTGCATTTTATTTGAAATTATTTCCGAATCGATCTAAACATAACTACTACAAAAAATTCCAAAACATTTGTGTTCCCAATTCTATGTGGTATTAACTAGGTTTTGAAAATAAATATGATTCATCTTACCAGAATGATGAGTAAAATGATCTTCGCCTCCTCCATAAAAGCCAAAAAATGTATCAAAACCTCGGAATGTAGGGGTACACGCCCATTTACAGAATCCCAGATGCCACCTAGTAAATTATACAAATAAACATTTTATTGACATTCAATACACGTCACATTATTAATAATTGCAACAGAATAATAGATATTAACAACATGTCACATAGTTAATTACAGAAACCGTAGCGATTAGCGAAGACTATATTTATAAATTGAGTGCTATGCTGCAATTGGTTTGGTGATACCCCCGGGCCAAATTGTTGACTGTAGGCCGGCCCCAAAGAATCAAGATTACAGCCTGGTTATTAAGACTGTGTGAAAGGAAGACATTTTGAATAATGTAAAAACAAATGATATAAACTCTATATTCAAGTATGACTGACTGGACACAAAGTTAATGTGCGATGTTTTAATTTTTGGATGGACACCCTGAGGGTCATACTATATACTGGAAAACACCGGAAAACATCGGAAAACAACCGGAAAACACCATTTTATACTGAATACCGGAAAACACCCTAAATACCGGAAAACACCCTTAATACCGGAAACACCCTAAATATGTAACCCCGAGCCTAACCCTAACCCTAACCCATTTCCACCACACTAACCCTAAACCTTACCCTAACCCTAACCCGTTCCCATCACCCTAACCCTAAATCTTACCCTGACCCTAACCCTAGACACTGTATTTTGACATACCCTTTGCCCTGTACTACCAACAGAGAGAAACCACACTGCAAATTTTTGGGAAGTTTCTTGACCAACCCAAGGATCAGGGTATATAATTATAGTATTGGGAGGAATATGGACGATAACTCGACACCACGACACCACGACATATTTTTAGGTTGTTTTCCGGTATTTAGTGGTTTTCCGGTGTTTTCCGGTATCTAGTATAAAATGATGTTTTCCGGTTGTTTTCCGGTGTTTCCGGTATATAGTATTGCCGTCACCTGAAATGAATGATTACATCCGTCGACTCCTCGGCCCCCTTTCTACACACAACTGTTAAAATTGTACACTATACTTACCCCATGCTACAAGTAATATAGTGAAATTATTGAAAACAATGGCGGTAAATATTAATAGTGTGGATATCGTATTATTACATACTTTCCTGCAGCATGGGTTGAATATCCGAGTTTCTTTAATTCTTGTGGTAAAAACGTATAGTTCAATGATGAACATGCCGGTTGTCCACTTCCTAATACATAATGCTGCAATAAGAAAAGTAGATAACAGCAATGCTATAGAATTCATAGAATCAGCGATAGAATTTATATTACCCTGTCGGTAATACAGTAATGTGGTAAAATAAAAGATTTAAATATTGAAAATTGGAAATAAAATAAAAAAGATGGGCTTATTTCTGATTCATTTCATATACATGAAAAACGTTCATTGCAGTAAGAATGATATACATTACATTCACCGAATTACAAAAGTGGTTGGTTAAAACGTATTATCTAATATTCCCTACCTGTATACCTGATTTAAATGGGAAAACACTGCTCATAAAGGCTGATCGTGATCTGTAAAATAAAATAGTTTCCCCAGCAAGAATCACATTTTTGCAGTATTTGACGGAATGTTAAAACCGGTTCGAGCATATCTCACAGATCCGATCATCTTTCATTAATGCCTTTTCGACAGTATTTTTTTTATCTAGGCCAGCGATCCTTTTTAAACTTACGTTCCCATCCCAAAAGTCAATGCCAAAATGACTGTATGGTCAGCCCCCCCCCCCCGCATTTATGCTTTAAATAGCGGAATTAACAGGTTTCAAAGACATTCGCAATCTTGAATTCCTGATGACAGGCATTTAAGGAAGTGCAAGAGGTAGGTAAAATTAAAGACTGGATATTGAAATAAATCTGAAAATTATCTTCAACATGTTTACTGTGGCCATTATATGCGTAGCTGAACTGGGGAGTATTTGACGGAATGTTAAAACCGGTTCGAGGTTTCGAGGAACCCGTGCTGAAGCTAATAAGAAAAACATGTAGTCGCACGAGATACTGCAGTCTGTCATAGTCGCTCTTTTCCCGGCTTTACAAGCAATACTCTTTATTATGCAATGTCTAAACTATACGCAGCCCTGTATAACGTGACGGAAATTAAATGGTAGCTGGCTTATTTTCGCACGTATACAGTGAATGGCCATTTTGCTCAGTAATCCGAATCAGAATTTGGTTATTTTTTAAAAAATGCGTTAAAGATTTAAAATTTTGTTTAGAACGGAAAAAATTAACTATTAGTCACCCCCTACGCTTAAGACATTAGCAGAATTGATTGTGTATATCTGAAATAGACCCGATCAAAGCCCACGAGCGAAGAGTTTCGGGACGCTATAAACTTTTCAAAGTCGAAGTTAGGAGTGTAACACAGTAATCATTAAGGTGCATAGAACTTAATGAACTCTGCTAGTTTTGACAATAGATGATATAAACTTTTATCATTGCACGATCTTATTAAATCTAATTAATTCAATATCTCCAATACAAGCTATACATGATCTGTGTTCAAGATCCACGCGGCTTAAAATGTTTATGCAGATGCCGTGACGAGATAAAAGAATCAATTGCAGATATGACTATGTGCCTTATCTGTATCCTGTTAGTATATATAATTGAGTTGTTCACTGACAGTTTGTAAGCGAGGAGTCGGGGGACAAGAAAGGCTTGGACGGGTGTATAGACTCACCCGAGTCTAACCGCTGCCTTGGCAGAGGGGCAGAATAGTAAATGTCGTATTATGTAGATGTGTTCCTGTAGAAGAGTAGTTCCCGTAGTAGTAATAGTTCCAGTATTATGTATTGATGTTGTATTCATGTTGAATGTATGTAACCGAAGCTGTTTTAGATACCTAATGTAAATAAATCCTGTATCTACGAAACTGTTATCTGTTATCACTACGATAGTGTTACAGGAGTTACACACTTTAATTTGAAGGAAAAACATAACATGCTTATTACGAAGGTCACGACCGTGTACAGGTTATGGAAAGAGCCTGATTTTTCAAATTCTCTAATGGATATTACAAAATAAATACAAGGAAGAGTGAAGCCATGATTGTCTCGGATAGTGGGGCTGATAAGTAACATTTTTTGGTCGAGTTGTGTGCTTCCGGAAAGAAGCGTGAAAAAATGACGGGAACCGCGACGTCCCTCCAGCCATTCCCGCAAAAAATCGAGAAATTCAAAATGGCCGCAATAAAACACGTTATCATCTATAAAATGTTTTCTGTAAGTGCGCCGATTTTACTGATCTTCATGCCCATACCTATGTTTTGGAGGTCAATGAATCCTGTGAAACACATACGAAGACTCATAATGTTCTCCTTCATAGTGTTTTCTAAAAAAAAGGTCTTAATTCTAATCGAACAGTTGTATTATTTGCAATTTCTCCTTTGCTAAACGGATATAAAGAATTATCTATGTCCCATTTCAGTGGAAACTACCTATAACTGATCAAACACAAACAGTGCGTGAAATAACTTTATTTAACGTCCGGGTCCACCGAAGTGATATCTCAGACAATCCACATTTCAATCACCATGGTATATATGCACACGATAGTGTTGTAAAAATATTCAATAAACGTCTGATTACATTTAACAAGCTTTCAGTATCATTCTATTTCAGACACAAGTGATGGTCATCTAGACAATCACCTACCATGTCCAAAAGATTTAAACTCCCCCTCGGGCATGTACCACAGTTACATCTGTTCAACCGGCTAACTTAGACATTTTATAGACCAATTTCTCGATTTTTGGTGTGAACGACTAGAGTGACGTCGTGGTTCCTGCCATTTTTGAAATTAGCATACCCATAAAACCCATGCTACTTTCCGGAAGTGCACGCTCATTTCACATATCAGACCCACTAGGATGTTCAGAATGCCCTGTAAAGTTGTCTTGCTATAATAACGTATATGTTTTCTAAGTTCTACTTACGGTGTACACACAGGCTGGACATATGATTGGTTTAAAATAACCCCTTCACGTGCAAGTTTATCTATATTAGGCGTTAGCATTGAAGGATTTCTAAAACCTACATCATTCCAGCCTGAAAATAAATTGTATTATAATTTAAATTAAGGGTTCGATACAAATCTTACTCAAATATTTTCTTTATCAAAAGGCACTTACTAATAGCACGAGTTGTCTCATTCTCGCTATTCCCAGTGATCTCATTCCGTTCTACTCCACTATATCCTGGGTTTATCGATGGGATATATGCACGTATTCTAATTATCGGTCCCTGATCGTAGCTTAGACGTGTGGGGAAACAGGAATAACCATTGATAACGACAAACGTTGAGGCGAACATACTCCATGGCAGGCCTTTTGGCTGATGCAAAACGCGTAACGTCTATTTAAATCACGTAGCGGGAGGAATTCCGTACTGGATTTGGCGAAAATGTACATTAATATAAAATGTTAATATACATAAATAGCTTGGGTTTTTCGTTTGATACACGAAAAGAATAAATGGTGAAATTGATATTATTCGTCACTTTAAATAAAATACACGTAATCTGATCAAGCATTGGGTCAAGGATAAATATGCATTACTCAATACCATCACTATAAGTAATTGGGGCAATGATAACTATATCAGTTACCATTGCATAAAAAAAATGCTGACTGGGGGTGGATGGCCGAATGGTTAGCACGTGCGCGCGCTGTATCATAAAGCCTGTCATTGAGTCAACTGGCGCGGTTTCGAATCTCCGGTTGCGCGTGATGAGGAGTAAGGTTGCCTGTCCAATCTCGTGGGTTTTCTCCGAATTGTCCGGTTTCCTCCCATTGCTAAAGACCCCTACGCGCAAGCGAATTATTGAAACAAAATTAAACCATATGTTAGTCCCGAAATTACCTATTTTTTGTCGAGTAGTCGCGTCATTTCTAGATAAACATATCGTAAACAATCCTATTTTTTTTTAAAAATTGGGGGGGGGGGGGTAATTAATATATGATAGCGATAGACCACCATACGGGTGATTTGCTATCTCAGCCTCCAGGGAGGTTAGTCCATAAGTTGTATGTACTTAGATAGTTTGCCGCCACAAGAATGGTCCCCCCCACCCCGCCCCCCGCCCCGACTATTCCTGGTGAGGGACCTAGGTGGTCTTAAGTAGGGCCTAATAGAACTAACCCTTATTCTAATAGTCCCCTGCTTTCTCCGGAAGAGGGTGGGGTGATTATGCTATGCAGATTCAGTTTTACTCGAACAAAATGCACAATGATACAACAACTTAACTTATAATAATACATGTATTACATGCGCCCACTGCGGACCCCCACTGCTACTTTAACACCAAGTGCAATATTTTTTATTATACGTCTATTAGTATTACAACACCAATCAATACGTCATTAGTTTTAATGACATAGTCACTATTGAACAACGCTATACTATCTAACTATAGTACTTACCTAAATCATCAGCTACTATAAATACGACATGCGGTTGTTTTAAGTCTGCTTCTATTAACACTGAACTCAACACAGCCAACGAAAATATTGCGTTAACAAGAAAAGCCATTTTGATTGTTGACTACACGTGATAGCGTACAAACTCTTGAACTTCGACCTAAAAGTTATTCTTACTCTGTGTGGATGCAGACCACCATTAATTTTCCCGTTGACTTCAATGTTAATTCTGGCCTCTTTGCCCACCTCCAACTTTACCCCAAATTTTCGTTGGGCTGAATGCTTTTCACTACAGACAGAGGAACAAATGGCCATATATTTGCATTAAAATTTGTATGAAGTTGGCCATCAAAATTTTAAGATACACAAACTTGAAGAAGCATACTAAAAACATGTAACTAATTGCGTACATAGTCCCTTCCATTCTCCACGCAAGTCTCGCTATTAGTGTGGACTGCAAGGGAAGACATCTCTGTTTGGGAGATTGGGTCCATTCTAGACGCAAAAATTAACAAAAATGGGCATGTAAAAAGGGGAGAAAAGAGACGGATAGAGATATGCTATAAATAGACGTACTACAATTTCGAGATGTTGAATTTAATGGTGGTCTGCATCCGTGTAAAAAGTAAACTAGTAGTCACATACGTCCAGCCACTTGGTAATATTTAAAAGAAAAGCAAGCGTGGGCCTACTTTTATATGCCTATGCCTAAATGTAAAACTGAAAACTCTTTTCCTTCCAGAATTCGGACATCGCTGCCGGACGCATGTGTTTTGGGGTGGTATATTCATGATTCTTTTTGGCACACAAAAACAAGACCGACTGATGCACAGGCCCAACACAGGACAGTTGCGCTGCCACCAGATAAACATCTCAGGTGCGAGCTTTCTAGGGTAGGGGCATGCTCCCCCGGAAAACATTGGGGCTGATGGTCAGAAAACACTTAGTCAAGTTTGACCACCGATCGGCGATTTTGTTAAGATCGATCGTGGCCGCCAATAGTTCATTGAGGTAGGCTATTCTTGTTTTGTCACTGAACGCATAACACTATTTACTATTTGAGCTTTGAAAAACTGTGCGCGTATTGTGATATTAAATCATATTTTTAGGCAATCATAACTATACACAAGCAGATAAATTAAAAAAAACTATATATTAAGTAATTTTGGCATTGTTTGTACCTCACATTAACGCACCTGGATACTTTTTCAGCGCAAACTCCTCTCGGTGTCGTGTCTAGATCGTTATCGTATTTGCGAAGTCTGAGTGATGTCAGAATTATTTGATTTTTGGGATTAAAAACGTAGACTAATGGAATATGTCAGGATGGTTAAATTCCCACATGAAGCTTGATATATCAACTTAAAATATTATCGGATGTTGCACATGAAGCATCAAAATTTCGCAACATTTTGGATATCAGTAGATTTCATTGGTCCCGATCATTAGGGTGTCACATAGCTCCGCTGTCTTTTATTCATTCAACCTCATTTTATATACTATAAAGAAATAAGACGTGGGTCACTAGAGAAAGGCGTATGCGCTCAAGTTGCGGTGATAAGCTATAGTGTGTTTTTATCATGATGAATTTGTCTAGGTTTTGTTTATTATCTATATCAGTTTTATTTCTTCATGTTGAATACAGTACAGGTAAGTAAAAAGAATGTGTTTATTTTTTCAACAGTCAATTTATGCATTCTAAAGAAAATAAACGGAGCTTGGTTGTTTAATCCTGTATCAGTATTTCTTATCCTTTAAGGTCCATTGTTTAGTACTAAGTTTCTCTCCCTTTAACCAACTGATATATACCATAGATACCACCCCAAAACCATGTATTATGCACCAGAAGCGCCCTGAAAAACGATGGTTAATTTCCTTTGATAATAACGTATTTTAATTATAGTAGAAGGCTACTTTTACTTGTGTAAATGGATGGATTACGTATTCATTCCCACTCGAACGACTAGATTTTAATTTCAGGCGATTTGTTTTATTTTGTGTTAAAATTTCTTGTTCATCTAATTTTGTGGTTGTTCGTGTCGATTATGAGGCGTCAAAGATAAACATTTGAATTTTATACTTGTATTATCTGTCTTAAAGGGACAATGTCAGTACGCCAGAACATAAAGATAGATTACCAGACAACATAGCATACGCCCATGGAAGATAAACTGTCCGTGAGGTCGACAATGGTTGTCGCAGATGTTGGGGTAATGGAGGTATTGGGGTAATGGAGGTATTTACAAGACAATTTCATATAGATCAGATTATAATTTTTGTCCCTTTAGGGTTTACCAGGTTCAACAAAGTAAAACAAGGTCCATAATTTTTTAGCAAAATTGACATAAATTGCTGGAGTTCAATAGGATTCTTCGTTTCACTATTTTAAATGATGCATATAAATTTCAAACAAATCCGATAAAAAAATATGCCATTCGATTGTTATTTAACAAGGTTCAAAAAAGTGGAACAAGGACCACAACTCTCGATGTAATTGATGGAAATTGCTGAGATTCAACAGGATTCTTCTTTTCACTAATTTATATTACCGGTATGTATTAAAATTGCATACACGTCGTATAATAACTTTTGCCCTGAGAACGTTCACAATGTGCAACAATGTGAAACAAGGGCCATAACTTTAGACGTATTTAATTTATGCATTAAAATTTCATAGAGCGTTCACAAAGTGCTACAAAGTTACACAAGGGCCATAACTCTAATAAACGGGAATTGCTGTGGGCGTATATAAATAGATAATAAAAAGGGAATATAATGTAAATTTACGTCAAATTACTTCATTTTGGGTGGTGTTATTGCCGTTTAGTCCCGATTGTCATTTGACACCATTGTTACGATATTCTAGTTTTAAATTAAATGTGGATAAATGTATAATAAATGATGTATATAACATTTGTAGCAGATTTAGTTCTAACATAATCTTCAATCTAAAATTGTCTATCGACTTTTTTTCTAAATTCACACGTACGTTAACCGGAAATTAACATTCTTATTATTATTCTAGTTTCAGGTTTTATATGTTTTGTATGTCCCTCTAATACCACAGATAGTAATTGTGAGAGTTATAACGATAATATTAATGTTGGTATACCAGATACAAGTTCTTTCTGTCGGATACTTCTAGAGGCGCAAGGTATGTATCGTCTTTTCCACCAAAAATACATTGTCTGGTAACTGGAAGGATCGCTGGTGTTAAAGTTAGCGTACTACCATCTCCATAGTCCATATTCCTGAAGCGATAACCAAAGAAATCCCTCTCTGGCCATTGCTGGATTAGCTTATGATACTTGCGCCTGTGAGGGAGAGTGTCTATTCGTCCCGTTCTATCAAATCTATCCCAAGACAGCCCCTCGTTTAATCTGGGGGCCTTCCCTAAAAATTTGGACAGTGATTAAAGGTATTAAAAACGACGAAAGTGTTGTTCGTCTCAAAACAGTATTGTTTACACTATATCCGTGATGATAGCCTCGTTTGTCACTCAATTAGTTTTTCTGCAATATTCTGCTATGCACTGGTTAATTGGGCATAATAAAATCGTGAGTCATGACGTAACGTTATGTAAACATATTGTACTAATGTGGAACTCTGTTACGCAATTAGCGATTGGTAGTTAATCGAACTATTGACCAGTAATAATTTGGAACAAGAATTTGCTTTGTTTAAAGCATTGAGTAGTGGGATTAGCTCTATAAGCTCGCGAAACACTGCGCCGAGTATGCCATAGCCTGACTTTATTTTGCCGGGTCATTTAGACAATTGAGGCCTAACCGGTTTCTACCTCCAGTTTTAGTGGTAGAGTTTGAAAACTTTTCTCCCAAACTAGTATTTTCAAATTCTTCAAATGAAATAAAGCTATCCTGCATCGTACACGAAACGTATCACTAATATCAGTTAACGGGAACGATAGTTGGGTCTTGATTTCGGTACTCTCCATCAACCTTAATTTCCACCAAATAACCGTAACAGTGATTTGGACGATTAAGTAGAAAATAATAGATTCGGCAGTCCAGTGATTTAAATACAAAAATACAACAAAAAGTTGTAAACGTAACAATAATAAGAAGTACTATGAGATGTTCCCGATGTTTAGTTAAACTATGTTTGTGTATTTATTTTGAAGGTGGTAATGATGGAGATCTGTGTAAGAAATATCCCAGCACTGGTTATAAAGTAACATGTGACATGTATGGTGGAACTGTGTGTACAGATTCTTGTGGTACAAATGGTGGAACAGTTCATGCTATAAATACAATCTTATTATTCTCTGTCTTATCTTATATCTGTTATAATTATTTATAACCGGTAAAATAGTTAAAAGTTCAAACCAGCAGTGTAATCATGAACATGATTAAAATTGTATAAATTATTATTAAATAAATTGATTAAAGATACATTCACATGAAAGTATTTATATGGTAGTTATTTCCAAAATAAGCAAGACAAATTTAATGTATGGAATGTAGACACACGTGGGTCCCCTGAAAAACACCCAGGGGGCGCGCACAGGACCAAAATGCAAGGGTATCACTAACTGGCAAACCATAGGCTTGTTGTTTGTTGGAGTGACGTAGAAAGGGTGTGGTGGGTTGTCTAGTAGTGTGGCTAATTAATCCGTGGCAATAGAACTGGCAGAAGATAATTCAAAAAAATGTATTCACTTAAAAAGGTAAGGGATGCAAAGCTACATGATATGTAATAACATATGAAATATGAAACAACTTTTAGTTTGTAGAATGAATAAATTTCTAAACATTTAATCAATGGAATGAAAAACTCTCATACATGGAGATGCTAAATTACACTTTTATATAACTGCTTTAGTATATAATAAGAAATATATATTCTTACATTGGTAACTGTACAATTATTATGACATACAATTACAATCATTGTTAAAACACTATATTTTATTTCTGCTTTCTTTCAACCCTAAAAAATGTACATAGCCTACCAAAAAAAGAAGCGACCAGTACTCATTTGCACATTTAGTGAATATAGGTATCATTTATTTTTCTTCTAAAAATACTATGTTCATATAATGGGAACAGATCGAGTCTTCATACTGCTATGTTTCTTTTCACCCCTCTTGTACTATTAAGCGATAAACAACCTGCTTGACATATTTTTTAAAAAAATATCTGTTCCCAGATAAACTGACCCTGACCCTGATTTTACAGGACCATTCCTGTGTTGATACTAATTAGTCTTTGTTTTAATGAACTATCTTTTCCCCCAATTAGACATATTCAAAATCAAGATTATATATACCGGTACTTATTTGGGATATCTATTGTAATGCATATTGATAACTACCACATTCTCCTAATGCTCCTCTCTCTACTCTGAATGCAAAATACCTGTGACCCATAGAACAATACTGGCTTGACAATTGCATCAAATATTATTGCAAAGGATATGCTATATCAACATTTTAAGAAGTTAGCCTTTACACTTAAACTATACATTGATTTTATCCGACATAATCTACAACTAAATAATTAAAATAAATACGAGAAACACTCTGTTTTGACAAGTTGAATTACATAAAAGCAAAACATAAATGGACTTAAAATACACCCTTGTTTAACACCCGACAAGCAATCGGTGTGTGGTGGTATAATGATTGAAGTTTTAAAAACATAAACTGATTTTTGATTGCATATTTTTCAATGTCAGAGGCATTTTCCCATATACATCCTCTGGCAAGATTAATGACAATGTTATCCTTGTTCTATCTAATTAAATTAGACTTCGATATTTAGGGTAAATAGACAGTATGCATGTCTAAGAGAGATCTGGCACAAACTCTCAATAGATAAATTAGTTTTAATATGCTTTTAGTCCAAATATATTATCAAGTTACAGTTTTATACATTGAAAGACATCTTTAAGTTACTAGTGATAAATATACATGTATCTAATCTCATTATCTTTATTTATAAATAGATAATAGATATAATATATTGCATAAAGATATTGTATATATATCCAAAAATATTAGCACAACCGTAAGGCTGCACTTCTTCGTTTCACTGTATACGATATAAAAAGATAAAAGGCATACCGACACAAACTAATTTCAACACTGGTTTAAAAACAGTTAAACCTTTTAAATTACTTTTCAATTATCTTGGAACTATTGATAAATAATGCATATCGATATTATATATAACATATTGCAATTAATAGGAACATTTAGCTCGTGTATGATGCCTTTTTAATCAACAACATTAAAATTTGTTGTATATACATATTTATACTTTGATCACACAGTTGTTTCTGGTTACATGTTGATTATGATTGATAAAGATGCTACCCTGATCGTAAAATCTTCTGCTGATGTCAAACAACAAAAGAGCCTTTTCGAAATGTTTAACGAAGTATAATTGTTATTAACACAGTACAACAGATAAGCATTAGTATCCCACTGCGAGAAATGGTTGCTCTTCCCGATCCTGAAAAATTAAAAAAAACGAGTAAGGTTTTGATTAATTGCAAAATGTTTAAAAAAAACATTTAGATATTATACCCTTTATCCTGTATGGAATATATCTAAGGAACAGATCCCCAAGTAGGTAGATACGTTTTAAATTGATGATCATTTCACCTTAGACAATTTTTGCGATTTCTATGCTGAATCTCAAGTATCTTTTATTACTCAAAACAAACACTCGAGCAATATGCATATTCTATCCAACGCAGCTAAAAGTGTATGCCTAAGTGAAGCGAGCAGGGTGGATTGGAGTTATTTGTTTCTTAAAATAAGAGAATTACTTCTCTGATTAATCATTGTACAAGCCCTTTTTCATATTTTTGATGTGCTTCGTCCCTATGGTTAAAACTTGAATCACGGCAACAAGTGAACTATTGTTACATAACATCGAGTTTCAATATGATTCTACATCATCCCTTATGGCAACACCTACATGTACCCACTCTTTACATCCCACTTATACCTCGTTGCCAGTGGCAACCTTTGATAAAAGTGGCCTGTTTATTTCCAATACAGGCTTAAAAGTATCCGTTTATCAGAAATGAACAGTACACTTTTTAAAAAGAGTACTGTTCATTCCCGACAAACGAACACTTCTACACCGTTTAAGATACCATTCAAGCAATAAGTAGCGGACGTTTAGTCCGGCCCAGATCGCAATGATAACGATAGCTCTATTCAAAGCAGCCGGAAAAATCACACCAAACAAGTAGTCAAAATCACTGTAACAACACAAACCGGGTGGAACAAACTGGCAGTTCAAAAATATATACAATAAAATGAAATTAAAATAAAAACATATTACAAAAATCAATTATTATACATATCAATTGGCATCTATTCCACAATTTGGTTTGATTTATATTAATATGCAAAACATATAAATTAGAATACTAAATAATTATATCAATTGTGAGGATAGAAGGCGCAGTTCTCTTGCTGGACACTTCACGGGCATTAAAAATAAGCAGGATGAAAAAGAAACGCCTAGAAAGACATACACTTTATTACAAATAATTCGCTGATGCATACTTTCACCAGGAATGACCTACGTTTCGCATTTCCTTTACACTACATTTAATAATAATATTATTAATATCGCAGTCCTCTTCGCCATAGACAAGTTGTTTTGACGATGTGGTCTAAACAAACACGTGATAGTTTTACTCCCAGCGGTATACCAATACGCACGTGTAAATACTATTCAGGTCGTCTCTCCACTGCGCAATCATTCTACCATGAAATGTAACGTGAGGCTCCAAAAGGGATAAATGAAAGAGCATTTGACACGTTTCGGTTGAAACGACTCGATAATAAATACTATTTTCACATTTCCCTTCACAATGCTCGATAGAAATGTGATGTAAGTCAGTTATTAGCACCTTTCCTCGGTGTATCGGTGAATATCAGGACAGTTTTGGTCGGGGACCGCCTCGGCTTCGCCTCGGCTGAACCCCCGACCAAAACTGTCCTGATATTCACCGATACACCTCGGAAAGGGTGCTAATAACTACTATAAAATGTACAAATTGTCTGGACGGCGCAATTAAAAACTCTCCTCTGCTATGAATTACCCCTAATAGTGGAGGAACGACATTAAATTGTGGTGATTCGGCCCAAAAAATCTTAAAGATTGTAGAGAACCTGGAGTAGCTACAAAGAAGTAACAAATAGTTTACGAAAAAGTTTTGATAAGGTGAAAAATATTCCGGGTGTCAACGAAGTGACAGAACTTCGAACTACTACGAACAACACAAATATGTAAAAACCAAATAAGAATCACTCACAAACTCCAATAATCGTTTACGATTTATCCACGAATCAGAAAATCTTTTGGTTCGGGACGATTCGTAGCCCATATGAAAACAGGCCCGGGAAGGGTTTTTTTTCAAAGAACTCTTACGAACTTCAAGAACTGCCTGTGATTTATCTACGATTCGAAAAAAGTGGATTTCGGGCGATTCGTAGTATTCGTAGCGCATGTAAAGATGGGGGAAAAGAAGATACTAACAGTATCATTGTCTGCGCTAGACATGTCAAGATTATATAATGTACCTTTAAAGATATTATACAAAGATAAAATACAAACCTCCATTGGAACACTTTTCGGCTGAGTGGCACGGGATTTCAATAGTTACTGTACCTAAAATAAAGTTAACACGGTACATGTTATTGTAAAGGGTTTGCGGGACAATAATGCTAGATCGAACACTCTTTACGTTTTAGGTATATAAAAGGCTGCTGATCCAATAGTCAGCGTATAACAAGATTATATCTGATTTAACAGAAAAAGAAGCTAGGATAAAAATAACATTATCACCATGCAGAATTAAAAGTAGTTTTAATCAAATTCACACTGGCCCCAACAGTATTTACGTCAAGACCAATACTCGAAGAACAAAATCAGATTCCAAATATCGCCGGAGTCATATAATTTTGCAGTATTATATAAGTCTGTATGTACTAAAACATATTATTTTCATCATTTTCTGAGGGGGTAACCGTAAAAAAAATTGTGAATTTGGTCCACTTGGCATGGAATGACTCATAAAGTACTTGCCAATTAACACTGTCTCCTTGTCTTTACACTCTTCACATTTTCCCTGATCATCAGATATAAGCCTCCAACACATTCCTGTTGGACACTTGCACTTCCGGTTCTTTGTAGAGCTGCAATCTTCACTAACATTTTGACCCCGTTGACAAATGTTACACAGTTGGCATTTAGAGGAATTATTATAGTCTATGTTAAAATGCTCAACGGGACACTCTTCACACAAAGATTCATCCCCGGAGTATCACATGGTTCTTTCATGTAGAAGCCTGGAGAACAAAGTCGACACGCTTTCCCATCCTTCGTCTGGTAATCCCCAGGCTACAAATACCAAGATATTTTGATACAATTATAACAAGCCAACAGCGAGGCTGATGTCTCCCGCCGAAATCCAAAAAAAATAAGATGACACATATTAATTAATCGAACATTTATTTTTTTTCTAATTATTAGCTTTAGCTCAAAATTTTTATTATTGAACTTAGTCAAGACATTCGCCTAATGATCATCTACATCAAGTTCAAAATTCTACCTCAATTAAAAGCAGAGTTATGTTCAAAAGTCTTGACCAATAAAATTGCTTATCGCTTCTTAGCCTAAGCAGAAAATTTGCACCATCGAACTTAGTCAAGGTAATGATTAAATGAATCTATATTCTGAGTTACATTGCTATCACTTCATTACAACTAAAGTTAACGTGTCCCAAAGCATCAACCAATCAGATTGCTTATTGTTCTGCTTACCCTCAGCAGAAAATGTTGATTATCGAACATGGTCAATGTATCGGTGTAATAAAGCTAAAGCTATACACCAAGTGTCCTCACTCTCACTTAATCAGAACTTAATAAGCATCAACCAATCAAATTGCTTATCTCTGCTTACCCTAAGCAGAAAATGCTCACCTTCGAACCCCATCAAGGTTTTCACCTAATAGACACCTATGCCAAGTGTGAACATTCTAACTTAATTAGAATGAGAGTTATTGTGTTCCAAAGTCTCGACCAATTAAATTGCTTATCGCCCTGCTTACCATGAGCAGAACATGATCATCATCGAACACAGTCAAGGTATTAATGTAATGAAAGTACACACCAAGTTTCATCACTCTCACTTAATTAGAATTAAAGTTATCATGCCCCAAAGCATCAACCAATCAAATTGCTTGCCTCTGCTTACCCTAAGCAGAAAATGCCCATCTTCAAATTCCATCAAGACATTGACCTAATAAACGCTCACACTAAGTTTGGACATTCTAACTCAATTAGAATGAGAGTTAAAGTTATTCAGTTCCAAAGTCTCGACCAATCAAAGTGCTTATCGCTCTGCTTCCCCTGAGCAGAAAATGCTCATTATCGAACTTAGTCAAGGTATTGATGTAATGAAACTATACACCAAGTTTCACCACTCTCACTTAATTAGAACTAAAGTTATCGTGTCCCAAAGCATCAACAAATCAAATTGCTTATCTCTACTTACCCTAAGCAGAAAATGCTCATCTTCGAACGCCATCAAGGTATTGACATAATAAACACCTACACCGAGTTTGAACATTCTAGCTCAATTAGAACGAGAGTTATTGTGTCCCAAAAAGTGTGACAGACAGACAGACAGACGGACGGACAGACAGACAGACAGACGGACGAACCCATTTTAATAGTCCCCTGCTTTCTTCGGAAGGCGGGGGACAATAAGTACTGGCTTAAACGTGAAATCCAATGGTGTAAATATTACCATTAAACAAATCGAAATGAAATCGACAAATAAATTAAAACGAGAGGATCGGTAGAACTTCTATATTTTGTTTTCACAATGATGGGCAATGTAATGTATTCTAATGATGAACACAGCAGTTTGATTTTATTCACTAATAAATATGGGAGATTAGATAACGAGTTGGCAGTTCTCACTATAATAGTTAAAAACTAGATAATGTAAAGGCATGTCCATGAAAATATCAGTCAAATTGATCCACTATGAACCGAGGAATAAGCGATTGAAAGTTCCGCATAGCCTCTTTCATCATTACTAAAGTCGACACGACAAAAATCTTAGTCTCGATTATCCATTTAATCGTTAAATAGAGAAGGAAAGTTATGCAGCAAATCGGATCATAATCCAACAAATATCACAAGCAAGCGTTGACACCGATGATTGATTATGGCCTGGATACGTTAACTTATGTCTAATTAATAGATTATATAACATTTCAGGCCTAAAGTAGGACCTATAATAGGAAGATTTAGCTCTTGCATAATGTATGTTTAACCAGTTCCAACCGTTTTTATTATAAATTTGGTCATTATTCTTTACAATACCCAATCATTAGGCGTCAAGAATATAAATTGGTTTTAAGTTCTGAGGTTTTCACCATTAAATTATATTATTGTGTATATTAGCTTACCTTAGATTGGGAATATATAGAAACTACACGTACTAAGGTAAAAACTGCTACAGGGATTAAGGTGAGCTTATTCAATCGGAACATTCCTGAAAAAAAGAAAACAAACATCTAAATACATCTTAATGGAAATCCGTCAAGGGAATTTCCGATGAAAAAAATGCGGGACTTTCTTTAGACTTTAAATGTTATCAAAATTAATTATTAGATCAAGACCATAGTCAACTCTCAGGGCCATCGTTAGTCTACGATATTTAGTGGATTTGAATACGTATTGTGATGGATGATTTCGTAAAAATAGATAATCACGACTGTGTTTGTTATATTACCAACGGTAGCAATGACGATCGAGGCTGGCCTAAAATTAAAATCGCTGTCTCGGTTCAGAGTGCAGCAATTTTATAACAATTTTGTTTCACATGTTTATCTAATCTTACCTAATGCCACTTTAAGTAGACATTAAACTCGATTCTACACAATCTCACAACACTCTAGTCAATCTTAAATCAATGAACTTGAATATATATAAATTATGCTACAATACACAACTTAACATGGGTAACAAGTCCAATTCGAACACTGTAATCTACTCGCCCACGGATACTTGTTATATGAATTTTCATATTTCAATAAGGATACATATATGCGCAGTGATATATTTTAATTATAGAAAGGGGTTTTCCAGTCGGGGCCATTTATAGGGTATTATTAATATTCGATTAATGCCGAGGTAGACTTGATGTAAGTATTCAGTACAAATTACTTATATTATTTATATTTGTTGTCTGTCTTTCTTAGCCCAGTCGGAACAGAACAGTAGGATCCCATTTCATTTCATTATATAATGAACTAAGTATATTGTATATGATCTGTATGCATCAAGTTTATCGTATCACTTAACTGTGCGATATGAATAATTAGAACATGAATATTCACCTACAGTTGTAGTGCTGTTTACAGTGTTAATTGTATGTTTAAAACGTTGGATATAAATCGATCTGAATCGATGAAATGTATTTACACAGAAAGAAGTCGGGAATTCAACTGGTACCGCATCGACAATGTATTTTATACTGTGTCTTGGATTGATGTACGATACATCATACAAATCGCGACAATGTCAACGATTAGGACACGAGTAAATTCAATATCCGCCTGTTTACTGTGTTAATTTTGTTTTTATAACGTTGAATTTTAATTAAATGTTCTGGATATAGACGTCAGAGAAGTGTATCTTTTTACGAAAATAGGGACTCCAGTTTTCAAAATATTTGATTTTAGTCAGAAAATCGGTCTTTAAATTCGTATCTGAATTAAGGGGATTTGATGTGTTCATAATAGGGCATGTTCGTTGTTTCGCTAAAGTCTTCTCTTAAATCGGTTATATCTTGGCAATTGTTATATCCGTAGACATAAAGTTTTAATCTCACAAAATATACAATCCAATAAAATCTACTAATTGCTGTTTTGACCCCATCAAATCGTCATTTTAACCTCTTGCTTTAACAATATTACAGGCCCGTTTAATTGTAAGATAATTACATTATACTAAACGTTTAGGGTGGCAACACGTGTAGGTGGGAAATGAAAAACTTCTTTTGATATTCAACCGGTGGAATTTAGGGTGCGACTGGTTTAAAGGGAACACGACTCCTTTCTTTTGAACCTTAAAATTGACGAAAATGGGTCCAAAAGCACACATTGATATAATATGAATGTATATAAAGTAATTAATATTCTAATCAATTATCTTCAGTGAAATACCCGAACCGTCCAAGCGGAACTTTATTTACGCCCGCTTTATCCATTGAATACGTTTTTTTTTAAAAATATTATTTTGTCAATTTGTGAATCGGCCATTCCTACCGCATCGTACCTTGTGCTTGTAGGATGTGTTATCTTTGTTCGTTACAAATTGCGCCCGTAACCATGGAATACACGACTCGTGTACTGGTGTAGTGATGATCAAATGATCAGAGTGTCTTACTGTATTTGATTCTATATTGCATTACTGTAAGATAACAACATCAACATTGATTGAAATGGGACAATATTGAATTGTATTTCGTGTTTTTTATTACAAATATTTTGTATATTTTTAGCTCAACTATATAGAAGATCCTTTAATATATATTTTGCACGCCCACGGATAATATTGTATAATAAATACATGTGTATTGTGTAAGCAAGTGTTGAATGGAAATATAGTTTAACAATTATATACAAGATATGTCTCAGTCGTTAAGTTTAGTAATCAAATAACCAATAATGATTATCGAGTCACATAAACCCGTTTGGCTAAAACAGTCGATATTAATAAGACAAAATGACAGCAAAAATAAAATTTTATAATTTTAATTATGGACAAAATATGTAAGATGTCAATTTTGTTATTTGGGTAGTACGGCGCTGCTCACTAAACAACGTGTATCGGGGAGGAAAAGTAAAATGCTTATTTGTTCTATAACCAAATCCGACATAAATTCTCATTTTTGAAAAGCTAACCGATTTTTATTCTATTTTCTTAAATTTTAAAGTACCACTGTATCCAAGCTATAGAGAATTATATTTCTCCGGACGAAAGCAACTGTTATAATATATCTCATTTCAGGTTCAACAATGTTCATTAATAAAGCTGTGTTACCATTCATCACCACTCTGTATTTCTCAACAGGCTATCCCAGTCAACAGGTAAGATTAAATAGTTATGTGCGCTCGCCCGTAGAGTTTTATTAAAGAAATACGTTTTAGCTTTTTGTTATAATTTATAATGTTATTACATAATGCAACAATTTCCATATCGAAATTGTTTATGATAAAAGAAAACTACAATAAAGAAAAGTAGTGTGGAATGAAAGTTATCTTTTATTGAGCGAAAGAGAGAGAGTGTCGAGAGAGAGAGAGAGAGAGAGAGAGGGGGGGGAGACGTCAACTCGACACAAACTAGGTTATTCTGGGACTAACACATGGTTCAATTTTATTTCAATAATTCGCTTGTGCGAGATCCATGGGGTTGGACAGTTAACCCCACTCCTTGTCACGTAGCGGGGAATCGAAACTGAACCACTTGTCTCAAAAACTTTGATGCAACGCTCACGATTTTATAATTCTCCCCTCTTATATATTTAAAACTACGCCGTCCCTAGTTAAAGTCGCAGGTGGCTATTTGCATTTTCGGACAATATTTATTTTGTCGCGGATTGGTCCACGATAAAATACAATGGGCCGTTTTCGAAAGAAGATATAAGCAAATTTTGAAATGGTGTGTTCATTCATAACATGAACAATTTAAATTTTAAAGAGGCCTACGTGATCTTGATATTCGTACAATTATACTCTTAAACTTAACTTAAGATAAAATCCAAATTTTTAGTACATACATAAATCTGATTGGCTAAGCGCTAAAATCAATCTAATACTATCCAATCGAATTACTAAAATCGGATTTTATCTTAGTTAAAATTTCGTGAAACAGGCCCCAGATCTTGATAATCGTACAATTGTATTTTTAAAGCGACGTATATAATCGTGATATTCGTAAACATAGTTAAAATACTTTCTATTTCTTAATTTATCAAAATACACTGATCTAATGCGCAGGAAGTTATTACTCTGGGTTTAATCTTGGCTAGCACAATTAAAATTCAAGTTGGTACAATTTGTAAACTGTACCCGGCACGTCATAGTTTGATGACTAACACAATTCAAGCTGGCGTAATTTGCAGCAATACCCAACTCATTATAGTTTCATGACTAGCACAATTACAATTCAAGGTTGTCCAATTTGTAAGCGGTACCGATCTCATCATAGTTTCATGACTAGCACAATTACAATTCAAGGTTTGGCAATTTGTAAATAGACTGTACCCAGCCCGGATATTCTCTCTGTTTTTAGTAGTCTTCGCCGTATTTCCACGATAGTCATCGCTTTCAAATTAGACAAATCTTTCAGGGAGAGTCATATCAATCCGAAGATGGGCTATGGTGCCGGTTATGTCTTCCTGGGACGTACTTGAAAGCATCATGTAATGAGAATTATGGATTATCAACGTGCGAGACCTGTTCAAGCGGTACATTTTCTAACAGATCTAACTCCGCCACTCAGTGTCAAGATTGCTCAGGATGCCCGCTGAGTACCATTAAAGAAAAATCGTGCACACAATTCAGTGATGTTGTATGTGCATGTTCCAAAGGGACAATGTGGATATCTCTAAATAATGGACATGATGGCCGATGCGTCGATGAAAGATTTAAGGTAGGTTATAGTTTGTTTTTTAAAAGTAAATTAATGACGTACTTCATATAAAGTACTGTATAAAACACGTGTTATTATTAATTGCTAAATGTCATTAAAAAAATAGTTTTTGTTACCTACTATTTCAAAAACACATCGGTCCGAGTTGTCTCTCAGTGTGATCCGACTTGTCTTTCTATTGGTCCGACTGGTTTACCTGTTGAATTTACTGGACTTTTAGTTATGCAGTCGTATTGACTATGTGCCCATGGGCGCATTCACTTACTATAATCCATACTCCTAATTACCCTTTTCTACCTCCTGTTGTATAGAAAAGCCGGAATAGATTCACAATTATCAACTCTGTTGTAATTTTTTTCTACATGTTTCAGTATGTGTCACCAAATGGTTTAACCTGTCAGATGTGTCCAGAAGGAACCTATTTAATGTCATCTTGTAGCATACAACATGGAACGTCTATGTGTACAACGTGCCCACCACTGACGTTCTCGATTGAACCAAATAAAGCACTTTCCTGTGCTTCATGTACGATATGTCAACGTGGTCAACGTGAAACGTCTCCCTGTTCTAGAACCAGAGATACTATTTGTGAATGTCCCGAAGGGCACTTCTGGCAGATCATTTTGGAAGATCAGGGAATATGTCGACCACATTCCGAATGCAAATCTGGACAACTCGTAATTCAACCAGGTAAGTAATTAAGTTCCATACCTAGAATGTATATTATGTTTTTTATTACCCCGTTTATGTTGGGTAACCTCTGTCGAATTTATGCCAGGAAGCGGAGCGGATTAGACTCTAACATGGAATTGTTAAGATTAGTATAATATTTATAATATAGATAGTAAACGTAAATCGGAAACCACGGTAGCTGAGTGAGTAAGACGTTGGCTTGCTGGCACAGTTTTCGGTTCCAGTGTATACCAAGATTTTCTGCAAAATTTCACCCATAGACATGTGATATGAAAATTCTTTGGAAAAGCGTTTACTATAATAAAAAATGTTTCTGTCTAGGTGATATATTTGTAAGATAACTACGGATTGGAGTGAATGAACTAGAAGTCTTGACATCTGTTTATCACATATTTCAGGTACGTCAACTTCAGATACGGTTTGTTCCCGCAAAAAGGATGAATTAGTAACACCACCACCATCACCAGCTTCATCATCAGCTTCAAGCTTAAAGCACCAAACAGACACTAGTGAAAATAACAATCCGATGTTTCAAGATAATAATGACTCCACACAGTCGCCTACTATTAGCCGGATGTTGAATGCGATTTCGAAACCTACAACTAGGCCGAAAAGTCATCAAAATAATTTCATATCGAACCAATCTCAGAAAATAAGGTCTAAAGGTGCCACACATGCAACAGGAAGGCCTATAATAGAGATAGTTTTAACATTAGCACCCCCACATCCCTTGGCGACGGAAGACAAGAAGACGGTTACAAGAGGAAACAAACAACGTCTTGTTAAACGTAACAGAAATAAGAAGAAACTCAGACGGTGCCATATACAGAAACGTAGCAAAACTGATAAAAAACGTTGTCGCGAAAGCAGAAGAACTAGAAAACACGGACGAAAACTAACTAGAAAACAGGGACAAAGACGAACTAGAAAGCAGGGTCGAAAACGAACTAAAAAACAGGGACGTAAACCAACTACAAAGCACGGACGAAAAAGAAATCCATCTAAAGCAAAACTTTCATCAAAAAAAGAAATGAGTACAAAGAAAGACTTGCAGTACACGGTATTGCCTCTACGCTTATGAGAACACAGCGGTCACAAATCAAAACAGAGATCCAAGAATAGGGGGGGAATAAGTAAAAGAAAAATTAAAAGAAATCAAACGAATGGAAAGATATCCATTATACATGTATATCCTCATTAAGATACCAAATGTACAACAAATTATCCCTCTTCGGTACATTGTCATTTGATCTGTTCGGGCCTTAGTATATGTCCAGGCATAGCACGGAATTGACTTTGCCAACAATTCGGAATATATTAGAAGCCGATTTGTAGTGTTTCTATCTAAAATAGTAATTCTGACCCCTCCCCCTTTTTCTCTTTTGTGTGGTCAGTTTTGTTGATTGGTCAAGAATGGAGGATTAGGGTTTAAATTACCATTTTTATTCAGGTTTGGGTATTTATTCATTGTTTAGAGGTGGACGGATGACAGAAAAAGAAGTTTGCGAGGGAGTTATATACAGCGGATATGTACATCTACTTCAATGTAGTATATCTAAAAATTTGAATAATCAACGAAACAGAATGTGGTTTAACGTTCTGCACCGAATGAGCTAATGAAGGCGCACCTAAGGAAAATTAACATTCAAGTAAAAGATGAAAATAATGGTGGTCTACATCCACAACACGCAAGAGCTGTTTCCCCTGATCTTTAAATTTGAATTGCTTAGGTTCTTTCTTTTAACACACACACCACATGAAGGGGCCGCGGAGCGGGTCAGATTTTTTTTTTTTTTTTGGGGGGGGGGGGCTACTGACCATACCCCCCCCCCCCCTATAACCTTTTTTCGCTCTTTTGAGCTTTTGGCGACATTTTATTTTCACTATTAAAAATTATTGCCGGGGCTAAAGCCCCCCCCCCCCTAGCCCCCCGGCTCCGCGGCCCCTGCCACATGCACACATATATATACAATTATATATATTTAATAGTATTCACATCTTATAATTTATAATATCTTATAAGAAATATTTTCTAGCATAATGTTTTTGTATAAAACTTAACAAATATTCACCATCGAATGTATAGTATCATATAAGAAATATTGTCTAGGCTATTATTGTATAAAACTTAACAAATCTTCACCATCTAATTTATAGTGTCATACAATAAATATTTCTAGTATATATTTAATAAAAATCAAATAATAAACTTGCTGTTCTGTTATGGTTATCATGGTGACATGACCGTTAACATTTATAAAACATTTCCTTCCTTGACCGATATTAAGATTTAACCTGATAACCTTTGTTGACCCCACTGATCTCGTGTGTGCAGCATTTCCTAACTTGACCTTGTTAACCTCAAGCTGAGCTTTGAATATTAGAATTTTATTTACGACCCATTTCCCATGTTGACCCGGTAGCCATTTTTACGGTCTCAATGACCTCATATTTGCAGCATTTCTATTAACCCCTTACTTAAAGGGACAATGACACTCTTGCTGGCTTGACAGGTTCCGACAAAAATAATTAGCCTAAATCTAACTACTAGATGTTTAAGTGTCCTCCCTGTTGTGTAAATTATCCATTATAACCTATCTTACTTGTCCAGAGGTTTCGAAAATATGTTTAAATCCATGTTGCATTTGAAAGTGCTTACGTAAGGCTTTTCAAACCATGTTACGGCATGTCGTTGAATTTTTTCAATTTTTAAAATTAGGTGTGTTAAGATGAAATTTGTATCATTTATTAATTGGAATATTGTAAAATAGTACAATTTATGACCAGAATAAGGATTGGGACATATTATTCAGTTACAACAAGAGTGTTATTGGGGCTTTAAATGACCCATTGACCCCTGAATCCTTTTTGACTTTTAATATTTTTAAGACTTGACCCTAAAGACCACATTGACCCCTGTTTGACCACTTTCACCTCAAATGGACACTCTTTGCATAATGTATTTAACTTAATTAAATTAGAATGGGATTTAGGGTCCTACTTTTCTGCACCTACTGATAATTGAAGACGGGCATACGCCATACATTTTATTCTATGAGGAACATTTTGCCCGGACAGCTGCATCGCGGTCTACTCTTATTTTGAATCCTAACTATCTCACGTTCTATTACGTCCACGTCAACGTACACACGGAGCCTTTGTGTTTGTCCCATCCCAACTACTAACCACTGTTTCATATCAGGCCCGCGAACCTGCTCCAACCACTGGCAAACTGGAACGGGGAAACCACGCCAAAAAATACCAGAGCAACAATTTCGGCCAACCAGTAAGCGTACTATTTACCGCGGTTCCCCTTCCCCGTTTAACTTACTTGGCTGTAGCTTAAACAAATCTCAGAACAGTTTGATCTTGTCTCATTAAATGATATTCATATCTGTTGCGCAAAGTAATACCTAATAATAAAAAGAAAACAAATAGCGATCATAACACATACTCCGCGCAGCGTTTCGTTTGATTAGAGGTAATCCCACTACACACTGCTATTCTAAGTGGATATTGTTGTTTTTAATTTTGATTGGTCAGTAGTCCGTCTACCAACCAATCACTAGCTGCCCTACAAAAGCTTTACATTTAAAACGAGTGCCAGTATTGGACCAAATATGTTTACATAACGTAACGTCATGGCTCACGATTTTATTATGACCAATTAACCCGTGCATAGCAGAATACTGCAGTAAAACTAATTGTGTGACAAACGAGGCTATCAAGTCGAATGACATGTAAACAATACTGTTTGGAAACGAACATACTTTCACCGTTTTTAATACCTTAAATCACTGTCCAAAGTATTAGGGAAGACCCACAATAAACGAGGTACTGTCATGTTGCTGTTCTTAAAGGGACGGTCCCGAATTGAACAGAGGCTCAAAAATAAAAGTCTGAGAATATACGAAAATAAAACACCAAAATATAGGGAAATGGTGTATTTACCTTGTCTCAAAATTTCAACTCAAAATATTGAGTCGCTATGACGTGAACGCCAAAACTGCTTATCCGGACTGGTAAGAGTTCGGGTCAATTGTTTTGTTGGGTGACCTTATAACCGATTAGGGTTACTTGGGAGGGTTATGCAGTGAATAACCCATGTGCTGTACTTGATAGAAGAAAGCAAATTTCAACTACACATTATTTTTATAAAAAAATGTTTGGTTTAATCCAGATACCATAAAATACACCTTGGGGCACCGGTCTAAAATTCCAGATGATTTCAGTCGTTTGAAAACGTATCATAAAGACTGAAGTAGTTGCTCGGCTCTTGACTCAAATTTTTTAAGGGATTTTAACATAAAATTAAGCAGTTTTATTCCCAAAACAAATATCGGGATGAGCCCTTTAAGTGATAGCTTTCATTGAACGGTAAGAATAGACACATTCCCGCATAAGTTCAAGAAACAGACGCTATTCCAGCAATGGCCAGATTTCTCGGGCCATTGCTTCAGGAATATGTCATAACAGGGTGCCGATAATTTCTGCTTTTATTTTTAGATTTCAACATGTCAGCCATGTCCAGCAGGGACCTTCCAGTCTTCACCATGTCAATTTGATAACGGTCCACCATCTTGCAGTACCTGTGATGTAGGGCAATTTACAGATCGTCCAAACAATGCTCCTTACTGTGGCCACTGTAAGATATGTCAACGCTCACAAATAATAAAAACAAACTGTACTACTATTAACGACACAGTATGCGGATGTCCAAAAGGAAGCATCTGGCAGAACCATGTTGAAGACCACGGTCAATGTGTAACAATAAGCGTAAGCCCAAATTTATCTTCTAACCAGTAGATATGGCGTTAAGGATCAATTCCAAGCTATTTACCTAATTGTAGTGGATGTTGTCGTGCAGGAGACATGATATGCTTATGATTACTAAAACGCAGGAGATCAAACGTTTGTTGCACGCTTGTGTGTGGCAAGGAATGTTTAAGCCCTGCAACTTGAAAGTCTTCAACAATGAAACGAGGATTGTATTCTTGTGCGTGTTATAAGTCATAATTCCTTAAAACATGCTCTTCAATTCTGGATATGTCACCAAAAATTTGTAAACGGTCTAAAAGAAAAGTTAAACTTTACTGGAATTATTCGGCTAGACGTGAAGAGAAAACCCCGAATTGCTTTTATCAGTTCTATGCGTAGCCATTACCTATGACCCTAATAACATTGCCACCATTAATACTGCTGAGGGTGAGGTAATATGTGCAGCCTATCATAGTTGCTGGGTTGAACATTACATTCTTTGTATGATTTAGGGCTTGATATCATAAATAACAGAGATATGATTGAATGAAATCAATATCATCCATATAATTCACTATATTAAACCAAACTGCAAAAGAACCAACATCAGCAAATTAACAATAATTGTTATATCATATAATTGATTTTTTTTTCTTTTATTAGCAGGATTTGCCCATTTCTAATTGCCAGTTATGTCCAGCAGGGACCTTTCAGTCTTCACCATGTCAATTTGACAATGGCCCGCCATCTTGCAGTACCTGTGATGTAGGGCAATTTATAGATCATCCAAACAATGCTCCTTACTGCGACCACTGCAAGGTATGTCAACACTCAGAGATAACCAAAACAACGTGCACTTCTATTAACGACACAGTGTGTGCGTGTCCGGAAGGAGAAGTATGGGAGAAAATTGTTGGAGACCACGGTCGATGTGTATCAAGGGTAAGTGAATATAATACAACCTGATTTTATAATTTGTAAAGTAAAATCTGATGCATACGCTTTGGAGCAAACCATTGCCAGGCATTGTTTCTTCTGCCATGGAGACAGGCTCATGGATTAACCTTATGGGTAGGGGGCTGGGTCCTTGGACCTGTGGGGCCCCATCACATTCCGATTTACGGAAGCAACCCGTCCCTTACTGGGGAATGAACGAAAACACGGGGGAGATTTTAAGGAATGCCTATATTCACAAGGGAGGCAGTTTGATCTATGTAGGAGTCGGGGCTTAGAATCACCCGTAACAAACAATAGAAGTAAAGCGAAACGTTAAGTCATCGGAAATGTTCACGGTGAATATAAAAGTTTCCGGCCTAACCACAAACGGATCACCCAAATTAAACCAATCTGCTCATGTGTCTAGAATTATATCTTATCACGTGCTTGACCTGGCAAACATGAATTCCACATGCAATAATTTCCTAAATATACCTGTCAATAAGCACGACCCTCAATTTGTTCTTAAAAAGAAGAACCGTGATTGTAAGTATCTTCATTTGAAAAAACAAATACGCCAAAGTAAATATATGATGGCGTGAAAGACATTAGGTGACAACGCTCAGTAGAGCCAAATTTGCAAGGGGTAACATAAATAAAGAAGACGAACCGCGGTCTGGTATCTCTCGTGAAGGGGCCACCCAAGATAGCGCCACAGCAAAAATGACATTATTAAAACATCAGTGGAACAACTAATCCATAAACAATAATTTGCACACAAACAAAGTGTCTGTCGGCTGGGTGCACATAATTTTCAATAGTTTCCCGGGGACTATAGAAAAAATCAAAGGGCTTTCGTGGATCATATTGTGACGAAACCTGGGTTTACCACTTTAACCCAAAGTATACATAAAAAGAATGTGACGACACCAACGACCCGAAAGTTCAAAAGAACGTCTTCCAATGGCAAAGTGGTTTTGTACTCTGGAACTTCAGGAGCAAAATCATGACAGATTATCTAAAGACTTGTTTAACAATAAATGGTGCATATTACGCAGATTAATAAAATTGCACAGGTTACGTGATCAAATCAAAGAATTGTGCAGGCTAGCGCCGAAAGGTCGTGTTGCTCCAGGACAATGCTACAGTCCACACCGCATACGGGACTGTGGCTTCAAGATCCTCCCATATCTAGCTCCCGAATTCCCCCCCCCCTTTCCCACAACTCAAATTCAAATCTGTCCATGTGGACTGCAGATTTGGGATGGGTGATGAGGTCATCACTGTTATGGAGGAGTTTTATGGTCACGCGCCGAACAGTGACTTTGTGACAGGTTAAAATGGTGGAACCACGGTGGATAATTTTGAAAAAAAAGTATATAGAACTTTCCTATAAATCACAGAGATTGGAATGCAGATTAATAACTGCTGTCATTTCGACATATTTCAGACAACGACAGATGGCAAATTAGACTGCCAGACTTGCCCTGTTGGAACTTTCAGAATATCGTCGTGTGGTTGCCGAAGTCACACTCAGTGTAACCCAAATCAGAAAGTCGTTCAACAAGGTCAGTTTTATTTTACTGGTCTTTTATATTTAAAATGGTAGCTGTGGGGATAAATGGTAGGACTTAAACTAAACCCTAAAGCCCCCTTCATCGAAAGATGGCAGAGAAACAATTTTTCTTGGAATCAATTAAAGTTGTATTTAAAATTAGTTTTATATCTTGTATCTCGAACAACAGTCAACCCAACTTTTAATTGGATATCTGATAGGACATAAATCGATTCCAATGTCCAAAGGGTAGATAAAAGATTGGTCTAGCTTTAACCGATCGGTTTACAGACAAATTGTCCATTTTAACATTAAACAACATGGTATGATAATAATATATGACGACCAACAGACCAACAGGAAGTAGACAGTCATATTATTATCATTCTGAGCGACTGGTACAGATAATTGACTCAGTTGTAGATATATACTATTGTTTTTTTGTAGATCGGAATATCATTGCTATATGTGTCTGATTCTGAGTGGACTGGACCTTTCCCTGGTCTTTCTTTTTATTAACTTACTTGTTGGATAGGACTGGGAATTTATGTCCGATCAGTGATAATATTGGGTTATCTTTATAGGTACTGAAGTGTCTGATACTGTTTGTAAAGAAATTGAAGTTGCACCTGACAGCAGCGGAGATGAAACTAAGCCGAAAGAAAAAGGCGTTACACACAGTTTCTCAGGTGAAACACTCTCCTTCCTTTTAGCCCTTCTCTTTATTACCTTGAATGGAAGTATTACAATATAACACACTCCTAGTTCTTTCTACACTCGGTTGAAAGTCTTCGGGATTTCCAAACGCATATTATTTTATTTTACCGAGAGGTTATCGATTATCTCCGTGCTAGTTTGTACCTTTGGTGTTGTTCGAAATCCCGTCTTCGACCGCTAAGATATCCCAGGGACGTTTGTTTCAATAGTTTTTTATTTTTACTATAGATAATTTCGGTAATTAATCATTTCTTTTTTTTATATTTCAGGGATATTTCTTAATGTTATAATTATTGCATTACATTTTTTTGTTTTATTTTTTTTGGTTTTATTTGTAATTGTGTATTGTTTTGATCTGACAAAACAGGACATAATTGTGAAATGGTCAAACGTAAAACAGTGGTTACGGCGCAAGCGTTTGAACTGCCAATACACAGGGTTGAATTAAGGGGGTGCTGATTGGGTTGCAGCCAGTTGCCCCAATATTATTGGGCCCATATTAGTTCAGATTTATTTATATATAAAGCATAATTGTAATTTATAATTTTACTTTTTTATTTATAATGTTTGTATCAAATAAATCTATATATCTACAGTACTACTAAATTGATTAAGGCGCAGATTCACCATTAAAGTGACCCATAGCAATTAGCGTTGATTGAAAATCTTCGTTCGCGTGATGTCAGAGCGCTATTTACCCACGAGCGTCTCTCGTATATAAACGGTAAATTTGCTTACATTTCGAATCTGTGTAGATATTGAATATGTGGGCTATATTTCAGCCGCTGGATGTCAGAGTTCACGCAAAATTCACGTGACCTGAAAACCCCTAATGATATAATGAGTAATAAAACAGAGAGAGAGAGAGAGAGAGAGAGAGAGAGAGAGAGAGAGAGAGAAATGGGGTTTAACGTCCACTCAACACAACTAGGTCATTTCGGGACTAACATATGGTTTTTAGTTTTATTTCAATAATTCGCTTGCGCGTAGGGGTCTTTAACAATTGGAGAAAGCGGAGTGCCCGGAGGAAACCCACGAGGTTGAGAAGGCGCCCCTATCTCCATGCCCATACCCTCACACCTGGGCTCGAAACCACAGCCGCAAGCCAGAGGCCAGCTGTAATAAAACAGAAGTACAAATATAAAATATTATATTACAGAGAAATCCCAATCATACAAAGGCCAATATTGGCCAATATTCAATCTACAAAATAGTTAATTATTAAAACACCAACCAGCGGATGCCAGGCAGATGGAAACATACATTATGCAAGAGTTGAATCTTTCTATTGGAGGTCTTGTAGCAATATAGTCGTGGCGACATTGTTTTCAATTTATAGGCAAGGAATGGTGAAATTAATGATGGCAGTATTAATGATTTGACAAGTTAGTAGTTTCAATGAATGAAATGGGGTTTAACGTCCTACACTTCTGCACTAGTAGTTTCAAACAAATTCACATATATTTTATATATATAGTGTGTACTTAAATCAACTTCGGGTATAAATGACATATTGTTATATAAAAAAGAGTACAGAGCTGATTATATATGTTAACAACATGTTAACAGATATCTCATGGGAATGTTCTACAGGAAATTTAAGGGTTGGTTTCGACGTCATTGGGCTCACTTAACCAATCTCTCTAATTATTTACATCATATTTTGACCAATTAGATAATTGAATGTCCAAAACCAGCAGATACAAAATCGTGAGAATTTGCTAGGCTGGCTATTGGGAGAATGACTTTAGTTAATATTGTAGTACTTTCTTGTAACCATGTATCCTGCTATGCTATATAAAATGTAAAAAGGAACTGTTGCATTGTTATAACTGAGAAGACAAATGTCTTAAGAAAACAAGAAGAAGCAAACGCACAACGTGAAGTAGAATGAACGACACCTAGAGACAGGTTTTAGAAGATCACAAGGTTACAGAAATATGTAGTAAGAAAAGATGCATGGGTCGTATGTAAGATGTGGCGACCGGTTCCCAGAAACTCCGCTTTCCATGTCAGACAGAAAGGCCCATGGTGCTACAGTCTTTCTTTGGGCCTTACATACTATCTAAATAAACCGTAAAAATATAGAATCGAAACTTTGTTTATTATCATTTATTACTAGGTTCAGAGTAAAGCAATTTGTCTGATTTATTTTTACATATACTATTCAAATATACTATGGGGGCATAATACTAAAATATGCAATAAAATAAAACCAAGTACGAACAATCCAAACCATCAGACAAAATTCGAAGTCCTAAAAAACGGTATAGGCAAAATAGTGTAATATGGCAAAATAGTGCAATCAGCATATGGACTGTTCACTGTGTACAAAATACACGACAAAAAGTGGTAAGAGGTGTCCGGAAGAGTAAGCTTACCCTGCTGGCATGCCACATCCGTCATAGCTGCATCCAATCTATTAAGCGAAATCTCGGTAAAATAGCGTGATTGGCCAATGAACTATCGGTATGCCAAATACACGTGATGGGCAGTGTCAATAACGTAGTAGACCTATATTATCAGGGAGATAGTATACCCGTCAATGAAATATGTCAAAAATAATAGTCGAAAGAGACATGTCATATTTACCAATCAAATCAATATGACGGCCATAAAACTTTTAAAGGTTTTAATAAGTTTAGTTCGTAAGTATCCCTTTAGTTGAAGCTTAGATGACAAATGCCTCGATCTACTTAAAAAATCAGAATAGAATGAACAAGCTCTCGCGTAACGAATTAGCTGAGACACAAACACTCCATAAGCTGGTGATATTGGAATGTTACTACTAATAAATGGAAAGTTAACAATATGAAAGTCAAAGTCATCACGTTTATCGTATAGTTTAACTCTAAGTTTATGGCAATTGTCAAAATCGAGACGCAGATCCAAGTAGGAAGCGTAATTGTCACTGTCAGTAGTGTTTTTAATTTAGAGCTCATCAGGATATATGAATTCTATATAATCACTGAATTTTGAATTATTCAGTGATAGAACATCATCGATATATCGATAAGTGAAATTAAAATGTCTAACCAATCGTTTGTTGGATTTTACGAGTGCCTGCATGTACTCGGCCTCGTATGAATAGAGAAACAAATCAGCAAGCAAAGGTGCACAGTTGGTACCCATGGGGATACCTACCACTTGCTGATAAATTTCCCCTCCAAATTAATCAAAGATATTATCTATTATAAAATCCAACATCTGAATTATCTTGATGGCCGTGAACTTATTTTTGGAATCAATATTGTTCTGAACATTATATGTGGAATTGTAATTAACAACTAAATATTGATATCTAACATGTCCCGATTTAGTTGAAAAGACACTGTGAATAATGTCTTTTAACCTGGTTTTTAATTTGCTATGGGGAATTTTAGTGTACAAGGTGGAAAAGTCAAAAGTTTGTATAGATGAGACTGAAGCAAGTGATCTAGATTGCAAACCATCAAGTAATTCTTTGTAATTTTTCAAAATCCACATTTGTTTGATACCACTACGAGAGTATATTTTGTCGCAGTATTTTTGAATACCCTCTTTCACTGCCGTTGGTTATGAATACGAAAAAAGTCACTATAGAACCTAACAGAAGAAACATTTCCAGTTACATGTGACGCCCAAACGCACCAATAGCTACCGCATGGAATGCAGGTGATGCTTGGGATCATCATGGGGGTCCAACCCAAGATTTGCACGACTCTAACTTTGAATGTTACAGTCATTGTGGCATTGAATTCCAGGGTGGAAACATCAGTTTAATTGTTTTAGTGACCAGAAACAAATTTTGATAGGCGTCGGCTTATCCAAAATGAAAGGTTACGTGCCCTTGGCATGCCACAGATCGGCACAGCACAGGCGGTTGTGGCGCGGACGATAAATGTTTCTTATTCTGTCATAAGCAGGCTATGCTCCAGATACCGTGATACATAATCTGTACAGGACAGACCACGCTCAGGTCGACCAAGGGCGACAACTCAAGCCCAAGATCGATTTATCCGTACCTTGGCCTTGAGAAATCGTGTCATCACAGCAAATCAGATCAGCGCTCGTCTTCAAACAGACACTGGTGTGAGAGTGAGTGGCCAGACGATTCGGAATCGACTGCATAGGGGTCACCTTCGCACCCGACGTCCTCGCGCGATCCCTTGTTTGCGAGGTCATCACATTCAGGCAAGAAATCGTTGGTGTAGGGATCGTCAACACTGGGATAATCGACACTGGAGCAATGTGATGTTTTCAGATGAGTCAAGGTTCACTGTTGTTTTTTTTCGACAGACGTAGGAGGGTGTGGCGTCGTCGAAACGAGCGTTTCCAAGACGTTAACGTCATCAGACATGATCGATTTGGGGTGGTTCTGTTATGGCGTGGAGAGGCATCACTGTTGCTGGAAGAACGGTTTTACATGTTGTTGCAGGGCGTGTTACACGCCAGTACTACCGAGACAACATCTTAGCAGTGAATGTTGTGCCGCTCGCACGACGTCATGGCGGCCGTTTCATCTTCCAGGATGACAACGCAAGATGTCACAGGGCCAGGATCGTTACAGATTACCTCCAACAACAGAACATCACCACATTACCTTGGCCAGCACTGAGTCCCGACCCCCCCCCCCCCATCGAGCATGTCCGGGACATGCTTGGACAGAGGTTACGTCAACGGCAACAACGTCCTGCCATTGCCCAATAACTTGCTGCTGCGTTGCCACAGGGATTAAACAATCTGGACTAAAATTGCCTTAGACGTCTCAATAGGAGTATGTCACGTCGGATCTGCTTGTTTGGCAAACAGAGGAGGATTTACCCGTTACTGACTTTGTTGTGATGCTCTGGTAACTTTGCTGTTTGACCCCGGGTATCATTTTACCCTTATAATGACCAGTCTGTGCCTTACATAGTCTAACGATCATTTGGAATAAATCAATGAATGTGAACTTCATTTCAGTTTGTCATTTGTTTCTTCGTCAGTTTCATTAGGTGACTTTAATAACACTTAAAAATCAAATATACTTTATTTGAATAGTATATTATTACTCTCTTTTCGCTATCTATATTTTAACTATTTTACCGAGAACTGTCAGCTATCTATCTTATCTTACTTATTCTCCTTTAATGGATAAGAAACTCTAATTCAATGCTGACAAGTACCTTGTAATTAGGTATATGGAAAATCTGAAAAAACATGATTTATCTATATGTGTAGGTGAAGGCTCTATCTCCCCTTCAAATTCAACAAGAAACATCGATGAATTATTTAACAGTATTTGTAAAATTGGTAATTATCATCTCAGAAACATTAGCAAAATACGCAACTATTTATCAGTTGATTCTTGGCTCTTCTTGTACCCCCTTATATTTCCAATACTTTATATTGTAACCCTCGTGGGGGGGGGCGGGGGTAGGTGGCCGAATGGTTAGCACGTTCGCGCTGTATCATAAAGTCTGTCATTAGGGTCAACTGACGTGATTTCGAATCCCCGCGTGAGAAGGAGTAAGGTCACCTGTCGAACATCGTTGGTTTCCTCCGGGTCTCCCGGTTTCCTCTCGCTGCTAAAGACCCCTACGCGCAAGCGAATAGTCTAAATAAAACATCAGAAGTTGAATTAGACAGAATGGAAATGTTGATTATCACAATTTTATGATGCCGACACCTGTTATAAAATGTGGCTTTTCTAAAATGAGGCCCACAATAAATCCGACAGTTCCGTAGAAGATAACACAATTAATAATTTCCATATTTATTGTCGGACAAAGAAATGGATTATTGGATAATAAAGCTTTCGGCATTCCTTGATATATTTCGAGTGCTCAGAATGCATGCTGGTAGGGATATTAGGTTAAAAAATAACCATAAGTTTTATTTAGCATATCATTTTAATCACTGGGTTAATTCATCAATCAAATACAACTAAAGGAACGCCATAAATTAACTTGGCTCTTCCAGTGACCAATAATCCATTAAAGATCCACAAACAAATCTAATGTAGTAATTACGAAAAATTCATTTATTAAATACGGATGCGGAGATATGACAAGGTTGTTGTGGTCTACAAAAACTTCTGAAAATTAATTAGGAAAGTTGCACCCGCCGTTTCTTAAATTTAGGGTTTGATTACTCTGGCGTCTAAAGGAATGCCGGAGTTATTCCTAGGAAAATATTTATCAAAAAAGGTCTTGGACTCCGTGAGAAATACTTTAGCTCCTCTGCACATATTTTGAATAAGATCATAGCCAAAGAGTAACTCCTTCTGTTCCATGGACAGCCTGCGATAAAATTCAACTTTGGCCGTTTCGTTACCCTTAAAATTGGGAACTTCTGGAATTTCTGGCATTTTTTTAACATCCCTGTCGTCCTCGTGGGTCTTTTCTGCTTTGGCAATAAATTTCTGTAATAGTTTCGTTGCATCGTCTCCGTCACATTCACACATCTTTAAAAATGATATGGTGACTACGCCAGCTAGCTCATATTGGTTTGCCTTGTACAGTTGCTTCATGTTTGATTTGAGTTTCATTTTAATACTCTCAGTATCCATATCGTCAGTGTTATATGTCTCTTCGTCAGTTTTATCTTCATCGTTACTTTTATTTTTATCTCCTCTGTTATGTTTTTTTCCTCCTTGACGTCGCTTGACTTGACGTTTGCTATCATTGTCGTCGCCTTCACGTTCCCAGCTCCCATAACCTTTACTTTCTTTCATCATGTCGATCTTACCAAAGAATTTGATGTAAGCACGTCTAAGATCTTCTTCGCTATTCTCCATTGAATCACCACCACGTGGTCTTCTGCGATCTTTATCGTCCATGTGATTGCGGCGATTAGGTCTTTGGCGATCGTCATCGTCCCTGGGCTTTCTTCCATATGGACTTCTATCCTCCCTTGCACCCATTGAATCATCACCGCGTGGTCTTCGGCGATCTTCATCACCCATTGGATAACGTCGGTTATTTCTTCCGCTTTCTCCATCGTCCATGGACTTTCTGCCATGTGGGCGTCTTCCGGAACCACGTCGAGATTCGCCTTCCTTCATATTTCCACGACGTCTGTCACCATCATCATTATCATCATTGTTGCCTTCCCTGGGCTTTCTGCCATATGAACTTCTATCCTCCTCGCTACTGATTGAATAATCACCATGTGGTCTTCGGCGATCTTCATCGTTGCCTTCCCAGGTTTTGTCATCGTCTCGACGGCGATCGATCCAATCTTTCCTTTCAGATTGACGTCCCCTTTCTTTTTCGCTGCTGTCTTCTTCGCGGTGTGACATTGACATGTCATCTTTATCATTATGATGGCGTCCTTTTCTCGGTTCTTCTACCATACCAACAACTCGGACGTAGCCGGTTTTGTGACCCCCATGTCGTTCAGGCATACCGTCCCGTCTCTCCCATCTAGACGTTTCTTTACCATCATCGCTCTGATCTTTATGGGCACTTGTCCAAACTGTAAGCAAAGGCAACAAACATACAAGGTACAGAATCTTCATGTTCTGAAAGAAAATTAATAAAAAAATAAATTAATGTAAATATGATATACATTTCAAATATTCAATTCTTTATTCATATTATTGATACTATTTTCAAATAATATTTAGAAAAAATACTTTTAAATGTAATGCACATCTCAAATATTCAATGCTTTACTCATAGTCAAAATGTTTCTCACATTTTTATGTATTTAAAAACAGTGCCATAGCAACACTATATCAAATGATAACATTTAAATATCTAAAAAATGATATCTATTATTTTTTTAAAAAAATAAATGATGAAAATGATACTATTTTTAAAAAAATCATTAAAATAATGCTATTTTTAATTGAATCGGCATAATGGTACAAATTTAAAATAAATCTTAATAAAAATCAATATACAACCAGTAAAGGTATCTCAAAGTCCCCAAAAACAGGAAATATCAAAAATTTCGAGTTTAAAATTTAATTCAAACTAAATCATACGTGCATGTTACACACACGTTTGACTAAAATTTAAACAGAGAAAATAGGAATTCGTTATAAACGGAAAAGAGAACCAAAAAGGAAGAAGAGAAATTTTGCAGGTTAGGAAGAATTCCACTTACCAGATGTTTGTGATGAAACCTGGATGATCAACTCTGATGACCGAATTAATCGGAAGGCATCTTTTATAGAAAATGCTTACAAAAATACAATGAGTGAGCAAATTCTTGATGGTGATTAGTGACAACATAATTGTGTTTACTCGAAACAAAGAAAACATAAAATAGTGTCAAAACAAAACAACATTAGGTTTACATTGCTAACAAACGTAACAAATTACCAAATAACCACCCAATCTTTAACATGTGAAATATCTAGGTTTCAATTACCAATTTTTTGTTTAAAATCCGAATATGTGACCAGCCCATTGCTAACAAACCCACAATCTGATATTAACACTCCAAATCCCAAAACGTTAAATTCACATTATGTTGTAAATAAGTAAATAATTTAGGTAGTTGCATATTTATTTTTGTATCGGATATACATAGGTGAACACAATACAATTGTGATACTTTTGGTTTTAATGATATAGAATCATTTTTGAGTGCTACAATTTCATTTTTGAGAATAAAGAATAGAACTCTATATAATATAACCTAGCGGCATTATTATACCAGCTATCTGATTTTGTAACTTTAAATTGAGTTAATTTAGACAGCTATTTTGTTCAGGGGTGGACAGAAGCGTAGGGTTTGGTCATGGTTCTCAAATTGTTCGAAGGTCATACCCCAACTATATCCCTTTTATTTGATGAACAAAAATTGTTGCCATTCTATTCAACAATACACCTTGGAGTTATCTCAACATAAAGTGCTATATTGACACGAACTTTTTAATTAAAGTAAAACAAACAAATCGACCTCTATTCAGTATGTAATGCATTTTATTTATATACTTGTTTGTAATTGATTAAAGGGTCAGTGCTAGTTTCTAATAAGACATGGTAAATAAAAGAGGTTTAACTATTACATAGACCAAAAGCAAAAATGTGAATGGTATGGTATATTTACCTAGTCTTTAAATTTCACATCAAAACATTGAGTCGTTTCGAAATGATGAGGATTTTAGTATAACGAGGTATCATTTAATGTTACAAAGGGTGTAATGCTGTTTATTAGATAGACCCGTGGCATACAATATTTCAATCAGATAAGTCTAGGTGATCTGTAATAATTTTAGGAGTAAAGTCATCACGAAATACACATTCTTCGACTTTTCCGATGTTGACCGATAAAATTTCTCGCGACTTTCCGGTCTGGTTCCTCATTTATAGTGGTACCGTACAGTGTGGTCGAGTCTGACAAGGATGTAGCATATTTAGAGGTAGTGGATTAAGACGCATTGGGGTCCTTGTGTTGGGGGGGGGGGCTCCGCCTAAAGAGGTTCCGTTTATATTGAAATAGCTAATGCCTGATCTATTTAATGATTTGACACAATGTGAGTTAAACGGAAAGTACAATCTCAAATCATTGATTGATCAGTGGTTAGCAATGTATGTCAAATTTCAAATTGTTCAGTAAAGTATAACGCTAATTAAATCTACCTATCGCAGGTTCTTTTTTGATAAATTGTTATCATTTAAAAGAGACATATCTTTAATTTAATAATGCAAACATGACTCGTTGGGCTTTTGATATCTTATATTTAGAATAAAATGAAAATTTCAAAATTGGCACACGAATTGCGTGCGATTTAGCTCCTTTAAATATTTATTAACATGACAAGTCCATAACCGACTCTCTTGGATATCGGATGGTCAAGTTTTAAATAGATTAGATCACCGAGGCCATTTAAACATGTTAAATGGCCTCGGTGATCTAATCTACTTAAAACAATAAAATATATAATCGAGACTTAGTCTTGATTGTCAAATACAATTGCTACGATAATAAATAACCTGTTATATTTTTATACGCCGACATTTTCATGTGGACGTATTATGTCGTCGCCCCTGTTTGTCAGTCCGTCTGTCCGTCCGTCCGCGAATACTGTTAAAAAATCGTATATCAAGGTTGTGGACCCTGTAGAGGTCAAAATTTAAATTCAATTTTGATGAAACTTGACATGCATGGTTATAACCCAAAGATCCTGGTTCCTTTCGATATTTGCGCATATCGGATCATAACTTCCTGAATTATGGCCCCTGATTATACGCAAAATCACCTTGGTTTAGCTTGTGGTCCCTCTGGAGGTCACAATTATTATCCGATTTAAGAAATCGTTTGATTAAATCACCGTTTCCTCCTAAGGAAGGCTGTGTTCAAATTTCGGGAAAATCGGACCAAAATTGCCATACAAAATTTAGCCTGTGGTCCCTCTGGAGGTGACAACTATTATCCGGTTTGAAAAACCGTTTCATTATATCACCGTTACACCCTAAGGTAGGTTGAGTTCGAATTTCAGGAAAATCGGACCACAATTGCCATACATAATGGCCGCCGCTTGTACGCGAATACTGTTATAAAATGGTATTTCGAGGTTGTGGACCCTGTAGAGGTCACAATTTTAATTCGATTTTGATGAAACTTGAAATGCATGGTTATAACCTAAAGATCTTCTTTCCTTTTGATATTTGCGCATATCGGATCGTAACTTCCTGATTAAAGCCCCTTATTATACGCAAAATCGCCTTTGTTTAGCTTGTGGTGTCTCTGGGGGTCACAATTATTATCCGATTTAAGAAATCGTTTGATTATATTACCGTTACCCCCTAAGGAAGGTTGTGTTCAAATTTCGGGGAAATCGGACCAAAATTGCCATACAAAATTTAGCTGAAAATCTGAACTAACCGGACTAATGGAGATGGACATGCGCTATGCAGCGTGCTTCGAAGAACTTTTGCCAATATAGCGGCTCCACGACCCCTATGTTGAACAGGATGTTGTGGGATGGCATGTGGGAAAACTAGGTTGTATTGTGGTTGTTGGAGTCAGACCACAATATAATACTATTAAAGATGCATTCCCGGGTACAAACTTTGTGATTTGACGATATATTTGGACTAAACACATAAAGTAACCAATCTATCAAAAACTTGCTTCAATTCCCTTTCAAAACTGTAAGTAAGCTGTTGTTAAACGCAATGTCTGCCAACTTAACTTCATTGTGGGAGGGGCCATATTTCAAAATGTATCTATCATTACTTACTTTACATTTACCATATTATTGAGGCCTAAATAAATTCTTAATTATCTCTGTTAACTACTTTTTACACCTTTTAATTGCAGGGTATTTTGTACCCTGACAACCCGTAATGTTCCCAAAACCGCCTAACCATTTGAGCAAGAAATAACAACTGCTCCCTAACCTAAGCTAGCAGACAATAAGCCAGCAAATCCTGTCGGGTTGACAGTTAGTGATTACATCGATTGTTGATTGTTTTTTCAGTTGATGAAGCTAATGTTTGGACAAAGTTCACTTTCAAATTGAATGAAATTAGACTTAGAGAAGACTTCCAATAACGAATATGAAAGTGTCTTAGAAAGTATTTGATTACATACACCACGTCGAAAACCCGACTTTGCTTTGCGATAAAAAAAAAGTTATGCTGGGAAAACAGTCTTTTAGTAAACACAACACTGTGTACTCCTTATTATAATGATTCTAAAAAAAGTGGGTGCTGTGGTGGCGTAGGCCTACACAATGAAAATAAGTTTGTGGTTAATTTAAAGGGACTGTCCCGAATAGAACAGAGCCTCAAAAATAAAATTCCGAGTATTATGAAATTTAAACGCCAAAATATAGAAGACTGGTGTATATACTCTGACTCAAAATTTCAGCTCAAAATATTGATTCGTTTGGACGTGAGCGTTAAAACAGCTTATCCGGACACGTAGCCCTTTTAAGATTCCGGTCAATGCTTTCGTTGGGTGACCCGATAATCGATTCTCACTCCTTTGGATGTCTACACGGTGAATGGTCCATGTGCTGTACTTGATAACAAAAGGTAAATTTCACCGACACATTATTTTTATAAAATAAAACTCTGGTTTTATCAAATCACAGCATAGTACAGTTTGGGACATCGGACTCCATTTCAAGATGAAGAATGTGGGTTTAAGTTGTATGAAAAAGTATCACATATATTGAGTTAGTTGCTCGGCCCTAAGGTAGGGGATCTTAATGGATTTTAACACAAAATTAAAGAGTTTTATTCTCAAAAACATTATCGGGATTGACCCTTTAAACCACATGGATAATGCTGTTCATTATCAAATCAAATATTCCATATGCGCATTTTACGTCTGTACACCAATGCAGATATAAGTTGTTTTATGCAATATTATCAGAATGAAATATATCATGGTCTTTTGCGCTATTCCTAATGATAGTTTTTCTTGGTAAACAATAGTAATAAAGATTAGTGGTGAACTCCTTAAAACTATTATACACGAGTTATGTCCCTTGTGCTTTGCTATTTAGCTAGCTTTATAAAGTCCGATTTTGTCACAAATTATTTTTAAATTTTAACCAAAAATAACAGAAACAAATATAGATACATTGAATTAATTAATATGAGATATCAAGCAAAGGTGAGGATATTTAGGTATTTAGGTCACTTTGTGCTTCACAGGTAAATTCCGCTCCAGAGAAAAAAGGACTGGGTAACGGCTCCTTCGTTAGGGTAGTTGCTTCCCTTGTTAGTTTCCAAGGGTTACGAATATTATACTTCCGCTGTGGTGACAACAAACTAACACCAAGGTGCCCGTCCTATATTTAATATCTGCAACTCTGTGGTTGTAACATTTCATTTATACATAGCAAGAAGACAATAATCAGTAAGTATTTGTCATTGGTAAACATGTTTGACTTTCGGTCGACGTATATCAATCAAGGTAGAAGTAATGACTAATCGCTGTCTTGCTTGGTTGAGGAATTTGAAGTTGAAGGCACTTTGACTTTACTTTCCACTTTTGATTTCTGCTCCAACTTGAACCGGGATTATTCTGAAATAGTGTGCTATTAAGGAAGCTTCAAGCAATCATGTTTGACCCGACTCTCGTTTTTTAGAGCTAAGGCTAAGATATGCATGTCTGATTCCAAATTGTAGGCCTACTCGAGACGGCGGCGTTTCGCCCCATCTTCATCCTCTCTAAGCTAAGATTACAACTGAAAACTAAAAGTTCCACTCCCAATTTGTTGCTCTCGGTGTTGTTTTAAATGACAGAAAAAAAAATAATATACATAAAATGGTAGGCCTATATTCCGAAGAAACTTTATTTCATCAAAATATTCTAATTTAGTCCATAAGTTATGGAATTTTAAAATCTGTGAGATCGACATCATTATTAAATGAATAATAATAAGGCAGTGGATATTCAACCGTAAACGGCACTTTACTCTATTTACTATATCGCCGTAACTTCCGTTTGACATGCGCAGTTCTCTGATCCGTGGACTTAGCAGTTTTCAGCAGTTTTCGCAATGATGCCTAACCCGAACCCTAACCCTAACCCATGACCCTACCCCAAAAACTAACCCAAACCCTTACCATAACCACCATACGTTCTTTGTCTAACCTTTCTACTTTCTCCGTTTCTTATATAGGACGAAATAGCCATACTTGGATTTCTACGGTAGAACCCAGAGAATTAGTTTTAGAAGAAAATAAAATAATAAATATAAATTGTCGAAAATTATTCTATTTCGGTCAAGGGCTTATTTCTGTGGGTTTTGGTTTTAATTTAAGTACCAAGACGGTCAGTGGTTTACGTTTTTTTCCGTAAAACCGTGCTTCTGCGCCAAACTTGAAAGACGAAGTTACCGTTCTTGTGGAATATATCAACTGCGCATGTCGAACGGAAGTGTCGCACAACTGCGCACGTCGAACGGAAGTTATTATTTAACCAATCACACACGATGTATATATACGTCATTGCGATTTACGGTGCAATAGCGTTAGTAAATAGGATACCATTTACGGTTATATATCCACTACGTAATAATAATAATATTAATGAATATGTAATCAAAATTTATCTGGGCTTTGGCATTGTGCATGATGATAGGCAACCTGGTCTTCACTTTTAAAGGGATATTGCCTGTGATCAGTCTTTCGGCATGCTCATTAAATTTTGCTGCTCTCAGGTAAAGATAAAATTGTAAATTCTTGGTGAATGGCTTTGACATGCAAATAATAAACATTAATAAAAAAATGTTTCATGTTCTTTCATTAGGAAAAGATGCCGCGACCAAGATCAGCCCGATCAGATGTCAGTGATGCAGACATGGAGGGTCTGGCTGAAGCCGAACTTGTCAAACTACAGAGACAGTATCGATTGATGGATGGTGACAGGGCAGCATATGCTGAAGAATCACAGAATATGATTAGAAAACAAAAGTAAGCTTCAATTACTTATTTAGAGGACTGCCTGTATATTTCTGTTTGTATTTTAATAAATTAAAATTATGATGAATTAACCTCTTTCTGCTGGATCCGTGGACCGTAATATCTTACAGAAGTAATTAATTTGTTAACATTAACAATAAATTCAGTACAAGAAAAATGATATCCCACATCTGTTATCAAATTTTATGAGTGCATTTTACACCAGCAAACAGGTGCTATTGGAATGTATATGTGCAATGGTATCAAAAAAAAAAAAAATATTTGTTTGGTTGCTTTCAAATTTCTTTCAAGCATTGTATTTTGTTTGAAATGGGATGCTAAAACATTTTATTATCACATTATTATAACAGATTTGATAATTTGTCTCTTCCAGGTCTGAACAACTGATGCTAGAGAAAGAAAAACAAGAGTTGTTAAAAGAATTACGATTGGCTGAGAGTAGAAGTAATGAGATTCGTGATGAAGAAAATACTGATCAGTTGGTGACATTAGTGGAAGCTAAAGGTAAAACAATAAACTATTAATAAATTTTACAATACCACTAAGCCATGTAAGAAACTAAGGAATCCTTTGCAGAACTGAGAACCAAATTTGACAATATAATTTTTTTTAAATTAATTTTTAAGTTTAATTTAAAAATTCAAAAAAAATCTTTCATTCATTACGACTTCTTAGAATCATAGATTTAGAATTATAATAAGCTTTCTATATATTTACTGGATGAATGTGTATTCGACCTATAAATGCTAATTTATGAAAATTCGTATAGATTGTTAGTAATATTAAAATGGACATCATCAATTTAAATATTACAGAGGAACTTGAGAGTGGTATAGAAGAGGAGAGACAGAAACAGGCAGAATTGGATGCTAAAATGCGTGATGCAGAAAAGAAAATTCGAGCTCAGCATAGAGACATGGGTGGTGTTCACATGAGTTCCCAACATACAACACAGACACAAAAAGCATCAAGAATATTAGAAACAAGGCTCGATCAGGTAATTATTATCAAAAACATTTAAAGAAAATAATGTTTAACGCAGCAAGAAAACTCACAACCTGATTCAAATATTGCTATAATGATTTTAAATGTCGAATTTAAATTCAAAGTATAATACACTCAACAAAAATTGAACCATTGTTTGAAAATTTGCCATTTCAGTATTGATTGGCTAAGCCTGTGGAAAGAGAATCATTAAAATGTATTTCATAAGTTTAGTTGAAAAATATGAATAATTTGATAATTCTATTAAACCAATTATTTCCAGTCTAAGAAGAAGTTTAACCATGCCTTGACAGACAATGCTAAATTACGGGATGAAATTGAGGGCTTAAGACATGAACATAAGAGATTTGAAAACTTGTATAAAAAGTTAGAGAAAGAATTGAGACAACTGAGAAGAGAAATGGGAGAAATTATTGAATCATCTACACAAGCTTATGATTCTAGGTGAGCTATTACTCTTTATTACAAGTTCAATATGAATGCTGTTTGTTCATTAAAATTTCGAAAAAAACATTTCTATACATATAAAATCATTTGAAAACCACTGTAAAATTATAAAATTTCAGAATAATTTTTTAACATTTCAGAGAATAATTTTATAACATTTCAGAGAATAATTTTTTTTATAATATTTCAGAGAATAGTTTTATAACATTTCAGAGAATAATTTTAGTACATATTATTTTAATTTGTTATATATTAATTTATAGTATGATTCAAGAGAATAATTCATTAGGTATTATTTTAATATATATCGGGTCAAGGAATATGCTATTACACGTTTTCTTTACAATATGATTTTAGAGATGATGCTCAAGCCAAGATGATTATTCTGAAAGAAAAGGCTGATAAAGACATGCAACAACATAATGCTGAGATGAAAGAATTGGTCCGAATTATTGATCACGATCGTAAACTGAAAGAATTTATGGGCATTAAAGGACAAGAAAGACAAGAAGATCCACAACTTGTTGCATGGAGACAACGTAAAGGTAGGTTTATGTTTATTTGACACGGATTGATGTTAGATTTGACCATTTACTGGAGTTCTCAATTATGGTGTATAAGGGTTTAACTTCCTATCAATACTCAATAGGTTTTATCGGGTTTTGGTATTTGTTATTGTCACATGCAGAGGTGTGGGTTCGAAACCATGACACTTCGATTGATAGACCTTATGATCTGTAGCCCACTTAATCACTTCAATAGGTTACTAATAACTTTGGTTGAATAAAACTAACTCAGACAATTTTTTTAAAAATAATTATTATGTAATTTATAGAGGCCCTGGAAGTTGAGAAGAAGAAAGAGAGCCAGGAAGATTCAGTAGAAACATACGATGCTGCTGTCCAGAGAATCAAACAGATGACAGGAGAAGATAATCTTGATCTTCTCGTTCATAAATTTATTGAAGTTGAAGATAAGAATTTCGCTCTATTTAATTATGTTAATGAACAGAATAATGAGATTGAGAAGTTAAATGACGATATACAAAGTGTAAGTATTCAATTTATTGATAAAATATTTAAAGATTCTTTACTTCAAAAAATAGAAAATTTAATCTAATTAGCTTAACTTAAGCCCGAGAATGTTTTGTAAACTGGAGCCTGATTTTTAAATCATTAAACATATAGCCTACTATTTTGTTCATATAACCATTAATATCATATTTCCGTGTTAATATTATTATTATTATTAATATATATTGTTTTTTTTTTTCTTCTCCAGATTTACGATGACATCAACAAATTTAAAGCTCAGGGTATTGATATGGAGACACAAAGGAAATATATTCTTAAAACTCTGGAAGAGAAACAATTACTGGCCTCTAAAGAAGGAGATTATAATGAACAAAAACTTAAAGAAGTTTCAAAGATCCTGGATCAACTCAAAGCAGGTAGGATGAGTATCTGGACATAGGTCACTTCATCGGCATTTCTCTAATCCATAAATAACCTTGATTCTCCAACATTTGTCATTCTCTGCACATATTAACAAGCCAGTGCCACCTACAAGTATTGTGTAAATTCTTTCGATTAGTCTCCTTTTCATCTGATTAAATCCAAGCAAGGAGATTATCTACCATTGATATTTTCATTTTGTTTGGCTCGAGCAGTGAACGTTAATTGATGATTTTGCCCTTTCTAGAACAACCAATACCACTTCTAATTTGGGGAGTTCACATAGCAACCTACTTTTGTACTGTATTTAGAAGAAAGATAATGGCGCTATAGTATTGACATTGTTTAATTATGATTTATTTTGTATTGCAGGTATTGATTCGTTGTTTAGTAAAATTAATTGTGATAGGTCAGCTATTGATGAGATGTTAGGAGCTGCTACTGGTGTAACTGACAGTAACATGTTACAATATCTTGGCATTATAGAACAACGTACAAATGAATTACTTGCTGTCAGAGCCTATGTTAATACTAAGGTATGTTCTCTCATATATTTAGTTAAAGCTAAAAGTAATATATATATCTTAATGTCTTTTATTATGATTTGTGACCCAACAGATACTGTGTACTGCAGGGGATATATGAAGGGGATGCAATGACATGTTGGGAAAAGTCTCAGTCACTTTGGCAAATCCATTCTTAAGATGTTCATAGTGACAAAGAGTAGGGTCGCCTGTCCAACCTCATAGGTTTTCTTGAGTTTTCACCCACTGCTAAAGACCCCTAGCAAATTATTGAAATAAAATTAAACCATATGTTAGTCCCAAAATGACCTAGTTTATGCTGAGTGGACGTTAAACCTCATGTCTCTCTCTATGCAACATCAGTTATAGCATCTCCCCTGGTGTGCTGCTTTTGTTTCCCTTTGCATATAGTTTACCTCTACCAAAATACAGCTTGGATGATTGGAATTGAGAAATAAATTGTATTTAAGAACACACTGATGGGATATCCAGCCATGGATTAGATTGAGCAAGGACAATTGTCATCCTATTACAAATGTTGTATTTTTTTTCTAGGATCATGATAAATATGACCCAAAAGCTCCAGGTTTGTTAGGTTTAGGACCAGCAGCACCAACTACATTACATCCTATACAACCACCTGCTGTAGGGTAAGTTATACACTTAAGATTCTATTAGATGGTTCATGTTTTAAATGAGACATATGTTTCTTAGCAGTCATTTAGCATGAGACGGTTTCTATTTACCATTTTAAACATAATTATAACTTAAGTATACATCAGGTTCACTCAAGGTGTTGGCCGAGGAGGTTCATCGAGATTTTCTAGCTTGGTTTCCCCTTGTCAGTGGTGTAGGACAGGGGGTCAGACAAGGACAGCTGTCTAGTCAATTGGATGGAATGGAAAATCGAGGTCCTGTTTACACATTGGCATACATTTAAAATTTCCAAAACATCGAACTATAGATATGTACAATAAATCAATCAAAACTTTTAACATTTCTTCAAAATGAGAGTTTGTATACTGACCATAAATTGTTATTGATTTCAGTGATGAATATGAAAGTGATGGTAGTGAAGGAAGTGATGAAGAAACTCGGCCATTTACAAGAAATGAACTCCAAAATAAAGTCATGAAAACAGTTCACAAGAGAGAATCGGCTGCCAAAAAAGATATTGATAAATATGATTTATCTAACGCACGAGAAAAGGCACAAAAACAACAGAAAAAAGACAGCAAGAAAATGTAAAAAAATGACTAAAAATGACTTTTCAGTGTTTGCGACAGACATTAATAAGACAATTGTGCACTGTGTTATGTGTTGCCGTCTATTAGACAAGACAGTGTATTTGACTAATTTATTTTGAATTTTACTGATGACTTTCGACCCCCTACTAATTAGTGTTATTCACTCTACATTCATTATAATGAGACTCTTACATGTTATTCATTAGTACTTCATACCATTGTGGACTGAAGTTATACTGAATCTGCATCAAAGGGAAGTCCAAGCTAGCGTTACATCATTTGTGATTTTTGAACAATCATTTTTTGTTTACTTTCTTAAAATATGAAGCATTATTATTTACATTACTTGCCTCAGAATGCAGCATTTGTTTTTACTTTTTGATGGTAATATTATGTTTTTCTCATTTTTTGTGATTTCAATGTGTTCAGTCTAAATAAAAATGATGCAACTGAACATTTGACTATTCTGCTGAAAATAAAAGACTGCTGATTTTTAGACTGATTTTATAATTTATTGAAGATGAGAAGTGTCATTCCTGATTTAATTAATGATAAAAAAATAAACTGCTGTTATTGTTAATGTGTAATGTTTTTATATACAATCTGCAGAATGTGATATATAGTTATTACTTATTGTTATGTATATTGATATATTTGTATGCTATATGTAGATGTTAAATTGTGATATGATGTACTGCTTATAATAAACATTATAGAAGTTTATACCCATGAAATGTTTAAATGAAATGTTCAATATTGATTCATTCCTTGAAATGAAATGAATTAAGGAATTGAAATTGGGTTTGACATCCTACTTTTCTCCGACTACAGTGTGCTATGGGGCAAATTTTTCCCAGACCGTGGTACTACACTACAGCCTAGGCCTACTCTTTTTTTTAAATTTGACTGTAAAAAGGTCTTTTACATAGATACCATTGTGTGCACGGAACCCCAGTTGTCCATCCCATTATAAACCACTAGACACTGTTGTTCCTTGTCAGTCCCTCGATCTACATCACTGACAAGTGGAAACCACTGATCCATGAGGAACCTACTTGACAAACATCGGGAGCGAACCAGAGACTGCCAGTGTCTGCTCATTAAAGAACCAAGTAATTCAGATCACTAATTTGCAGGAATGTAATACAACAAAAATATTTAAATGGTGCAAGCAAGTACAATAAGAAACGCATTTATCCTTCTCCAATGTCATTGGTGTTTGTCCTACATCTGTTAGTGTTACTGGGACTGACACACTCAATTCTATTACCACATGCTTGAACATCGGAACAATTGAGTCTCAAAGAGCTGGTTTTTGTACAAAATATCTGAACTCTTGGTGAGCCCCAATGTTGCAATACTGGTTCTAGGGGAAATATTTACAATTAAATACTGTACAAAATGGACCACCAAACCCCTATATCTCGCCCCCCCCCACCAAAAAATCGAATTAGCCCCCTCCCCCAATATTTCGCCAACAATATAATAATTTCTTACGCGCGTTCTTTTGCTGACCACACTCTCAGCCCCTCCAAAATATTCCGCCCTATCTATATTTGTAGAATGCTTTTTTATCTTTCTACATTGGCCAATATTTGTAAATGTGAAGGTCACAACTTTGTATTCAATCGATCTGAATGACAACGCGTCAGTTAGAACTATACAGGTGTTGTCTAGTTTACTTCTGTCGATGTCTTTATTTTACATATTATTTAAATCTTTAATACTGACGTAATTAATTAATGATTATGATTCAAATAATCAGTGAACAGGTGTGTTGAAAAATAATGATTGCGGAAGTAGCAGTTCTTCTTACCGTCCTTCTGGTGGAAAGTAGGTCATATTTATATATTTATATAATATACTAAGATATAATATATTGGATAGTCTGTATGTGCATGTAACCAAGGGAAGCAACTGTTACAGAAGTTGTGGGCCGACAGAGATTAACAATTTGGAACTAAATGAAATGGAGTTTATTAACGTCCTACTGTTCTCTGCTCCTGAAGACGGCCGCCCATACAGTGTGCTGTGGGCGAAATTTTGCCCGGACAGCGACACTAATATATGGCCTACTCTTATATCGAATTCCAATTGTCAAGGGATCTTTTTCGTCCACGCCAATGTGTACATCACTGACAAAAGGAATCTACGTCGAAAATCTGGATGAATTTTCTCGCGTGTTACCCACTTAGACACCGTGATCCCTTAAACAATTTGATCTTTCGCGAATAGCAAACCAACAAACGACTGCTGTATTCTATTAATAAGATAGCAAGTTCACTTTCAAAAAAAAAATTGTTTGTGCGCGGCAATCGAATCAGTCGGTATATCTGTTTAAACTGCCAAATGCCAATCACGAAAGTAATAAAGAATACAAATTATTTTATTTTAAATATTGCAGACGTATGTGGTCGTGGCGGCCGTAGAGGTTACCGCGGATCTAGTAGTGGTTCGTAAGTATAAAATATTCTGCCCGAAAAGGTTGTTTTATGTAATAAAATCTATCTATCTATCTATCTATTTATACAGCCCACCCCCTACCCCTTGCAATGGTGAGCTTTTATGTGCTTACATTCTTCATACAAATTAGTACAAAAATCAGTACAAACCCTAGCTCTCCTGAAAAAATAAGTAAATGTTGTATGATTAGAAACAAATACTTTGATATTGTATGTCTTTACTGGTTTTCTATTGCAGTCAAATACATGGATATGATTGTTTTACCTTTCACTAGCCCAAATTTCTTGATCTGTTTGGCGATTGTCAAATTATGTTCTAAGGGGTCATTAATTTGTGGTGGGCGTTTTTAGTGCGGGGCGTTATCTGTTTTTTATCCGACGTCATATTACAAGCCTCTAATGCTGATTAATTTAAAGCCTTATTACACCCGTTAAGAATATTCATAGCCAAAACTGGTGGCAAATGTTAGTTAGGTATTCTATTCTTCCAAGAATTGTCACTTATAGTAATTTTGAATACATATAGCGAGGGGCGGATCCAGGAATTTTGAAAGGGGGGGGGGGCAAATGAGGGCCCTGACCGCGGAGTCGTGGCACGCCACTGAGAGGGGGGGACAAGAAAATTATCTGTCATTTACTTGCATCTGTAACCATCACAAGAGCTACTTGGCTGATATTCTCGGACATAGTTGGGTCTGAGAAAGGCACTTTTAGCAGTAAAAAAGGGCACTGTCGAAAATTAGGAGGGGGGGGGGAGGTGGATCCGCCTCTGTATAGGAGCTTGGTGGCATTGAATTTACAGTTGTTAATCTCATGTTGAATGTTGACTTGTTTTCAATTCATCATACCTTTATTATATTTAGTTTGGATTGAAATACCTTTCATGTAGATTTACCATAAATATATGTAAGTTCCGAAATGACCAAGCACCCAGTGCGTCAAGTGGACGTTAATCTCCATTGATTTTTCGCCCTCTCACTTATCTTGTCTTATGTTACTTTATTCCTAGAGGAGAAGATAGCGTATACATATATGTTGGATGTCTCATAGGAGGTGTCGTTGCTGTAATAATCACCCTGCTACTAATTTACCTCTGTTACAAACGATGCCCACGTCGATGGGAAGCTGCTGAAAATATCAGGAAGATACGTAGTATGGATACAGGTAGGTTTATTGGTACTTAAAAAAAGGCATTATTCAGGAGATATATATGTAAGCTCTGGGGCTTTGAGTGCCCCCCCCCCCCTAACCCGGGCCCAGGGAAATTACGACATACCTTATATAGAGGGATTTTGAGATATGAAATAAAAGTAGGGGAATAAACAATGTTGTGTAGTCATCTAGTCAAAAGAATACTGTTTACGTTCGTGAAATAGGGTTTAACGCCCTACTCTTCTGCCCCGACAGGGCTAATGAAGACAGGATACGCCATAATGTGCTTTGAGGGAAATTTTCCCCGGACAGCGACACTACGGCGTTATCGACTTCCAACTGCCATGGGATCTTATACGTGCACGCCAATGTGTACAAGGGACCTTGGTTTTTCGTCCCATCCGAACGACTATATATACGCTATTCCTTATAAGACATATAGAAATAGAATGCACTAAAAATAAACACACTTTATGGATATACTACTTCTGAATTTTATTAACATGCTACGTTTCAATACACATACAGGTATCGTTATCAAGCAAATATTTGCTTGATAACGATACCTGTATGTGTATTGAAACGTAGCATGTTAATAAAATTCAGAAGTAGTATATCCATAAAGTGTGTTTATTTTTATATATACGCTGCTCTTTGCCAGTCCCTCCGCCCGCGCCTCTGACAAGGTGGAACCACGCCGGAAATCCCGATGGACTTTAACGAGCCAACGTCTTACTCACGAGTCGAATCGCATCAACATGTATTACTTTTTTTTGTCAGAGGGGCATGCCCGGATGTCTTTTCATTCGAAATGTGCACAGAGCTACACATATATGTAATGCTATATAGATGTTAATGTATGTGTATTATTGTTATTATAATTTCTACAGAAATGATCAACGGACATATGTATTTTGTCAATGATAAATGTCAACCACATATCAGGCCATCATCTGATCCAGAATCCAAGAGTACCATCCCGTTTGATCCCATTCCAAACAAGCCATCAATTTATGTATAACCTGTATTTTTTTCAAATGTTAAATCAGTTTGTTACATTTATTTATTTTTAATTCCTGGTGAATAAATAATTTAAGGAACATCATCATGTAAATGCAATAATGGTTGTCAGTGGGTAAATTTACGTATATCTTACTCAAACCGTATATCTAAAAGCAAAAAATAATTCGCTTGCACGTATAGGGTGTTTAGCAGTGGGAGGAAACCTGGGGACCGGGAAGGAAACCACGAGGTTGGTCAGGCAACCCCACTCCATGTCACGTACAAACGGGGATTCGAAACCACACCAGTTGACTCGATGACGCCTTAAGATACAGCATGCACGTGCTAACCATTCGGCCATCCAACCCCCTGTATATCCCGTAGACCTTTTAAAAGAATTATAAACTCTCACATTTTTACTTGATATGACTTCTTCTTGATTGCGGCATCAAAACTTTGGACCGTCATCTGCTTTAAAACAAGGATCGGTTCTCGTTTTATTGTTTTACCTCATTTTAAATTTTGCCATGTATACAAAAAAAATATGACATTATATCAGTATTGTTTTATTAAATATATAGTTAATTGGGGTTTTTTAGCCATGTATATAAAATTCTATCTGTATTGTTTAAATTTTTTTTTTTTTTAAATATATAGCTAATCTTTTTACCGTGTAGTAAATATTATATTTTTGATACCGTGTGTTTATAGCATAAAAATTGTTATATATTGTATTATTTATCTATGAACAAGAATTGTTATACATGTATATAATGTATCAAAAAATATAAGGATAATGGAATATAATTTTCAGTCTATATGCACTTTTCTTGTGTTTGATTATTGCAAGATATTGCCACCTACGATTAATCTTATGACAGAAATGATCGATAAGCTGTAAGCTGTAGTTATCACCCACACTAGCTATAGTTTGGTAGGACCATCAATGAAATTTAAGAAAAAAAATCTTCTCTCGACATAGTATGTTCCCTGCCGCGTCGAACATGGAATAGTTGAAATACTAACGATATAGATGATAGCCAGAACGATTGCCCAGTATTTTAAAGACTAAATATATTCCATTAGAATTGTTACATAAAGTATTTCCAGTGACAATATTATATTCCATTGAAACAATGTAATCTTTTGACAAGATTCCTAATTTTGGTCAGATATTATGGCATCAGATAATCTGTGAATCATTATTCGCCTAATTTAAAAAAAAATAAATATACACCAATGTTTGTTAATATGTCCATTTTTTGTACCAACTGGTACATTTTGTATTGAATTATTGTATATTGCTGTTTGAATCATCATTGCCGTTCAAGTTCAATAAACAATACGAAAAGATTAATTGTGTTGTGTTGCCGAGATATCTGAATGAAGCAATAACAGTTAAAATATTGAAGGCTATACCAGTAAAGCGTCGACGCTTAGGAACAGGATAACTCTGATTCTAATTTATGGAGGGTGATAAAACTTAGTGTAAAGTTTCAGGTACTACAAAACCTTATGCACGAAAGTTAATTGTTGTACGCAAAAGTCGAATTAAGCTCGAAAATTGGACGTTTTGTCGGTTCCCTCGACCCCATGAGAAGGGGACCCACAACTTAAAAATCAAGGTTCAGAAGATCGGACACAACTGTCCACTCACCTAGGTAGAAATTTTGTACGCGATTTTCGAAACAACCTGACTATAACTGTAGATAATTAGTTGATAACCCAGGGGCCGCGGAGCCGGGGGGGGCGCTAGGGGAGCTTTAGCCCCGGCAATAATATTTAATAGTGAATATAAAATGTCGCCAAAAGCTCAAAAAAGGGAAAAAAGGTTAGGGGGGGGGGGGGATTGTAAGTAGCCCCCCCCCTCCGAAATCGGGCCGGCTCCGCGGCCCCTGTTACCCATGCAATACCACATGGTAGTGGGAAATTGATGTCCTAACTGCAATTACTTTAATAAGACTGAATAATCCTGGTCAAAAAATCGCTTATATTAGTAATAAACAGTGATTGTGTCTCGTACGTAAGTATTGAGACGATCTAGAACAAAATGACGTCACATATTGGTTGTTGGTCAGGTCTGGGAATAGGTAAAGATTTAAAAGAATGATGTTAGACCCCATTTGATTTCCATACCAGTATTACCCAAGATCATAATAAAGTGTTTTTCTTTCACGGACACGATCTTAAAACAATTCTTTTTTGTCTTTCTATACGTCATGTACAAATATTGGTAAATATTTATAAAAGGTGAAGGCCATACCTTTGTATTCAATATGTAGGCCTATGAATCACTGATCAGCAACCAAGTACTATATATGTTTGTAATTAGCTTACTATAGCTTACTACTATATAGAGGTCTATTTGAATCTTGTGTTAACGACTTTGATGTAAATGATAAGATTCCTCAGTAGGCCTACCATAGTGAACAGGTGTGTTGACGGTAATGATTGTTGGAGTATTAGCAGTTCTTACGGTCCTTCTAGTGGAAAGTAAGTCATATTTATATAATACAAGTTTTTACTAAAATACATATTGAATAATGTGTACATGTTGTCAAGGGAGATAGCATCTCTCTCTATCTGTATCCCTCTGTCTCTCTCTGTCTCTCTCTCTCTCTCTCATTAATTGATGTCATTCTCTATAGATATCTAGTTAGACATATACGGCTATTTCCAATTAATAGGCTACGTACGGTAGACTATATTTAGCTTGTGTCAACATTAATCTGACCCACTTTAAACATTTTTTTCAATTCAGCCTACATGAAAGACATAATATTTCGACATACTTCGACATACCTGATTGTAATGAATGAATGAAATGGGGTTTAACGTCCTACTATTATGCACCTAGCCTGGGCTAACGGAAGACGGGCATACGCCATACAATGTGCTATGAGGGAAATTTTTGCCCGGACAGCGGCGCTACGGCCTACTCTTATATCGAATTCCAACTGCCGAGGGATCTTTTACGTGCACTCCAATGTGTACACGGGACCTCGGTTTTTCGTCCCATCCGAACGACCAGGCAGCTGTCCATGCCAGGCCCTCCTTCTGCATCACTGACAAGGGGAAATCACGTGGGAAAATCGAGATGAACTTTCTTGGCCAATGCAGGGATCGAACACCTGACCTCCAGGCTAGCGAACCAGCGCCTTATCCACTTAACCACCGTGATCCCCACCTGATTGAACATGTGTATTGTGTAAGCATACACAATAATGATTTTCTTGCCTACAATGTCTCACTTTTAGAAGTTTACTCTCAAAGTCGAATTAAGATCTATTATGGGGCCCTATCGCAACGAAGGCCCTATTCAGTCCCAATCACAAAAATAGGGTAAATTTATACTGACATTGAATTATATATATAAAAAAATAAATTGATTTTAGTACCCAACAGAAAAGTAAACTGAATGCTCAATGGTGAGCAATACATGCCAGATATCAAAATGTAGTTGAGAAAACACCAATTAAATTAGTCCAGCTCTGGCGAATGACTTCGTTTCACTCGTCATTCGCCAGAGATGGACTACGTGCCTTTGCTGCACTGACGGAAACAAGGATATCCGAAAACTCCAATTTTTGTTTGTTATTTTTTTATATTTTATTTTGTTTTATAATAAATTACGACAGCAATTAAGAATAAAATCTATTTCATTTTAAACTTGTAGGCGAATGTGGTCGTGGCAGTAGACGTTCCGGTGGTGGATCTGCTAGTTACAGTGGTTCGTAAGTATGAAATATTATGTTACCACATAGAAAACATACGTCCCGCCCAATGCAACCGAGAGTTTCTGTTTGGCGAGTGAGAAGGGATAGGGTCGCTTGGGCAACCTCGTGTTTTTTTTCCGAGTGCTGTGGTTTTCTCACACAGGGTATTATTGAAATAAAATTGACCGGTACGTGCAAATTGAACGATATATTAGTCCAGAAATGACCCAATATGTGTCGAGTGGACGTTACTCTCGCTCTCTCTCTCTCCCCCCTCTCTCTCTCTCACACACACACACACACACACACCCGCACACTTATCTTGTTTAATTTTTCATTTCTTCCAGAGGAAAGAATGCTACAGAAATAATAATTGGTTGTACCGTGGGAGGTATCTTATTGGCACTAATCTCCGGGCTACTATTTTACTTTTGTTGCAAACGTAGGCTGCGTCGAATGGAAGCTAAGAAGCACCGTGCTAAACGTACAGGTATGATATCTTGAAGGCCTACTGGAAACTAAAAATGCCTGTAGTGGGAGCATTTAATCACCGGAGTGAAAGGCACCGTGTGACCCCCCCCCCCCCCATCAATGCTTCTATAATAATTGTTATAGACCCACATATTATCATATCGATATTCACCATTCTACGGCATTCTGATCCTGAGTTACCCCTCCCCTCTCCGTTCTCGAAAACAAAAATCTTTCGTACGTGATAGTGGTAATAGTTTTTAACACATCCCTTTCAAATTTGGTGTGACGCATTTGGGTCATCGATCTCTATCGATATTAATAATTATTATACGTTCCGCAGCTCTGCCCTCTTTTACGCAAAACCTTGTGGACGCGATAAAGGAAATTGTCTTTATTCGATCTTTTTTCATCATTAACATGAAGCATTAGGGTCATCGATATTCATAGTAGACAGTCGTCCGTTCCCGAGTTACCCCCTCCTTGTCGAAAACCGTGTGAACGAGATAGAGTCTACGGGTTTTAACCTACTTTTGATCATGAGGGGCTGAACCCTAGAGCGTCTAAGAAATCTTACTTTAATAGATTTATCTGTATGAATTAGTATATCTATGAAATATTACATCAAGGCAAAAGCCAATTTTCAAGCGAGGGACACTGCATCATGACATAAACTATTGTAACTGTATGTCTTTGAAAACAAAACCCCTTTAAGGGACAATATAACAGTAACACTCTTGCTGGCTTGACAGGTCCAGAAGAAAATAGCCTTATTCTAACTACTAGATGTTTAAGTGTCCTACTTGTTGTGCAAATTATCCATTACACCCTACTTTACTTGTCCCGAGGGTTCGGAAATATTGTAAAATCTTAGTTACATTTGAAAAGGTTTACGTAAAGCTTTTCAAACCATGTAGTTGAATTTTTCCAATTTTTTAAATTCAGTGTGTAAAGATGAAATTTGTATCATCAATTAATTGGAATATTGTAAAAAAAAAAGTACATTTTGTTGACCAGAATAATGATTGGGACATATTATTCAGTTACAACAAGAGTGTTATTATGGGCCTTTAAAACATAGTTTACTATACTTGGTTTTAAGTATTAAGATGAAATTAATAAGACAAACAGTTTGTCTATACAACTGAGAAATTATTCAGCATGGTCAGTAGGCCTACATCATTTTTGGAATTCAATTAATTACATTTCCATTTATCATTACTTTTGAAATCTTACATTTCTCATTACATGACCATTACCAGGAAAATGTAACGAGTAAATTCCATTACCACTATCCCGGCCCTGCATTACACAAATGAAATGAAGTGAATTGTTCTTTAACATTCTACTGTTCTGCACGTGACCTCCATACAGTGTGTTATGGAGGGAATTTTGCCCGGACTGTGGCACTATGGCCTACTCCTAATCGGTTTTTGTACCATCCGAACAACTATGCCTTGTCCCTCACCAGACCCTCCATTCTGAACCACTGACAAGGGAGGACAACACTGGAAAATCCCGATGGACTTTCACGGTCAACACAGAGACACCCAGGGCGACCTTCGGTTGCACGGATTTTCACACAATAGTTCAACCCGTGGTCGTGACAAGCCATACCATACCATAGAGCACGGTTGGGATAGTTCAGACTGTAGTCCAACCGTCCAACCGTCCAACCATAGTGCGAAAAATCCGTGCAACCGAAGGTCGCCCTGGTTAACGTGCCAACGCCTGACTCACTGAGCAAGCGTTGCTTAACGATTAAAACAAAGAATAGGCCTACATTTTACCTTGACCTTCGTTATTTACCAATTATCGTTCAGGTAGAGATGTACATGTATGTTTATAATTATAAATATTTTTTCTATAGATACAGAAATTATCAACGGACAGATGTATTTTGTTAAACGTGAACCAAATGTCGAGCCATCATCGGATCCAGAATACAACAAGACTACCTTCCAATTTGAACCCGTTCCAAACAAGCCTCCAAACTATATATAGCCAGTATTTTTTGATAATTATGTTAAATCAGTTTATTACTTTATTTTTTTTATCCCGGTAAAAAGGGATTTCAGTAATATCATCATGTAAATGCAATAGTGGTTGTCAGTGGGTAAATTTACGTAGGCTATATCTTACTCAAATCTATGAATATCTAAAAGCATTACTTAATTCAATACAAATTCTGACACCCCATTCCTTCAAAAATAAAGTGTAGCATGTCTTGCAGTTGGGTTTTTATCTTTACTCCGTTCATTAATTGTTAAGTCAGGTGGAATGTATATACGAGTAGAACATTAAACATTTGTAATACACGTGTACATTGTAATAAACATGTGAAATTTCGTTAATTTTAAAATAAAACATCGTCCATTAAGTAATGTAATAACTTAATCGTTGACATGAAAAATTAATAAATGAAATTAGTTTTGATTTTAGGTGAAACACATTCGTTAATTTTAATAGTTGACACGAGAAGCGGGGTCTAACGTCCACTCGACACAAACTAGGTCATTTCGGGTGAATATATTTCAATAAGTCGCTTGCGTATATCAGGCCCGGCGGAGTAGGGGGGCTAGGGGGGGCTTTAGCCCCCCCCCCCAATAATTTGGCCGCAAGTACTCTTTTCTTCAGGCTATTGCGTCCCCTGGACCTTCGATCGCCTATAGGGACTTACAGGGATGTAGTCACGCCGGGCGGCACTGTTTTTTGCCGCCCAGCACACAGAAAAAATCGAAGAAAGCCGCCCAGTCGTATTTAAACCCCCTCGACTTCGTCCTTCTCTCACTCTGTAATCAGACTCCGCACTCGAAATTTACCACCCCCGGCAAACGGCAAAGTCATGGCAACTATAAGCCCACGCAAACCATGTCTGACACGGCATTATTTATTTTTGTGTGCCGCAGTATACCCTATCATCCCAAATTAGTTTAAAGAAAGAAGTATTGGTATAATGTTTATTTAAATTTAGAAGTTGTGCAGGTCTATTCATTTCACGGTCACCCAGACCAATTTACTGCACTTCAATGTTAAAGGTTTAGATGTCGTAAATGGTGTCGAACGTTCGGTTGTACGATCAATTTTTAATGTACGCATTCTATACGGTTAATTCTACCGAATCTATATTAAATCCTAGCCTATCCATAATTTCAATGTTTCTTATTCTTTCTCAACTTCTGTCCGACCCGATTCTCATTTCACCGTAATAATAATATAAAATACTACAAACACCATTTAAGAATAGGCCTATATAAATTTGAATATAATATAAATGGAAATTGATTTGCACTGAAGCAAATAAAAGACAGCAAATGCTCTGGAAATACACCAATAGGGTTGAATTTTCATAAAAGACCACGCCCCCCTCCCCAATTTTTTTTGGATCGCTACGCTCGCCAAAATTCTTTTTGCCACTTCTTAGGAAATCCTGCCTACATCCCTGGACCCAGGATGGGAGCCCCCCCCCCCCCAATCAAGAATTGCTTCCGCCGGCCCTGTATATAGAGGTCTTTAGCAGTGGGCGGAAACTGGATACCTTGTCAATTCATTTAGGTGGTAATGACATCGCCGCGACATCGTAACCTGTGGATATATAATATACCGTAGAATAATTAGAATTTATTCAATAGTGACAATATTCGAAGAATCGGTGAAATTTTGACAAGAGGGGATTTTTTCAAAAGAGCTTGGTTAGGAACCGGAATCAATTAAAAGACAACGGAAATGCGTTAACAAGTCATTTTAATGAGACAGATATAAAGATAAATTTGTGTGCTTTCCTGGCCCAAATGAATTATTACCTCGTGAAGAGACCTCTAAAAAAACTCTTTATTTGTATGTTAGCTGTTTATTTTATAAACTCAGTTTATTTTAATGCATTTATAAATCTTTGTCAAATTCTTTTTAAACTCTTGTTATTTTATGTTATGATGGTATGTTGATATGCTTTGAGAGAGAGAGAAATGGGGTTTAACGTCCACTTGACACAAGATATGCTTTGAACGTTTAATATTGTATGAATAAACTATAGTGGGGGCACCTATAATAACTTGTTTTCCTTATTTTAACTATTTTTGAAAAAAAAATCAAATAATATACTCATTTTATTTTGCACCATTATATTGTAGTATTAGGTAGCATGTGGTGATATTGGAGTGGTATTTGTGTAGTATTGGGTAAAACGTCCCGCCGTATATTTTATATCTTATACATCAGCTGTCAATCATCTGTCAATCAACCATCCTGGATCGTCTACAAGGGGCATGGGAAAAGGAACTGTGATTTTTCCAAACTGTATTTTCTGTGCAATTGCCCGTGAATCTCAAATATCATCTTAATAACTGTACCCCCCCCCCCCCATCCAAAAGTAAAACACCAATACTTTGGAACGATATCTCCTTAAAAACATGTACCAGTTGTCGTTTTAATGTGTTAAAAAAATAAAAACAACCTAAAAACTAATTGTTTATCCTGATTTTTTGTTAAATCAAATAATGTTTAAATTATATTATATCTGTAAAACTGCGCTGTTTGTAATTATGTGTTTGTATTGTGTATGCTTTATTTTTATATCGTGTGTTTATGATTACATGTAGTTATTTATTTTGCACAAGTCAGCTCCATAAGCTTGATTGTTGTGCTGTACAAGGGTAATAAAGAGTTCTTATTACCGGTATAATAGTTCAAAAAAATTGATAATGCAAAATTAACATATTAAATATTTAATTCCACCTTTATTCTGAGCAAAGCAATCACTGTTTGTAGTTTTAACAAGATGTGTGCATTGATTGTTGAATACAGGGTTGACATTACGAATTTTTACAGATTGTATTATTTTATCTTTGAATTATTTATTTTGTTCATCTTTTAGATATGTATCAACTATAAGGTTATGAAATATAATTTTCGGGTTATATACACCTTTTCTGTATATTATTTTAATATATGCAAAAACTTGAAAATTGATTTAATACTTACTGATGCAATAAACAGTAATTTATTTATCGATTAGAATTGTGACCGGTGTATTTCCACTTCAAAATGCATTCTGTGAATCATTAACAATTTATTTATACACCAATGTTTGTTAATTTGTCCATTTATTAATCAGCCAAAACATTTTTGATATATCATATTAGAATCACCATTCCTGTTTGTTGTTTTTTTTTTATTATACATCACATAATTGTAAAGTTTATATAGCATAAAACAATAAACAATAGCAAAGATTTTCTTTTCTTTGATTTGCATTTAGTAATTGAACATATCAAGGTACAATTTTATGGATACACCATTACTGAGTTTAATTTAATAGGTTACTAAGCGATGTTCCGGCGAGGATACTCTCGTCTGTATGAAGCAAATGAAACGAGTATGTGAATAGTAGACAAATATAATTTTACAGAATATGCAACAAAATAACAATTAAAACCTAATCAAAGGTGTTAAGTTTTAATTGAAAAGTCGCTTAGTATTAAACTCGGTAATGGTGTATCCATAAAATTGTACTTTGTGTTAATACCAAAGATTAAGTGTGGTGTTGTCGATATATCTGAACGAAGCAATAATAGTTAAAGGCTTTTCCGTTATAAGCTGGTTGTTATGGATTTTGCCCGTTTCAGCTTTCCATGTCCATCTATTAGACAATAGATTAGTGCTTTTCCAAGCCAGACCATAGGCACTTGAAGTGATTAAAATAAAACTTCTTACTACTGCTTGACTATATATTTTACAGTATATACAAGTTACTCGCCCGCCATCTTGTTTTTACGCCTTCAAGTCATTTCGTCTGCTATCATCTCACAATAGTCACTAGTTTAAACACTTCCCGTCGTTTTTAATGCCAACGAGACTTTAATTGATCATTATACACCCCCCAATGTAATTTGGTCATTTTACAGCGTTATTAATTACAAATCAAACTTTTACAAATCACTTGGCTATTAGTATTTTCGACGGACCGGAAGTAAGAATTTTTCGGTGAAATGCTCTCCAGACCCCCCGACGAGGTTCGTTAATTTGGTCTTCGCTTTTCTCATAGCTTATGCAAATGTAGAGCAATGCATGTCCTAGCTCTCACACATTCCGCTATGGGCGTTGATAAAGAAGCGTTTAAAGGACACGGTGCGAAAAGCAACCCCACCCCTACACATTCTTGGTCGCGATTTTGTTTTTGATCAAATATGTAATATACTTTTATCTTTAGAATCAAGTTATGATTTTTAGCTATCGATTTTGCATTTATTGGATAAATTATTTTTATTTACATACAAATACTGAAGAAACAAGACTCCAAAGCTAAGCCACATTTAGAATGAAACTACTTAAAGCCGCAATACCACTCTTGTTGTAACTGATTAATATGTCCCAATTTTTATTCTGGTAAACAAATTGTACTATTTTACAATATTCCAATTAATAAATGATGCAAATTTCATCTTAACACACAAATTTTTAAAAATTGGAAAAATTCAACCACATGCCGTAACTTGGTTTGAAAAGCTTTACGTAAACACTTTCAAATGCAACTTGTATTGTAGCATATTTTTGAACCCTCTGAACAAGTAAGATAGGTTGTAATGGATAATTTACACTACAGGTAGGACACTTAAACATCTAGTAGTTAGAATAAGGCTATTTTTTTCCTGGACCTGTCAAGCCAGCAAGAGTGTTATTGTCCCTTTAATACCGTATTCCCATATTTCTGTATGCAAATTCAGTAGTATGTTATAGCATGGACCTTATATTATAAGGTCAATGTATAGCTCACCCGGTTATAGAGTCTGGTAACCGCGAATGTTGGTTACAAGTATGCTAGTCCAATTCTTAATAATATCCTTCCCATCCATGCGCCCTCCAGAATCCACTAATCTGGGAATAGTCTTGGGTAGTCATCTGGACTTGCTTGCGAGTAACAAACAACAAATTAAATGTATAGTAGCATATCACATGAATTCAAACAATCCTAATATAATCCCACTGACCTTCTATATTGTATAACAAGTAAGATAGTGATATATATATATTTAGAGGGAGAAATGGGGTTTAACGTCCACTCGACACAAACTGGTCATTTCGAGACTAACATATTAGGGGGGGGGGGATTTTATTTCAATAATTCGCTTGCGCGTAGGGGTCTTTAGCAGTGGGAGGAAACCGGAGAAAACCCACGAGGTTGGACAAGCGACGCTACTCCTAGTCACGTACAAACGAGATTCGAAACCACGCCAGTTGACTCAATGGCAGGCTTTATGATACAGCACGCGCACGCTAAGCAGCCGCCCCCCCCCCCCTTAGTGATACAGAGCGTAACCATAACAGTTTTATTGGCAATGTGCAATGGTAATATTTTACCCTACATTATTATGTCAGTCGGCGTTCATTTTAACCGACATTACAGTGGCAGCGTGGTATATGAAAAGCCGAGTAATTTACACATTTCATTGACTAAAGAAAGGTTACGCCAAACATGAATTGCGGGACGATATTACTTGTTTTAAGAGAGGAGTTCAGGTTAAGGAAATTTGGATTCGGAAATGTAGATGATGGTAGATTTTATACCTTTCAGGTGAGTGGTTACTAACCATGTCGATTTTACACAAAGGAGGTGGTACCAATGAGTTAAAAGATGTTTTGACAGGCCCGTAGTCAGGGGCTGTGGTGTTACGTAGTAAATAATACCCTACTACGAGGTTGATATTAGAAATAGCCCGAGACCGAAGGTCGAGGGCTATTTCTAATATCGAACCGAGGGTTAGTGGGGTATTATTTGACATACACATTGACATCACTTCAATGACAGAGTGGTCAGCATACCCCCATATAGCAACATAAACGCATCCATATCGTCCCGTGTTGTTTTTAGCATGATGAAGGGCAGGGCAACGTCACTGTTGGAATGAGTATACTAATAGTGAACTGTTGTCCACCACTGCCCATTACACCTGCGTTATTTTAGTCATACATCGACCAGTTCACAAGTAAAATGCTGTCAATGACTGATTCAGGCGAAGTATATTTTTCGATATGGATGTTGGAAATCCAGCGCTGTATTTCGATATTTCGGATGTAGGGGTAAATCGATCTGAAAATGACAAACGTTTTCATGTTGTCAAAGAGGAAACGGTTTTAAACGTTGCAAATAACGCTGTACCAAAATATATTCTAAGGCGTAATAAAGGGGCTTTTAATGCTTTTTAAGCATGGTTGATGTGGCGAAACAATCAACATAATGACGAAGAAAGGAAAATAACTAAAGATCTTGAACACATGGACAATAGTGATTTAAACTTTTGGTTAAAACACTTCGTGGTTGAAGTTAGAAAAAAGGACGGCGAGAAATACCCTATGAATTCAATATTCAGTTTGGTAATGGGATTGATGTCTTATTTACGTCTTAAATGTAAGAAAAACTTGGATATTTTTCACTACGCAAAGGTAAGAATGGTGTCAGTAAGAGTGATGAGGGCAAAAACGTAAAAGACGAGGAAGACACCAGAAAGAATTACGAGACCGAAAATTTTTCAAAACCGCTTTATCTACAAACATCTGCAGAAAATGATTCTAATCCTATTAACTGTACTTTTAACTTTATAACTAAATAAAATTTATTTTTACTGTGTTTGCTTAATATGACGTCATCAGAGGGTGATATGTGATATCGTCCCAGGGATGATATCACATATCACCCTCTGATCACCCAATTCTCGGTACGATATCTCTAGTATCGTTTATGGAACATCAAAGACAAAACACCGTGAAGGTGTGTATGGTGAAATACTATGCCGCCACCGTAACACCACAGCATAATGATTTGTTAGGTCTTCAAACATTCGGTTATTAGCGATACACAGGTACAGTGGCAAGTGTTATGCTAAACAGACCTAATACCTCAAAAGTACCTACGCGCGAAATCCCAGATTTTGGTACATGCAAAACAAAAAAAAAATAGTGCCCGTGCGCGTGCCAGTTAAAGAAAAACTAAGAGTTCGCGCATAAAAAATGCACGAACGTACCAGGCGCGATGTCATCTAGTAAGTCGCGTTGTTCTTCGCAAGAAGGGTTTTTTCCGATACCTTAATACATGTGACATGTCATTCGTTATGCATTTAGATTTCGACTGTCAAACAAGGTATAATTATCCTTTTATTTTTGTTTTACAGTTCCGATTACCACCGATTGTCTACATATTGTATCGTTTATTTCTTGCACTATATACTATGTCATGGCTTATAGTCACCAGAGATGCTAATATTGCTACAGGAGAGACATTACGTTGGGGCGCCTTTCTAACTAACTGGACCTACACCTTTCTCACTATATATCTTATCACACATTTAGTAGCGGCAGTGGTGTACCATATTTACAAATGGCAACAGGGAGGATCGATTTTCAGAAGAACCCAGGAAGATGTCCACAACGATTACTTCAGAGACGATACTAATATGCGTATGGAAGAATCGCCAACAGTACACTTATATATTGCTCGAATTATTGTATGGATAATGTATAATGCCTCTTTAACCGGAGCTGTAGTGGTCACCATCATATACTGGACTTCAATATCTTCAGGTGGTCATATAGAAAATGATGATCTCCAACTTCATGTCCTCAATTCTCTAATAATATTTATAGAACATTGTGTCACGGCAGTGCCATTTAGAATCCTTCATTTTATTTATCCGTTTGCGTATTTGCTGCTATATACTATATTCAGTGCCATTTATTGGGCTGGTGACCACAGCCGGGTTATCTATGATATTCTGGACTGGAATAACTCAGGTCTGTCAACAGGTGTGGTTTTTCTTATAGGGTTAATTGTTGTTCCCGTATTACACGTTTTATTTTATTTAATCTATAAACTTAGAGTCTTCGCTTACATGAGATTATTTGCGTAATAGTTAAAAACATAACGTGCTTACAAATTTTAAAATGAATTTAATATAGCCTTTACTTCATATTTAAATTGTATTTACAAAGAACTAGACAGTAACAATGATAAAGGTCAATTGGCGAATTATTACTGAGCAGAAATTTGGCCATGTATCTGTTATCACTGGTCACTTCAGTAAGTTATATAGAGGGATAACTCGTGTTTTCCTTTGGCGTACGTCACTTCCGATTCATGACACCTGTATTCCTAATCTATCGTGGCAATTATCTCTTTGTTAAAATTATACTTGGGATGTGTTTAACCAGTTCTATCACATATGTGATAATGACTGACACCAATATTGTCCTTTAATACTGGCACTTGTACACTGCCATAATTTTAGCCTCTATACTCAAAGGTTATATAATTCCTTTTCGTCTTTTATTATTCTCTAAACGCTTTCGCAATATACACAGGGGGGTGTTTTTGTTCTTATTATGCCTAAAGATTGAATTACTTATTTTGGCCTTTTACTGGCTAATACCAAGATTTTTTTTAACTTGGACTGGGGTCTCAAAATCATACTAGCTCTACTTAGCTAAATGTACGACACATACACGAATTTTAACGAATCAAAATAAAAACACAGCCAACCGTGGAGTCTCGTGTAAATGATACTTGTAAATTCTGTTATTTTAATCTTCGCCAAATAGCCCACATCCGGAAAAATCTCCCCACTTCATCTGTAAAAACTCTTGTTCATTCTCTCATCACCCATCGTCTAGATCAATGTAATTCTTTACTGATTGGCACTCCTTTACGTATCACTAAAATATTACAAAGAGTTAAAATTCAGCAGCAAGGCTCATCTACGGGAAATACATTGGTTACCGATTATTTTTAGAATTTAATTTAAAATCTTCCTTTTAACTTTTAAATGTATATATGATATACCACCACCTTATGTACACACATAGTCGCGCTCTGTGCTCTTCATCTGATCATTTTTTACTTATAAATAAATCAGCAAGACTTTTATCTTTTGGAGATCGATCTTTTACAGTCCAAGCACCCAAATTATGGAATTCTTTACCGTTTAATATAAGGTGATGCACAAATTTATTGTCTTAAGTTTTTTTATAAGAAAACTTTTTTGACTTACAATTCTTTTAAAACCCATTTGTGATATCAGATTTTATTTTAAGCTACCATTTTTTTATGTTTAACTTCAATAGTTTTATTAAGTTTTCCTACGTGTATATTTATTTTTATTACGTATTTTATTACATTGTACTGTACAGCATATCTGAACACGTCTGTGGAAGATAGCACTTTAAAATTTTTAATGATAATAATAATAATAAAGTTATAACCCTTTTTTAATAATTTAAATTTCACTGGCCAGTTTAACAAATTTAAACATGTCAAATTTTTCAGGAAAGTGTCTTTACCTATTTCAACCAATTTTCGATCTCAGGTTTACCCGGTCACGGCACCAAATCAGATATGTAGCACTACCGCTGTCACATACATTTGTTCTGGGCTGATAGTTCCAGTGGTTGGTTCGTTGGCTCTGGACTGGCTACTGTTCTATCTCTCTTTTTAAGGATTTCACCTTTGTTTTTTTGTACGATACCGAAATCAAATATGTAACAGGAACAACGATCGGTTTTCGCTAAACGCTTTTAGGTCACAAAAGTTAAGACAATAGTTAAAAAACATCTCTTTCTCTCAACCCCAACTCCTGTAAAAGTCTAACCAGCATGGCTAGACTCAAGAAAACACTACAACTAGTCGTCTAAATTACGTGCATATCTTTAAATTATTCTAGCCCCGCCCTCTCTTTCTTATAGGTGCCGTAGGCAATTTGTATCAAGTTTTCGGAAAAGACAAAGCTTGGTCTGTCTTATGTACGATCGAGTTGATTTTTGTACTATGAAATACTACCGGAAGGACAACCTGACAAGAAGGGTTGTCTAGTTGTTCGTGTGTGACTTAAATCCGAGGTCGCGTGAACACAATTGCCAGAAGAACATTGAAAAAAGGGACAACGGTATTTCCCCAACGGCTTCCGTCTCATTAGTCTGGTTGGTTTAGGAAACTCAGATTTAATTTTATATGATTGTGTTTGTCTGTATTGGTCAAGCTTTAGTATAAAATACAGAAAAACAACTGTAAATGTTACGTATTTACCTACTCCAGCTAAAATCACAAAGCTTTCTCTTCATTAAATGGTATTACAATTTTATTTCTGAACTACAGAATAATAGCAATGTTAAATATAAATTATGCTAATTATTATATTACAATAAATATAACAATATTTATCTACATATACAAATATAAATGGATTTCGAATGAGTAAAATAAAACATTAAATTAATTATTAAGTTTATGGGACGGTATCATCTAGAGGGACATAAACAATAAAACAGATAGGCATCTATTCTGGGATTAGGACGGATGTAAACTTCTTGATAATAAACATATATCAAATGATTCCAAAAATCTAGACAATAAAATCTTTGACGTGAAAATGCAATATATTAAGACATTAGATATTACATAGACAAGAATGGATGAAAACGTTTTGATATTCGAGAAATGATTCCTAATTTTTGACAAATAAAATCTTTCATGTACAATGTGACTCATTAGATGCCATATAAAGAGAAACAAGAATTATAATGAACATGGGGGGGGGGGAGATTAACTTTCGACAGACATTACAGTTTCTCTCAAATATTTCGTTTATAATTTTTGTAATGAAGTATAAAATAATGGAGACTGCTTATCAGTTATACTAACTATTATCAGTTATATATACTACATATTATTGGAGAATGTTTTTAAAAACTATGCAGACCAACTCATTATACTTAATAACTAAACTTCCGCTAAAATATCTACATAATGAAGGACAGGAAATATCACAGTATGTCAAAATATAAGAAAAAATATGTTACTCCATACAATATATATAATATACACATGAATGATTATTTTATACATAAAATTTACGAAGTTACATTATATAAAATTTACGAACTAAGAATATGTAAATTAGGTAGAGGAAAACAAATAGCACGAAAAAGAACAGAACTCCTATTTTCTGGTCAGATTTATAATCGTTAATGTCTTGTTCCAGCGCTAAACAGATTTAGGCAATTAGACTAAAATCAATGCATAATTATGCTTCTGAATTTTTGTATGTGGCAGTAAATTTAAACGTATCTTCATTCTTATCTTCCTCATCATTTATATATACAAAAAACTCAAGAGTACCCGTCTGCATGACAGGAGCAAATCTTAGACCAATGGTATGACTACCACCTCCATTAATCTCAAACTGAGTTTCCTTCAACTGCACCAAGTCTGCCCGATCTGTTCTTACGAGGAAGGTCTTTTTGATAGGGTAAGGATTTGTGTATGTGATTTTCTTACTGGATCCCTTGCCCCCGCCTACAGGAAGGATGAGTTCAAAGGCCCGGGAGATGATGGGAGGTCGACAACTGGAGCAAACCAACCAGGATCTAACTAACTGATGGTATTCCACATCAACAACGTTAATGTAATAAAACTTATTTCCATGACGATTTGGACGGACAGCAACATCTAATTGGTGGGAAGCTCCTGCTGTCAACATAAACTGATCCCCTGGTACTAGCTGCAGTTCTCCTTCATCGGATGAAAAGCATCGAACTAACCGAGAAGATTGGGTTCCCCTGGAAAAAGAAAAAAAAGAAATATAGAAAATATTTGCTTGTCCATAAATAATTTATTGGTTCTCAATATATCTTACCCAAGCGGAACTATTATTTTTTCTAGTTAAATTTTAAAGTTAGCATATATTTCAAAATATTGTGAACTCAATTTGATGTTTTATATTTCATTAAGTCTAAGGTAAATGTGTTTTTTTTATCTACTCACTACCTAGGCTGATCATGTGATTAATAATAGATCTGATTTGTTTTCACTTTATACTTACTTTAATGTAAGTGCTAAACGAGTTGTCTGTCCTTCTACGCAGTTGACATCAACTCTCTGTAAGGCGTGGACATAAACTTGCCATATCTGAATAGGTCGTGATAGGAATGGATCAACATAGACTGCGATATAAAAACGTTTTCTTTGTGGTGATTGTCCAAGTGCAACCTGAAAGAACGAAAAAATGAATTTGTAAATTTATTCAAATGAAAATTAATCAAATAATGTATATTTATAATTTAACCAGCGGCTGCCAGGCAGGATACGCCCACATACAAGAGTTGGATAGAGAACAAGCTAAAAAGAAAGTGATTTTTCCTACAATCAAGGACAATAACTCATGAAGTTACAAATCGATATGCGCATATATCGAATGGAACCAAGATCTTTGAATGGGTTATGAACATGCATTTCAAGGTACTTCAAAATCGGATTAAAATTATGACCTCTACAGGGTTCACAACCTTGATAAACCATATTTTTACACAATATTCGCATACAAGTGGCGGCCATTTTGTCCAGCAGTTGTGGTCCGATTTCACAAAATTCAAACTCAACCTTCATTACAATGTAACGATGATATAATCAAATGTTTTTTAAATCGGATAATAATTGTGACCTCTAGAGGGACCACAAGCTAAACAAAGACGATTTTGCGTATTATCAGGGGCCATAATTCAGGAAGTTACGATCCGATATGCGCAAATATCGAAAGGAACCAAGATCTTTGGGTTATAACCATGCATTTCAAGTTTCATCAAAATCGAATTAAAATTGTGATCTCTACAGGGTCCACAACCTTGATATACCACTTTTTAACAGGATTCGCGTACGAACAGCGGCCATTTTGTATGGTCATTTTAGTCCGATTTTTCCGAAATTTGAACTCAACCCTCCTTAGGGTGTAACGTTGATATAATAGAACGGTTTTTCAAATTGGATAATAATTGTGACCTCCAGAGGTACCACAAGCTAAAATAGGTGATTTTTCGGACAATCGGGGGACATAATTCAGGAAATTACGTTCCGATAGGCACAGATATCGAAAGGAACCAAGATCTTTGGGTTATAACCATGCATTTCAAGTTTCATTAAAATCGAATTAAAATTGTGACCTCTACAGGGTCCACAACCTTGATATACCATTTTTTAACCGTATTCGCGTACGAATGGCGGCCATTTTGTATGGCAATTTTGGTCCAATTTTACCGAAATTCGAACTCAACCTTCCTTAGGGTGTAACGGTGATATAATCAAACGATTTTTTAAATCGGATAATTATTGTTTCCTCCAGAGGGACCACAAGCTAAACCAAGGTGATTTTGCGTATAATCAGGGACCATAATTCAGGAAGTTACGATCCGATATGCGCAAATATCGAAAGGAACCAAGATCTTTGGGTTATAACTATGCATTTCAAGTTTCATCAAAATCGAATTAAAATTGTGATCTCTACAGGGTCCACAACCTTGATATACCATTTTTTAACAGTATTCGAGTACGAACGGCGGCCATTTTGTATGGTAATTTTGGTCCGATTTTTCCGAAATTTGAACTCAACCCTCTTTAGGGTGTAACAGTGATATAATCGAACGGTTTTACAACTCGGATAATAATTTTGACCTCCAGAGGTACCACGAGCTAAAATAGGTGATTTTTCGGACAATCAGGGGCCATAATTCAGGAAATTACGTTTCGATAGGCGCAAATATCGAAAGGAACCAAGATTTTTGGGTTATAAACATGCATGTCAAGTTTCATCAAAATCGGTTCAAAATTGTGACCTCTATAGGATCCACAAGCTAAAAACGTGATTTTTCGTACAATCAGGGGCCATAATCCATGAAGTTTTGATCCGATACATGCCAATATCGAAAGCAGCCGAGATCTTTTGGGGATAAACCTATATTTCAAGTTTCGTTAAAATCCGTCAAGAATTGCGACCTATAGAGAGTCCACAAACAATTGTGGACGGACGGACGTCCGGACGGACGGACAGGGGCGACGACATAATACGTCCACATGAAAATGTGGGCGTATAAAAAACAAGATACAACATAAATACGAGTGGATTTAATATTTCATGATAGAGAAAAGCTATCAGCTCATCACAACTACCCACATTCATTAATAAATTACTTAAATCACTTCACAAAGAGAGAGAGAAATGAGGTTTAACGTCCACTCGACACAAAGTAGGTCTTTTCAGGACTAACATACAGTTTAATTTTATTTCAATAATCCACTTGCGGGTAGGGGTCTTTAGCAATGGGAGTAAACCCGATGACCCGGAGAAAACGTATGAGGTTGGACAGGCAACCCTACCCCTTGTCACATACCAGGGATTCAAAACCACGCCAGTTGACTCAATGAAAGGCTTCATGATACAGTGCGCGCATGCTAACCATTCAGCTATCCAACCCCCCAAATCGCTTCATGTATAAATATAAGCATGATACAAATGTCAACTCATGTGATCATTGCTTAAATTTTTAAAATCAATCTGAATTTGTAAAATCATTTTTGTTGTCTGTTGACATAAGACGTCACAAGGAAAGTTCTCAAATTCTCATAGTTCTACAAATATCAATTGTTATGCTATTCAGAATCTACTTCTTCAAAAACGAAATTGCTTGTTTTTTCTTTCCAAATCATCAAGTTACATATTTACATGTACAATCTATCTATGATTGTAAGATTTCAAGCATCATAATACTGGCATTACAAGTGAGAGAAGTGTATTTTACCTTAAAGAAGACATCGTGTGGTTCTCCTGGTTGTGTAGCTTTACTGTCAGTTATAACATTACCATCACTACATCTTATATAGACTTTATTAACACCACTACCACCTACAGGACTACCTGTTATAAATAAACAATAATATATAGACTTTAAAAACATCACTACCATCTACAGGACTACCTGTTATAAATATACAATAATATATAGACTTTATTAACACCACTACCACCTACAGGACTACCTGTTATAAATATACAATAATATATAGACTTTATAAACATCACTACCATCTTCAGGAATACCTGTTATACATATACAATAATATAATAATAATAATAATGAGTACATTTATAATGCGCTATATCCACAAACCAAGTTTATGCTCAAAGCGCTACACAATTACTATCCCGGTCTCTAGGATTCAGGTAAGCCTGATTACCTCCCTTTACAACTCTTAGAAAGAGCTCCAACATATGCAGCTTCAACTTGAAGTTTCAAGGAGCGCAATAGTTTTTGTGTCAAATACACCATCCTACCGGTACCCATTTACAGCTGGGTAGACTGGAATGCAGGGATGAAGTGTCTTTTTCAAGAACACAAGAACTCGGCGCACAATTCGGGTCTCGAACCTGCAACCGCTAGGTTACAAATCCTACTCTCTAACCGTTGCGCCAAATCCCTCCCAATATATAGACTTTATTAACATCACTACCATCTACAGGACTACCTGTTATAAATAAACAATAATATATAGACTTTATTAACACCACCTACAGGAATACCTGTTATATATATACAATAATATATAGACTTTATTAACATCACTACCATCTACAGGACTACCTGCTATAAATAAACAATAATATATAGACTTTATTAACACCACCTACAGGACTACCTGTTATAAATAAACAATAATATATAAATAATGACTGGCAAGACATAAAATATAAAGATAATCAAAGATGCGGTATGTAAGAGCTAAATCTGTCTATTGAAAGGCTTTTTTCTGGCTTCAAATTTGATGTAAATTATTTAGACATTTATTCACATGCCAAACCTAATATTATCTCTCTAGAACATCAGATCGCAGAGATTCCATCGGATCTGAATACCCAAATTAAACAATAATCGTTACTTAGTTTGGTTGTCAAGTACCGTTGCTCTGATAATAAACAATCTACGGTACATATTCAAACAGTCATAAGTTTGCCCATACAAAAAGTAATTTTAATGAAATTTTCCATATATTCATTTTGCATTATCTATTTTTGAACTTTTATAGCAGGAATGACCAACTCTTTATCTGTATCTAACATAATAATAATTGAAAGTTGAAATCAAACATGTTTATGACTCAATGTTTTGAATAAAAATAGTTTACCTGGTAATGTATGGAATGGTGGTAATCGAACTGTTTTTTTAAGGAATGATTGTTCAGGATGAAAGAAACGGAAAGTTTGATCAATAACATGTGGCTGGGGTTCTATCTTTAATAATACAATGGCTACTGCTTTATTTTCTTCGGATTTAAAATATACCTACAAATAATAATAAACAAAGAATTTATAGTTTGAAGAAGGAATGTATAGCCTCTCACAGCAATTTGAAGGAAATATCATATAACAGGATTTATTACTTTGAAAGAGATATGTAAAATACAGAATGTCATATCAAGATAGCTAATAGAGTTTACTTTTAAATAAGTTAACATACTTTGAAATGCAGGACGGAGGGAGTGAAAAGGACAGCTATCTAGTTGTTTGGATGGGATGAAAACTGAGGTGCCGCGTTCACACTGGAGTGCACATAAAAGATCCCTTGACAGTTCCAATTCGATATAAGAGTAGGCCATAGGGCCGATGTGCGGAAAATATTTTTCCTTCATAGCACACTGTATGGCAGTTCATTAGCCCAGTCGGAGCAGAACGGTAGGATGTTAAACTCAATTTCATTTCATTTGTTTTGAAAACTGTTTGCAACGTAACCAAGTAAATAGACACAATGGTGAAAATAAAATGAATATTAGAATAAATATAAGATTACCCGAACTGATTTAGATTGTAGAATATCATCTGTATGTTCTCCTGTTTTAAACATATTTTGTTTACTCTTTAATGGATCAATAGGACCCTACAATTAAACAAATTCTGTGTAAGATACATAACATACTGTCATATATTTTGTCCTGAGCAAAAGAAATAAAGATTTGGACTAATATTTAATAATATGTTAAATGTGATTCTACATTTTAAAACCCACTATCAACTTACCTGTGGTTGTACACTCTGATCGGCCAGAAATGATTGAAATTTTAAAGGGATGCTGACAGTTTCTTTAGGTCGAAGGAATAGTTGAGGACTGTCAGATTTTCCTTCCTTACTGAACATATTTTCTTCTATCTGTGTAGGAAGTTGTCCTAATGTTTTAAAATGTCTCCATTCTCTTGTATCAGTTACTACTCTACAAAACAAAATGAAAATGGTTTATTTCTATAAAACCATTTATAGATTTCCCCCAAAATATCATACTTCTTTAATTCATAACTTCCGAGTTTTGATTTTAGGAATACGAAAGAAATATTTTTAACTTACTGTACATCAGGATCTCCACATTCCACAGTAAAAGTCTGCTGTATGTTAAAAGGATTTCTGAAGACAAACTCAAAAAATTCTGTATTACCAAACGATGGAAAGATGGTATGTTCTGTTGTAATAGATTCATTTAACATATTTACGATTCCTTCTTTCTTAGTTTGTAGACGATAAATCTCTATTGTTTTTAAATCTCGGGATCTTTCAGCCTTTTCTTTTCGATAACCCTGGAAATAATTACACAATATTAAGGTTAGTTGATGGAAAAAAAATATTAGGGGAAGAGACAGAAGACACCACCGCAATATGCCACATACCATAACAAACAAATGAAGGCATAATGATATAAGCATCAAAAGAAAACGACACCTTAAAAGTTGCTTGTTGATCCGCAGATAAATGGAAGCTCCATCCATATTTTTATCTGAAAGCCTATTAATCTTTCAGGGGATCACATTGCTATGAAAGCCTATTAGTCTTTCGGGGGATTACATGGTTAAGTGGGTAAGACGCTAGCTCTCTAGCTAGAAGTAGGGTGTTTGATCCCTGCATTGGCCGAGAAAGTTTATCCGTTTTTTTCGGCATGGTTTCCCCTTGTCAGTGATGCATGACGGAGGGACTCACAAGGACAACTTTAGTCGTTCAGATGGGACGAAAAACCAAGGTTCTGTGTACACATTGGCGTGCACGTAAAAGATCCCTTGGCAGTTGGTATTCGATAAAAGAGTAAAACGTAGCGCCGCTGCCCGGGCAAAATTTCACTCATGGCATACTGTGTCCTCAGGTTAGGAGCAGAACAGTAGGACATTAAACATCATTTCTATTAGTCTTTAAGATTTTTTTTTTTTTTACCATAGCTGTGGTCTGTTTCTCTTGATTACTAGCAGCATTACGTATTGCCTGCATTCGTGCCAGTTTTCTTTTCCTCTCTGCATCACCCTCTCTTGTTACTTCATTTTCATCCTCTGTGGTACCTAATGCTGGTTTGTCAGAGAATAATAGAGTAGCCACTTCACGATTCTGTGATAAATGATGAGCTCGGGATTTATTTACCATCTTCTTTGCGCTTACTAAAAATAAAACAAAAATAAAAATATTTCATTAAAAAAAGGAAACTTTTATCAGTGAAATATGATAATTTGTTTTTGCACCACTTACATTAGCTTTTTGTGAATTACAGAACCAATGCATTATTTTAGAGAAAACATGTCCTTTATTATTTTTTTAAAGTGGATCGTAATATTCAAGAATGACATGTTGACATTCAAGGACAAGAGAGAGAGAGAAATGGGGTTTAATGTCCACTCGACACAAACTAGGTCATTTCGGGACTAACATAGGGTTTAATTTTATTTCAATAATTCGCTTGTGCCGGTTGCGCATAGGGGCCTTTAGCAGTGGCAGGAAACAGGTCATTTCGGGACTAACATAGGGTTTAATTTTATTTCAATAATTCGCTTGTGCCGGTTGCGCATAGGGGCCTTTAGCAGTGGGAGGAAACAGGAGGATCCGAAAAAAAAAAACTTGAGGTACAACTGGGGATTTGAAACCATGGGAGTTGACTCAATGACAGGCTTTATGATACAGCACGCATGTGCTACCCATTCGGCCATCCAACCCCCCACCTTCAAGGACAGAGGATCCTGATTAAGACCATACCAAATCAACACAAGATATCTTATGACTTGGTTATCCCCTGCATTCACCTTATATCCATTTAAAAAGACATCAGTTACTGGTTTTGTTTAGCGAAAATACTGTTAACAATTTAAATTGAACAAAACTGGTCTTAGCCTGATCAAAAATCAGTTTAAAAGATAACACTAACCGGTCTGATTGATACCAAATTGAATTACTTATATATATAGGTTTAAATACTTACGTATAGCATTAGCTGTATTAGATAAACTACCACCTTTGTATTTACTATTACCAGCTGTTTGTGAGACAAGAATCTGAGTTTTACTTGGTAAAGGTGTTATATCTAAATATACAAACAGTATTCAACATGATAACATTAACATTAAATACAACTGGTATTAATTCAATAATATATCAAAATTAATGCTCTAGGTATTTATAATAACGTTTCATTTAAAGATGCATATTATGCAAGGGCTAAATCTGCCTAATGCAACTAATACTTAGACATTTATTACGGGGCAAGCCCTTAGTCTACTTTCAGAGATTTAAATGGATTAGAACTCCTGTGAGACTTTCAAATCTAATGATAAAATGTATGATCAAGACTTAGTAAACAATCTATGCTACATCTTCCAACACTCATAACTTAACTTGGAATAACAGAAATTCTCAGTATATTCATTATTGATTATTGCTTGATAAAGATACCTGTAAGATCCGAGTATTGGAATATAGCATGTAATAAACTTAGAAGTAGTAAATCCATAAAGTTGTGTTATCATAAATATTATACCTCTGTACTTCTAAATGTCATTCAAGGATATCATTTTTGAACGTCCAGCTCTTTATCTAAATCAGCCCAGTGATGGAATTTCAAAGTTATTCCTGTCAGACATTTTACCGAAAATAAAGGGGGATAACTCTTATCATAATTTAAGCTGACGCATTCATACCACAATTAAAAAATCATGTGTCAACAAAATGTTCAAATATTCGATATTTCGATATAGCCACTTTCTTTTTTGATCCTTTATGTAGGGCCTACATATAAAGGCTTTTGGATAAAAAAAAAACATTTGGAAAATGATCACTCGATTGGGGGCCATGTCAATTGTAGCAGAGTGTAGATGTAACTTAACTTTTTTTCAGTTAACAAAAGTACTCTCAAGATTTCAAGCAAGATAATACAAATATTAAATACCTGTTTTGTTAGATTTAGAGTCAAGAGCATGTCCAATATTAGCCATTCTAAGATGAAGTTTTCCTTGGAGTATCGAGTGTGTCCCACCTGGCTTAACATCTGACTTAATATCACCAGCTATAGTCGAAAACTCGTCTGGATAATCTGTCTTCATCACATCCAGTTCAAAGGTTGTCTGTACAGCTTCATTACCACAACGACATAAATACTGAAAAGATAACGAATTTAAGAAGAGAATCTCTTACAAAACTTTCTACTTTGCATGATTCATTTCAATAACTGCACTTATCCTTCATTTTATATTTGACAGATAGCTGGAGAGAAATCAGGTTTAACATCCACTCGACACAAACTAGGTCATTTCAGGACTAACTCATGGGTCAATTTTATTTCAATAATTAACTTGCGAATAGGGGTTTAAGCAATGGGAGGAAACCGGAGGACTCACAGAAAATAAACAGGTCGGACAGGCGACCTTACTCCTTGGCACGTACAACCGGAGAATCGAAATCACGCCCATTGACTCTATGACCTTATAATACAGCATGCAAGTGCTGACCATTTGGCCATCCAACCTCGCTATATAACTCACAGATCTTCTCGCTTCCAATCAATAATTTGAAAGGATTCAACACGAGACCCATTCTACCATTATATAACAGGTTAAATATTTATAAGTACAAATCTGGGCACAAAACTTCTGACCAAACTAAGAGTGTTAAATATTTGCAGGATATCATATCATTTATTTTTCTTTCTGAAAGCAAAGACAGTTCAATAATTTTATGAAGTGTAGATTGCCCTTTCATTAATGCCTTTCAATTGAAGTTTTATGTCATTAATCAAATATTTGACTCACCTTGAGTTCTACAGCACAGGAACCAATCTGTAATAATGTATCACCATCCCATACATCAATATGTAATGTCTGACGTGATAGATGTTGTAAAAATAGAAACCCTTCACCTGGTTTTAAATAAGTTGGATCTACATCATATCTGATCTGAAAAATTAAACAAATATTATGTTAATCAATATAATACAAACTAACATTGAATTTGGAATACTACACTAATTTGAATTTGGGAATATGTCAAAATCATTATTGTTATTCATAAATAATATAAATTACTGATGTTTACAATCTAGACTAAACCACTTTTGAGTTATACAAAAATGCAGCCAAAGAGATACAAAATGCAGCTAATCTGATTAAAACACAGACCATATTTTGTTTCGTTATTTTATAGTTCAAAATTTCTTTACTACACTAGGATCTGGAAGAGATGTTATATTACCGACATTTAGTTTAAGTGAGGGAAGAGCCAATGAAACAGCCTGTAACGGCGACCTCTTGGGGTGCCATGCACGGAACTGTGGGTGAACCACTAAAAACACTGATTGATTCATCAATGGCTGACATAACAGGGTCAAAAGCTGCTCGTATAACTCCTGACATGACCTCCCAGTACAATTTGTCAGATCTTCATGTAGTGTAGGCCATTGAAAGTATTGAAAAAACGAAACGAAATATAAATCTATAATTTAATCAGATTAAAATGTAGTACAAACAGATTTATGTTCTAACAATTAGTAGTTGTTCACTTGGACCTTAAAAATGTTGACAACCCTAATGGTGTACATGATTGTGATTCGGACAGTATTGCCTTGTCTGAGAATTTAACATTTTATTAAAAATCCAAACTTAAATATAAGTGGAAGATAATCTCCATCAAAAGATTTTTATTCAACACATGTAGGTAGGTGGATCTAACTTGAGATTCTAAATGTTAAAATGTTTTAGTGCCACTGACAGTATGCAGGAACTCTTATAAATTCATTATATTATTCTGCCGGTCACACAAAATCCCACAAATGACGACTAGGGTCATTAATCGAATAATATATCTCACCTCATAACCGGGAGAGTTTTGTTGTGCTGTACCATCTTTCTCTATCCTCTGTAGTATAAATGGTAATGATTCTGGACTTGATGTTAAACCATTCTGAGGTTGACCCATCAATAATCTAACAAAATATAATTATTCTACATTTATTGTTTTACTTACATAAATGATCACATTCAATCCCAATATTATATTGTGTAATCATTTGGTTCATGGAGGTCACATAGGCTAAGTGGCTAAGACGCTGTCCTGTTAGCCTGGAGGTAGGGTATTCAATCTCTGCATTGGCCCTGAATGTTCATCCAGATTTTACAGCATGGTCCCCCCCCCCCCATACTAGCTGTCTAGAAAACCAAGGTCACATGTAAACTGGTGTGCACGTAAAAGATCCCTTGACAGTTGGAATTCGATATAAAAGTAAGCTGTAGTGCAGCTGTCCAGGCAAAAATCCCTCATAGCACACTGTATGGCGTATGCCCATCTTCATTGGCCCAGTTCGGAGCAAATCAGTAGGACATTAAATTTAAACAGCATTTCATTTCATTCATTGCAAGAGAATGCCCAAATCATCTTTTATTATCCATTTGTAAGATATATTTATGTGGTAAACATTTGAGAACAGGAGATAATTTGAAATAACAAATGGAGTCAGACCACAATTTCCACATTGACTTTTTAAGGTCAATTTCCGGCTCTGTCATTTTACCAAATTTTGTGGGAGCGATTGTGATTTTTCTGAAACATAGACGCATAGACGGAGCAAAATCTGGCTATATCTTGCTTCAAGGATTTTTATTAAGTTGACAATTAAAATTTTTAGATATAAAAACTATCCGAGATAAATCATGGTAAACAAACTGTTATCCTTCTAATTCTAAACTATCAATATTCACAAAAACCGGGAGGAAATGACAATGCAAACCCAATTCTTTATTATAGGCCAAAAAGTCAACAGCAATTTATCCTTACAAAAGGGAAGGATAGAAAGAAGAGAAGTCATAATGATGCCTGTCTGCAGCTAATTTGTTTTTTATTTATTGATTCTCAATTCCAACTTACCGTTCTGTGGTCATCTGAGGAAACCGGTAGAATTGGAAGGTAAAGAAAACTGTTCCAGCATTCTTCTTTGGACCATTAGAATCATACACTAACATTCTATACACAAAAATGAAATATATTACGATTCATTACTTTTCTAAAACATTATGTCATTCAAAATTGAAAAGGATTGAGTAACCTCTCTGTTATATAGTAAAATGGATAATTATGTACCGGGTGCATTACATAAAGAAATAGTTGAACAAACAAGAAAACAATAAAACTAGATAATGTAAAGGGAATATGCTGAAAATTTCAGTCAAATTGCTCTACTCTGAACCATAATATAAGCCATTGAATTTGAGGCCTGGCCTCGATCATCATTACTAAAGTCGGTACCGGCAAAAAACATATCTTGATTATCCAATTTTTTGATTTAATCATCAATGAGCATTGAGAAGCGGATCGGATTCATTACAGTGAAAATCTGACACATAATTATATATATATAAGATGGTATCAAGAGTAGATTAAGGTCTTTTCATGTTAATAAATGTCTAATTAATGGTTTATAATATAACATTTCAGGCCTTAAAAAAGACGTGCAAATGGGCTTGCTGGTAACAAATATATAATTTCCTACTACTACTAGTTCAAATGTATTTTATAAATGATGTTTTATGTAGTTAGGATCTGGAGTTCTGGACAGAGAAATATTATCTTAAAAAAAATCATAACAAACTTTCAACTTACTTTGAATAAGCCAGGAATTGGAAGATTAATTCATTACATTGGAAAGGATCTGCATGTTCTCTAGCTAAATTAACCATAACTCTAGATTGTGGATCAATAACTTCTGGTGGATCACCATTACTATCAACAATGGGTGGGAATCCAGCAGAATACAGTCTTGCATACGCTGCCCTTGATAAACCTTGACCTCTGAAATACAACAATTTTATTTTACATTAGCTGTACATATATTAAAGATATTAGAATATCGTGACACAACTCGGCTTTGGCGGCGAATAATTAACTGTTAATCATGGGTTAAGCGGAGGCACACGGCAGGATCGTTTCAAGTCAATATCAACAATGGCTGTTGAATTGGTGATATTTTGTAAAGTAAATTCTACTGTATATTAAAGAGTATTATTATGATTGTTTAAAATACATTTATTCACTCATGTATATTTTGTTTAACCGTTAAATGCATTTGATAAATATATAAATATTGAAAAACTTAAATCTATATTTTTTTCCACATTTAACCATATATTAAATCAGTTAAGAATGACAAAAAATATAAATTAATATATTCATACGTAACTGATTAGTATAATAAATCAGAATGTATAAAACACTTCAATAAATTTGAGATTTTATAAATAATGTACATACCCAACTGGTAACGGTATTGGTGTTAATACTGGACCATGTGGTGGGGTATATGGCATTTCTCTTAACATAGCTTCTGGTCCAACCTACAAATAATATCACTGATAATTTCTAGAATACAGTAAATCAAAACAGAATAACAGTAGAAATATGGTCAGCTTCAAGTTCAGACAGAGTTTATCCAGCTAACAAGATGGTTCAGAATTAAATAAAAGTGTATGACAATTTTCATACCATTAGAGAGTCAGATTTATGACTATACAATTGCAGGTTTGATCCCGACTGACTGGGAGTTGAAACTCTGTGTTCCTCAAAGACACTGAATCTCTACGTATACAGCAGGTAATGGTAGTAATATGGTGCAAAATAATGGTGATCTAGTACAAAAACTTCTACAGCTAACAACATGACAATCAAATGACCATATGTTCCAGAATCACATGGCTAAGTGAGTAAGGCGCTGGCTCGCTAGCCTGGAGGTAGAGTGTTTCGATCCCAGAATTGGCCAAGAAAGTTTCTCTCGGTTTTCCGGCGTGGTTTCCCCTTGTCAGTGATACAGAATGGAGGGCCCGACGAGGACAGCTGTCTAGTCATTTGGATGGTATAACATGCCAAGTCTTGTGTACACATTGGCGTGCACGTAAAAGATTCCTTGGCAGTTTGAATTCGATATAAGAGTAGGCCGTAGCGCCGCTGCCCGGGCAGAATTTCTCTCATAGCACATTGTATGGCGTATGCCTGTCTTTCATCAGCCCAGGTAGGTGCATAACAGTAGGACGTTAAACCCCATTTCAGATCATTTGATTTCCACACCCTAAGAGCAGACAACTCTCAGAGAGAGACTTAAAGGTCATCGGAAAAGCTTCATGAATTTCTTAAATAATGCAAGGAATTATGTCAACATATCCTTTCCATATGTATTACATGATCCCAAACGGCAATGTAACCTGCCGCTCTCCGTAAGTAGGCTAGTTGTCACTTTCCACCGATAAACAAACCGTAATTTTACTCCTGCTGCTCATATTCTAGTCTAATAGTCACGGCTTGTTTATTGGCAGAAAGGTACGACTACTCACAGAGAATGGCGGGAATCGCCAACGTTGAGATTTACCTTTGGCAGATAACCCAGACAATCAGGATCGTGTTATACCTATGGAAAGGATAGTTTGACATAATTCAAAAATATTATGAAGCTTTTCCGATAACCTTTAAAGGATCTAAACCTCTTTGATTTAAGTAAAAATAAACTATTGAACTAGGTGGTTGTGAGATGTTACTTGAATTAATGACCAGATAAGCTTGATACAATTGAAAGAAACATCTGAGAAGTGTAAGCGCAAGTCAGTTTGTAAACTGATTTTAGTTTCATTTCTGTCGACAGTGGAACACCATACCTGTTATTTCTCAACATAATCCTAATATATAGAAATAAAATCTTAAACAAGGACATACTGTCATCCCACAAAACAAATCAGCATGTTAAAGCTAATGATCATTTTCACCTTTCAAATTATTCTATATATTACATTAAATCAATTTACCTGTCCCATTGGGGCCATACCAGTAGGATAAATTCCACCTTGTATCATAGGAGGCATATACATCTGTTGTGGATAGACTCCACCACCATACATACCAGGCTGTCCATAAGGCATACCTTGAGGGGAGAGTACTCCTGGTTGACCTTGTGGTGGTACTTGTAGTGAAGCAGCATATCTTGGACTACTCTGAGCCCTAAAAAGCCAATTTTTTGAGATACAGAAAATCAATTAAGATTTGGCATACCGGTACGCAAAATTTATTTTGACTAATACAGAAAATTCAAAGACATTACAAAAGAAATGAATAAATTGATCACAGAAATATTTTATTTGTATATGTAGTGAAAAGTAGTGATAAATATATTGATATTGTACAGTAAATCTAAAATCTAACTGCAGTACATACTGGTTCAGTGAAAAATGTCTCTAGTGAACTAAACTAGTGCTAAACAGCAAACCATGTAAATGTTTATCGTGAAGTTGATGGTGGTGCTGAACAGCAAATACATGTTCATAGTGAAGGCGATCATATGCTGAACAGCAAACCATATTCATGTTCATAGTAAAGTCGATGGTAGTGCGAACAGCAAATACATGTTCATAGTGAAGGCACTCATATGCTGAACAGCAAACCATGTTTATCGTGATGTTGATTATAGTGCTAAACAGTAAAACACGAAGTCAATACTAGTGGAGAACAGAGGAATGTGTAGTGAAGTCAATCATAGTGCAGAACAGTAAAACATGTTTATTGTGAACAGTAAACATGAAGTCGATACTAGTGCTGAGCAGAGAAATGTGTTTATAGTAAAGACAATCATAGTGCTGAACAGTAAAACATGTTTATTTTGAGTGCAGTATGTGTGCTTTAAAGACAACTGTGAATATCTATGTGAACACTACATAAGCCTTACTTCATGTGTTTAATATTTAAACTAGCGTGAGAAGCCATGAAATCAGATGAAGATGAATGTGGTGTCACACATTTTTGACCACTGACAGACACATTACATGAGCTTCCATAAATTAGACTGGCAAAAAAATCAAGCAAAGCAAAATAACATAAAGAAATCTATAGCAATGTAACATGTTATACAAGTAGCTGACAATTTCTCTATAAATGAGTTAAACAAATGATATAATCTTCTCATCAAATCAAATTTACCCAAAAAAGAAACTTAAAACAAAATGATTCTTCTGAGATGAAAAGCATAAATTAATTGTTTAACAGCCATTTAGTAACTGAATGAGAATAACACATGACACAATTATATGAAATACAATTAATGTACTTAGAAATTTGTTTCTAGCAAATTCTAAGTAACTTATATTCCATATATTTGAAAACCCTATGTAAGTAATTTTGGCAGATGTTATTTCTAAAGAAAGCAATAGCAGGGTAAATACTTACAAATAATACAAGCCGAGGTACAATAATTTCATAAAGCTAGTAATTAAATAAGCAAGTCGCAACTTCATGGTTGCTATTTTACAACTATACACCTTATGCAATAACTTACTTCTGCTTTCCTGAAGGTGGTCGTTTATTAACATTTTGACCAATATTAGTACTATCATAGAGAAAACTTTCATCTCCTTCGCTACGTACAGACGCCATGGATCCTGGCATCCCATAAACATCAGAATGGGGAATTAGGCCATTAGTTAATCCTTGAGACATACCACTCATCTGATTATACGCCATACTGGTATTTTGAACTGGTAAAAACCCATCCTAGTAGAAAATGCAATAAACAATATATTATATAAAGATCTGTCATATGCATCTTTACATATAATCATGAAAGAACTTTTAGAATGAATTTTGTTATTCAATATTTATACTGTACTAAATTGGTTTTTTTTTTTATGTCAAAAAATAATCATACCAGGTAAAATATAGTAATAATAATGTGCATATTTATAATGCACTATATCCACAAATATGTGCTCAAAGTGCCTCACAATTACTATCCTGGTTCTAAGATACAGGTAAAGACTGATTACCTCCCTTTACGACTGAACTCTTTAAATCTTAGAAATAGCCCCAACATGTGCTGCCCAAAGAGCGCATCAGTTGTTTGTGTTATACATACACCATCCTACCGGTACCCATTTACAGCTGGGTAGACTGGAATAGGGATGAAGTGTCTTATTTAAGGACACAAGAACTCGACGCACAATTCAAGTCTCGAAACTGCAATCGTTAAGTCACAAATCCTACTCTCTAACCGTTGCGCCAAATGAAAGAACTCTTGGGATGTGTTTTGTATTTCTATATTTCAACCATATATGTTTGTTTATATTGTATGTCAAAAAGAACGTACACTAGATAACGTACAATATATTAAATATTTATAACATTTAGATAGAATATAATTCTAATGGAAGATGAAAGGTATTGAAAGCAAATATCATTGAGCAAAAGTATAATAAATGTGTCTTTTCATACTAACCTTGCCTTCAGTACTCCATTGAAACATGGCTAAACCACCTACAGTTTTACTAGCCGATTCATCCTGCATGGCTGTATCTGGTATTTGGTATATAAAGTCTTCATCTGGAGACTGTTTATTACCACCTATTAAGCCTAGATGTACTTCACGCTGATTAGCATGCAGAAATGGATTCCATACCGCCCATCGTAATGATACCGTCCTCGTATGAGCTCTAGCGTATGTTAATGACATCTAGAAAGAGATATATAAAAGACTAGTCAAGTAATCCAGCGTTGCACGGGTGACAAATATCCATTTATTAACAATGCAATAATCATGAATTGTCAATTTCATCATTAAAAACTGCCCCAAATTTAACATATATATAGCATCATTAAATTTCTTAGAGAAAAATGGTTAATATGAAGTTGTTATAAAATTTATAAGTACAACTATTTTGTTTCCTACAGCAAACAGGGGGGTTGGATGGCGGAATGGTTAGCATGTGTGTGCTGTATCATAAAGTCTGTCATTGAATCAACTGGTGTGGTTTTGAATACCCAGTTGTACGTGGCAAGGAGTAGTTTAGCCTGTCCAACCTCGTGGGTTTTCTCCGGGTCCATCGGTTTCCTCTTACTGCTAAAGACAATAGGCGTAGGAGCTCGATGACTGTTAGGGGGGCAGAACCCGAAACGCCCGATAAATTTTCGGGTTTACAGAAAGCAGCGACCTTGTATCCCCCCAACCTCACCCAAAGAAAATTTTAGAATATTTTACTGCTGCAAACACGTGTTCCTGCTATTTCAGCCGGTGAACAAAGCAGCTTCAAAGTGGTCTAATATAGCCTAATTAAGGTGGGTGACTCGAATTCCAATAACTCGTATACAGTCCTTGAAAACGGAACCGTTAGCAGAAAATTTTGAAAATTAAACTGCTGCAAACACGTTTTCCTGCTATTTCAGCCGGCGAACAAAGCACTTTCAAAGTGGTTTAATGTAGTCTAAATTAAGGTGGCTGACTCGAATTCCAACCAATCGTTTACAGTCCTCGAAGACGGGACCATTGGAGAAAAAATTTGAAAATGTAACTGCCGCAAACGCGTTTTCCTGCTTTCTCAGCCGGTGAACAAAGCAACCCCAAAGTGGTCGAATATAACCTTATTAAGGTGGCTGACTCAGTTCCAATCAATCGTTTACAGTCCACGAAGACGGAACCGTTAGGAGAAAATTTTGAAAATTTAACTGGCGCAAACGCGTTTTCCTGCTGTTACAGCAGGTGAACAAAGCAACTTCAAAGTGGTCTAATATAGCCCAATGAAGGTGGCTGACTCAATTTCCAATCAATCGTTTACAGTCCACAAAGACCGGACTGTGGGAAAAATGTTTGAAAATTTAACTGTCGCAAACGTGTTTTCCTGCTATTCCAGGCTGGGAATACAGCAGCTTCAATTTGGTCCAATATAGCCTACCTGGCTGACCCAAATTCCAAACAACCAATCAATCGTCGCGTGGTATTGAGTCCTCACCCTCCCGGAGATATCACCGCAAATACGTTTTCGGCTATTCTAGCCTGTTTAAGCAACTCCAAAAGCATCCAATGGTTTTGTAACCGAAATCCCACTCTGAATTCCAACCATCCAATCAGACTGTTGCAGCTGCATTCACAAATAATAATCGATGCCCGAAAAATGTCTCACAAAGTAGAGTGGGCCCAGACAAAATGTTTTAATCCATAGTCAACTCAGTACAAATTCGTGATATTCATTTATAAAAGTAAAATTAGTGTTTTATTAAGGCCTCGATGACAGTAAGGTAAGCAAAATTAGAAATGCCCGAAAAATTTCGGGTTTATAGACAGCGGCGCCGGTTTTCCTTGAAAGGCGATTGACCCCCCCAAGAAAATTTTGGATTATTTGAAGGTCGTTTTCCTGCCCGATGCCTGTTTTTCGGGCAATACCTATTTTCGGGCAATACCGTTTTTTGGGGCATACCTATCATAAAAGAGCTTCGGGCATTTTTTTCGGGCATGCAGTGGACAAGAAAAAGACGAGAAAATACTTTTCGGGCAGTGTGGATCTCATAGAATTAAGTTAGTTATATTTTTTCTCTAAACGTTATTAGAAAAAAAGGTCGTCAAATTTTCCATTGCCCGAAAATAATTTGTTTGGGGGGGCAAATGCCCCCCCTGCCCCCCGGCTCCTACGCCTATGTTAAAGACCCCTACGCCCAAGCAAATTATTGGAATAAAATTAAACGACCTAGTTTGTGTTGAGTGGACCTTAAACCCCATTTCTCTTTCTCTCTCTCTCACTCCTACAGCAAACAAGCTTTCTCTTTTATACATATACACAAAGAAAAATAATGTATTACAGTATTACAAATAAAATAATTAATCATCTCCTTTATATTTTACAATTATTGGTTATGAAAGAATCAACATTAAAACATGAAACAAAATGTGGTTTGCAAGAAAAGGCCATTTATAATAAGAAAACCTAAAACGTTGATCCTGTTTTTGAGATATTAATCATGATTTTGACTATGCCTCCATGGCACTCTTTTGTTCAAACAGGTAAAACACACAGGGCTTACAGTGATCCTACTCCTTTTCACTGCACTCGTTTTTAAATTCAACCTACCTTTCTATCATTGTCAGACAGTGGTTCAGCTATAACATATTCTAGTTTAAATACAACAGCAAACAGAGGATCTTCTAATAAATCATTGATCTGAATAGGGTTCTTCAATACTAAGTTGGTAAATTGGGCACTGGAAAATATAAAACAATAAATAATATCGGTATTAATAACTCATTACTTTATTATAGTATATGCGATTGCATATAATAGACATTTGAATAATATACAAATTAAATGCATAGATTATCTACTGCAGCCTTATTCTCATGTCTTATTCTCAGGTAGGCGATTGGATGGCCAAATGGTTAGCATGTGCGCACTGTATCATAAAGCCTGTTATTGAGTCAACTGGCTTGGTTTCGAATTCTGGGTTGTACGTGACAAGGAGTAGGGTCGCATGTCCAACCTTGTGGGTTTTCATCGGTTTCCTCCCACTGCTAAAGACCTCTATGCACAAGCTAATTATTGAAATAAAATTGATCCATATGTTAGTCCTAAATTGACCTAGTCTGTGTTGAGTGGACGTTAAGCCCCATTTCTCTCTCTCTCTGTCTTATTCTCATGTAGAATGTAGAAAGATAAACAGAATTTAAAAATCTACTTTATGTAAGGATGACAATAATTTCAACAAACTTACCTTGTACCATTAGATCCAGTCCTTTTATGTGTAAATTTAGTACTACGTCTTGCAGACGGACTAGCTGTTGGTTTTCTAGATGTTGGACCAACTTGTTCTTCTAATAAAACGGTTTGGGGTTTCTCTATGTAACCTAATCCATTATGAACACCAACCTGAAAAAGGAAATGTTAACTTTCTAAAAGCTGAAGATTTCTTTGGTTTTTCTACTGAAATATCTTGTATTTTGTGAAATATCAATTTATGGGAAATTCATCCAAAGGAAACATGTCTTATATATTGGATTAAAACAGTCTAAAGCTGAACATAGTTTTTAAACCACAATTTTAAGCAAACCAATATTATTTACCAAAATGTAGTCAAAATATGCTTTCATGAAGGAGATGGGTTTTCAACCAGTTAAAGACAAACACTGCACAAAAAAATCAACCTTAGACAAGCAGATTTATTAGTATAAATTGACTACATCCTGATTCAGCCTAAGCTTAACAGTTTCTTTATAAATATCAATAAGCTCTAAATGTATCATTTTAGAACCGAAACAATCATGTTTACCTGCAGACGTCTTTCAACAATGGAGACTTGTGTTCCCTCTATGCTTCTATTTTCACGCTTCGCACGATCTTTTTTCAACAAGGTACAGAACTCCTCTTCAAACTTATCAACATACGGCTGTAAATGCAGTGTAAAGTGCTCTATCTGTACTGGTACTGGATTTAATAACTGAGGCTTCTTAAATTTATCTTTACCTATGAAATAGTGATTATACATTACAATAAGTGTATAAAAGACTTCTTCAAAATCCATTTTAAAATACATGTATCCTGGAAACAATACCAATGGTTGCCATGCAAGATATGCCCACTTAACAAGCTAAAAAAATGTGATTTTACCTACATTTAGGAACCATAATTCAGTGAGTTAAGGTCTTAAAATGTTTCATAAAATTCTAGAGGGTCCATAACCTTGATATTACATACATGTACTTTAACAGTATTTGCGTGCAAGGAGCAGCCATGTTGTATGTCATTTTCTGTCGAATTCAACCATCATTTATGGTATACCGGTGATATATTCGAACGTTATCCCAAATTGGGACCACAAGCTAAAAAATGTGACTTTTCGTTCAATCAAGTAAGTTACTGTCCGATCTTCGCGATTATCGAAAGGAACCTGAATCTTTGGGGTACAGGCATACATTTCAAGTTTCAACAATAATTGTAGAAAAATTGTAAACTCTACAGACCCGAGATCTTTTGGAATTAAATCTATATTTGAAGTTTCGCAAAATCGAAACATAGGTTGCCAGGCAACGAAACATACGCCCACAGCAGCTAAATCGTCCGGGCAGTCAACAAGAGTTGTCGCATATTTTACTTTTTTCGGTAATGAAACATTTATAATACACTAATATCTGATTAAAAGTAACAACTCATTATGTAATTATCAGAAAATCATTGGAATTTGTTTGGCTTTGATAAAGTTCTCCTCCATGCTGTTCAAGTTATCGAAATTCATTGAAACTCAATATACTTGTTCGTCTCATGACCTTCAACAATTTGTATAAATTTAAAATCAATCGGATATCAACTTTAGCCTCTAGAGCGTCCACAAAATTTTGAAAGTGATCAAGGGCCATAACTCAGTCAGTAATTATCGGAATCGCTGAAAATCAATAGGCCTCTTTGTCTCATGACCTTAAACACTGTGTATAAATTTAAAGTCAATCGGTTATTAACTTTAGCCTCTAGAGCGTCCACAAGACTTTTTGAATGGATCAAGGGCCATAACTCTGACAGTTATTATCGGAAATCGCTGAAAATCAATAGGCTTCTTCGTCTCATGACCTTAAACACTGTGTATAAATCTAAAGTCAATCGGATATTAACTTTGGCCTCTAGAGCGTCCACAATCTCTTGCTGGCTTGAAAGGTCCAGAAAAAAAATAGCCTTATTCTGACTACTAGATGTTTAAGTGTCCCACCTGTTGTGTAGATTATCCATTACATCCTATATTACTTGTACAGCGGGTTTGAAAATATTTTTAAATTTAAGTTACATTTGAAAGGTTTACGTAAAGCTTTTCAAACCATGTAGTTGAATTTTTTGAATTTTTTAAATTCGATGTGTTGAGATGAAATTTGTATCATCAATTAATTGGAATATTGTAAAAAAGTACAATTTGTTGACCAGAATAATGATTGGGACATATCATTCAGTTACAACAAGAGTGTTATTGGGCCTTTATATAACTGACACAAGCAAGTGTTATGGTGTGAAATGTTAACGTTTGCCTGTAATCTTAGTACTACTACTCTCGACGGTCTCATTGGATAACAAAAAGGTGAAGAAATACCTGCATCTCTGCCATCAACTAAACCTGGTACAACATCTTTAGAACCAACAACAACATTTTCAGGTAATAAATGTATGACTTGCATTAATACCTTATGTGTACATAGAGTATAGTTAACCTCACATCCTTCTATTTGATTTAATAAATCTTCATCTGGGAAAAAATATACAAATTATCACACACCTAATGACTATAATTATCACACATCCATGTTATCATTATCACACATCAATGTTACAATTATCACAGATCTATATTATAATCATTACATATCTATATTATAATTATTGCACATCTATATTACAATTATCTGTGTTCACAGATCTACATTATAATTCACAAGAAATAATAACATTCAAAATGATTCTACCTCATGGTACCAGTAATTCCCACAAACAGTAATATGCTGTCAACTTACACATGTTAGCCCATGAAATTGATTGTCGAATATACTCTTTAAATTTTCATTACGGAAAAACAAATAACCATACAAATATAATATTGCTTACCCTCGATGGGTTCTGAGAGTAAAAATAACGCTCTAGGTGAACCATGATATAGTTTGGACCTGAAATTAAAATATACATTTTAGGTCATCAATACTATTACAATTGTTGATAATTTAAGAATCATTCCAATAAGTATTGAATTATTACATTCCTTACTTATAGATCATATAAAGAGAAAAATGCATCTGCTAAGACTTTCTTTTTATACATCATATACATATAATATTAATATTGTTTGGAGATAAGACAGTCTAATACAAACTAGATCTAACATATTACTTCTTCCTTTTTTCATATCTGATAATTCGAAAAACTAATTGGATGTTATAAGGGAATGAACGGACTATTCCTTTATTTCTCGTTTTCCCTTATATAGTGACATACAATTACTTTTCTGAATTATCACATATCCTCTTACAGCTTCAGGTAGCAACTTTTGGTCTTCGAAGGAATTATTCGTGAGCAGAAACTCGCCAGTATCTCTGTTATCAATTGTCAGGTTTTTTTTTTGCATTCGTCCCTATTCTTTCTTGAAATCTTCCCAACGCATCTATCGTAGCAATGACAAGTTCTATCACATATAATGCCTGACATCATTATTGTCCTTTAAGTATGTAAAGGAGAGGGAAACATCTAGTGGAGATCAGGTCTGTGTTTAAAGCTTGTAAACAACTTACGTTTGTAAATTAAGAGGTAAATTTCTGGATGAGTCCGGTAACTCTTCATTATATTTAAATAATCTAACAATACCCCAACCACAAGATGATTTCTTTATTTTACCCGTCAGATCATCAGTAGTATTGACTATAACTTCAATAACGGCAACTACATTAGAATTCTTTAATGATGTGTGAAAATAAACATTCTGCAAAAAAAGAAAATACAATTTAATTTCACAATCTTATTTATTGATCAGTTATATTTCATTATCAACATAGAATATTAGAATGTGGGAATAAAATAAATTTCATCCCATTGAGTTCTAAATTTGCGTAGCTCTTTATTGCAATTCTCCAAACCATAAGATATTTATGACAAAAATATATTAACAATTATGAAATGAGATCCTCAGGGATAAAAAGTAGTTTCAAAATATTGTTTCACAGAAGTGTGATTTATTACACAAACTGCTTTGATAGAGAAAAATAGGCCAGAGGCTGCCAGACAGGATATGCCCACATTTTCGAGAGAACAAGCAAAACAGAAAGTGATTTTTCCTACAATCAAAGGCCATAATTCATTAAGTTGCAATTTGATATGCACAAATATCGAAACGAATCCAGATCTTTGGGTTATAAACATGCATTTCAGGTTTCATCAAAATCAGTTAAAAATTGTGACCTCTGTCCACAAGCTAAAAACGTGATTTTTCGTACAATCAGGGGCCATAATCCATGAAGTTTCAATCCGATACATGCAAATATCAAAAGAAGCCTAGATTTTTTTGGGAAAAACCTATATTTCCAGTTTCGTCATAATCGAATAAGAATTGTCACCTGTAGAGAGTCAATTGTGGACGGACGGACGGACAGGGGTAACGGCATAATACATGTACGTCCACATGAGTATTTTTAACTCTACCATTTTTATAATATAATAAAGATAAGATGATATTGTAACAATTTCAATTATATGTACCTGTTTGTATTTGATTTTTTTGCTCTCACCACATGGTACTGCCGGTCCAATCCACTGTCTTCCAAAAAAACATTTAAACTTGAGATCAAATAATGAAACTGATACTTGATATAATGCTGAAGTTCCTGCTACCTGTAAAATATACATTGACCTTTAGATATATATTTGAGAGGGTTGGATGGCCAAATTGGTAATGCACACGTACTGTATCATAAGTTTGATTCCCTGGTTGTACGTGACAAGGAGTAGGGTCGCCTGTTTTAACCTTGTGGGTTTTCTTTGGGTCCTCCGGTTAGCTCCCACTGCCAAAGACCCCTACGTGCAATCGAATAATTGAAATAAAATTGAACTATGTGTTAGTCCCAAAATGACCTAGGTTGTGGTGAATGGACGTTAAACCCAAATTCTCTCTCTCTTAAGATATATATTTACATTTTAAATCCATGTCAGGTGAACAGCTAATTATAACCAAAAGATTTCTAAACGGAATATATACAAAATTTGCCTCATCTTAGCATACTGCATGGCACATGGACCCTTTCCTCAGCAAATACACGATCGTAATTAAACTTGACAGCTGATTAGCCATAACAGCAGTCGTTATACCAGTAATTGGCTCTAATGCACGACTCAGTCACATGAATCACCTCTCTCTTCCTCTCATCCTACCAACTGATTTCAAATGAATTCACAACTGAACAGGCTTTAAAATTTTAAACCTACTAGTGGATATTAGTCCAATAATGCTACACGCATTTCTTTAATTAGTGTTATAGCTAGCCTATTTATTTTAATATCATAACTGATTTCACCACTAAAACTAATGCAATCTAGACTTTAGTTGATTCTGATAAAACTTTCCCTTTAAGGATATGGAATCAATAAAAAAGCTTATTTATCAGGTTTTCAGAATAACACTTGCTGCTGGGAAGGATAATGTATTTATCGATAAATCTGATGGCAATTCAATTAAGAAAATTGCCCCTTCGAGAATACATTGTTCTTTACTGTTCGTTAGTAACCTATTTATTAGCTTTGATTGATTATAACCAGCTGCTGAGAAAAAAATATAAGCGATATCAGAAACCTGCATTATACAAACATGGGCATTCAGGAGTTACTATACAGAAAAACCAAATAATATTGACATGTTAAGTCTTAACAGACTGATAGCATGAGAATATCATTCCTTGGCTAAAACTGCAAAAATTCTAGTAAAAAAAAAGCTCTAATCAAGTTTTTGCAAATAAGGTCCTAATGCAATAAATACCCCAAAATTTTGGGTAAAATGCAAATACATGTATATACATGTAGATTAAATATAATATTTTGCATGTTGTTTTGTTGTACCGGTAGACCTTTATACAAGTAAAGCTATGCTGAAGGTAACAAATTCAACTCACCAAATTGAGATACGCAGCTATTCCTTCGATAGATCGCACGTTGAAACAAAAACCAGGAAACTGTTGATTACTATCCTTACCAGAACCAGTTATATTAAGAATGCGTTCGTGTCCAACATGAGGCAAAATGTGGTATTTTTTACGAAGCATTTCAAAGTGATTTTTATCAAATACATATTGACTGGGTAGTGTATTGGAAATAAAATCCGGAACTGGAACACTTGTATTATTTCCATTAACATTTTCAGCATTAGTTTCTGCTGAATTGTTTTCCTTTTCATTTGTCAATGCTGATACAACATTCTCAAAATGCACAGAGGTCATTATGGAAAAATATTAACTTCAAATTAATGACAACAAAATTACTTTCTATTTTTCCATTCTAGGCACACGACACAACACTGTAACAAAAAGAATATTGAATAGATGTCCAATCTCCAATCCATCATTGATAATCGTTATAATTATTCGTATAAATATAGAATAACTCCAAACTTTTAAGATCATTAATAGGGAGGTTCCGCAACCAGTACGAACTACGAACAAAATCACGATTTCGTAACTCGGTTTTTAAAACCACAAACTTTTCCTCGATTTCTTTGAAGAAAATAGACGAACCCAACGCCTCTTATGTCATTTACATCCCACGAAGAGATGACATCAGCACATAAACACATCGTAGTTCGTACTGCCTCCAGAACCGCAGTAATAAAGTTTTACTACTCTCCTCCATGAAAACTGAATTTCTGTTTGATAGTTTATATATATATATATAGTAGTACTGATAGGTGTCATACACAAGAAAAGGTATGCTTACACCTGATACTACTTTGCTACTGGATTGTGTTTCAGCTTTTTACACGCCAGCAGTATGTCTGAACATGGCACCACCTGCATGTCTGAACTTATCATCAATGGTACCGATATTGTGTTTTATTTATTATTCAAGACCATTCATGTTCCTCCCAGTGTGACAACAGAAAACAACAATTGAGAATAAAGAATATGAGTTACATATATGTCAACACTAGGCAGGACATTAAGAGAAACCACATTATCAAGACTACAAACTACTCATCAAGTAAATATTTACATTTCAGCAAAAATCTACGATAAAGAACTTTCTATAGATTTATATATTATTCATTTCTACTAGACGAAATATGGATTTAGTGGTCACTATAGAAACAAGAAACAGATATTCTATTCTTATTCACTGAATAGACTACACCCATTGAGTAAACAAATTTGGAGTTAAAATCGTATCAATAATGTAGTAAAAAAATACAATTCTAGTCTTACATAACTTATACAAAACTAAATATGTACTATCGAATTACAAAAACTGTACAAATCATAGTCTATCAATATCTCATATTCTTTACACTAACATTTGTATTATCTCACATGCACTCCCACAAGCATGGGTGTGTCACAAATTAAATCATAGCCTATTTTTGAACACCTATTTACACTTCCCAATAGAGGAATTTACATAGCTAGCTAGTACACTTTTAGTTCACTATAACCAAATGGCTGGATTAATTTCTTAAGAAGAGTTGTCAAGTCAGGTAACCTATCTCTATAGATTTTTTTTCTCTATTGTATATATATATATATCCGGTATATATATAAGGCTATTATAGACATATCATTGAGGAATTACTAGTTGACACTTTCATTGATTGAACACTATTTATGGAATCAAACTTCAATTAATCACTTATAAAATATTCAACATGCAATTACAGAAATTGCATGTAGGTGTGACATCTAATTCCAGAATGAAGGGAAAAACATCATAGAACTAATAAAGACAAGGTTATATAAAGACAATGACATACACGTCAAACCCTAATCTCTTGCTCCTATTATAACTCTTGGGTGTCATTAACAAGGTAGACCATGCTTACTCTTTCTAGTACATATATTTGACAAGTTCACATAATTACATGTAACAAACTGTAAACAAAATTAAATTCCAATAACAGAATCAAAAACACATTGAACCAAAATTCGCAAAATACATCAACAAAATTCTATGCCATCTCATAATCTGGCATGAGTTTTTGATTATTAATAATTCATAATGATATAGAATAACGCTGTGAATAGATCATACGATATCATAGCATAAACACATTGCCTAACAACAGTCACAATATTCACTTCAATCATACCGTAGAATCGATTCTCAAAAAACAACAACTGAAAGTTCTTGACACAAGACTACCATATTGATCAGGTGTGACTGAGCACACACAGGATGATAGGAACACCTATAGCACATTAATCCTTGTAATCAACGTTCTCCTGGCAAAGTCAAACACTTCAATTCAATATTATCATATGGCTCATTCAGTAATGTGATTAAAGTAAATAGATATGATTGATTTATTGCATGCTTTAAGAGACCATGTATAAAAATGGTGAATCACAAAAGTAAGGACTATTAATGATGGATTATAAATAGGAAAGTTGGAAAAGGTTACTAGTCAGAGTATAATAAAGGATTACCAATATAAAAGAATAACAACTTCGTATTTGTTGTGATCATGAATAACTTGATTCTACCAGCAAGAATAGATTAACAATTTGAATGAAATATCATTTTATCTTACATAAATGGTTATGGGCCTTTGATTATAATAGGCCTAGCTGTCAACAATGATTATAGCAGTCGGATGAATTATTACTAGCTACTATAAAGGGTAAGCTTCAATTAAAATCCGATTGGAAGTCGGTGTTCAGATCATGTGACGAATCAGATTAATTTATGAGGCTTTGTATTGTGGGGAATTATGGGAATGCATATATTGAAATATTTTCTGAGACATTTCAAACAGGGTAACAACCATTTTAAAAAAGATTGAAAAAAAAGGACTCTTCCTTGCAGAACATCAAATTGATAGAAAATTTGTCAGATTGGAATGCTCTGTTAAATATCGTTAAATTTTAATTAAAATGGCTGTAAAGGTAAGTAAATGGACATTTATCATATTAAGTTTATAAAAACTTTACCTGGAACCTGTTAAGCATGTTAAGTATACATAATTATGATGTAGGTACAATTACAATTACGTTTAATAGAGCTATGTTATGGTATACACAAGTCTTACATGTGGTTTGTAATGGGGCCATATGCACTACAAATATCAGTATTGTCACTCATTTAAGTATTAATTAATACAGTTAATTTTCCAAACAGCAAATTATCCTAATCTATGGTTGTTGACTAGTACCTACTACGGTCAATCTTGTTCCAGCAAAAAGAGTTAGGATTTTTCTCTTACTTTGGTGTAATTATCATGAAGACATTTTCAAGCTAAAATTACTCGGGATTCTTACTTTATTTTTGAAACATGGTGTTTATGCTTTTTTAACCTAGGGATATCACAATATTTCAACTTATAAACATAAGATGGGTTTCAGGTGCTTTAAAGGTAAAACTGGACTCAACATTGCTCTAAACAGTATTATACCAATGCCCTTGTATTCTCGCTGGTCAATAAATTGACTCAAACAACAGTATTGATATTATAGGAAAGTGCTTTTGTGTACATATATCTACATGATGTACATGTATTCTAATTCTTCAACATCGCTTTCATCAGCTCATCATAATTGTATAGAAAGGAAACAGGCTAATGCCAAGAAAGGTATTTGCTTCATGAAGGCATAGAACAAATCAGTAGTCAAATAAGGTCTAGTTTGGGACAGACAAATGTAAAAACTACTATTTAAATGAGGAGAGTGTACTCGATCAAATTAGTTAAAAAGTTAATTTCGATGTAGTTTGACTGAATCAGACCTATTTTTTCAAGTGGGAACAATAGCCACTCTGGATATATTAAAAAACATTTTTGGCGTAATTTCAGCAAACACGCCCCTTGATCTATCACTAACCAGCAACCTCCAAGTGTAATCTATGACTTCCTTGAATAGATAGATGATAGAGCTTGCAGTGCCATTTATCCTTGGCATATTCTATGACCCACTAGTTTCAAAGTTAAACACCAATGCTCACATTATACTAAAGTATCATTTATTTAATAGCACTGGGATTTTTCACTGATACTCTATGTCTTGGTCAGCCGGCTAAAAATACATGAACTTTGCTCAAGCACCACTACAGAAAGATTCTTTGTAATGCTATCCCAATTGGCCCAATGATTGAAATTGTGGTTTTAATAGCAGGGTAATCATGATGATCCTATCAAGTCTTGAGGCCAGTCGTATATATAATGAGGCCGGTCATAGCAATCATGTTGATCGTACCGAAATGTATCCGAACATATCTACACGTACCAGAGGGTGGATTGAATAGGGACAATTCTATCGTAATGCATTGCACAACAGTGGGAACCTACAACTATAACACATATAAATTGTTATTAGTTTGAATATATGTTTTCTAATAAATAGTTAACGACAGTAAGTGTCAATAAATCAGCATAATACAAGTTCTCGAAAGAAAGGTTATTGCATGTAAAAAAATAAGGAACAATATAAAATCATGAAAAGTTCAAATATCTATTGTCATATTGACTTTATTGTATGAAATAGTCCTCTAATTATTCAATATGGCAGCGCCCATGAAAGATAACTTCACAGAGGCGATTTTGTTTGCGAAGACAAGTATCTAACCTTATATTAAAAGATAAACAGATTGAAACTCTAAGGCAGTTTACAATGGCAAAGAAAGTATTGCAATATTACCTACTAGCACAAAATCACTTTTACTGGAGTGGTAAAAGTTGACTTTTTGCCAATGACATGTGTTTATATAAAACATGTGCTCGATCGGCTTTTTTTTTACTCTGGTGTGTACACCAGGGCTTCCACTTCAAATGCAGTAGTCGAGTCGTTAAGTCCCGCCCCAAAATGATCACACAAGCATTTTAAATGGAGGACAACTAGAGCAGTGATCACATTCTGTTGTAGACTAGACAGATTGCTGCGTGCCGTTTGATCATAATATATGTGGAAACTAAAATATTTCACCTCCTCCGGATACTGACTACAGACCTAAAATTTTCTGCCTTTTTTTTAGGTCGGAATTCTGTCAATATACATGTATAAACCACAAATTTACCTTTTATTATACAGAACATCTAAGTATATGCTTTAAACAGAATTCTTTTAACTTTTCACAAGTATCACACTTTCACAGGCCTGGTCTGGTCTGGTCAATTCTACAAACCTGTGTCAACAATGTGTGTCATCTGATCGTAATCTTTTGTAGCTCTATTTTTAGTTTTTACAACTACAGAATAGTCCTAACATGAGAGAAAGCTTCTATTTCATTCTTCCCAGCCATGTTCATTTTAACTTTTTCAAAATTTACATTCCCGGGGAGGTTGAGTAGTCTAAAGAAACTAAGTCTAGTGGCATTATTTCTCTCCCAAGCTTGTACATGACAAGGAATAGGATCGCCTACCTCAACTGCCTGCAACCTCTTGGGTTTTCTCAAGTTTTTCCCCAACAACTTCCCAAAGGCCCCTACATGTATGCGCAAGAGAATTGTTGAAATAAAATTTACCACCGGTTAGTCAAGAAATGGTGAGTAGATTAAACCCCACATTTCTCTCTCTCTCTCAATATGTTACCATATATGATATATATATGACACTGTTACAAGAGGGTAACTTTAATGAATGAATGAAATGGGGTTTAACGTCCTACGCTTAAGCACCTAACCTGGGCTAATTGAAGACATGGGGTAACTTTAAACATTTAGTAACACTGTCATGCTAATTGTAATGTGTTTGATTTTAGCACAACTGGATGACTTTGGCATCACCTGACAAACATAATTCATACAATATTTTAAAAATAAAATAATTTTATACTATTAAGGAATATCAATAGTAACTCACATTACAATTGAGCCGACTTTTCCTTGAAAATATTGCTCACCACTACTGACGTACATTTATAGTCATTTTCAAGTATTTAATTAATACATTATGTATCTAATTATTTTCAATAAATTTGAAATTCAGAGAACACAAGGTGCAAAAATATAGTGGGTCCTCACATTAACTTTTTTGGACATCCATTTCGAATTATTAGTTACATTCCTTTGTGCATTAATTTATTTGAATGAAATAATCACAATGCCAGATATACAGGAATAATCAAAGGTTCATTTTGACATACAATTTGTATTTCGGGCACAATTCTTGATTCAAAACTCATAACATTCCACTTTAACAATGATCTTCAGCAAATGTTTGTCTTTTTATGTTCCTCCAATTTGACTCTTGAATCATATAGAGACCCTTTTGGGGGCAGTGGAAACTGATTCATTGAAAGAAAAGATGAACTCCAACATTGACACAAAAAGTCACCATACTCTAAAACTGCCATATATTTTCATACTGGCATGCTAGAACTTTGTTTTATTAAATGGTCTTGATAGAACAGTTGACCACTATACTAGTAGTAAATGCAGAAGGACAGAACTACACACGCAAAAAAAAATCTATAAGATAAACATGTGTACAAGACAGAAAATAGACATTGCAAAAAATAAACAAATTAAGTGAATACACCACAGCAACAGTTCTAGCATGTCTATGTGAAAATATATTCCAGTTGAGTATGGTGGTTATTCTGGTTATAATAGATTGCTTGAATTCAAAAACCAAGGTATAACCTAATCGTATCACACAAGTTTATCCCTCGAAATTTTTTTTCAGATTTCATATCAAGTCCAAAAAAATGTTGCTTAAACGCCAATAAGCAATAATAATACGAGACTACTTGATTACAAAAAACACTGCTGAGCAATAATTAGGTAAATAATAATAATAAACAACTGATGAGTAAAAATTAATTTATTTTATACAATTAATGTGTGTGTGTATGATTCTAGACACACACGTTCCACCTAGAGTGATGTCTTTGATCTGGCTGGCGTAAAAAAAGTAATTACCTAATCAACATCCTTTATCCCACTAACAATCACTGCTCACACCGAGATGTAAATTAATATACGACCCGAAGTCGGTATAACTTTAGCACTACTAATTCTAACTTATATTGAGATAGTTTTTCATAATTCATTTTAACGGTCTATTTCAGAGTAATGAAGTCAAATCCGCATCAAAAAATAGCGCCTTACCATAATGGATTGTCATTTACAAATTTTCAGTCATGTTTGACTTTTATGATACTATACATTTTGCATGACCACATCTGTTTACTCATGTACTCCTTTATTAGGTGAAATTAGAACTACAATACTCTGAAAGTCTTTTGACGAAAATGTATCTCGAATCAATTGGACTGCACACGATGGTAGAGGGTATTTAAATCGCTATCGTTAGAAACTTAGGAATAAACATCTCGAATATGCATTCGGTCACTGTGACGTCACTGGCGTCTGAGGGGATTTAAGAGTGTTTTCGATAATTGGCCAAGTCGTTTATACGGGAGGTCTATATTTCCAACTTTGAGTGAAGATAGCTGATTTAATTTTAATCAGTTTGATGTTAACTTGCCATAATGTGCATATAATAACCACTCTTTATCACTACGCCAAGTTCGGTCTGTCATCTTATGTGCTCTTTAAGGGCAAATGAGCAATCAGAGAATAGTTGAAATCCAGAGTAAATGTAAGAGTGAATTAATAGATAGGTGGTAATAAATAAAAGATTGGATGACAATGATCAACATGCATTGTAGATTGTTCACTGTGATTCTTCTTTTTTCGCCAAAAGGGATCATTTCTCGTCACATCTTACACAAATTTATAAATATTTAATGCTATTTTTAAGTAGAATTTTGCGATTAAAAATAACATGCGTTCGGTACATGTTTGATTCTCATATGGTGGTACAGTTCAAATATATTTTGGTTATCGTTTATCACACTACTTCGTACATGGTTTTGAAAATCTAAATTATAATTTATATAATAGAAAACTAGGATTCCAAAATAGCCATAGAACAGAGGTGGGGATAAAGTGCTATTTTCATGTGACTAGCCTCGTCCCTCGAGTCTCTTATTACAACTGAGGCTGAAGCTCATTATGGTACACGATTCATGTACCAATGGCAATGTTAAAAAAAGTGCTACAGCCTTCTCTTATATCGAATTCCAGCTGCCATGGGATCTTTTACGTTCACGCCAATGTGTACACGGGACTTCGGTGTTTCGTACCATCTGAATGACTAGACTGCTGTCAAAATAGGAAGGCCAGTGGACCGTGTCCGATAAAAGACCATTCCTAAAGGAACTAGAAAGGCACGGACTGCTGAACAATGAGTAGCTACAAAGTCGTAGCGTTATGTGTATAACACTACAATTGATACAGTCTAAGTCTAAGACTCCAGTTCAAATCATTATTAACACATATCATTACAATTTGTTTTGATATAAAGTAATTTCATCAAAAATTATAGTGAAGACTGATCCACTAAAATAGTTAACGATCAGTTTTTCTTTGTTCGTGTTTAGGATTAAAATGCATTCTACATTTTCAAAGCGATGTTTCTTAGTTATAGTTAGTTCAGCTCTAAACGTCGGTCTCATTACACTCGCCCTGAACGTTCAGGGATTGTCCCATTCAATCAATGTCGAAAAAAAATTGGAGAACAGTCAATTTTGCTGTGACAACTTTTCACTGCTAACCGACGGGGTGTCAATCCGTGTGAAGGCCTGTACAATGTAACTCCTGTACATTGCGTTTCGTCTTGTATGACCGACATTCAAGAATATGGACGTTGACCTGCAGTTAGAGTGCCATGGCGGGGAAACGTAACTTGATGGGAGTGGACGTATTTTTAACAGCGTGTTGTGTCGCTCATACTGTCTCTAGCGAAGTAAGCAAGGTCTTATTTTCTCACTAAGATGTTCGTTTACATTGTACAGACGCCCACATGGATTGACACCCCATCGTTTGACAGTGAAAAGTTGCCCAGTAAAAGTGACTGGGGTTTCAATTATTTTCGACATTGATTGGATGGAACGGTCCCTCACTCCCTGAACGCTCAGGGTGAGTGTAATGAGACCGACGTTCAGAGCTGAACTAAGTTATAGTGTGCAAGCAGCCACAACACCAGCAGACATTATAATTTCAATAGGCGAGAAATTTCGCATAGCAGGTGGGTTTCATCAAATCATATACCGGTAATTATATTATAATATATGCGGTAAGGTAACGGTTACAAGGCTTCACATCAATCAATGGAAATTGGTTTAAATTTTATTATGCCATGGTAAGCTATGTGCAGTTCAGTTTTGGGTCAGTTTATGTGTAAATTAAGGGAGCTATAGGCCAGTAACCTTTTGCAGTCATTTGACTCAAAACACCAGGCTAATTCAACACCAGAAAAATCGGCGTATTCAAGACCAGTACATGTATTATGTATATAGGCCTATTGTTATTTTGTATTTTAAACTTCAAATCAATTCCGATGTCCTTGAGTACGTCAAGAACCAATGGATATCAAACCGAGTGTTTAGTGCAAAGAGTTGGTCCGTGTTTATGCGCCTCGTTCGCCAAATAAAGGCGTCGAGGGTTGGCATAACCGAATCAACTCTCGACTGAAGACTCGGGGACCGGTTCCATTTTATTTATTACTTGTTTTATATTATGTAAATATTGTCTTCGAATATGAAATATTTCAACTGTTGTTTGTATTATGACTATTTAATTTAAGATATATAATAAATATCTTGTTTATCCTGCTTTTGTCTTATAATATACTGGTCTTGAATACGCCAATTTTACTGGTGTTGAATTAGCCTGGTGTTGAATACGCCTGATACCAAAGGAAGACATCAGTAGTGGAACCATTTCATGATTTCTAAACGACGACAAGCTTGAACATGCGGATTTGCACTTTTTTTGGGCAACACTTTGAGTGGCTTAAAAAATACTCTTACTGTACTATCTACTCCATCAATGGTTTTTAAATTAATACAAAGGGGGATGCTTGTTTGGTGAGCTTCATGTTCTCTGTCAAATGCTGCTGGCAGCTGTGTATATCGTGTTTGAAAATCTCTCCAAGAATTTCCTGTCAGAACACCCGCCATTGTTGACAGCTTTGTTTACTTCCGTTATTCGGTTGCAGCCTAAATTTGCTGTCAGATATTTTTTTTAAAAAACAAATTATTCAATTATTTGGAAATTTAAGTTGGAACAAAAAAAGTTCGAACTATTTTTCTTATAGATAGCGGTTATTGGTTAAAAGCGATTAAAGCTTTCCAAATATTGTTCTTATATAGGTCGTTTAAAATATTTTGCTGTAGCCCAAAAATTACGTAAGCTTACAAGGGAGGCAACTTCAATATAAAGATCGGAAAAAAAAAGCACAGCAGAGGCCAGAGCAGAGTTTCATATTTTATAAACTGACAATTACAACATGCTAGAATAAAGGTTGAATATACAGTACGGACTATTTAAAATTTGGTTTCTGTTGAGTAATTCATACCACCATTGACTGTCATTGATTAAAGAACAATCATAAATGATATATATTTCACACAAACCATTCCATGTCAATGAATGATGATGGCATATCTCTAGTTATTTTAATAGCATTTCCTATTCAGCCCATTGTCGCCCATTAGACTGAGAGCTCGATGACCGAACTGTAAAAAGTTGAGCACGAAAGGTTTGACCATCGGAATGTGACTGCATATCGATAAGAATAAGAAAAAGTCATCTTTGAGTTTCGCGGTTGGGGCATAAGGGGGGTAGGCCCCCCGAAAGGGGTCGCAAATTGTGCTTTGAATTAAAACTTCGAGCACGAGATTCATTTTCACGTGGTATGTTCTATGACTATGTATGAGGTATATAGAGTAAGAAAAAAGTGGTAAAGAAAAAAAATTCCCAGGCATTATTCTCAAACAAGAAGGGGGTCCAAAACCCCCCAGGGGGGTCAACTGTGAAATTTCGAGCACGAGTGAAATTTGTTTTTCAGTCATCCCTTGGCAACCAATCATGACTAAAATTCATGGTCAAGAAAAATTTCGCACGGGCATCTACAGATAAGAAGCTCCCCGGGATGGGGGTTCCAGGGGCTTTTCGGCATTTCAGGAAAATATGAAACATTGCGCACGAGCTAAATTTCTTCGCTGATTATTGGGCATTGATGCATGGATCACATATCCAGTGGACAAGAAATCTTCCACCGGGGCATTTCCAGACAAGAAGGGGGTTTCTGACCCCCCCTGGGGGGTCAACTGTAAAATTTCGAGCACGAGTGAAATTCGTTTTCCAGTCATCCCTTGGCATCCAATCATGACCAAAAAGCATGGTCAAGAAAACTTTTGCCCGGGCACCTACAGATAAGAAGGCACCGAACTGGGGGATGCTTAGGGGTTTCGGCATTCAAGGAAAATATGAAATGTTGCGCACGAGCAAAATTTTTTCGTTGATCATCGGACATAGAAGTTTATCTTTACATTGTAGTTTATCCCAGCATGACGGCACAATATCATGCAGTTATCTCCTCTGGATATATTCTGTTCTAACATATTTACCTGAAATTGATCTCGTTTTTACGTATTGAAAATGGATAATATAGAGACAGAAACACCAAGCACTAGCTCTACTTCGAATGTAACTCCAAAATGGTATAATGTATCGCAGCAAAAGACTACTCAGGCAAGATGGTAATAAGGAAAGAAAGTTTTGTTATTTCTCATCACAATTGAAATTCCTCCAGAAGATCTTTTTTTCTAGTGTCTTCTTAACCAGTAATTACGTCATCCCAGCTCTTGTTAGAAAGTTGGGATTTTCTTGAAAAATATCTTACCTACTCCTCTCCGCATTGCAAATTAATGGAGGTGCTGAAACGGCTCAAGGACAATTCGATCCCAGACAATTCGTACCCGGACAATTCGTTATCAGACAATTCGTACCCAAATAATTTGTCCCCATGGACAATTCACAAGACAATTCGTACCCAAGGACAATTCGTACCCGTGGGCGAATTGTCCGGGGACGAAAAGTCCTTTGGTATAAATAGTCCGGGTGCGAATGGGTGCGAATTGTCCGGGACAATTCGCCCTAGGACACGAATTGTCCGTGGGTACGAATTGTCTGGTGATTTGGCCTTGGGGACAAATAGTTCGGGTACAAATTGTCATTGGGTACGAATTGTCTGGTGACAAATTGTCCGGGTACGAATTGTCCGGGATCGAATTGTCCTAGAGCCTTTTCAGCACCTCCATTAATTTGCAATGCGGAGAGGAGTAGATAAGTTATTTGGGTGTCCTCATGGTTGGTTGTCAGTTCTATGTGATTTTCGACACTTTCAATATTGGGTACGAATTGTCTGGTGACGAATTGTCCGGGATCGAATTGTCCTAGAGCCGTTTCAGCACCTCCATTAATTTGCAATGCGCAGAGGAGTAGGTAAGATATTTTGGTGTCCTCATGGTTGGTTGTCAGTTCTATGATATTCTTGACACTTTCAATACTAGTCTTGATATTTTTTGATCCAATCAAGATTGCGGTAATGCCTATCCGTCTTTCTTTTTTCAAGAAAATCCCAACTTTCTAACAAAAGCTGGGATAATGTTATTACTGCTTAAGAAGCGCTAGAAAAATAGATCTTCTGGAATTTTTAATTGTGATGAGAAATAACAAAACTTTCTTTCCTTATTACCATCTTGCCTGAGTAGTCTTTTGCTGCGATACATTATACCATTATAATTTAATATTTTCAATGACGATATTGGTACTGAACGAAAGCTAGAGAAAACACTTTGCAGGTCAATTTTTAATCATTTAAATCAACGTGAAATCATTTCCCTCCAATTCCCCCCCCCCTCCACACATGCACGACTGCTACCCCACCCCACACATCAAACAGTTGTCCAGGGGCATCATAAACTCTTATTTACAGATGGGCAATCCTAGAAATTTTTGTTTTATTAATATGTCAACATAATGACATCCCCACCCCACCCCCCTACACAAACCCATACATAGACATTAGACCCCCCATATCTCGAAAACGCCCCCTCCACACGCCTGTTAACCACCCAGATTCGGAATCTACGCGAAAAACTGCTCGGGTGGCAATGCCCCCCTTCAGCCATCAGACTATTAGTCTTACTTACCAATGCACTCCCAAGTTACTGACGACGTTCAACCCCTTCTTGTCGGTAAATGCCCGGTGAAAAAATTCTTGTGGACTTGATATATGACCAATGCATCGATGATTTTTAGTCATGATTGGTTGCCAAGGGATGACTGAAAAACAAATTTCACTCGTGCTCGAAATTTCACAGTTGACCCCCCTGGGGGGTTTTGGACCCCCTTCTTGTTTGATAATGCCTGGGAATTTTTTTTCTTGACCACTTTTTTCTTACTCTATATACCTCATAGGACATACCATGTGAAAATGAATCTCGTGCTCGAAGTTTTAATTCAAAGCACAATTTGAGACCCCTTTCGGGGGGGCCTATCCTCCTTATGCCCCAACCGCGAAACTCAAGAAATGACTTTTTCTTATTCTTATAGATATGCAGTCACATTCCGATGGTCAAACCTTTCGTGCTCAACTTTTTACAGTTCGGTCATCGAGCTCTCAGTCTACATGGCATGAAGTTCATAATTCAAATGGTTGTTTTTAGGCAGTGGATATTCAACCGTAAACGGCACTTTACTCTATTTACTATATCGCCGTAACTTCCGTTTGACATGCGCAATTCTCTGATCCGTGGACTTAGCAGTTTTCAGCAGTTTTCGCAATGATGCCTAACCCGAACCCTAACCCTAACCCATGACCCTACCCCAAAACCTAACCCAAACCCTTACCCTAACCACCAATCGTTCTTTGTCTAACCTTTCTACTTTCTCCGTTTCTTATATAGGACGAAATAGCCTTACTTGGATTTCTACGGTAGAACCCAATGAATTAGTTTTAGAAGAAAATAAAATAATAAATGTAAATTGTAGAAAATTATTCTATTTCGGTCAAGGGCTTATTTCTGTGGATTTTGGTTTTTAATTTAAGTACCAAGACGGTCAGTTGTTTACGTTTTTTTCCGTTAAACCGTGCTTCGGCGCCAAACTTGAAAGACGAAGTTACCGTTCTTGTGGAATATATCAACTGCGCATGAACGGAAGTTATTATTTAACCAATCACACACGATGTATATATACGTCATTGCGATTTACGGTGCAATAGCGTTAGTAAATAGGGTACCGTTTACGGCTATATATCCACTACTTTGTTTTTAAGCTTGGATGTGTGTCTTTCTAGGAGGGATTAGGCGGCCTAATCCGTGCGCGCTAATATTACTCAAAATTGGGTTCTATTTCAGCAATGCTCGTCTCTCGACCACCAGTTCCCGTTTTCAGGGCATGTTTATGTTATGTTCCGGGGGGCTATAGTCATGACCCCACATCAAATCTCACCTAAATCGGTCAAAAACTTTTTATTTTACCATAGTTTAGCTTCTCTCGGAGTCAGAGAAAAGTTTATTTGTTTCTGACACCAGCTGAAAAACACTACATCATTGGTTCTCACATTGGCCTGTATATTTTCTGATTTCTCAAATTCATTATTGGATTGGTTAATCACACTCAGTGACTATGACATCATCAAGATTGACAAATATATAGTCTATGATTCTAATGCAGCGCCTTAACTCAAGATGTGTCACAGACCTCATGTCCTGTTTATCTCAAAATGTTGGGTCAGACTGTTCTCCTCTTCACCTTTATGTTATTATTCAAATAGCATAAATCATTAATTTTATTACAAACTCAATTGCATATCATCAAACCTTTACATCACAATAGAGCAATATTTTTGATTTGCGATACTGTTGACGATATGGCGTCTTAAGGTAATAATCTATTTTCTGTTTTTATTAGGTATTCGATCGAAAGATCATGACAGGTTGAATTAAAAAGATGGCAGAACACTCACCATCACCATCACCCCAAAGAGCTTTTTATGGCTTTGTTTTGTATCTAGTGGCTCATCTATCATTTGGTAAGTCTATGTCTATTGTTCATGTTGCCTCCTTGTAGTTTTATTATGCTGATAAATTTAAGACATATATTATAGATATACATGTAGTACTGGTATTATTATAGTTTTATCAAGTATAAAACTGGGTAAGTTGTTTTTATATGCCCACATTTTCATTTTTGTCCGTCTGTCTGTCCGGCCAGACGTCCACAATTTGTTTGTGGACACTCCACAGGTCACAATTTTTATCTGATTTCAACGAAACTTGATATGTAGCTTTATCTCCCTAAGATATTGGTTCCTTTCGATATTGGCATGTATCGGACCGTAACTTAATGGATTAATGCCCCTGATTGTACGAATAATCGCGTCTTTAGGCTTGTGGTCCCTATAGAGGTCACAATTTTGTACCGATTTTGATGAAACTTAAAATGCATGTTCATAACCCAAAGATCTTGGTTCCTTTCGATATACCCGCATATCGGATCTTAACTTCGTGAATTATGGCCCCTGATTGTCCGAAAAATCACCTTTTTTTTTTTTTCTTGTGGTCACATTGGAGGTCACAATTGGTATCCGATTTGAAAAACGTTTGATTATATCTCCGTTACACCATAAGAAAGGTTGTGTTCGAATTTCGGACAAAATGGCCGCAATTGTACGCGAATTGTGTAAAAATATGTTATATCATGGTTTTGGACCCTGTAAAGGTCACAATTTTAATTTGATTTTGATGAGACTTCAAATACATGTTTATAACCTAAAGATCTTGGTACCTTTTAATATTTACACATATCGGATCATAAATTCCAGAATTATGGCCCCTGATTGTCCCAAAAATTTGTTGTCCCCCGCCTTTCGAAGAAAGCAGGGGACTATTAAAATGGGTTCGTCCGTCCGTCCGTCTGTCTGTCTGTCTGTCTGTCTGTCACACTTTTTGGGACACAATAACTCTCGTTCTAATTGAGCTAGAATGTTCAAACTTAGTGTAGGTGTTTATTATGGCAATACCTTGATGGAGTTCGAAGATGAGCATTTTCCGCTTAGGGTAAGCAGAGATAAGCAATTTGATTGGTTGATGCTTTGGGACACGATAACTTTAGTTCTAATTAAGTGAGAGTGATGAAACTTGGTGTATAGTTTAATTACATCAATACCTTGACTAAGTTCGATAATGAGCATTTTCTGCTCAGGGTAAGCAGAGCGATAAGCAATTTGATTGGTCGAGACTTTGGAACTGAATAACTCTAATTCTAATTGAGTTAGAATGTTCAAACTTAGTGTGAGTGTTTATTGGGTCAATGTCTTGATGGAGGCAAGCAATTTGACTGGTTGATGCTTTGGGGCACGATAACTTTAATTCTAATTAGGTGAAATAAAGAAACTTGGTGTGTAGTTTCATTACATCAATACCTTGACTGAGTTTGATAATGGGCATGTTCTGCTATTGGTAAGATGTCTGATAAGCAATTTGATTGGTCGAGATTTTGGAACACAATAACTCTCGTTCTAATTGAGTTAGAATGTTCACACTTGGCATAGGTGTCTATTAGGTGAATACCTTGATGGGGTTCGAAGGTGAGCATTTTCTGCTTAGGGTAAGCAGAGATAAGCAATTTGATTGGTTGATGCTTATTAAGTTCTGATTAAGTGAGAGTGAGGACACTTGGTGTATAGCTTTACCTTTATAACACCGATATATTGACCAAGTTTGTTAATCAACTTTTTCTGCTGAGGGTCAGCAGAACGATAAGAAATCTGATTGGTTGATGCTTTGGGGCACGATAACTTTAGTTGTAATGAAGTGATAGCAATGTAACTCAGAACCCAGAGTATAGATTCATTTTATCATTACCTTGACTAAGTTCAATGTTGCAAATTTTCTGCTTTGGCTAAGGAGTGATAAGCACTTTTATTGGTCAAGACCTTGGAACATAACTCATTAAGCGAATGTCTGAACTAAGTCAATAATTAATATTTTGAGCTAAAGCTAATATTTTGAAAAAAATAAATGTTCGATTAATTAATATGTGTCATCTTATTATTTTGGGATTTCGGCGGGGGACATCAGCCTCACTGTTGGCTTGTTTTTTTTAGCGTGTGGTTTCTCGGGAGGTCTCAATTATTTACGGATTTATAAAACCGTTGTATTATATCACCGTTACACCTTAAGAAAGATTGAGTTCAAAATTGGACCAAAATGGCTGTCGTTTGTACTCGATTACTGTTAAAAAATGGTATGTGGACCCTGTATAGGTCACAATTTTAAATCGATTTTTATGAAACTTGAAATGTATGGTTATAACCCAAAGATCTTGTTTTTTTTTTCAATATTTGCGCATATCGGATCGTAACTTCCTGAATTATGGTCCCTAATTATCTGCAAAATCGCCTTTGTTTAGCTTGTGGTCTCTCTGGAGGTCACAATTATTATCTGATTATATCACCATTACACTCTAAGGAAGGTTGAGTTCAAATTTCAGGAAAATCGGACCGATATTGCTATACAAAATAGCCGCCTTTCAACGCAAATAATGTAAAAGATGGTATATCAAGGTTGTGGACCCTGTAGAGGTCACAATTTTTATTTGATGTTGAAGAAACTTGAAATGCATGGTTATAACCCAAAGATCTTGGTTCCTCTTGTTATTTGCACATATCGGATCATAACTGCCTGAATTATGACCCCTGATTGTCCGAAAAATCTCCTATGGTCCCTCTGGATTATTATTATCCGATTTAAAAAAGCGTTTCACTCTATCACGGATACACCCTACGGAAGGTTGAGTTCGAATTTCTACAAAATTGGACCATAATTGCAAGACAAAATGGTCGCTGTATGTACGCTATTAGTGTAAAAATATGGTATATCAAATTTGTGGACCCTGTAGAGGTCACAATTTTAATTTCGATTTTGATGAAACTTGAATTGCATGTTAATAACCTAAAGATCTTGATACTTTTAGATATTTGCGCATATCAAATTGTAACTCAATGAATTATGGCCTTTGATTGTAGGAGAAATCACTTTTGGTTTTGCTTGTTCTCTATCCATCTCTCGAAAATGTGGGCGTATCCTGCCTGGCAGTGCCAGCTTACTATCTTTAAAATTACAGCTGGCTTTTATTGAATTTGTTTTAAGAAATATATAACCTTGGAATAATTAGGTCAGATGCTTTGAGCACCTTTTAGAACATCTTATTTTATTTCCATCTGTAGCTAATGATTATTGTTACAGACTAAAATTGGGTATTATCACAGGTTTTCCTATTCACATACTTCTAGAATATGAATCTGGCTTGGGATACCCCAATGTACTGGTATGCAACTGGTGGGTAGACCTTTTAGCATGGTATTCCACCATGGCAGGATGCTGTTTCGCCCGTATATGCTGGACATGTCCTATACGATTTGGCAAATGTCCAACCGTGAATATTCCCAATCAGACATCTAGATATGGTGAATCATACTCAAAATTGTCCAAGTAGTCCCACCTACATACAAAATGATGCTGCCAGGGTGGAGTTTCATGGGATCGTATCTACTCTGTAATTGTGGGACATTCACATTTTGTTAGGACTGAAATGATTGAATATTTATTTTATTTCAGTTATTTATGTAGTATGGGCATTTTTACCTGAGGAATGGCTACATACAATTGGATTTACTTATTATCCAAGCAGGTTAGTAAGTAAACAAATATATCTGGCATATTGATCAAAGCTTTTATTATTTAAGAGACATCAAATTTAATTTTAGTGTTTTAGAAACTTAATTAGAATTTTAAAACAAGGTTATTTTATTACCTGCAAGCTTGAAAATGTAAACAAAAACCAAAGATGCTAAAATTTATATTAGTTTGGTCTTACGTTATATAAAAGGGAATTGAATACCAGTACTTCTGAGAATAAAACTTTTGCACCGAATTTCTCAAGTGTTTTATAACAGGCCTGAAAAAACGGTTTAAGATGTGGCTGACAAAATGTCAGGCACTAATGAAATAGTACCTGACATTTTCAGCTTAGTGCTGGACATGTATTAATAATACCAATAAAAAAAGACAAATCAGTGCCGGACAAAATGACAGGCACCAAAGGTTTGTGTCTGATAAAGCCTGAATCTGTGCCTGACATTGTCAGTGACAGGTGCTTTATTTCCAGGTTTGTTTATATTATAGAAGTCAACTTTATTTAGAAATGTCATCATAATAATAATAATATAATTGACTTCTGTAACTATAATGGATGAAGTTTTATCATTATGTAAATAGTTTGTAAGATATCATGTGGCCTTCTCGGTAGAATTTCATTGATTAGGGTGGAAAGCTACTTTCTTTGCGTCTCCAAATGAAATACCAATTTGGAGACGAGATTTCATCGTATTCCCTCAGTTTAGCTTGCCTCATGCATTTTATAGCCCAGATATGCTAACTTGTCCTTAAGTTCTTCCATTGATGTTGATTGGCTCATGTAATTTGGCATGCATGTACAGGATGTTGGGTTTTGTAATGTTTTTCTTCAACCTGATTAAAATACAGATATAATGCGTTTCGATTTTTTGTCCTTCGGATTGCCTCCATTCCATGAAGCTTTTGATCTTATGACGTCAGACATTTGATTAAGCAATCGGTATTGATGTTCTAGTGGGATACCAACAGTTCTGTGCACCGCATGCCAAGGACTCACTGTAACGGACCATTTCATTGACTAATCCCCACGATCTGTGCCAAGGGCCAAATTGGAAAAAGGCCTCAGGCCTAATTTGCTACCCTTGTAAAAAGACGCGATTATTATTATTATTATTATTATTATTACATAAACAAGAATGCGGGTAATTATATATAAAAAATTCCAGATCATAGTGTAATGAAGACAAGTAAAACAAACTTTTGAATTATAAAAAACAAAAACGAAATAGAATTTGTGCTTTAATCAGATCTGTTTATTTTTAGAATAGTGGTCTTACAGACTCTTCTGTGCCTCACACTTACCTTCTCCCAATGAAGTAGTCTAAACTTTTGCTTTATTTAGTCATGAATTAAGACAACTGAGAATCTATTTTATAATCAATATAAAAGAAAAGAACAATAATATTATACATATTATTATATTTACAGGCACTGGGCAGTGACAGTACCGCTTGGCTTACTAGTGATTTTTATTTTAGCTTTTCCTGTTTATATGGGACTATCATTATTTAATACAGCCCCTTTAACATCGCTAGATACAATAACAGGTAATACATCCTTTTGAACTCTCTTTACAAATATTTACAAAGTTATTACCCATGAAAACATGTGATCAAACATAATTTATGGGTTAATCATATAAAAACAGCAATATAAATGTACCATTTCCATTCTTCCAGATGATTATTTTTGGCCCCGTGTTTTAAACCTTATATCAGTATGAATTAATGATGAACCAACAAAGATTATAGCATTAAAGCATTAAAGAGCTAAATTTGCCTAATGCAGATCTTTCGTTTGGCCTCAAATGTTATATAAATCATTAGTTAGAGATGACAATCGAGACTGCACTTTTCTTCAAACAGCCATAACTCTAGTAGCCTACTCAGAATGAAGTAATTTGACTGAAAATATTCCAACATATTTAATTTTTATACGTCCACATTTTCCTGTGCCCCTGTGGATGTATATTGTCGTCGCCCCTGTCTGTCCATCCATCTGTCCGTCCACAATTGTTTGTGGATTCTCTATACATCACAATTCTTATTCGATTTTGACAAAACTTGAAATATAGCTTTATCCAAAAATGATCTAGGCTGCTTTCGATATTGGCATGTATCAGATCGAAACTTCATGGATTATGGCCCTGATTGTGGACCCACTAGAGGTCACAATTTTGAACTGATTTTGATGAAACTTGACATGCATGTTTATAACCCAAAGATCTGGGTTTCTTTCGATATATTTGCGCCCATTGTAACGTAACTTCCTGAATCATGGCCCCTGATTGTCTGAAAAATCGTCTATTTTAGCTTGTGGTCCCTCTTGAGATCACAATTATTATCCGATTTAAAAAAACGTTTGACTATATCACCGTAAGACCCTACGGAAGGTTGAGTTTGAATTTCGAGAAAATCGGACCATAATTGCCAAACAAAATGGCCGTCATTTGTACCTGAATAGTGTAAAAATATGGTATATCAAAGGTGTGGACCATGTAGAGTCACTTGAAACTTGAAATGCATGTTTAAAAACCCAGAGATGTTGATTCCTTTCGATATTTGCGCTTATCAAATTGTAACTTAATGAATTATGGCCTTTGATTGTAGGAAAAATCACTTTCGGTATTACTTGTTCTCTATCCATCTCTCGAAAATGTGGGCGTATCCTGCCTGGCAGTGCCAGCCTATCTTTATTATCTCGCTAGCTTAGAGGTCGGATGTTCGATCCCTGCATTTGGCGAGAAAGTTCCCCCATTTTTCTGGCTTGGTTTCCCCTGGTCAGTGATAAAGGGCCTGACAAGGACAGCCATCTAGTCATTCAGATGGGACAAAAAAACAAGGTACTGTGTAGTGTGTACACAGTGGCGTGCACTTAAAAGATCCAACTTTAGTTGGAATTCGATATTAGAGTAGACCATCTTGTCGCTGTCAGGGCAAAGTTTCCCTCATAGCCCAGTTTGGAGCAGAAAAGTAGGATGATAAACCCCATTTCATTTCACACCCCTACCCCCCTGGACAAGTTTGCATGGGATAGTAATTTAAGCTAAAATTCAGTGTATTCCTAAAATATAATTATATCTTATGTACAATTTTAATCACTGTAGAACTTGTCCAAATGTGAATATATCTGTAATGTCTTATCCAGCTTTATCCAGACAAAGAAAACCATAAATAGATCTTATAACTTAAACCATTTAATGTGTAGCTTGCTTGTCAACATCAATTCTTAAATGTCAAGGTATTGTCAATGAAGAGGTCATAATTTATTTTAGTATTAGATAATGTATGAAGTCAAGGATTATGTAATTGGTCCTTAATGTGTAAAGTGGTCACTGAGTGTGTTATATGAGGGTTTAAGTTAAATAATTAATGTCAAACAAATGTGTTCTGTATATTTATCAATTTTAAACTGAAATGATCACTTCAAGTATAAACTGAAATATTTCAACACATAGTTTATCCACAACATTGTCAGGTCAAGCAACAAATCTTCAAAATTGTTATAAGTCCACATAACTCCTGTCCATTCTTTGCAAGAGTGTGAATTGATGATATAGTATGACCATTTACAGCTTATTGTATTGGAAAACATCCCACATTTTGTATATTAAATTAGGCCTACTTATGTTTACTTTTGATATATTTGTGAACTACTCTAATCTTTTCATTTTAAAATTTGTAATGAATTGAATGATTCTAAAAAGGCATCACTTTCTAATATATCGCATCAAATCTGATTTAACTATTTTATAATAAATCTGATTTAACTATTTTATAATAAATCTGATTTAACTATTTTATAATAAATCTGATTTAACTATTTTATAATAAATCTGATTTAACTATTTTATAATAAATCTGATTTAACTATTTTATAATAAATCTGATTTAACTATATTATAATAAATCTGAATTAACTATATTATAATAAATCTGATTTAACTATATTATATTAAATCTGATTCAACTGTATCACATCAAATCTGATTTAAATATCCCTGATGCTGTATCACAATCACATCAAATGTTTATTAAACATCCTTGATCAGCAATATCTCATCAAATCTGATTTAAATATCTCATCAAATCTGATTTTAATATCTCATCAAATCTGATTTAGATATCTCATCAAATTTGATTTAGATATCTCATCAAATCTGATTTAAATATTCCCGATCAAGTTTTTCCCTTAAAATCTGATTCAAATATCCCTAATCTACTCATCCTTATTCCTTGGTATATCCCCAGTGTACTTATTCAGTTCTACTCCACTATACACTGGGATAATCCATATGGTTTCCAGGATTTTAAATTATCTGCCCTGGCCTTTGTTGTAGGTAAAGTCTACAAACCAATCAGAAAACGAGTTTACATTTAATGAATGTAAATAATGTATATATTTCTAATTCATTTATATTTAATTGTATTATCAAAATCTGTAGTATGTTTTGCCTTTTTCAAATATGTTGAGTGTTACCATACGTCCCAGTTTTGGAGTCCTTTTTGCTGTCCCGTCTCGATCCTTCTCACGCGCCTAAATGTCCCGGTTTTTAAATCGGGTGTTTTTCAATTGAAAATAATATCACAAAACACATTAACAAGTGATTAAAATGTATAAAACAGCATTTGCTACAAACAATCTTACTTCAGCACACCACTTCTGATGTAAATTGTACTCTGTGCACAATACATTCGGCAAACCCCGACAGACTCATGTACCGTACATCTAGATTCGTAGAATTTAACGAGCAGTGCATAATACAGACCTCTGGACGTGTTTTTACAAAAATGACACATTCAGCAACATATATTTTTAGTGTAACTACCATCACAAAGTGGCTGAAAAACGCATCTCCAGGCTTCTACAAATGAAAAAAAATCTGTAATTCCTAACCTTGTCCCCTGAAGATTAGCCTTTGCGTTTGCTCACTTTACCAGATGAGAGTTACTTCCCTTTGACAACTTCCTTTTCAAATAACCATTTATGGGATTGGTCAATAAAAATAGCACAATCATCAAGGGTGGATAACTTGAAAACTTATCCCCCCCCTCACCCAGAATGTAATTAACTCTACCATATCAAATGAAAATGTTTTATTTTTACTGAGGTATCTCTTTTAATCTATGAATTAATTTGTTGTTGTTATATAATTTTTTCTTGTTTTCAGACAATTATGCTATACATACAGATGTGAAGAAGAAGGTTAAAGGTCAGATAGCTCCCATAGCTGATTTATGTATAAGTGATGTAAATAGATGTTTGTATCTAAACTAGCAAACTCAACATTCTTCACATAATCATCACCAATCATCATTATAAAATTAATCATCATCATCATCATCATATAGTTTGTCAATTAATCTTCATTAGTAGCTAACCATTGATAATGTTTTTATCCCGCACCGAACGATGGATATTGAAATGGGCTCTGTCTGTGTGTCCGGCCGCCCTGGTTTTGTTTCCGGAGCATGTAAAACTAATCATCATCATCTTGTATGTATATCAATCTTGATAAGTAGCTAATCATTTATAATGTTTTCATCCTGCACCGAATTAAGCTAGGGATGGATATTGAAATGGGCTCTGTCCGTGTGTCAGACCGCCCCAGTTTCCTTTCCGGAGAATATCTCATAAACCGTTAAAGATGTCATTTTGTAACTTTGTACACACTTCAACCTACTACAGTAGTTGTTCCTTTTGCTATTTAGGAATTTCTGTGATTTATAGTTTTGGTGATTCCATGGAAATAAAATATCTTTTTGTATTACAATTTTGTTTCGGGAGCAGATCTCATGAAGATATCTTCATGGAACATAAACACCAACCTATTACACTAGTCGTGCTTTTTGCCAATTATTTTATTCAGTCCCATTTTGTTTCCAGAGCATATTTCATTATACTTTCAAGAAATATAGTATTTATTATAGTAGCTTATTGTTTAAAATACAACAGCTGATTGTGGTAGGCAAATGTTATTGTGCAAACCTTACAGGGAGTAGTGACCCAGCCTTGCCCAACTACTGTGATCAGAGTAATTCCATGGATATTCAAAGTATCTGTTTTTCATTTTGCCTTCAAAACAATGGCAAGGGCGGTTGGTGATGACTAGTCATCTTGTTTCATTTATAAATGCTATTTAATTTAAGTTATGGGTGTTCATAATGATAATTCCCAGACTTGGCACTTTAGACTTTAATAAAAACTGTGTTAACATATATTGTTATTCTTTATTCAAACTTTAAAGTCCAATATACTATGCATGACATTATGGACTGGTTGATTTACTATACATATGAAGGAGAAATAAAAATATATGTGAAAATACATACATGTACTTTGTTTTTTTTATGTGAGATGAAAGAGCACAATGTGAGTAAATGCATCATTATCAGGCCAATGGTTTGGTATCAGGCCCGAGGCTAGTGGGGGGCTTGGGGGCGAGCTGCCCCCCCCCCCCCCCCATGACCGTTCCTGTCGGAATATTTCTGCCTGCGTCAGAAAAAAATCGCTGGTTAGCTATCTCGCATTTTCGCCGGGAGAGAGTTTTAGTACGACATATCCTCTCAAATTCGGCCGAGAGATAGTTAATGTCGGCTGGAAACTCTTAATTTTCCGACACATTCGCCACCTGCATGTCATAGAGGCCTAAATTCATTCTCTCGGCTTCTAATTTTCGTGCTCTCCCCTCCTCGGGCTTACGGCAGTCAGCGATGACCTTCGTTCATTGATTTTTTGTAGTCGGAAATTTATCTTCCTCGCCCCCCTATGTTGGCTAAATTTTAGTTTGTGGCTTCGGGCCTGTTTGGTATATTTGTGTACTTTTCTTTAATTTATGTCACACATGACAAAGATCAGATACTTTAAGACCGATATGACTTAATAAGGGGGGTTTGAAACCACCACATTAAATGTGGAAGTAAATTGTCATGTTCCCAGTATGACCATCCATCAACAGTTATATAAGAAGAGTTCAAATTTACAGACAAGTTGTCAATTATGATTGCATTATATCCTTGAGATCTTAGATGTGTTCAAACTTGTTAATAATTTGCTGAGTTATTGTCCTTGATTAAGTAGTTTGTGACCACACTGCTTGATGAAATCATGAGATCTTGCGGATTAATTGGATTGGAATGAATGAAATGGGGTTTAACGTCCTACGCTTAAGCACCGTACCTGGGCTAATTGAAGACGGGCATACGCCACAGTGTGCAATGAGGGAAATTTTGCCCGGGCAGCGGCGCTACGGCCTACTCTTATATCGAATTCCAACTGCCAAGGGATCTTTTACGTGCACTCCAATTTGTACACGGGACCTCGGTTTTTCGTCCCATCCGAACGACTAGGCAGCTGTCCTTGTCAGGCCCTCCTTCTGCATCACTGACAAGGGGAAATCACGCCGGAAAATCGAGATGAACTTTCTCGGCCAATGCAGGGATCGAACACTCAACCTCCAGGCTAGCGAACCAGCGCCTTATCCACTTAGCCACCGTGATCCCTAATTGGATTGGAACTTTAGAGATTTGTCAATTATTTGCATTAAACATAGCTTGAGAATTATGTGTGTGTCCTTGATTTGAATACAATTTGTAAGCTTAATGCAAATATAAAATTAACACCCCAAACTTTTCCATGGTTATCTTCCACCATTTCTATAACTTTCAAGGCCCGAGGCTAGTGGGGGGGGGGGCGCGCCTCCCCCCCATGGCCGTTCCTGTCGGAATTTTTCTGTCTGGATCGGAAAAAAATCGCTGGTTAGCTATGCTCGCATTTTCGCCGGGAGAGAGTTTTAGTACGACATATCCTCTCGAATTCGGCCGAAAGATAGTTAATGTCGGCTGGAAACTCTTAATTTTCCTACACATTTGCCACCTGCATGTCATAGAGTCCCAAATTCACTCTCACAGCTTCTATTTTTCGTGCTCTCCCCTCTTCCTCCTTACGGCAGACGGCGATGACCATGTTCATTGAATTTTTGTTGTCGGAAATTTATCTTCCTCGCCCCCGCCCTATGTCGGCTAAATTTAGGTTTAACGTTAAAATTGGTACAGTCTAAGACCCTTTACGCAAGTTCAAATAGGCCCAAACGCAATTGTCAACACATACCATTATAGTTTGGTAATTCTATGACAAATAGTGAAGACTGGACCACAAAAATAGTTACAGAACAGTTTTTCTTTGTGGTAATGCGTTCTTCATGTGCATAGCGACGTATTTTGTATGACGTAATTACACAAGCGGCCACGAGTCTCCATGACACTTCGCGAGATAAATTTTCGCGTAGCAGTTGGGTTTCATCAAATCATATAATTATGCGGTAAGGCTTCACCTTTATTTCAATGGGAATTGACTTATTATATGTTAAGCTATGTGCAGTACTGTTTTGGGCCAGTTAATGTGTAAATTAAGGGTGCTATAGGCCAGAAACTTTTTTGTAGTCATTTGACTAAAAAACTTGCGCCAAGCAACTCTGTACGACAAACCACTACTGTCGTCTGGAGTGGGCGGAAGACATCAGTAGTGGAACCATTTCTAGCTTCGGGCCTGTAACTTTCTGATTTATTAGGAGTGTGTATTCCATAACATGTATTAATATAAATGTATGTATACACCATGCCATTTTTTGATTTTATCTCTATTAGAGATAAGGCGACCTAAAAAAAATTAGTTGGTGATCATCCTCGCCCGCCCAGAAAATTCTACCCGACCAGAATTTTTTTAAATTTTTATTTTCAAAATTAACCCTATTACGATGTTTAAACCAATGCTAAAAGTTCCAAATAGTAGCCAGGCTACGAAATTTGTAATGAAACGAGCGGATATAATAATTGACACGTGTTCCAATACTCTTAAAATGCGTGGGACTGAATGACATTTAACAAATTGCAACCCGTTAACGGCAGCAATGGCCGATATTTTCGTTCGCATGCGTACAACACCAAATACAATATCTGGAATACAATACAACCTGGAACTATAATATTTAGATGGAAATAGGCCTTGCCGATTCTGAATTACATGGAACAGTCTCTCGAATAAATGTAACAACAGATTTTCGGAATGACATGGGAGTCACAAATGACTAAATCAACCAATTATTAGTGATCGTAAGTCGTTATGCAAATCGTTGTGGGTTTTTTGGGAGGGTTATTTACGGATTCTTTTGGTGATCTTACTATTCGCAAACTACAATATTATTATGAAAATTGATGTCTAAAAAGAATATCGATCCAAACATGATATGAATTGAAACATTTTGTAACATTTGATATCCTGCAAAATTAAATAAACCAGTCGGCACTACCTATAGGCCTAAGTGTTCAGTTATAAATCTCTTAATTATATTATCTGATCGAATCCCTTCCGGAATATCTAAAGTTTAAATATTTAATCTGTACAATATAGCCTATGCAAATGGAGATCCTTTATATGCAGTTAAGTTGTGTTTTGACATGAAAGGTTAATATTCCTGAAGTATAATTGCTTGTTCTGTATATATATATTCATTAAAAAAAATAAAAATAAAAACCTCCCTCCCTCCCACATTTTTTGAAAAAAAAGGATGATCACCAACTAATTATTTTTATGTGGCCTAATGAAGGAAATAAAAAACTTATAATATAAAAACACAACAATAAATAAAATAATAAAAATCAAATAATAATAATAATAATGTGAATATTTATAAAATGTATTCTATTTTGAAATCAATACAATTAACATCCGTTTATATTACATTTTAATAACTCTGATAGATTTTGTTGGGGTTTTTTTAAATTTAAAAACATGCACGTAAATTATTTTGGTGTTAAAAGTCAGTTTGATTTATCTGTGTTCCTTTTGTGTATTATAAGGTCCATCTGATGTTGTATGTACATGTTGTTTATATAGCTTCATGAAAAAACAAACTAGGGTAATTTGTTTACATGACAAGTAAAACCATAATGTATTTTTTTTAAATGTTTTTTTAAACATTTTATGTTGGATGATACATGATCTAACAGTCTTCTGTTATTTCATATGTCATCTGTCATATTATATTTTCTGCAATATAATACATCATCTGTGGTCATTATCTGATATATGATACACCATTCATCATCTTATGCGTGTTCCTGAAGCAACCACTGTGAGTTTTACAACATCTGGCCGTTGCTGGTTAACTTGATAATTCCCGCACTTTTAGCTACGTTATCTGTAGACACGTAATGTAAACAGTAGCGTCCAATCAGAGGTTGTGACATAGCGACCCCCATGGAAACCTTGACATTGAACGAACCTTGAACTTTGCAGGTTAGGTGCTTAAGCGTAGGACGTTAAACCCCATTTCATTCATTGAACTTTGCAACGCGATTATCACCAATTTGTTTTACAAAGTTAAAGACAGCCGACTTTTATCTTTGTCCAAGATGATTGACAGTTGAAAGGTCAGACCGCTATTCTTCAATGGGTGACGTCACATTCTAATGTTTACCAACAAATTAAGATGGCGTTTATAACGCAAAAAAAGATTACTTCTGTATCTATTTAAGCTAAGTATGGAATATTTATTATCCAGATATACTTCAAACACCTTTATTTATTTTTCTTATACTTCAAAAAAATGTTTTAGTATTTTTTTTGTCGGGGGAAAAAGTTAATATTTGGCAGAATTAAGAAGCATAGATGTAGTCTTTATCAGTGATACTAGCGGCCAAGCGAATATTCACTGCGAGAACAGTGTGGATTATCACAGGTAGACATTTTAGCTTGAAAGCGCGACACTGATAGGTTCACAAGCTGGGCTTATTCCCAATCAAACTTAGTGCCGAAATATGCAGGGTGTTAACGTTAAGGGCTAGAGATAAGATGTACCTAGTTACAGCGAGATCAAGCCTTCTATTGAAGATGCACCTTATGTTACTTAATATACCATTCCTTTAGGAAATGTCTCTGAGCGGACGGTGTCCACTGACCTGTCCTATCGGGGCCCTATATATAACTGCAATATAAAAATACCACTCTTCCCCCACCTCTGTTCTGGGGCTATTTTGGAATGTCTACCTTCTATTCTTCACCTTGATTCTACTTTATTTCCCAAGGGAACCATTACTTGCCACAGCTGACACACGTTTATAATGATTCAACACTATCTTCAAGTAGGATTCTGCAATTATAGAAACATACACACAATACGTTTTAACCGGAGGTGGGGAAAAGTGGTATTTTACCGTACAGTGGATATCGTCCGCTTAGATACAGTTCCTAAAAGGAACTGCATGCATACCATCTTCTAGTGGATGATACGCCATTTAATTAACCATCTCCTTATACTCCATGGGTCATCTTCTAGTGAAAGATATACCATCTAACCGGCTTCTGCTACTTTATATACCATCTTCCGCGGATGCTACTTCATAGTCTGCACTACTTTATATACCATCTTCTAGTGGATGATATTCGATTACCCGTAACACTAATATAGTCATTACAGCTATTGATAACAATAGACCACCGATCCGCCAGTCTGGTTAATTCTTTACTTTGTACCTTGGATGGAGAACCTTTGCGTTTTGCTTACTTTAACCGATGAGAGTTATATCCCTTGGTCAACTTCTTTTTCAATTAACTATTTATGGGATTGGTCGATAAAAATAGCACAATCATCAAGGGTAGATAACTTGAAAACGTGCCCCCACAACTAGATTAACCAAGGGTTAGTGGAGTAGAACGAAATGAGACCGCTGAGGATACAGGTGATCAGAGGCGATACATCTTCTAACCGCCTTCTGTTACTTCATACTGGAGCCATTGTGGCTCAGTGAGTGAGACGTTGGCTCGCTAAACTGGAGGTCCCGTGTTAGATTCGTGCGTTCGCCTAGCTACTATAACGTAGCTTTAAAAAGGGTGTTATTTACTTGTGTGCTTGTTTTTAGCGAAACTGGAGGTCCTGTGTTAGATTTTTGCGTTCGCCTAGCTACTATAACGTAGCTAAAAAAAATTTGTTATATACTTGTGTGCTTGTTTTTAGCTACGATTTGTGTCCTGGTGTGATTAGCGTTAGGGGTTTGCCACTTGAAACTATATTGCACCATCTCTTATCTCGAAACAGTGGTTTGAAAGATGAGGTTTATTATCTAGCGTTGGCCGAGTAAGTCTATCCCGATTTCCAGCGTAATTTCGCCTTGTATCAGGTGCATAACCGCGAGCATGGCAAATAACAACGTACAGTCGTTCGGACGGGACCAAAAAACCGAGGTCACGTTTACACATTGGCGTGCACGACTCCTTGGCGAAACGATATAAGGGTATATAGCGCTGTCTTCTGCTTATCCGTATACCACCCTCTGCTGCACAGTGCATCGTCTTCATATTTTGTCCATTGAGTAGATTTTTGTTTGTATAGATCAGCGGTTTTCAACCTTTTTTGCCAATGGAACACATGAAATAATAGCGGTGCACCTGGCTAAATATATGAAAAATATTAGAATTTTTAAAAATAAAAACATGGTAGGTCATAGATTCCATACAACTGTAGACATAGACACAGTTTTTAAGGCCATGAGACGAAGAAGCCTATTGTTTTTCAGCGATTTCCGATAACTACTGTCAGAGCCTTGATTACTTCAAAATGTCTTGTGGACGCTCTAGAGAATAAAGTTAATATCCGATTGACTTTAAATTTATACACAGAGTTTAACATTTTGAGATGAACAAGTATAAGCTTATTGAATTTCAATGAATTTTGATAACTTGAACAGCTAAATCCATGATATTAAATGTTTCGTATACTAAACGTTAGCACAGAGGAGAACTTTATCAATTCAAACAAATTCTAATGAATTACTGATAATTACGTGATGAGTTGTTACTCTTAATCAGATTATAGTGTATTTTAAATGTTTCATTACCGAAAAAAGTAAAAATATGCGACAACCCGGGCGATTTAGCTGCTGTGGGCGTATGTTTCGTTGCCTGGCAACCTAACTTTCCGATACCAAGTGACACACCACTGGATAACATATAGATCACACGTCAATTACAGCGATACAAAATCCACGACAACCGGTTAGGACAAGTCTTTAATGTCACTGGTGAAATATCTTGCATACTTACTAACAAATTGGACATGTCAAAAGGTTACAAAATAAGGTTAAGCAATGGCCACGATATGCTAATTACTGTCACATTATATGGAACGATAGATTTATTTAGATTTATAAGGGTTAAAGATAAATTAGGTCAGATTTTAGACCCCGGATTGTTGCACCCGTTTTTAATGAAATAAGGATACTATAATTATATCGGGTTTGAATGAAATAAGAATATTTGAAATAAGAAAATTATAAAATTATAATTATACCCGGTTTTAATGAAATAGGGATATTATGATTATGCCTGGTTTTAATGGAATAGGGTTATTATGTTTATACCTGATTTTAATAAAGTATGGATATTATTATAAGCAGCTGGCTTAGCATTATGTCCGATAACAAGCGGAGAAACACTATTAAATTTGTATCCAAGTAGAGAATCTCCACTTCGCCTATGTGTTAAGTCACCAATCCACCCTCGTCAATCGAATTATGATAACAATTGTTTTATTCGTAACTTAGGTATGTTTCTTTAATTAATTAAATATTTACGCGATGAAAATACCACTTATTGTACATGTAGCAAACATTACCATAGGTCAGGAGCCGTACTTTCTCCGCCTCTTCTTGCAAGATGAAAAAGCTGGTGGGCCAAAAAAGAAGTAACCCGATGCAAATATGGGGGAGGAGTCTCGACTTCTTTTTCAAAACACGGGATTGAAACTTAGTATACTTTGTAACTTTTTTTGTAGTTAATATTCGGATTTATTTAAACGAACGTGCTTAGACTGTAGCACCACGGGTCGCAACATCGTACGTATGATCCATGCACTATCTTCCTACTACATATATTAATTAGCCTTGTGATCGTCTAATTTGGCAATGATTCCCTTCTCTGACTTCCTTTTCACGTTGTGTATATTTAAGAAGTGTAGTTAAGAAGTTTGTCTTACCAGGAATAACATTAGCAATGCAACAGTTCAGTTCCACATTTAATATAAAAAACAAGTTACGTAGATTACAAGCATAATATATTCAACACTTTTCTCTGAACTCAAACACCCGTAAAAGTCTAACCAGTATGGCTAGACTCAAGAAACCGCTACATCATATTATGGTCGAGGAACTTAGATGGTAATCTCTCCGGAACCCAATAGTATTTGATCTTAAACGCCTCCCAGGGTCTCTTTTATAGGACCCATATGGACATCATGCACATACCACGCTATTCATGCCCCTGGATATGTTCAATTACCGATATGATTGGGCGGTAAGCCAAGTTGTCTGGTGATATTTTGTTTTTCACACATACAGCTATTTTTTGTTTGTTTTATAAATCTTTTTATGTGTCAATCTATCACTCATTCATTTGAGTGCATTTGATATGACTTCTTTACAATGTGTGTAAGTGCACCCAATAATTAAAGATACAAAGGCTCGCGGGAGCTAGAATCGAAATGGCTATGGTTTTCAACAATTACAACATTTAGGTTGGGTAAGAAACACAGAATAATGGGAAATGAGACGAACCATGTCTCTTCCATTGGCACACTGTTTACCCCAGAATTGTAATATTGCCTCATGGTCAATATGCATTAGGGGACTAGTCTAGAAATTCCAATAATTCGTTCTGTGATTTATTTATTGTTAGTTGTTTCCCAGTAAAATTATGAACAGGACTTGTCAACTCATTATGCTAATTTTAGAGTGGTATGCATCGTAGTATACATAGATGAACAGTTTTGGTGAATATAGTCCACTTTCAGAGAGTAATTGAAATAAAAAAGTTTTATTTTGGGGTTTTAATGTCATTTGTGGTCAGCTCGGTTCCATTGGCGAGATTGGAAATTACATTCCACTATAAGATCAACCTCACGTTTACTGTCATCATTTTAACTATCAATCATGTTCGTGTGGATTTTACGATCGACCATCGCAATAAACTGATCATTGTCGACGGATATAGAATTTACCGCCAGTAATTTGCTACGGTGGCTGGTCGGGAGTTGAATGAATGAAGGCAGTGGCGGATCTTTCCTTGTACCCCCCCCCCCCCCCGATAATTGTATAAAAGATTCAGTTAATAATCTTTTGCAAAGAACCATATCATGTGTCCGCCTGTAACTGAAGATGGGGGCTTGCTTTGTGTATTCCATGGTATACTGCTTCAAGAAAAGTATGAATCAAGGCTGTATGTAGGGAACAACACTCTCTACCCCGACCACCACAATTAATTTTAGATAATCTTGGCTTTAATTCATTAAATTCCAGAAAGGGGACGGGTACTGTGAAATATCTCTGCAAAAAGTGCAAGGTGCTGTTATATAGTCAAACATAAGACTTTGGGGTTTTAATTATAAATAGAATGTTGACAGCTGCATTGACAAGAAAGAATGTGTAGTGGCTTTTGTTTTATACCAGTTTATGATTACCCATCAGTTATAGTTTCTATTTTGAAAACTATATGAGGATTTGGATAATGTATTTTAATAAAAAAGCGAATAGCTGTCATATCTTGAGATGGATAGTCAGACGTGTGATGAGTTTATTCTTGACTCTGATATATTTGTCACTTCTGTCAGCCCTGTAAAATATATTTTTTTTCTCCAAACCCACACAAATTATTTAATTTATTTCAAAAGGAATGTAAAATTGATTTTAAGCCGAAGTTCGTTATTTGACGGATCAATGTCAATATTGGTGAAAATCAGTCCAACAATAGTTCAACTCAGTTCAGTATTACATAGATTTGATGAAGTGCAACATTTGGCAACCTTTCTGGACGATAAATATGTCAGCCACATGTATAAGTGTTTGGTAAAATCTTAAGAATGGTGTCTTTTTGATCCGGACGAAGGGGCTGGCTCACTAAACTGGAGGGAAAATACGGTGGCTAAGTGGGTAAGACGCTGTCTCGCTTGTCTGGAGGTCGGGTGTTTGAACCCTACATTGACAAAGAAAGGTCATCCAGATTTTCCGGTGTGGTTTCCTCTTACCAGTGATGTTACGTAAAGACCGAGGTCCAGTGTACACATTGGCGTGCACATAAACGATCCCTTGGTAGTGGGAATTCGATATAAGAGTAGGCTGTGCCGCTGTAGCGCTGCTGCCCGGGCAAAATGCCCCCCATAGCACAATGTATGGCGTATTCCCCTCTTCAATAGCCAAGTTTTGGAACAGAACAGTATAGGACGTTACACACCATTTCATTTCATTTTATTACATTTACTAAACTTGAGGTCCAGGCACGTTTCAGCTATAGACAGTAGCGGATTATCAGCGAGGCTGATGAGGCTGCAGCCTCAGGCCCAAAGAATTTGTAAAATTGTTTTTTTAAACTGTTCCGATGCGATTAAAAAGGCATAGACAATGAATGTTAGGGGGTGGGGTTTAGGCCCAACAGGAATCAACGTAGGCCCTGATGCCCACGACATTTTAAATAGGCCCTCCAGCAACTGCCGCCTCAGGCCTTGGTGGAGCTAAATCCGCCACTGGCCATAGACTTGCGTGTTGTAAAGCCTTATTGATTTCTTACCAAACCCATTCTGCTGTAAAGCTATAATAAACAATAACACGTGCATCAGATGAGAATTGACCACTCCGCTCGTTTGACACTTTCCTGTATTTATCTCTACGATAAGGGCCAAAAATAAGCCAGATTGCATTTCCGGCAGTCTGTTTTTCAAAATTGTCGACGCTGAGGAGGAGAAACCCTTTCGTCTGACTTATTCCTCTCTAGATAGTGGGATAAACTAGTGATTAGGCGATGATCGGTGCCTGAAACACTGCTAGACTGCATTTCCGGAGGTCTATTTTTCAAAATGTTCTCAGGGAGGTAGCCCCCCCCCCCCTCCGTTGGTGTAGAACAATAGAAGGTTATGATAATAGTTCACTATTTGGGGATTACATTTTCCTTTCCCCGTAGTCGTGTACACTGTCAAAATCACTTTACTTCGCTGTTACTTTGTGGCATGAAAAGGTGTTTGCTAATGTAAGAGAAGGCCATTAACTTCAATTAAAACATGTTTGTTGAACAAACTTCCTGCAATACATATCGTAAGCACTAACTCATCCATGACAGTATAGTTAACAAAATATATTTCTCATTTTGCGGGATCGTGACTTTAACATTGACTACAATACTGTTAGTTAGCGTAACGATAAATTACAAGTAAATAAGTACGTAAGTAAATAGCTTCTTCTTCGTATACGTGTAAACTTATAACAATATTGTTTTGAGCTTTTTGAAAAACAATCATTTCGGAATCGAGACGTTAAAAAGTATGACCATTGAGTGCCGGATCGATCCTAGGCTATTTCATCCCCAATCCCATGCCATCTTGACTACAGCAAGTTTGAAATGTGTTTTAAACACATTTGTGCAAAGATGAAGACGACGAAGGATATATAAGACAACAGTGCGTATAAGAATGGCCAATATGATAATTCCAAACATTATAAACCTTGAGCCAAGGTAAATGGGCAAACTACAAGAAGCGAATTTTATTCTAGTTAACGTGTATTTTTCGGAAAATATTTCACGGTTTTATCCAGACTAAAATATTTTCAAATCCATTACTTGACATAAAATTAAGAGAACAATTCAACCTATCAACGGGATGTAATCTCCCAACTTGATTCAATCGTATTGGAAAGAGATGCTGGGAAATTGTAGGTAGGCCTACTGCACGGAACTGGACCATTCTAATTGACTGATATCCGCTAAGAGATTCAATATTATTGTGCAGGCGATTCAAAATCCTATAAATGACGATTATTTAGAAAAGTATTTGATCGTTAAAATTCAGTGCTTCATCATTTATTTCCAAGGAGTATGTTTTTATTTGACTTCCAATTATTGTCAAATCTACGATTTCTTTCTACAGCAATTACACAATTAACGCTGTCAAAGTGAAGAAGTATCTGTCCGATCCATGTTTCTATGATTGATAGATTGTTAACCTTTTTGTATTTTGAAATATCCATTATGTATGTGACATACTGTCATTATACATTGAAACGAAGATTGACATACACAAATTATTACATGTGATATCGGGGGATCACGGTAGCTAAGTGGATAAGACCCTGGCTCGCTAGCCTGGAGGTCGGGTGTTCGATCACTGTATTGGCAGAGAAAGTTCATCCAGACTTTCCGGCGTGGTTTTCCCTTGTCAGTGATGCAGAACGGAGGGCCTGACAAGAACAGCTGTCTTGTCGTTCGGATGGGACGAAAAACCGAGGTCGCGTACATACACATTGGCGTGTACGTAAAAAATTCCTTTGGCGGTTGCAATTCGCTATAAGAGTAGGTCGTAGCGCCTGCTGCCCGGGCAAAATTCCCTCATAGCACACTGTATGGCGTATGGTCGTCTTCATTAGCCCAGTGATATACTGAGACTCAATGAAAATGGTTGTAAATCTCGTTGGAGATTTTAATTCAGTTATTTGTTTGCGCGTATTGGTATTTAAGAGTGGGGGAACCGGTGAATACCCACGAGGTTATGAACAGACCTTATGATCTGAAGCGCACTAGTTAGACCATTAAAAAGACCACCCACCGATACCTTATAGAGAAAAAATAAAATTAAGACATTTTTTTTCTTATCCATATAAAGCATTTCACAAAAAGATAATTTTTTACCGGTATTATGCTGACAGAATAACAGAGGGCGAAGAATCCAGCTTGGGCTGTTTTACATTCCTTAAAACTGTGTCAATTAATTCTTGAGGTCATGACCTACTACAAGGCTATTTAATTCCACAGCTTGTTGCAGGTTCAACTTTCAGTCACGCAAGTAAATCCATTTATGACTTGGGGAGTTACAGAAACTACATCGATCAGAACAGGATTGTGTTGAAGCCACCGACACTGGTGTGGGCTAAAATATGCATAATTTGAGAGTCATCAGAAAAACAATATATAAGAGGGCCTGTTGTTTAGTGCATAGAGTGAACAGTAGCGGTCCCAATACAGATTAGTGTGTAACTCCGCGGTTTAAATTAATAGGGATAAAGACACAGTGTTAGGTTATAATGAATAGACGATTTGAACTCTTCATTAAATTATTTTATATAAATAAATTGGATCAAAAACAACATAAGCTTATTAAATAAACGCATTCTATTAAATAGAATGTTACGATCTGTTCATTACATATATAAACGAGAAATATAATATGTTAAGTCATGACATGATTTTTTTGTTTAACAAAACGTTAAGCCCAATTCTGACCAAAACAACCGTTTACGAATTTTAAAATTATCATTTTAGGCTACTATATTATTGTCTCCGGAACTTTATGCCGGTAAAGTCTGCATTAACCGTTTGACTTAATGAACATAAGACTCCGTGAGTGAGTATTTAACATCAGGGACCCATCGGCACTGATTGGAAACAAATTGACATATCTTTTTCCAAATTCTTCGCATCCACTAAAAGTATAATGGCCTTAATCCCAGGAGAAAAATGATCTATGAGTTGACCGAAACGGTCATCTGTTACTGATTAATTACAGATGATGTCACATAGTCTTCCATCACGATTAACACAACAAATTAACAATGTACCTAATGGAAACTAACAGTTGTGAAATACCAGAAAAGGTCAATTGCAGACAAAGTTAAAAGTAGCTGAACTCTCGGTCATGACTTCACCACGATCCCGATCAAGAAAATTAAATGGCTGTCTGTCCGTCGATCACGGTGGATGCCTGGGCGCTGTATTACACACCCCGATCAATCAGATAATTATTGTTTTTTATCACAGAATCTTTAATTTTTGCGTAAATGTTTTGCACTATTATATACCTAATTGTTCGTTGTAATACACCCCCCCCCACCCTACCCCACCCCGCCCTTACCCAGTTTAAAACTAACCGACATATACCTGGCTCTAAACATCTTTCAGATCAGTTAGATTTATAGGAAATGAAATGGAACTGGGGTTTAACGTCCTACGGTTCTGCTCCGACTGGTCTAATGATGGCCTGCATATGTGTAGTGTGTTTTGAGATCAATTTGTGCATGTTTGTGATTTTTTAAAAATATTACAGCTAGTATTAAAATACCATGTGATGCTGGTGTTTTTAACTATAATCACTGGTGATAAACAAAATAATTACGTCCATCGTCTTGATTTGTGATTTCAAAACAACATGAAGTGCATTTACTGATGGAGCGAAACCGAGAACAGGTCAGCCAGTCAAAGTTTTACTCAATGAGCCTCTGTTGTCCACTCAAGATAATGAACAAAGTATAAAAAAAAATATGCAGTGACTGAATAAAGTTCTCTCTAAAGACAGAGTTGTAGTATTATGAAAGTCTTTTTAATGCCATTAATTTCAGATTTTAGTCAACATTGTTCTGTCTGTAGCGGTTTCCTATATATCCGACATCGTCAACATTTTTTGTCTATTAAGAATGCGGTCCAGCAAAACTTAATGGAAGTGCACGCATACATCACATGAGAATAATAAATTCAAATAGTTTTTACACAATTTGTTGGTCTTCCATGGTGTACACAACTCGATGCATTGATCGTCTAGACTATTATTATCTACTACCTTCATTCTTTATAACTAATCCATTCTTATCCGTGTAAATGCTTTGAAATCCTATTAATAAATGTTATATCAACATCCAAGCAAGTTTTAAAACATCGTAAATTCTAATTGTGGGTCATTTATTTTACATCTCAGAATTACCGAAACAATGAATCATGACCCGTAGACATGTCACGTGTCAACAAGGGTGTTTAAATAAATCTAGACGTCAACATCGTCAGTGCTAGTTTTGTGGCTGGCAGAGATACAGTTAACATCATGGACCGACTTCACGAACAAATGGTGTTGGTGGTGTTCGCACTCATTGTTATCCTTGAGATTCAATGCCAGTTTCCTGGACAGGCCGCTTTCGGTGGACAGGCTTCTTTCGGTCCCAACTTTGGGGGTAGGGGGGCAGGTATGGGCCAAGCAATGGGCCCAGGAGCGACTCCTAATATTAATCAGCTTTTAGGTGGACAGCAGAAATTAGCAGATGCGTGTCAATATCTTAGATCTCGAACAAGTATTTGGGGCAGCAACAACGCCCCTTTTAAACTTAGTACAGAAGGCTTTTATGGTGAAGTCCGAAGAGGATATCCAATTGAAGGTAGATATTAATAACACTTTAAAAATTGTGTATCAGTAAAACCGACTAAAAACCATCTGCAACCCGTTCTCTCATTATACAGCGTATTTTTGGATACCAGAAAAGAGTCAGTTGCATTGCCTACTTTATGTTTTCAGTGAAAAGGAGCTAGAAGCTTTTAACCATTTGTACCTCATTAAAACTAATTTCATTTCATAAAAACACGTAATGATCAACATTTCTATGCTTTCAACGAAATAACTTAAACCTAAAATTAATCGAAATGAGTCAAAAACAGAACCCTGTTGTATTCCAGTGGCTATGATCTTCTTACACCTGCTGTACAAAAACTCCAATAGACAGGCTTTTACCATCGTTTTTTTTTCAATAGAATTTATGTCAATATTAATAGAAAAATTGTTGAGCATTGCAATATTCAAATAATTGTTTTGTTTTCTTTCAGTTGCGATAAAACCGTGGACAAAATACCAACCAGATAATTTTACAGATTTTATCATTTATGCTACAGAGTTTTCTGGGACAGTAAACTTATTTCCAAATACAAGAATAAGTCCACAATTGTTGGGTGTGTTTAAGATTATGCCTCGGTATTCTGCTGGTGGACAAGGATTTATGTGTGACCCCCACGCTATGGGCCCCGATGCTGTAGGAAGCGGAGAAGAAAGAAGAATTTTAATTAGCCGAGCTTTAAAACCCAACAACAACTTCTGGAATACGCGTCAATCCGCCATTAGACAATATGCCGGTTTCTTGTGGTATCCAACTGAAATGACTATGGGTGCAACTATGATCCAGTTCACGTAAGTTGACATTTTTTACTTTGTTTAAATAAATTTAGCAAATAACCTAGGCGGTGAATGGTCTAGCGCTATTGCTCTGGCCTCATGACGAAACTCGGTTCTCACAATTACCGAAGTATTGTGTTAGATCCCACTCCACCCCATTTCATAAGTAATGATCTTTAATTTTAAAAGTATTCTTTCTGTGTCGCTACTTAAGACTGCTTATATCTAAGTTATGGTCTTTAATTTCCATTTGTTTTGTATCACTTTTAAACGGGGTTGTTTAAGAGATAACCTTTATCTCAATATATAAAATACGTTTTTCTACAATGACAAGTACTTAAATCTTTTTCATAAAACTTTTTGAATAGTCATTGAATTACTTTGGTAAACTAAATTTTAAATGAATTGATATAGATATGAGAATAACGCCCCCACTACCACCACACCACCTACACCTCCACACACAACCCTCATTTCAATTTAAAAACCATTTTTTTTATTTTTTGTAGAGCAAAATTAAAATCTGATGGACATTGGTATGAAATTAAGTCCCGAAAATGGCCTGTTTACAACCCACCAGATCCAATGCTGAGTAAGTAGTTTTATGTCAGCCTTTAATACAAACCTTTATAACTCATAATTTGTCAGATAAGTCATCCCATAATAGAATGTGGAAAACAAAAAATGAATGGTAAAACCAAAGCTATTTGACAGTGACAAAACTTTATAGTTCGTAATATAATGTATGGAGATACCGCTATGTAACACAGGATTTGATGTTTTAAAGATACAATTCTGTTAGTGGCATAACTATGCCCCCACCCCCTGCATTTTGGGCAGAGTGCAATATCAAAAGTCCCATTGGATGACCGAGAGATTCTAAATCAGATTTGAAAATATTAAGGCCACCCCAAAAGCTTCTGAATTGATACGACTGACTGTGGTTCGTACCTTGATCGACTTTTGGCTAAAGGTTTCTAATATAGCCTTATATTAGTGACTTTAAAAAGGGGTTGCCCAATAATATACCTTAGGTGCGCCAAATCCTATCTACGCCTTTTTTTCTTATTTCACCCTCTACCCCCCCCCTCCCACACACACACACCGGGGACCCCACACATTGACTTATCTCGGGGTCTCCACAATTTTAACCATTAACTTGTCCCGGGTCCCCAACATGATTAACCCAGCTTTATATAAGTTTGTACTTTGATTATTTCGAACACATGGCTATTTAAATGGGATTTGATCTCAGGAATTTGTTATTCCTCTGTATTTCATGACAAGTAAGTCTGTGATGGTTTACAAATGGATAATGTAAATCAAAATATGTGATACACTACGATTTGTTTTCAAACCATGTGCTCGATATTTGAAAACCAGCTAAGCAAGGCTTACGGTCATCTATGCCTTAACCTGGCCCAAGGAGAACGAACCAGCCAACGTCGTCTCTTGTTAATGGTTTAAATAGAACTGTCATTGCCATATAAAAAAAATACATATTACATATTACGTAGGTTTCAACAACCTAAACATGGAGCAAATGCAACAACTTCAACTAATGTTTTAATTTAGGTGGTATGTATGTCGAAGTTGCCGCAGTATTAACAATAACTATAATTATACTTAACGCTTTTCGACATAATTTGCATATGGTATTATTTCTGCTATTGCTATTATAAATTATAAACTATTATTGTAATATATTCACCGCCATATGTGTTGCCTATGGTTAAACATTTGTACAATTAAAACCCATGATCACTAGAACTTCGGTCAACCCAGTAAGTACATTGTAAAAATTCCTACACTCTGACATTCGGTTATTCATACTGTTATTTATCTGTCTTTTTTTGGCTGAGAAATGTTATTAATAATCTGGAAAAACTCTTTTAAGACATTCACATACGTTTTACTCTTCCAAGTCAGTAATTTGTGAATGTCATAAGATTGGATGAGCGAGAAGTCTGGATTCAGACTACACATTAAATCTGTAAATCCTGTAAAGTCTGCCTCGTTTAATAACTATACAGGCGAATACACGGGCTTATGCTTCTTATAATTTATGCTAGCTTTAAGCTAAAATAATATAGAGAATATCAGTTAAGTAGTTAGACAACCTACATGTATACATGGCAAGTGGGAGACTGTTACGTTGTAGGGGCCTACTAAATGGAAATATTCCAAAAAAAATGTTCTCAAGCGAATGTGCGGGATTGTCATCATTTAAAAGCACCGAACACAATAGACTTAGAATAAAAGGGATGGATATTAAGAATTTATCTAATTATAAGTAACATGAAAATATATCTGCACAATATGTTTATTTCTGAAACATAAAAACTTTTTTTAAAAAATAAGCAAATTCATCACGCCAAATAAAAGTACCATCTTATTTAATTATGATGATTATGAAGAAGCTATATATCTGAGTATATCTTTTAAACGGACATTAGATAAGATTCGACAAAAAGCTAACAGTTCTCGCAATATTTAAGTTGAAAAATAAAGATAATGAAAACAGATTATGCCGAAAATTTCAGTCAAATTGCTTCACTGTAAACCGAGATATTAGCGATTCAATTTTAGGCTAGCCTAGAATGTCATTACTAACTTGGTGGGATAATAAACCAAGTCTCGATTATCCAATTTTAGATTAAATGATCCTATCCACCACAACAAGTTTTCAAATCCACTAAATATCGCAGGCTTACAATGGCATCGAGAGTTTATTATATTCACAGAATAAGTTAATTAATGTCTAATTAATAATTTGGATGACATTTCATGCCTTAAGAAAGACCTGCAACTGTAGATAAAAATTACAATAACTTCCATTTATTGCGGTAAATAAATAAATACATAAAAAAGTTTAAGAAATACGCTCAGTTAAAAAATATCAGCCACTTTACTTCATTCTGTTATACATCAAATCATAGCTGTCTGTTTATAAAGATATGCCATTATTTAATATAATCTAAACTTTAAGTGTCTTAAGGACAGTTATTGTATAATTTACACAATTAGCAATCAAATGTCAAACCATCAAAAGAGGAACGAGACATTAACGTTATGTTTTATACGAAACATAATGATGGGGATTTACTGGCCCCACGTAATTGCTGTAAATGAACGACACGATCTATCATTCCTCCATTAGCCGCTTGTGAGCCTGTCAAATTACCTGGACATAAATAAAATAAAACCAAGTACGAACAGTCCAAACTGGGCATACAGCATTAGCGGTAAACTTTACATTTAGGTCACTCCGTATCATATAAATCATTATGTCTGACCCTCCCTGCTTTATTAACATCAACGTGTAAAGCTCTTGGCCATGTCTGTTCAGAAATTACATTATTTGTCACGACGTATGTCCTGTATATAACTGACCAAATAATTATCCGTGTTACTGGTTACATGCATACGGCTTTTGTTATTTACATATTTTGAAAAAAAAGTCACAGGTCGGATAGGCTTATCGACTCTGTCATCCAGAAGAGTCGTGTAATCGGGTGGTTGCAATCATTATGGATAGCTCAATGCAAACTTCACCTCTGCTGTTCAGCTCAAGTCTGTGGAAAAAGTCGATACTAGTTAGTTTACATTACGGCGAAATAATTAAATATACCTTATGTAAAACCAAATCTGCCTTTTGCATTTCTATTTTATTTAGACATTTATTCGCAATACAAGCTATTAATTAAGTCTCTTAGACAATTGAATGGCTGATTAGAAAATACCTACCATACCTTTGTTAAACGTTTGAATGGAAAATAGAGACCACGTCTATTGTCGTAACAATGGTATTTGACAATCGAGACTATTTACTAGATTTCTTATCAAAACTTCAGACAGTCATAACTTCGTTCAGAATAATGATTTGACTGAAATTTTCAAAATGTTCATTTCTATTTTAAACTATTATAGCAAGAATGGTCTAAGTCTTACATGATGCATCTTTAATTGTATTTGTCGACCAGGATTTAGTATATGTCAGTGTCATTTAGCCTGCAAATATTGTGACTTATCCATATAGATATGAAGAAATTAGAACAATCCGTCATAAACCGTAACTGTAATAGTAATATGGATGTTGTTTTTTTCAGGTCTGACCAATTCCATCAACCAGTACCAGATGATGACAAATAATATCGCACAGATGCAAAGACAAATGGCAAGTGCAAACGCTGGTACTGCTGCAGCATAAATTAGCGCATAGTTTGGGTTTTTTGTTTGTTTTAAATTGTGTGCTTTATTAAGTTATGAATTTATCACCGACGCTTGTACACAAATAATCTTATATTGTTATAATAAAATTAAGGTAGTTGATCACCGATTTTAAGGTTATAATAATAAAACTACTCCTTTTTGTGTTCGACTTTCCATAATTAAATGATTGGGAATCTAAATCAATTTATACACGCGGTTTCAATATGGAATTTGGTAAGTTATACATGGTACAATGAGATCACAAAGATCAAACGCAGAACAAGTGAATTGATCTGAGGGACCGGGGGCAATGGTGCGAAAAATGGTAGGGTGAAATCCTCATGTATTCTATGACTTTTAATATATTTATTGTTACGTCATGACATATTTTGAAAAATCCGTGTTACGGAATGAATTTTAAACCAAACATTGAAACCATTTGTTAGGAAATTAGAGCTCGGTGGCTATATATATATCATAAAGTGTTACAACAGTTGGCCAGTTGTAATTTTGAACAGATCAGGCATATAGGGCAAGCCATTACCAAAATTATGCGTCCGCCACGGCCGTTTAATTAATGTCAATAAACTATAAATATTTGTAAATATTTTTCACTTATAGATAATGGTGCATGAATATGTATTTATAGATTAAAATAAGAAAAGAAGGGAAATAACTGTTGTGTTTTATTGATTGACCTTTCACATTAAAAGAAGAGGTCCAATATATATTTTATGAGAGGCGATTTAATGTATGTCCTACTGACTGTGGGTGACCATCTGCTACCTAATTTAAGGGAGCCGGATAGAGCATCTGCGATATCCAAGTATTCTTCAAGATTATCAAGTAACCAGTAGCGCGGAAACTAGCGAGGGGGAGAGAGAGAGAGAGAGAGAGAGAGAGAGAGAGAGAGATTGGGTTTAACGTCCACTCAGCACAACTAAGTCATTTCGGGACTAACATATGCTTTAATTTATTTATTCCCTGCGCGTAGGGGTCTTAAGCAGTGGGAGGAAACCGGAGTGCCCGGAGGAAACCCACATACGCTCACACAAGGGCTCTAACCCATAGCCGCAAGCCAGAGGTAGCCGGCCAGCTAGAGGTCGAAGCGCGGCACTAAGCCATACCACCCCCCGTGTTTACACTCATTAACAGTGGCGAACTTGCCAGGTTGTGAGCTTGCTAAATGGCAAGTGGCCCCAAGGAAGTGGAACCCTTGGACATTAGACAATACATTTAAAATATAAATCATCAGCAACAAATTTTTTTTTACATCTTTTGGTTTCTATTTATATATATTTTGAAAATTTAATTTATTCATTTGAAAAATTAAATGATAGAATTGTATTGGTATGTGTTCCCCCTTTGTCTACTGGCAACCAATATTTTCAGACTCAGTCCGCCACTGCTCGTAAAGAAAGGATACTAAATCCCCAAGTTGACTTGAAATTAGCAGAATGTGTCCACGTGTACGACATTATGGACGATAGGGCTCATAATCATGGCTCCAGTTTAATAAATGAACTCCAGAATTACTGGGGTTTCAAACAGTATAAAATAATGAACCATGGCCAGAAGAAACGAAGGACGGAAACAGGTGCCCAATTTTATCGCCTCTGCTATTATCACACAATTTCCCAGGCCAAACTATTAAATGTAAATGTTTTATTATAATTTAATAATAAGGTAATATAATATGGCAAGTTTTTTTATACAACACATATGAATATGCTATGATATTGGTCCATGTTTATTTGTTGAACGTTCTATATGATATTTACGATTCATTAAAGAACTAATACTCCTATGGCGTACCCCTGTACATGTTTTCGGTCTTTCAGGCTTTTCCTGAAAAATATGAAATGTGCACATTGAAGAGGCATTATCTCTATAAAAATATACGTACCTTAGGTACATCCAAAGCCTTATATAGGGAAAGTTCCGACAACTCATTTCCGGGCACCATAAAAACTATGACGGCATGGCGTCATACACCTTTACTTGCATTCTGAACGCTACCTGCGGAGAAGTTATCTCAGACACATTCAATCGACATGTTTTCATATCACGTGGTCTATACGTCGCAGGTCATGAGGTCAACCCACTGACAATAACAATCACGGCTTCACTCTTCCTTGTATTTCTTTTGTAATATCCATGGGAGAATTTGAAAAATCAGACTCTTGCCATAACATTTCGGTAACACAGCTTCACAGTTGTGACCTTCATAAAAAGAATGTAATCCCTCCACTTGTTTTTCCTTCAAATTTAAATTTGTAACTCCTAACTTCGACTTTGAAAATGTATAGCGTCCCGAAGCGTTTCGCTCATGGGCGCTGACATCTTGGAATTATTTTGTGCCTGGGTCGGGTCTATTTCAGATATACACAATCAATTATTTTAATGTTTTTAGCGTGGGGATTGACTAATAGTTAATTTATATCAGTTTTAAACAAAAATTTAAATCTTTATAGCAATTTTGACAAAATAGCCAAATTATGGCTGGGATTACTGCGCAAAATGGCCAGCCACTGTGTACGTGCGGAAAAAAAAGCCAGCATACTTCATAAATTTCGTCACGTTAGTAACGTTTGCTTTACTTTCAGTATTATAGGCGGGGGTGGATTACCTTTTTACCGTAAACAAATTGCAAAAGAAATCGATGCAGATAAATAATTTAATTTCAAATTTCTCAAATACAGCGTGGTTATGGGAGAGAAATGTGTCGAAAAATCGAATTTGACAAACATTATTTTAAAAAATTGGCTTCCATATTTGGTAATACTAATGCCATTTAAAAAAATACAACAACATAAATTTGGTAATAACAGGGCAGAGATAATCTCCTAAAATATGACATTTGCTATGTCTTTAATTTGGTTTTCGGTGTCTCTGACTTTAAAGATAATTTCGAAAATCCACAACGGCAGCAACACAAATTGGCGGATGTTAATTTAATCGTCATTTTTTCCTGCAGTTAGATACGACTTGTAACATTTACATGGTTTTCGATGTCACTGAGTTCAATGCTTAACTCAAAAATGAATCCATGATGACAGAAATTCATAATGGCCGGTAAAATTTAATCCGAAATTGCGTAATTTTGTAAAATATCTTATATATGTGTTTTTGGGGTTGTTTGTTTCAAAACTAAATTTCGAGAAATCTTGATGGTGGAAATTCAAAATGGCTAGCATTATAAAATCCAAAATGATGGAATTTCAATTAATCTTCATTTTTTTAACGTTGGATATCTGTCCCTGTGGATTTTGTTTTTTTGGTGGTTTTTTTTTTTAGGGTTACTGAAGTATATATTAGGCTCAAAATTTAATTTCAGATAGGATTGTCACACACCAAATGTGTGCGTAATCTAAAAACACTATAGCAAATTAAAAAAACCACTTTTACTATCATTTTTATAAAAGCGAGAAGAGAACCCCACCGGCCCCCCATTGAAGTGGGAACACCTCGGGAGGCCAAGTTCCGGGAACCTCGCTTGCTTGTGGCAATCACAAGAGCCTGTCGTGAAATGAATAACAGAGGGAAATTAATCCGTGGTAACTATCGGTATTGATGCTACCAGGGACGGGTCGGGGGTAATAGGGTCTCTATACCATGATCCACCATGTATAGTTCGGTTAGTTAAAGTCTCTAAATCATGATGTATCCTGTGGTTTGGGAAGAGTCTCTCTAAACAATCATGTACCCAGTACTGGCCAGTAGTTCAAATATAGTCTCTCAACCATGCTGTACCCTGTTACATTCTAGTTCGGCTAAACCATAGTTTTGAAAATAGGAGGTCGACCGTCAAATGAATATAAATTTTACGATATGTTAATTCCAAAATGACATTGTTAACGCACTTTAAATATCTAGATATAGACTCACTGTATAAAATTTAAGGTACATTGAAATGTTAGCAATATGAAGGAATTTCGTGCTATCGCCTGTTATGGTATACAAAATACATTATCCCCCACCCACCCACATACACACACCTTATAGAATGTAATGATATCTTAGTTAATATTATGTTTTTTGAATCTACATGAAAGGTATAAAATATGATTATTTCTATCTTTATTTACTATTAAAAAAAGTAGGGGATATTTGATTTTTAAGTGTTATTAAAGCCACCTAATGAAACTGACGAAGAAACAAATGACAACATGAAATGAAGTTCACATTCATCGATTTATTCCAAATGATCGTTAGACTAAGTAAGGCACAGACTGACCATTATAAGGGTAAAATGATACCCGGGGTCAAACAGCAAAGTTACCACAGCATCACAACAAATCTAGTAACGGGTAAATCATCCTCTGTTTGCCAAAAAGGCATTGATCCGACGTGGCCTACTCCTAATGAGACGTCTAAGGTCATTTTGGTCCAGATTGTCCCATTCCTGTTGCAACGCAGCAGCAAGTTCTTGGACATTGGCAGGACGTTGTTGACGTTGACTTAACCTCTGTCCAAGCATGCCCCAGACATGCTCGATGGGGGAGAGGTCGGGACTCAGTGCTGGCCAAGGTAATGTGGTGATGTTCTGTTGTTGGTGGTAACCTGTAACGATCCTGGCCCTGTGACATCTTGCGTTGTCATCCTGGAAGATGAAATGGCGGCCATGACGTCGTGCGAACAGCACAACATGGACTGCCAAGATGTTGTCCCAGTAGTACTGACCTGTAACATGCCCTGCAACAACATGTAAAGCGGTTCTTCTAGCAACAATGATGCCTCTCCACACCATAACAGAACCACCCCCAAATCGATCATGTCTGATGACGTTAGCGTCTTGAAAGCGCTCGTTTCGACGTCGTCACATCCTCCTACGTCTGTCAAAAAAATCAACAGTGAACCTTGACTCATCTGAAAACATCACATTGCTCCAGCGTCGATTATTCCAGTGTTGCCGATCCCTACACCAACGACGTCTTGCCTGAATGTGATGATCTCTCTAACAAGGGATCACGCGAGGAAGTCGGGCGCGAAGGTGACCCATATGCAGTCGATTACGAATCGTCTGGCCACTCACTCTCACACCAATGTCTGTTTGAAGACGAGCGCTGATCTGATTTGCTGTGATGACACGATTTCTCAAGGGTAAATCGATCCTGGGCTTGAGTTATCACTCTTGGTCGACCTGAGCGTGGTCTATCCTGTACAGATTGTGTATCACGGTATCTGGACCATAGCCTGCTTATGACAGACTGAGAAACATTCATCGTCCGCGCCACAACCGCCTGTGTTGTGCCCATCTGTAGCATGCCAAGGGCACGTAACTTTTCATTTTTGGCAAGCCAACGCATATTAAACTTTGTTTTCTGGTCGCTAAAACAATTAAACTGATGTTTCCACCCTGGAATTCAATGCAACAATGACTGTAACATTCAAAGTCAGAGTCGTGCAAATCTTGGGTTGGACCCCCATGATGATCCCAAGCATCACCTGCATTCCATGCGGTAGCTATTGGTGCGTTTCGGCGTCACATGTAACTGGAAATGTTTCTTCTGTTAGGTTCTATAGTGACTTTTTTCGTAGTCATTTGCATATTTTAGTATTATGCCCCCAAAATCAAATATCCCCTACTTTTTTTTGAATAGTATATATAAAAAGATCCAATTACAGATTTTAGTTGTAGACTGTTAACCAACGTAGGTGTTTTAATGACAATAAATCATATAGTTTATTCAGCTCTGCGTAAGCCTACAAATAAATAGATGCAGTTGCTTAAACTTGAATGTATATATTAATCATGTTGCATAAACATGTATCATGTTGTTGTATATACATGTATCATGTATGTCACCTTTCAGTTGAATAATATAATATATCTGTCTTACTTGTTGATGTTCATATCGTCTTACGTATTTGCCAACATCAAAGTGAACTTGTTCTATTGTTCCATTAGCCTATTCAGAGAGAGAAGATTTAACATCCACACTACACAAACTAGGTCATTTCGGGACTTACATATGGTTCAATTTTACTTCAATAATTCGCGTGCGCGTATGGGTCTTTAGGGTAGGAGGAAACCCATGAGGTTGGACAGGCGGTCCTACTACTTTTCACGTACAAGCCTGGAATCGAAACCACACCACTTGACTCAATGACAGACCTTATCACGCAACGCGAACGCATTGACCATTTGACCCCCCCCCCTTCCCCAATACACAAAGGGGTCGGACAAACTCTAACCCAACTGCGTCTCTTTCACTGGACCCCTTGAATGGGGCCCCGTCTAATCTACCTGTGGAATAGCATGCTTTTGCATCTGTTAAATTTGTGAGGTTTTACACCAACTCAAACAAATTGCAAAAGAAACCAAAAAGTTTCGGAGAGTGATATCTCGTAATCAGTGTGTTATAGTGGTGGGGAAGAAATAATTTCTTTTTAAATTCTTCTAACAAAAACAGGTTACAAAGGAGAAATGTGCCGAAAAAAGAATTTGACAAAAATTCAAAAAAATATACTTTCACTATGTCTTTTGAATGACTTTCGATGTCTCTTAAGTAAAGGTCTGTAGCTCACCGTCGAGTGTCGAAGTCGTGAAACATGCCGCCCGGGGATTGTGGGGGTCTGTCTACTCAAAACATTTATGAAAATTACAAGCCGGAAAACGCGTTTTCTTCCTACGTAGCTTAACAACCTGAATGCGGTCCATTTTACTGAAGAAATCAATCTGATTTTAAAGACCATTGAAAGAAAAGGCACACAATGTGTTCAATTTTAAATGGGTTTTAAGAATTTGCGTACGTTTTGGAACTGCGGTGTGCATATGTGAACATAACGTGCTCACATTTTAACGCAAAATGTTCTAATAAGAACACATCAGGCGCGTCAGGCGTTCGTTGGATTTACAGTCAGGCTGTTGTCGTTGCATTCACATGACACCAGAAATTTCACCAATGAAACCAATATGCCGAAACACATGTCGCGTTCAAAGCAGAGTGGCGCTAAACGCCTTTGATTTAAATTACACTGATTTTAAATGTTTTATCTATTAGACAAATTAAAGTAATTTCGATTCCTGAAAAATGGCTGATAAATTAATGATCGAAGACGGAAAACTGTCACATAATCTGGAATATCTGCAGACCAAAAAGTCATGGTATTTCGGGCACTTAGAAACCAACAAGATTGTTCATGCCAAAAATTATTGGAATTTTGTTATTTCACTGCATACAAGTAGATGGTGAGTTTACGGTTACTTGCTACTCATGATGGCGTCTTTGTACACTTGACGACATAATTTCATGACCTCACAGATGCGGATTCAAAGAAATTTATTGGCACTGAAGCAAATAAGACAGCAAATGCTCTAAAAATACACCAATAAGGGATGAATTTTCATAAAGACCACGCCCCCCCCCCCCAATTTTTTTTTGCTCAGCGAAGTGCCCTCATTTTGCAGCGCCCCCCCCCCCCTTTACGAAATTCCTAGATCCGCCCCTGCCTCATATGGAATTTTTAGATTCAGAGTTGTCGCAACTTTACCTATACGGCTTTTAATAAATCCGCATAATTATAAGAAACCGCTAGGCTCCCTTGTTTGTAGCCATCAAAGCTATTTGGTTGAGATTAAGCGCAATCTTCTGCAATCGTTCCGGCCTGAAGCCAATCGGGGTTGTCCAATATGATAATAATTTATCTCCCTACCTTAGAAATTAGAGTCGTGGCTAAAATACGCCGAGATTTGTCAAGGCATTTCAGAGACCGACACACTTTGCCGGCATTGAAAATAATCTCGGGACAACCGATAGAGTTACGTCCCTTGTAGTAGAAGTGCAACTGTTGGAAACAATCTGTGTATGTAACAACTGGGTTTAATTGCTGGGGATTAAATCCGGGTACGGAAAGAACAGCTGAAACCGCCAGGATGTCCGACGTCTGACCTCTTATCATAGGCACCATCACACCGCGGCCGGAAAGTCAGGATTAATATATAGTTAATACCAGTAAAAATTGGAGAATGGTTTAGAGTTTAAAGAATATATTTGAACAATGCAAAACTGATGCCTGTCGTATCAGTTGGTATCTGATTTTCCACACCGTTCAGAAGTCGGAGTTCAAGGACACAAGGGAAATCAAATAGAAAAGAGTATAATAAAGCTAGAGATAGAGAGAGAGGGAGAGGGAGAGAGAGAGAATTGGGTTTTTAATAATTCGCTTGCGCGTAGGGGTCTTTAGCAGTGGAAGGAAACCGGGGGACTCTGAGAAAACCCACAAGGTTGGACAGGAGACCCTACTACTTGCCACGTACAACCGGGCATTCAAGACTACGTCAGTTGACTCAATGACAGGCTTTATGATACAGCGCGCGCACGCTAACCATTCAGCCATCCAATCCCTATAAAGCTACGGAGAACAACAATTAATATTACGGCTTGAACATACCTGTGTTAGAGATAAAGAGAAGGAATGATGACGTCGTCTATAATCAGTAGAACTAATGGGGGAAGAGGTTGTCAGGTCATCTTTCTTTATTTCTATCCTCACCGAGGACGTTTCCTGTAATATTAAGAATCATTGAAGTTAGTTATTTTTCATGGTTTTCATTCGGAAATAAAAACGAAAAATTCTATTATACGAATTTGTAAAAATAAAAAATCCATATAATATATATTATGGGAGAGAAAATGGGGTTTACTGTCCACTCGACACAAACTAGGTCATTTTAGAGGACCCGAAGAAAACCCACGAGGCTGGACAGGCGACTCCAGTCCTTGTCACGTACAACCGGAGATTCAAAACTACGCCAGTCGATGTATATAATATAGAATGAACCTGTGGCTGACCCACTCCACTACTCTCCGCCAAACCTAGACTATAACTTATTGCATTGATCTGAAACTGAAATTTTATTCAGTTCAAACATAAGGCAGCCATTTACGTACATGTATCAAGTTCAACCAAGACTACCGAATTTGAAAGAATCACCATGATTGTCAAATATTTGTATTCGCAATCTGGTCTGCCCCTTTAAAGTTTTGGTATAATTTATTTTGCAATTATTGATCTCAAATCTACCTGAGGTTTCTTATTTTTCTCGCCAGTTGTATTTATTCTACTGCAAGGAATTTCTCTTAAATTTTCATGAACGGTGCCAGCACTGGGTGAATCCGGACCCATTTTAATATCATTATCAAAAGACACTCTTCGATGTGGTCTTGTTTCATAGCTGGAAGTAGTTGGCCTAGAATTAAAGAAACGCGGTTCTTTTTTTGAGCTTAGTCTTTCACCAGTTTTATTTTCGTATGTATTTGTTATGTTTGGCATTTCGTCACGCTGTAATGAATTCTCGGGAATTAGGTCATTTTCCTCCGAACTCCGTGCAGTTCTTGTTAATACGAACTGTATGAGAGACGATTCTTTTGAAAGTTCCTGTGATGTTCTACTATTAGGCGTGATGTTGGCCGAAGACTCTTTTTGCTTTCGCCGGGCTAATATGCTCATTTTTCTCTTCAACACAGCTACACGGTATTTATTTGCTGCGATATGTATCTTAGCATTTCTGTTCTCCTCGTGAAGTACTGTGTTCCATCTGCAAAAATTAAAAATATTCTCAGTGATTCTTTTAAAATAGGTTGCCAGGCAATGACGCGCATATTCACGAGCTTAGTCGTCCGGAGTGCTTATCTAAGTTGTCCCACTTTTTAAGTTTAAAATTTCGAGGGATTGCTTCAGAATTCCAGTTATTTTGAAAACAAATCTCAGGGTTACAAGATTTCCATTTCATGGACAGCAATTTTAAAACTACGATTCGTTCAATGTGTCTAACAAATTTGAGCAAAAGTCGCTCAACTTCTGACCTGCAAAGTGTTTACAAGAAGTTGGACTGGCGCACAGGGACAATGCATATCGGGTTAGCTTTGCGAAAGTGTTTTTAAAAATTCAGTTTCATCAGTATGTTAATACAATCTTCTATTGCAAATGTGATGCGACACTATGGTGTGTTTGTTATTAATGATCCGAGTGCAAACGGGATGGCGCTGAACTACCGACGGACCAAAGGACGCGTCGTCAATAATATACAAGCGTATTAACATTCTTTTATTGAAACTGAACTGATATTAAAGAGATTTAGTTAAATATATGGCAAAGTATTGTTTTTTCAGAAGAGTGACAGCAAAAACCCTTTTCAAATAAAATAAAACACGGTTATGAAGTATGGGCTACTTATAAACCTACTTGAGCCCTATCGAAGAAAGGCGTTTGATTTAAATCATTTTAAAGGACAAACGATATCTCGTATCTTACATGTCATAAATTAGCAGTTAAAATATCTTGATATTTACACTGTAAAATTGATGTTCAGGCCATTACACGCGATTCAACACAATGGGTTATGATCATTTGTAATCTCGCTTCATCATGGTTAAAGACAATTATTGTCATAGACAGCAAGGAAATCGTGGATGTTGATCAATATCAATAAGGATCCTTTATGCCTTCAAGAATTCTAATTCATTTAGTGCTCACAAGCTTTTCAGAACATGTAGTATATCTCTGAAACAGAATGTTCAAGAAGTTCCAACCCCTCCGATCCAATAATGTCATACTCCAAATTCGAAAATCAACAGGCGTCACAACAAACTAGAAAACAAAATCCCTTATTGGAAAAGGGGGCATCACTCCGAAACGGAAGTTCACGGTTCCAAGAAGTTCCAACCCCTCCGATCCTTTAATGTCATACTCCAAATTTGAAAATCAACCAGCGTCACCACAAACTAGAAAACAAAATCTCTTTTTGTAAAAGGGGGCATCACTCCGAAACGGAAGTTCACGGTTCGTTGACTATCAATAGAATTCATCCTCGCATGACCCCAATGCTTCAAACCAAAAACAAATCCACCCCGTGGGAGGGTATTTTGTATGTAAATGTAGCGGGATATAATTTTAGAGTGTATAATATGTTTGTATATTGTATTATTATATTACGATTTGTTTATAGGAGACAGTCAATATTTACATTACTTATTATCTATTTTTACTTATCTACGGTATTTACATCTCACTTGTCAAACTGTAAATCATTTTACAGGTTTAAAAGAAACTAGTTAAACCGAAGAGCCGGAACGTTATAATCATGTTTCTTAATATTGCAGCTGAAGAACCGAGCATTTATAACATTTATAACCTTATTAAAACATATTAGGGTAGGGGATAAAAGCCCAACGCTATTCGACTTCGCTCGTGCTAACGTTTGTTTTCAAGTACAATTGCTAACGATTCTCACTATTTGTCTGACCTCGATTTTTGTTAATGGAAGAATTACTCTGTTACTTTCCGGAGTCTTGGTCACTCTAAAGATCTTTAACGTCCTAAAGTTCTTGTCCGACTTGGCTAATGAGGGCAAAGTTACACCATACAGAGTGCTAAAAAGGAAATTTTGCCCTGATAGCGCGATACTATGGCCTACGTTCATATCGAATTCCAACTGTCAAGGGATCTTATACGTATACCCCCCCCCCCCCATGTGTACACGGGACCTCGGGGTGTTATCCCTTCCAGGAGACTATACTTTTTCCGTTGCCAGGTACCGCCGTCCTGCACCACTGACAAGGTAGACCCACGCCCGAAAATACAGATGAAGTTTCTCGGACAACACAGAGATCTAACAGTAGACCCCCCCCCCCCCCCCCTGGCGCAGACAAGTATTTTCCACGAAATTTGCATGCTAAGCCAGTCTAGAGGAGGATTAAGAAATTTGCGTGTCTTTTTATTTACTTCCTCCAATAAAATCATTCCCAGAATTCATCCAAAGGCGTAGTTAGAAATAGAGTGAATTTGACGTCTCCGTTTCATTGAAAATGTTCCCCCAAGAAGTGAATTGTACTCATAGGCCTACCTATCATCGTCATCATCATCACTGGCTTCGTTACTGTGGATATTTGTCGATTGTTTCTCAGCTAATGCCTTGGCTTTACGTACAATATCTTCTGTTGTCATGGTAGCTAATACGCCTGTCTTCTACAAAAAAAATAGAATCAAAAAAGAAATAATTGATTATGCAAAAAAATTTCAAAGAAAACAAAATAATTGTAATATCGGTTGATCAAATCTGTTTTTTTTTCTATTTTGACTTGAAATATGTTATGGTAACATACCTAAACCAACCATCAACCGCAGAAAGGAGTCGCGAGAGAAAAATACGCGGTCGCTGGTCAGGAAGGTATTCCGAACATTAAATAGTGGAATAAGCTTATATCAAGGATATCCGACTCGATGGAAAGTGTGAATAAATAAAAACCAATACCTACAGTAAATCCAGTATTTTCTTTCTCGTGATCTTCCCACGCCATCTTTAATTGTCGACCCAAATCCACATTTTCAGATAGAAGTTTTACTAACTCTTTACCATCAGGTTCCTGTTTATATAGAAATTTTTATAAAAGAATCATGGTTTGAAGATTCGTGGCTATACACGCATTGCTCCTGGTTTGGCTGCACACAGATTCTCAATTGAAATTATGATATTGTAGTATTAGTACTCCACAATAGAACAACTACGCCTACATGCAAAGAATTGTTTCAAGATTTGGATATATTCATCACTCAGCGTTTCATTGATGAATATAACATAACAAAATGTTAACAAAAAATTGATTTCGTGCATTATTATTAGGGGTGGGCAAATGGAGGTCGAATTTTGGGAACGTGTGTTTTCTAAGGTGATTTTGGCTGCTGAATCCGAATCTGGAGAAATTTTTGTTCTGTGACGTCATTTTGAGCTGGTTCCGTGGCCTTCAAAATGGCGGCCCAAAAAGCGAGACAATATTGGAATATGAGGGTAATAACTGAAAAAAAGTCATTTTGAAAATGGCCACGGAACCAGCTCAAAATGACGTCACAGAACAAAAATTTCACCAGATTCGGATTCAGCAGCCAAAATCGCCTTAGAAAACACTTGTTTCCAAAATTCGACCTCCTTTTGCCCACCCCTATTATTATGGTATAGGAATACATTTCTTGATTCTTTTCAGAACAACTTATTCCACTTCCAAAGAAATACAAAATTTGAAAAAACGTTTACTATTTGGAAGTTATTTAATTAGGGAGAGGGATTTTACATAGGCTAAGCCTGTTCCAAAAATATTGTTTATATAAAAAAAATTAATAAGGACACAAGAAGCTAACCATGTTTCGTTAAAAAGAACATATGTTTGATCTTACCGTATTTCCCTTTTTTATTATTTTTTTTAATCGTTCTTTTGGAACCTAAAACAAATTAACAATTGACGCATAAACTTTCATCCTACTTGATAATTATTAAACGTGTTGTTATTGTGGTTTTACATCAGGCGTGGTTACGCCACTTTGGCAATCAGAATGTCACATATTTGATTTCCGGCGTAGACCGAGTGTAATCTCTACTGGTTCTCCCAAGCTGTCATTGGTAATGCACCTAAAAGATCCATTGGTATTTGGAATGCCAGTGCTGCCATTAAGCTGCGAGGTTGTTTTTTTAAAAACTTATCCGGAAGCTAATCAAGTACTAGGTACATGAACTCTGTAATCATGAATTAGTACAAATCTCCTGATGCAATACACTTGTGTAGTACACGGGTTCCGGTCCTTCCGGTCCGCAGAATGACATTACAGGAATTCCATTACAACACATCAGAATATAACAAAATCGTTGTTGTTTTAGTAAACGCACCGTTTGCGATAAATATCTGCTTATTTGCCTGGAAAATTATGTGACAGTTGGGATGATCGTCAGAAATATTATGAAAACGAAAAATGACTCTTAAAATTAAGTCATACACAACGTACCTTTCTTTCCAATAAAGTGGAAACTTCGGTTGGAAACTTCACAGTTAACGTTTCATCTCTTTTCTTGATAGACGCGTTCACATCGAAACCTAAAAAAGACAGTTTGGGCTGGAAATTACAGATTTTGTTGTAAATTTCTTCAAATAGTTTATTAAATGGGTATTCGCAATTCGCAGCTCATTTGACAGAAATGTGTTATTAAAGTTTTAACGGAACTTCCCGTACTGGAAGATGGTCCACAATGGAGGGCAGACATGCTCTTCGTTGTTTTTCATAAAGATGTTTCGTAGAAAAATGAATTGAACTGCGATTAGTCAGTAGAGGGCAGTACATTATATTTTACACAAACCAGCCTGGTATTAATTCACAAAGGCATACAAACCATCATGTTCGTCGTCATGAACTGGGCGCATGCGTGAGCGTAGAGAAGTGAAAAAATGACTAGCTAGATTTTTTGATGAAATACCTATAAATACGCATAAATATCAAGTGAAAATGTAATCCAATGTGGTGTAAAATGTGTATTATGGCTCAGTGAATCTGTTTAGTTACTTCAACGTGAGTAATAAAAACTAATAACGTTTTTTCTAAGAAGAGAACTTTTTCGCTCAACAACTTCCCGCCGTGAATCGTGAAGCAACAAGGCCTCGACGCGACGTCACAGGAAAACAACACCACAATGTGCTAACTAATAGATCTACTCAAAATAATGGATGGAAAAACTTGTGTTTTCTATTGGGAAAAGAAACCTAGAATCTAGAGAAAACGATGGAAAAATCAAATCGGGAATTTTAAATTTACGAGTGACGGCTGAACTTTTACTTAAAACTTTGATATGTATTTTGCTGAGCTAAAGTCAGTGGACGTTACTATGATGAGCGGACGTTTTGTGACCTTGACCCTAATGTACGTTGTTATGATGAGCGGACGTTTTGTGACCTTGACCCTAACGTAAACAAACTTACAGCGATGGCTGCCTCCATAAAATCTACCGAACTGGCTGTAATTGACAACGAACCCACACAAAATGACACCCTAATAAAAAAGTATTCCCTTAATATCTTGGAATGTCTGAGAAAGCAAATCGCCGCTTCTTATAGAAACAATATTAATATAAACATAACAAAAGGTGGCATTGTAATCAAGTTTAACTGTGGATATTATCAAGTTTTTAAAAGATGTGCCAATTTGTTTTACAAAAATCTAAGTCATCAGGAAAATGTAAATACTAATGTAAAATTAACACTTGATAAATCGAAAAGAGAGACCGGTTCTATAACAAGAGTTCAAATGTCAACAAAGATGAAGTCAAAGTCATACACTCTCAATCTGTATCACACAACGTGCACAGCACTAATAAATGGAGAACTGCAAACTTTATTTTTAAGTGAACATTTTAACTCCATGTTTGATCTGATAAACTGCGAGGAGGCTAGCGAACTCAACATTCATGTCCGTGAATCATTCAAAAGCGCTGTAAGAAGTAACGCCAAAGAAGATTATTCAGTTCCGCTATTGCTAAGTAAAAATGATTCTATATTGCAACCTCTCTCGCCTAATCAAAGTATTAAAACCACTCTGACTCCAAGAAATTGCAGTACCCCCTACCACTCTCATAATAGCAGAATGATGTTAACTCTGTCTGAATGTGAAACCCATCTACCTGTAGTTTACCTTACGCCTGTGAATATCCAGGTGGACACCATTCATTCTGGGTCTTTTTTAGATACATCTTTTGGTACTGACCGTAATATCAAAAACACAAAAAATGATTCCTCTGATAATGATCAAACCATAGCCAAAGAACTATTTTTCGCTGGGGATCCTGATGACACCTGTTACAACAATGATAAATATAAAGCCTCTATTGAAAAACTAAATTGTGACGTGTTACTTTTGACAGACAAAATTAAGAAGCTTGACTCTGAAATTCAATCTATTACTACATTGCTGAAAAATGTAAACAGTCAGGAATCATTTAAACCACTTGTTACAGAAGACCATACATTGTCATGTAAATTAGGCCCAATTCATAAAAAATTCTCCAATGTGAAAAAACTGGAATATAAACGTAACATTGTTATAGGATCATCCATACTTAAAGGTATCAACCCAAACGGATTGGATAAAACCAAATCCACAGAAGTGAGAACTCTGCCAGGGGCGACTATACAAGATGTCATCACCTATGTTGATAATTGTACCTCATCAAATAATGTCCGCAATATAATATTTCTAATTGGATCTAATGACTCAAAATATGGCCCGTATGTAGACTATACTCGTAATTATTATAAAACTTTAATAGAATTGTGTTTCTCTAAATTCCCTAATGCATCTGTTAAATTCATTAGATTATTGCCAAGGTTTTCTCGCTCTTCAAATATCATTATAAATCGAATTAATGACATACTATATGATGTATGTGAGGATTGTGGAATCGACATACCTATTGATCATGGAAACGTATTTTATAATTATCACCTAAGTAAAATCAGACAGAATTTATATCATGATTCTGTACATCTTAATTCTTATGGTTATACCTGTTTAAGCAAACTAATTAGGAAGCATATTATCTCCCCAAGCATGCCAAATTAGGATACCCGGTATCATTATTTTCCAGAAATTTACATTTCCTGTCATGCTGTGGTTTGCAACCACCTCCCTCACAAAGACAGCTTATACTTGCACTTGTTTTTCCATCCACACCACACCATTATAATATATTAGTGTAACGGTTTTAACATTAAAAGTGTTATTGTTGTGTCGCGCTTTGAGCATAAACTTAGTTTGTGGATATAGCGCATTATAAATATTCACATTATTATTATTTGTTATAATTAATTCTTACTTTGTGTTATTTACAAAGATACCTAGTTTATTCCTTTCATCATATATTACAATTATATAATAGATGAACCCAGTTTTAAGTAAAAAAGGTTTACATGTAGGTCATCTAAATGTTCAATATTTTTTTAACAAAATTCCAGAACTTAGTCTTTTCATCCAAAACTTTGATATATTTGCTATTTCCGAATCACACTTAACTACTTCTATAGATGATGATCAATTACATATTACTGGATTTCATAAACCGTTAAGAAAAGACAAGTCTCAATTAAGTTCTTCTGGAACATTGCTCTACATAAAAGATAACTTCATTTATAAACATCGCCCAGATCTTGAACATCCAAATATTGAATCGATCTGGATAGAACTAAATTTAAAGAAGTCAAAGCCAATTCTCATATGCTGTATATACCGTAATCCAGCCTCAACTAAACTATGGATTGATTCTTTTTCGGAAATGATGGAATCTGTATGGAATAATCAAAATGAAATTCTTATGATTGGAGATTTAAACATAGATCTTTACAAAAATCAAAATAAATATTGGACCGATTTGTTACAAACGTTTGGCCTCAGTCAACTTATTAAATCACCTACAAGAGTTACTGATAAAACGAAAACATTAATAGACCATCTCATTGTTTCAGACCCTGATCATGTCAAAGAAATCAAAATTCCTTGTTATGCTGCCTCGGACCATTACCCAGTATGTTTTACCTGGCAGAAAAAGGGTGCTTCTTTTCCTAAAAATAAACATGTGACAATTAAATATAGGTCTTTTAAAAACTTTAATGAAGATCAATTTTTATATGAATTGCATACAGCTCCCTTTGACTATATTTATAATTATTCTGATCCAAATTTAGCTTTATCTGTCTGGTATTCAATTATTACTCCAATAATAAATAAACATGCCCCCTTAAAAACTAAGAGAGTAAGAAACGTTGATAAACCAGTTTGGTTAACTCATGACATATTTCAACTTATTCATAAACGAGACTATTTAAAGAAAAAAGGTGATGTTACTAATTATAAAAAAGTAAGAAATGAAGTTAAAACAGCTATTAGAGCAAGTAAACGAAAATACTTAGAATCCTTGATATCTGACCGAAAAAACAGTAAAAATATTTGGGATGCGATAAAACTGGCAAATAATACTTTTCATAAAACTTCATCGCAACCTACTCAAATAGATCCTGACACTTTCAATGATTATTTTATAAATGTTGCAAATAACTTACTCAACAATGTCCCTACTTCGTTAAGCAAAAATGATTCTAATAGTATTTCTAATTTTGTAAACCATCAAATTTCATCTTGTACTCCTCAATGTAAAATACCCTTTATTTCTACTTGTGATGTATACAAATATCTTTCAAATTTAGATACATCAAAATCTGTAGGAATTGATGGTGTTAGCTCGTATTTTCTCAAAACCGGATCCTCAATTTTAAATACCTCTCTAACATATGTATTTAACCTTTGCATTGAAAAGAACATATTTCCTGACATTTTAAAACAGGCAAAGGTACTACCATTCTTCAAATCAGGCGATAAAAGCCTTACCGGTAATTATAGGCCAATATCTATTTTGCAAACTCTCTCTAAACCCCTTGAAAAACATATAAATTTAAATATTACTAATTATTTAAATAAAAATAATCTTTTATATTTAAATCAATCTGGCTTCCGCTCAAATAGCTCCTGTCATACAGCCCTTGTTAATATCACTGAAAATGTTTATAACGCTCTAAATGATAATATGCTAACAGGATTAATATTTTTTGATTTCAGAAAAGCTTTTGACATGGTAAATCATAATCTTCTTCTACAAAAACTCCAGCTGTATAATTTTTCCGAAAACTTACTTTCATTATTGAAATCATACCTTAATAATCGAAAACAGTGTATATCAATTGGACAAAATAAATCTTCATTTCAAAATATAACTTCTGGTGTACCCCAAGGATCAATCCTTGGACCTTTACTTTTTAATCTCTTTATAAATGATCTACCGTTTTCTCTTTCTGTAAATTGCGATCTGTTTGCAGATGACACCACCGTTTATACCTCTTCTCCGGATATAACATCTCTTAATAATAAACTCCAATTAGAAAGCAATAAAATAAAACAATGGTGTCAAAATAATGCTATGATTATCAATGAACCAAAAACTAAATCAATGTTAATAGCTACAAATTATCAACTTAAAAATCCATTAAATAAACTTGACATTCAAATCAATAATAATCAAATTGAAAATGTTTCTGAATTTAAACTCTTAGGAGTAATCATTGATAGTAAATTGTCTTGGAATAAACATACTGAATACATGTGTAAAACACTAAATAAAAAACTGTATCAACTAAAAAAGATAAAATCACTTCTTCCGTCAAACTTGTTAAAATTATTCTATTTTGGCCATTTTCAGTCACATCTAGATTATTGCTCCACCATATGGGATACCTGTAGTAAAACATCTTTGAATTACTTACAGCGTGTGCAAAAATTGGCTTTTAAATTAATTAGTGATAAACCGCTACCGAAAAATTCAACCTTATCTACTTATGAAACCTTGGCTACATCATTAAATATTTTAACCATTCAAAATCGGTTCACCTTCAATAAATACATCTTTCTGTTCAAATTAGTTCATAAAAAATGCCCAAACTACTTAACTAATATTTTCGTTTTTAAAAATACACCTTATACTAATATTAATCTTCGATTAAATATTCCTAAACCTAATAAATCAATATATAAAAATAGCTTAACATACATTGGACCTTGTCTCTGGAATAATCTACCTACCTCAATTAAAAACACACCTGTATTATCAAACTTTAAAGCGAATATCCTTTTACACATAAATTCCAACCTCAGTAAACCTTATGTACATAATTTTAATTCATAATAGAGAAGGTAGTTAACCTTACTGCAATTTTATATTTTAATATTGTAATTTAATTTTGTATCTCTTTATTTGATCTCATTGTTGTTCTTGTTGTTCTTATATTGTTTTGTTATGTTTCAAGGGCAGAATTGTAAAAAGGCCTGGCCTAATTTCTTACCCTAATAAAGATATTATTATTATTATTATTATTATAAGGAAGCTGTTTTCACCGACGTCGGACGTCACTGTGCCCAGAACTGTTGTGGCACGTGGTGGTAGCTCGTGTTGTTTAAACGTGTTTACTGTAACAGCAGACTGAGCTCTTCTACAGATTGGCTTATATTTCCCACCATTTTCCATAAAGCGATACATATTTTCTCTGTATAAATTACTATGTAATATGCAAAATAATTGAAACAGAAAGTTGAAGATATTCCCTTAGAAAATAAACATAATAAGAAAAATAAATTAGGACAACCTATGCAAAATTTCCCCACAACATACTGTATGGCATATGTCCGCCATCATTATCCCGATTATGCAGACCATTAGGACGTTTGTTGAATATTGGGTCTTTACACTGTAAAAAATATCCATTTTTTATGTGGCCGAATTCTGTAGTTTAACATCTATTTTCTGTTAATTGACGGCTTTATTGGAGAAATTGTGTTAAATTTTCAAAATATCTGTGGAATATTCAGTATTAAAAAGGAAATTTCCGTGAAATTTAGGGACAAAATGTTTTATTGCCTTCTACAAGGGACTTAAATCTGTGTTTTTACAGTATGAACTGTGGAATGACCAAAAAGTTCCGTAAAAATTGGGGATAAAATGTTTTTTCCCATTCTATAATGGACTTAATTCTGTTATTTTTTTCGGGATAAACGGTCTAAAGACCTGGGGTCGGTTGCTCAAAACTAAGTTATTTTAACGATCCGTTAAACTCTAAGGGACATATCTTGGTAATGTGTTGTTTGTTAACTTTCCGTTAAATTTATTAAAGAAAACACTATAGAATACTTTATTTTTTACATTAGCATAAATCTGTAAGTATTTACATAAATGTGTAAAAATATGTTTCAACACTACGTGCGTATAGGTTCTATTATCTGGTATAACCGATTGGCAAATGTAAGCCAGAGTTAACGTGCCTGCAAATTGATGGTACCGCAAACTTACACCTGAAAGCCTCTAATCTTGCTGTCGATTACGGTATTGTTATATTAGCAGAAAGAAATTACGTATAGAAATTGACAGCGATAGCACTTCGGTGAACGTTAAATAAGGATATTTCACCCAAGCGTATGAAGTCAATGGTTAATTCAATGTGTTGTCTATCACTTTCATGCTCAGGAAAGAAAAATTACTGGATTTTTTTTTCTTTGTTTGAAAATGGAATTTATGTTAATTAAGGAATTTTTTGTAAATTACGGAAAAACAAATACGGATAAATTTTCCGGGTAATTTTTGTTTCCAGATTTTTTTCCGTTTTTTCACGGATATTTTTGTTACAGTGTAGGTTACCTGTACATTAACTGTATGAAGTCTAAGTGAACACTTACTCTGATGATAATGATTGATATCTAACACGATTAGAGTTGGAAACCAATAGGTATTGCAGCTTTCCCTGTTCTTCTAGTGATGTTTTTATCTCACGATGTTTGTAGGAATTCCATACACAAGAATTGCGACCTTTCTCAAAGAGTTCACCATCATTCGGGTACTCGTTTCTGGACTGACTAATGAGATTCCTGAGAGATTCTTTCTGGACAATTTCTAATGCAGATCTAAGATGAAAAAACAGTGCGTTTGCATTTGGTGTTAGATTGTCATTTCATCAAAGTACATGTAATTTACAAATATATTGTATATTTGTACCGGAATAGCTAAAGATCTACAGCAGTGTTTTCTATATTGCAATGTTTCGTTCAGGTTTGAAAATATCAAAGATTCATTATGTAAAGTTTAGATACTGGGCTGATCGTTCTCTTTGTAATAGTTAAAAAATTAGATAATTAAAAATGAATAAATTGAAAACTTCATTTAAATTACTTTGTTCTGTTCGAAGTTATGCACAGTGAAAGATGTGTCGTAGATTGTTAATTGTCATAGCAATGGTACTGGACAAACAAGACTGAGTCTCGACTATCCATTTCATTTTTAAAGTTTTAAATCTTGTGAGCATTCTAGTCCATTTAAATCCGATGGTCTACACATGTTAATAGATGTCTAAATAATAGTTTATATAACATTTGACACCAAACTATAGACCTGCCAGGGTCAGATTTAGCTCTTACATAATGATATACATATCTAATATCAAAGAATTAAAAATGGTCAGTAATGTAATTCCTTTGTGTCTGAACTAGTTTCTAAACTAAAGCTAAAATATCATTTAGGTGCGATTCAATCTGAAGCAATGCCATTTTTACAAAGTAACGTGCTTCCAACGGAGAAGTTGTATACATTTTCGCACGGCAGTCACCTCGTAATACAAAACAACTTATACTTGTATCTGAAAAAAATCCAGGAGACGTGACCAGGAAAAACTGTTCTCACCTATGTAATTTATAGCAAATGGTAGGAGTTGTGGTGACAGCCTGGCAGTAACTAATATTTCTATCAAGTATGCACTCTTCTCCCAAAAAATCACCTACAACAAATACAAAATCGCACTACTATTTTATTAATAGGAGAGCAGAAAAGGTATGATTTAAATCAAGGATAGCTATGTACGGTTAGTGATAAGGTAAATAAAATGAAATACTGTTCTGCTCCATGGAAGATGGATATACGCCATATATACTGTGTGAAATGGGGGTAATTGTGCCCGGGCAGCGGCACTATGCCCTACTGTCGGGTTTTCATATCATCCGAACGATGATACAGGGGGAAACCATGTCGGACAATTCCGATGAACTTTCTCGGACAATGCAGCGAGCCAGCGTCTCACCCTCTTAGCCACAGCGGCTTCCCTGAAAATTAAGCCTTGGGTCCCCTCATGTTAAGGTCAACATTATTCGTGGAACGTTACTGCTTAGAATAGAAAAGTTAATGGATGAATCTGAATAGCTACAGCACCTAGTTATTTCCCGGCAAGAATTTGGACGTATTGAATTGGACGAGTTTTTTTTTATTTAACGTATGTTCTTAAATGGAACAACCCTTCCGACGAAAATATACAGAGCTCGTTGATGGTTTCGGGTGGCCTCCAGAAAGTGCAAAATGTAGGTCTGCCACAAACTGACACATTAAATCAACCAATATACGACCTACCCGAATCATGAATTCCAACAACAAATTTCACTGCCTGTTGTGTATCTGGTAGAGTTATTTCTCTTGATAATCGACATCTTCCTAAAATAATATTATACATAAACATACATAGATTAACAAATAGCAAATATCAGCTACTCAGACATAACATTGAGATTCTACATATTATTATAAAATGGCGACGTCCAACCTATTTTTCCTTTCTAAACATTACAATTCTTCTTCACAATTTGTCCATCAAAAGCATTCTATAATCTTGGTCGCTTTGGTATTTTCAGTATTTTCTAAAAGCACATTCAAGTGCCTCGCTAACCAGTTTTAATCAGCAAAAGATTTATTCCCATAACAGATGGATACTTACCAGAAGCAATCAGGAACATCTCGTCCGACATTTCACCTTGGTGTATAAGAACTTTGTTTGAAGGATATTCCTGGAAAAAAAATCCGGTTCATATACTGTGTCAGAATTAATTGGAAATCACAAACAATATTAAAAAAACAAAATACCACATTAATGATATAAGAGGTGCTAGGACAGAAGATAAGAAGATGGCATAGTATTTTCCAAAATTTTGAAATTTTAATAGTTTTTGACATAATAATGAAACTTTGAAATAGACAGTATTTCTACCTGTTTTGTCAATTTTCCAATAATCTTTTCAATGATTTCACTGGGAATTGACAATTTACATTTATTACTGGACAGAAATCGTCGCTTTTCCTCTGATAAAACCTCCACAATATTTTCTACTACTTGATGAAATTTGTTGCGATTGATGCGGATAAATTGACTGTGTTCTCGGGTATAGATTGTGGCGGGTGGTGAGAGATCGTCTTCTGTACCTTCTGGAGAAACCAGACCAATATACTCCCCAGTACCGTGATTATACAGAATGTTGGGCTGATAAACACTCCGACTCTTTCCACAATTCATATCGTACGTAACCTCCACGGCTCCGTTTAAAACGTAATAACAAGACGATTCAGATTCATCGGCCGATTTGGTAACGTATTCATGCTGGTTGAATGTTTCATAAGTAACGACCAAACTAAGTGCATCTTTAACGTGATCTTGTCCCTTGTGGATCAGTTTGAGTCCTTCCACCACACTTTTCATGGCTCTGAGCTCCGTTCTCGATAATGTTCTTGGAACATCTTCATTCCCATCTGCGGCGTTCCGCGCCATTATTTTTCGAGCCTCATTTGTAAGAACTACGGCACTAGTATGTGAAGTAAAAAGTCTCTTGTTGAAAACCAGCAAGGGTTCGGAGTCCGATTCTTTCTCTTTTTCGCGATGGCGAGTAAAACTCTGGTAAAAATTGTGAGATTCCTTGGCGGCTTTTACAATTCTGTCCATTTTCCTAGAACAAATAAAAAACATAAAATTATGAAATCCGGATACGACTCCTATACATATGTTAATGTTATAATCTATGTTATAAAATTCATTTGTTGAAAAATTGGTTATCAATATGGTCGAAGGAGTAAAATGTGCACTTTATTCACATGAAAAATTTCATTCAACATGTAATTACAAAACAATATAGACAAATGGTTGGTCAAGTTAGAATTTAATTTTAAAATCGAAGATACATCCAACCAAACCGAGGAAAATACATCCAGGAAAATAATCTGTTTAGGGATCGTTGAACCCGTTAGATACAACAAATTGATCCGAACATGGAAAACCTTCCACTCAAACCCAGCTAAAATCCATGAATATCTGGTATTCAAAGGTTTATGTCGATCAGTCCTTTCTTGTTTACCCAATTCCTCTATTGCCAATAACAAAATATAGAATGTTTAACTCTTTTTTCATGAGTTGGCTTCATACACAAATCGATGTTCAATTGTTGGTTGTCGATATCACAACTAAACAAATACACGAAATCATTCCACTTTTAACAGCACTAGAGAGACCGGTGTTGGAAATAACATGTTTTATTGTCTGAGTAGAGATCAATGTATAATTTTAATAAGATTTGTCTACAGATAACCTTTAAATGCTAGCACAGAAAATGTCAATCCTGATTAATCAATGGTTGTACTCAGGTTATTCCATGTCACGGCTTAATATTACATGTTTACTTTATAGATGCAAAATAAACCAATTTCATTTTACAGATTTTACTATAAACGAATTAAAACTAATTTTACTTTATGACTATTTAAATTACTACAGATTCCAATATACAAAATGACCATCAAATATGGGACATTATTTCTTCTTCTCCGTCGCTTATAATCGAAGGGGGATCACGGTGGCTAAGTGGATAAGGCGCTGGTTCGCTAGCCTGGAGGTTGGGTGTTCGATCCCTGCATTGGCCGAGAAAGTTCATCTCGATTTTCCGGCGTGATTTCCCCTTGTCAGTGATGCAGAAGGAGGGCCTGACAAGGACAGCTGCCTAGTCGTTCGGATGGGACGAAAAACCGAGGTCCCGTGTACAAATTGGAGTGCACGTAAAAGATCCCTTGGCAGTTGGAATTCGATATAAGAGTAGGCCGTAGCGCCGCTGCCCGGGCAAAATTTCCCTCATAGCACACTGTTGGCGTATGTCCGTCTTCAATTGGCCCAGGTTAGGTGCTTAAGCGTAGGACGTTAAACCCCATTTCATTCATTCATTATAATCGAAGGTATACATAATTTCAAAACAGTTTGATAGCATTTTCATCCCATTTTCTAAGCTTTAATATGCCAGGTCAATAACAATAACATAGTCCATTAAATTCCTTAATTCCAAACCTTCCACAATAGAAAACAATAGAATGGAATTATTATAGAAATAGTGATATAACGTCCTTCTTATCCTATTTAAAACTTGACCATTTCATCATAAACAATCCTGTGTTCGACCAGAACAGCAAAATATCTTTCTTTATTTAATATATGATATCTTTGGTAGGAAAAATTATTAGTTATTATGTCATATACCATAGAAAGATAAGTTGTGGTTTAATACTTCTGTAATATTTTAATTTTTTGGTTTAATACTATATACAGTAATAATTTAATGTTTTGGTTTAATATACTACGGTGATATTTTAATGTTTTGGTTGAATACTACGTTAATATTTTAATGTCTTGGTTTAATATACCACGGTGATATTTTAATGTTTTGGTTGAATACTACGGTAATATTTTAATGTTTCGGTTTAATACTATGGTAATATTTTAATGTTGTGGTTAATACTACGGTAATATTTTAATGATTTGGTTAATACTACAGTAATATTTTAATTTTAGTTAATACTAGGGTTATATTTTAATGTTTTGGTTTAATACTACAGTAATATTTTAATGTTTTGGTTTAATACTAGGGTTATATTTTGATGTTTCGGTTTCATACTGCGGTCATATTTTCATGTTTTGGTTAATACTGGTGATATTTTAATGTTTTGGTTTAATACTACGGTCATATTTTTTTTGTTTTGGTTTAACACTACGGTCATATTTTAATGTTTTGATTTAATACTACGGTAATATTTTAATGTATTGGTTTCATACTACGTTAATATTTTAATGTTTTGGTTTAATACTACGATAATATTTTAATGTATTGGTTTCATACTACGTTAATATTTTAATGTTTTTGTTTCATACTACGTTAATATTTTCATGTTTTGATTTAATACTATGGTAATATTTTCATGTTTTGGTTTAATATACTACGGTGATATTTTAATGTTTTGGTTGAATACTACGTTAATATTTTAATGTTTTGGTTTAATATACCACGGTGATATTTTAATGTTTTGAATGAATACTACGTTAATATTTTAATGTTTCGGTTTAATACTACGGTCATATTTTAATGTTTTGAATGAATACTACGTTAATATTTTAATGTTTTTGTTTCATACTACGTTAATATTTTCATGTTTTGATTTAATACTATGGTAATATTTTCATGTTTTGGTTTAATATTACGGTAATATTTTCATGTTTTGGTTTAATACTACGAAAATATTTTCATGCTGTGGTTAATACTCTAATATTTTAATGTTTTTGGTTAGTATTACGGTAAATTTTTAAAGTTTTGGTTTAATACTACGGTCTACGGTAATATTTTTTTGGTTTAATACTACGGTAATATTTTCATGTTTTGGTTTAATACTACGAAAATATTTTCATGCTGTGGTTAATACTCTAATATTTTAATGTTTTTGGTTAGTATTACGGTAAATTTTTAAAGTTTTGGTAATACTACGGTCTACGGTAATATTTTAATGTTTTGGTTTAATACTACGATAATAGGGTAATATTTTGGTTAATACTAGGGTTATATTTTAATTTTTTGGTTTAATACTACGGTAATAGGGTAATATTTTGGTTTAATACTAGGGTTATATTTTAATGTTTTGTTTAATACTAAGGTAATATTTTAATGTTTTGATTTAATACTGACGTAATATTTAAATGTTTTGGTTTAATACTACGGTTATATTTAAATGTTTTGGTTTAATACTACGGTTATATTTTAATTTATTGGTTTCATACTGCGTTAATATTTTAATGTTTTGATTTAATACTATGGTAATATTTTCATGTTTTGGTTTAATACTACGGTAATATTTTAATGTTTTGATTTAATACTATGGTAATATTTTCATGTTTTGGTTTAATACTACGGTAATATTTTCATGTTTTGGTTTAACACTACGATAATATTTTAATGTCGTGGTTAATTCCTTTATATTTTAATGTTTTCGTTAATACTACTTTAATATTTTAATGTTTTGGTTAATACTACGGTCTGCGGTAATATTTTAATGTTTTGGTTTAATACTTTAGTAATAGGGTAATATTTTGGTTAATACTAGGGTTATATTTTAATGTTTTGGTTTAATACTAATGTAATATTTTAATGTTTTGATTCAATACAGAGGTGATATTTTAATGTTTTGCTTTTATGCTACGGTAATGTATTAATGCTGTGTTAATATTTGGACCAAGTGAACTATTATTCTTGTCCTAGCTTTCCTGGGAAAACACAGATCCCTTTTCATTTCGTGGGGGTGGGGGCATCGAAAGTAAAAATAAACGAAACGAAATATAGATTTCTATTTTAATCAGATTTATATATGCAAAATATGTAATCATCAGACATGCCTGTAAGGTATATTTTTTGAGAACTTTCACATTGGTTGATCAAGGATTGGCAGGGAAAGTATATATTATGAACACCATAAAACAAACATGTCCAGTTTATATCTTATTATTAGGAAAGAGAGTCTGTACTTTATTTGATATGGTAGATAATGACTGTTTAGATGTAATTAGTATAGAGGGTAAATAAGTTTATACTGACACTGAACCTGGAGAAACACTCCTTTGTACAATTTGAGGGTCAATCATACATTTATTATATGGTTTACATTGATAATGAAAAGGTCTGCACGAACGGCGGATGTTAAACAAACTGATAGTAATATTGGTATAATGATAAAGCTCCCAAAATACACACGACAGAGAGACAGTAAAAGAAACACTTTTAATAAATATCAGCTGATTAATATCAAAGACATATTTCTTTAAAACATCAAAGAATCTAAGTTGAGAACTTTGCAACAGTCACACTGATGTCCAGAATTAATTCATCAATTTTCCCGAAATAGCTATCCCCAGTCTATGCGACGGACATATTTTGATATCTATCCATTAGGATTATATGATATTAAAAATAAAAATAATCTCTTGAACTTCAAGTGTTCTATTCAAAACAATCTCATTGAAAATAAATAAAGAAAAAGACAATCGTTTACTTCAATAAAGCCAAACAATGAAAGAAGAAAAAAAGTACTGTGCTTTGATATCATATAGATAATTAAAAACAGAAGTGTCAGTAGGGGCCTAATCAAATTGTTCGTGTGTATATCTGGTGTATATTCGCCTATATATTTGTTAAAGCATATATTTGATTTGATTTGTGAAAGGGACCGAAGGGGATCAGTGGTTTGTATATATATATTTAATTCCTAGCAAATACAAAGGGGAGACAATAAAGGGACACGATAGAGGAAACTGAACAATAGAATTGCTGTTTGTGATAACCCCAGTCAATTTAACCAAATCACTAATGAAATTTGTCTATTCAACCATACACGACAAATATGTCAAGCCTCGCCATACTTCAATAGATAACTTCTGGTTTAATTATTTCACCCAATATTTTACAAACAATTTATTGCTTCGAAAATATAACAATTTTTACAAGTAGAACATAGATGATGGCTACAGTTCACCATAGATGGTGTTAAAAGGCGAAACTTGGCCATGGTATTTCGGCAGTGAGAGAAAGAGAGGTGGGGGGAGGTAACATCCGCTCGACACAAACAATGTCATTTTGGGACAAACAAATAATTCAATACGTGTTATTTTTAGTAATTTGCTTGTGCGTAGGGGTCTTTAGCTGTTAGGGGTTACATAAGGGCCCAGAGAAACCCCACGGGCGACCATACTCCCTGTCACTCACAAGCGGGAAATCTAAACTACACCACTTGTCTCAATGACAGATCTTATGATCTAACGAGCACACACCCTGGACAGACATAAGTCCAGTCCAGAAATCTTAATTGTATGTTGCAAGCAGTAAAAAAAGGGTCCCACTTTAACGTGCTGCGATAGGACACCCAGTTTGAATTGTCTGGTTGTCACTTTTTAAAGACAACTTATTCTTAAATTATCTCTCATAGGCAACTGAATACAACAAAACACAGACAACACAAACAGTACATGTAAACAGTCACTGGGAACCTTTTGATAAACAAGCCGACAGCATGATATCTTAAAGATACATTTTGTGAGATTTAGAGAAAGGATTGGCGATATCCTCTATAATAGTTCAAAATAGATAATGAAATGTAATATTTTGAAAATTTCAGTCAAAATACTTCACTTTGAGTGAAGTTAAGACCGTTTGAAAAATAGTGTAGTCTCGATTATCATTGCTCCCTTTGTTATGATAATAAACAAAGTCTCAATTGGTCACTTTGAAATTAATTTATTAAATGGCGATCGCGTTCGAATCCGTTCAAATCGCAACCATCCAATGGTTTAGAGAGTTAATTATGGGATTGTCGTGTGTATATATGTCTCATAACCTATGATAATTTGTGGTCAAAAGAAAAAAAACCTGCATTAGGTAGATTTAGCTCTTATATAATGCATCTTTAATTAAATTAAAATGTATGTAAATATTTCCGTAAAATATTTAGTATAGAGGTCAGCTATGAGAGTTTCGAATATTAATGAGGGTGTCTGATGTATTACGATAGTAACATATATGTATTATACTTATGTTTACATATTGTAATAGTATTACATGTCAGTCAATATTTAGATTAAACATACAATACATGATGAGATCAACTTATAGAAACTAAAAATCATTAAAGAAAGTTATAAAAGAATAACTATACACATCTTAAACAGGAAACGAGCCAAATGTGATTATTATTATTTCCATTTTTTATAATACTTAAATGTACGCGTGTGTGTTTAATTAGAATAAAATCAAAGTCTTTATAGTAAAATAACACGCAATGTTGTAACGTTTGGGGTGTTTGAAATTATGACCTTAAGACTTTACAACTTGTTTAAGTGGCATTTAGTACCTGAATGAATATAACACATGAGATAAGTAAATGGGTTGCAAGTCACTCAAAAAAAAGTTTATTTGTTTGATAAAGATGAGAGAACTCTAGCCGAAACGTCGCAAGAAATAACTTTTAAGTAAATTGTATAATAGTGTGGCATGTATAGTCTTATACTTTAAAACATCTTCATTGATGGGATGTCAAAATAAAAATAATTGAAGACTTACCAATTTCAGAAATATTCCATTTAGATGACAGTCTAGAACATTGAGGGTTATTGAACGTTGAACGTTAAATGTTAAAACCTTACATATTTACATGACACCTATATTCCTACATATAAATTATCAATAAATTACTTTCGTATGTCTTCTTCATATACACCTTATCTATACAGGCGGGAGTAAATTAGACAGGGCTGTCTATATGATAACAAGATCCAACACCAAATACCAACTCACCCATGGCAGTCGTATTGTCTTGTGGACGGCTAATAAATAAAATTGTAAGGGGATTACTGTACGGTGAGGGTTAAGGGTCAATTACTTTATATTGTACTTATAGAGAAAGAAGAAATGAATTTACATGAAAACATGCTAATATAAGTGACATGGTGATAATACTGTTGGATATTCACGATACATTTACACTCACTTCCTAAAATAAATTATCTAAGTCAAAGCATACCGTGCAAATGCAAAATCCTTATACCTCTTATTAACTGGGGCCCTGCTAGAAATAAAATGGAATGAAATAGGCTTTAATGTCCTATACTGTTCTGCTCCTATACTGGGATACGACACATAAAGATGATGGTGTGAAATCAGTGTAAATTTTAAACGGCTATTAATCAATGTAGTTTAGTATGAGTAGTGATCACAGTAATGTTGTGTGCATGTCGATATAGCCATAACTTGTGTTTTGTGGCGAGAATATCACTTTAAGAATAAGCAATTTCAATGTTGTAAAGATAATAAAATGTCTCTGGTTCTAGAATTTAACATAGTGTGCATATGATTTATGATGTATGAAAATGGTTTTATTTATGCATGTCATGTAACATAAAATATTATTTATAATACGATCGATCAAAAAAATATATATTTATATATATAACCGATATCATAGCCTCTCATTTTCTTATCTCTTGTGGGGATCACGTGGATAAGTGGGTTAGGCGCTGGCTCGTTAGCCTGGAGGTCGGGTGTTCGATCCCTGCATTGGCCGAGAAAGTTCATCTCAGTTAGGTTAGGTGCAGAAGAGTAGGACGTTAAACCCCATTTAATTTCATTTCCCTTATCTTTTGTTATGTAAAATATAGAGACACTCAAAATTCAGCATGATAAAAACATAAAATATGCATGATCAGGACATATAATATGAGGTTTGAAATTTGCATGAGACAGCATCTGATTATTTCGTAGGACGCCGACCACCAGGCCTTTTACTAAGCTCAGATTGTTAGCGTATTTGTAAGGTTTCCGTAACACGGGCAATAACACACTCCTACAAGTTTTAAAAAAGGTAAACCCTGGCCCGAAGATCACTTAAATGGTGGCAGTATTAAATAGTTTAGTAGTTTTAATTAACAATTTATAAGTTATTTACGGTGGCTGATTAAGGACACGCAAAAAAAAATTATCTCGAGCGCTCGACATATTAAATCGAGCGCTCGAGATGCTAAGTCGAGCACTCGAGATAGTTAATTCGAGCGCTCGGGATAATTAAGTCGGGCGCTCGAGATACTACTAAGTCGTGCGCTCGAGATAATACAATCGAACACATCTCAACCGATGTTTTAAGCTGTATAATTTAGTGCATTATTCAATAATAAACTTGCAGAATAAAGATCTAGTTCTTCCTTATTACAGCCTATCGAAAGCTATTATAGTGACTGAGCCCCCCCCCCCCCCCCGCAACTCAAACGCACACCCATACACACACTCACTCCATCCAATGCTCATCACCACATCCAAACATTTCCCGTTATGTTTACCCCCTTCGCAATCAATAATTGTATATACCGCGGTTACAGAGTTTTGCTAGGAGAGATTGACATTTCCTCTTATCTAGAAGTTCAAGTCTAATCCAAGGTTTTTTATTTCATTATAATATATGTAGGAACTGATCATTGCCTACTTTACCCTGGCGCAAGTGGGGCGATCGTGCCGGGCTTCTACTAGTACCCCACTCCCCCGCCTCCCCGCCCGCCGTTCCCCACACCTTGTTCCACCATCCAGAACACCTTTATTTTTTATTAAATTCGGGGTCCTTGCTGTGGCAAGAAAATAAGGAGAAGGAGTAAAACCATGCGATTGATAAGTCATCTCATTAACTTGGAAGGGGATAGATATGTAAACAATTCTTCTTCTTCTTCTCCTTCTTCTTCTATGTGTTGGTGCTGATGTATATTGAATGGAGTGTGGGGTATCCGACCCTTCCAAGTTAAGGTGTGTAATTAATCTGGGATAGTATTGATGGGATGTCGCGCTTCAAGCTATATCTGGCCAACTACCTCGGGATTGTAGTTCTGGGTTAGGTTCCTGTTGTGAGCGTATATGACTTGAAGATATATATTCCTTCTCAATTTTGTGGTTTTACCCCATGTCATTAGGTTTTCTCCCCCTGCAAGGACTCTGTATTTAATACAAATACCCAGCTTGAACAAGGTGTGAAGAGGGGCGGGGCGATGGTGGAGTTGTTAGGTATAGAAGCCCGACACGATCGCACAACTTGCGCCAGGTTAAATTAGGCAGTGTCAGGTCCTACATATTATAAAATAAATAATATTGGATCAAACCTGAGGAAATTGCAATCTCTCCTATAATAGCAAAACTCTGTAACCTCGACATATACAATTATTGATCTGTATAATAACATGCGATATACTTCCAACTTGGAAGGGGGGGGGGTAAATATAACGGGAAATAGTTAGTGGTGATGATGAGAGGGGGGGGGGGATGCGCTCCGTGACTGCAGCCTTGGATGCGCAGTAATAACTAACAATGAATCTTTATTCTGCAAGTTTATCATACAGGTTAAAACATCAGTTGAGAAGTGTTCGGTTGTATTATCTCGAGCGTTCGTGGAAGTGGAGACGTTGAATCCCCAGCTAGAACAAGGTGTGGAGAACGGAAGGCCGGGGGGGGGGATATTAAGACCCCCGGACCCTCGCCAAAAAGGTCCTAGAATGGATGCCCCCCCCCCCACCATAATCAAGAATTGCTTCCACCGGCCCCGAAATTAGGCAATGATCAGTTCCTACATATCGTGAAATAAAGAAACTTGCTTCGAGATAAGAGGAAATGTCAATTCCCCTAGCAAAACTATGAAACCTCGATATATAGAGAATCTCCTATGAGTGTTTTTTGATATCAAAAAATATCAACACAAGTTGATAAAGTAAAAAAAAACGAGGCTCTGCCGAGTTTTTTTACTTTATCAACGAGTGTTGATATTTTTTGGTATCAAAAAACACGAGTTGGAGATTTTATTTATCACCCAATCCTTTCTTACATGCACAAATAAATAAATATAATTCTTTGGTATAGATTTCACTTTTACAGAACCTAATTACATTACAGCGTAGTGATACATCATTTTTTGAAAGCAGTTTAGCTATTGTATAGTCCTATATACTGACCCAGTTTTTTCCTTCAAAGTCAATTAAATAAAAGCAGTTTCCTTTTTTTAATAAAAAAGTCACTCTTTACTTAAACAAAGTGGTTTCTTTAAAATAAAAGAAAGTAGTTCCTTTTTGATTGACCAATCAAATTTATGTAAAGCGATATCACCACTGTGTATATATCACAGTAGATTATGTAATTTATCACACAAGCGATATCTACTGTCAAGTGTATTATTGGGTGATAAATACAATTATTGATTGCGATATACTCCCCACTTGGAAGGGTGTAAATATAGCGGGAAATGTTTAGAGGTGGTGATGAGTATTGAGTGGAAGGACGTGTGTGTGGGGGGGGGGGGCGGTCCGCTTCTTCACTGCAGCTTTGGATGGGCAGTAAAAACATCGAATAATGCACAAAATTATACAGCTTAATACATCGATTGAATGAATGAATGAAATGAGGTTTAACTTCCTACGCTTCTGCACCTAACCTGGGCAAATTGAAGACGGGCATACGCCATATAGTGTGCTATGAGGGAAATTTTGCCCGGGCTGCAACTGAATTCCAAATGCCAAGGGATTTTTACGTGCACGCCAATGTATACACAGGACCTCGGTTTTCGTCCCATCCGAACGACTAGGCAGCTGTCATTGTCAGGCTACATCGATTGAGACGTTGTCGATTGTATTATCTCGAGCGCTCGACTTAGTATCTCGAGCACTCGACTTAATTATCTTGAGCGCTCGACTTAACTATTTCAAGCCCTCGACTTAACTATCTCGAGCGCTCGACTTAGTATCTCGTGCGCTCGACTTATTATCACGAGCGCTCAAGATATTTTTTTTTGTAGTTATTCTAGCATAAGTAAATTCTTTTTAATTTCACCCAAGTCAGTACAAATGTTTAAATACACAAAATATCAGAAACTCCAGAACAGTCTAGGGATTATCTCTAGTCCAGATTGTTCGTGTATTAATTTACCCCCTTTGAGACACCAGGAACGGGGGGGGGGGTTAGCTTATTATACCCCCATCCCCCTGACCTGTGGTTTCTTTATTATAACATTACCGCTAATGAATTATAAACGTTATTATTGAATAGGAATATTTTGACTGAAACTCTTGAAGTTGCAAGGGTGGGATAGAATCAATAGGCCTGGATGCACTATCAAACTGTAATTAATCAGATTGTTCCATCTTACCTTTTCTCGATCCACTTTAACCAGAAATATTCCCACTTCTTTTGATCATCAACCATAATCTGACGTGGTGATTGTGAAACGTTATTTCTATTAGAACTTTGATGTTTATAATCCCGAGTAACAGTAGGTAAACAAACCCCCTTTTGTTCCATTTTAACAATTTACAGGGTTTATTTATTATTGAAATATTTAATATTGCTGTTAAAGGAGCTAAATCGCTAACATTTGGAAACTTGAAATTCACAAAAGTGGGTCGCAACGCATATAATACTGTAATATGAATGTATAAACTGGTTTACATTCACTGGTTCCCGTTTTCACTCAAATTTAAAATCAGTTATGTTCGGCGAAATAAGCCAACAATTTCAATCAAGTGCACATTTCTATTGTCTAGTTATTTCAGTCTATACATAACTCCGTTTGGTTTGATGCAATGTGTCTAGCCTCGTCGATCGAGTCTCTCAATACAACCGGGGCTTAAGCGCATTATGGTACACGATTCGTGTACCAATGTTAGAAAAATATATTTTATCTTAAATATCAGATAACAGAAGCTCATCTTTTCCCGGTAAGTTTACATCATCGATTTTGAGGTCCTTTAACTAATATTTCGGAGAACTTTACTGTTGTTGAATATCATTTCATTGTAGGCATCATGAATCATTTTTTAAAATTGCAAATAAAACTTCAACGGACACCGACCGTTTGGTATACATTCAATATTTTATCCCGAAAATCATACACCTTAAAAAAAAAACACCGGTCCGACATAACTAAAACCTCCTCGTGAGCTAATTCAGTAAAGTGGTCTTATAGTTGACTATGAATTTGATTCTTATATAGAAATACCCCACTACAGCTCATTAACAGAATATAAGAAATTATTCTAATTTTTAATTATTTACTTAATGTAGATGTATAAAACACAACAGGCCAGTAACTATTCGATTAACGATATATTTCAATTAATCAAACTGGAAATGAGTTCGTGTTTACAAAAGCTGCCTTCGTTCAGAATCAATATTGGATACGACTTCACTTTCTCCTTTATACGATGAAACAGTATCCTAATTGGCGTTTGGAATAAAAAGTTTTGTAGATCAAAGACATATTTTACCATATCAAAGTGTTTACTTCAAATTAAACATTCCAACTGCTATTAATTAATTAACACCAATTACGTGATTTTTGGTGCATGTTCCACACAAAGGGACGTTTACATTGGAATTATTGATCTTCAGTCCTTATTTAGACTTTTCGTTACCAGTTTCATTCAAATTGTCAATTTTGCGATATGCAATCATGACGGTAATATGAAATAAGAAAGAAAACAAATTAATAAAAGACGAATCGCTCCATCTTATTTTAAACAAAAGCCTAAGACATCTGAATAATAGATAAATAGTATTATTTATTGCAGGGCTTCAAATGGTTCCTTCTACTTCTGTAATCAATATTATTACTTGAATGACAAACTGTGCAAATTAGAGCTGCTGGTGGTCGAAGTACAAAGAAATATTCCAAAGGCAGGGAAATTACGCTTTATAAAGGTGAAGTAACATGGCGATAAACCAATTCGGGGAAAACAAGAAACAGGTACATGAACGTAACAGAAATTAACCAGATTGCGATACCAGTTCCGACCGGTCTGTGCTTGCGCTCGCGGAGCTGACTGGCAAAGTGGGTAATACACTGGCTCGTTAGCTGTGCCAAGGGCCAAATTGGAAAAAAGGCCTCAGGCCTAATTTGCTACCCTTGTAAAATGACGCGGATATTATTATTATTATTATTATTATTATTAGCCTGGAGGTAGGATATTCGGCATTGGCCGAGAAAGATCATCCAAATTTTTCGACGTGGTTTCCCCTTGTCAGTGATGCAGGACGGAGGGCCTGGCAAGGACAGCTGTCTAGTCGTTCGGATGGGATGAAAAACCGGTCCCGTGAACATATAGGCACGTAAAAAAATAGCGCCGCTGCCCGGAAAAAATTTCCCTCATAGCACTATGTATGGAGTATGCCAATCTTCATTAGCCCAGTTTAGGAGCAGAACAGTAGTATGTTAAACCCCGCCCCATTTCATTTCATTTCGCGGAGCTGCCAAACGAGTTCAAGACAAAACTAAAAAAACCCCTCAAAACTACCAATATACTATAGGCTATTGCAGTCGTGATCTTCAGACATAAACCCATGGCCAAAAACCCTTTCACACATTGCAACTTACCTCTTCTGTTCTTCGGACAGCTCAGTCATGCCTGTATAACTGATGTTATAAAACTTCATTTAGGACAGTTTCCATGGTTTAATGTATTTCTCCATTATTTCTGTATTATCTGTTCATATTCTATACAACGTGCTTATATATATAGAACAGTTTCACGACCAAACAACCGATGGTGTGGGCTGCAATGTTATAAAGAAATAGATAACAAATCGGTTATCTTTTTATCACACATGGTTCATCTTTTAAAACAATATATATTTAACAGATAATGTGTAATCCGAGGTTTAGATAACATAGACGCGAGCTGTCTGTCTCTCTGTCCTAATCCGTAATCCAAGAATTACAACTTGTACCACAACCAGGACATAACCTTCATAGTACAGATTGAGAAAATAAACACGTGTGTTTTCCCCATGATCCGAAATCTCAAAACTTGAAGGACGTGTTTACTCCAAGTTGAATAATTTGTCTATATGAGAATGATATATCAAACATCAAAATCACGAGATATATACTGAATATCTGTGTGGTCTTGAACAACAGTAATAATAATAATAATAATAATACAGCCAATATCTCCAAAAATCCATCCAACCATGTTTCCAATAATTACAACCAATCAATAATCATGAACAATGAAGATCACAATAAGAATATCTATTTGATGGAATCGATAAGTGTTTGGTACTACCAGATATGTTAAAGTTAATCCATGGACCTTATAATACATATATAAGGTCCATGATTAATCCACTTCTCTGTCCCTTTCTCCTTTAATCCTTGCTTGCGATAGTCCCATTTGCTTGCACCTTTTTGTATAGATCACCAACACTCAAACATCAAAATAAATACATCTATTTGATAGCAACAGCCTTTAAATTATTTAAATAAGTATTCAACGGACTCTTCGTGTTTAATGTAGAACTGATAAGGTAGAACAGTATAACGATACAGGCTGTAATTAAAACACGATACACCAAGCTCAATGGGAAATCATTATCACATATTAAATATTGATATTGTTTCAGACACCAGGTGCTAATACACGAACAATAACAATTATAAGCACCTACGGCTATCACCTGTAAGGTATGTGATTATTGTAATTGTTAATTATATTCAGCTGGTTATCCCACCCTGAACGTAGTGGAGCTGCTTTGGGGTGGGGGTGGGGGGTGAAATGGGCGCCCGTTCGACCAGCTTTCCCCCTTAAAGATATCGCGTTGAAACTGTGCGTGTGTACACAACAGCCAACAATTAGGCGAACCTGGGCTTTCCGTGTGTATATCACCTAAAAGACCCTGGTCAATGGGAATTGTGCAACAATGGTGCTAGATGAAATTGAAGAATTTCGAAAGGTTATTTAAAATGTGGATGAAAGAAAAAGGAGACGACTTCCCAGGAGAGTTGAAAAACGTGACAGTTTTGCCTGTATATCTCTGCCTTGGTCATTAATATCATTATTACATAATACCACATCATTTATGTTTACCTATTACATAATACCTAAAACCCATCTAATAATAAAACGCAATGCGATAATGTATATAAAACATACCTAGGCCTATATATAATGTATTGAATAACATTTGATAACTTTAGTCGGGACCAAAAGATGTGGTGAGCAAAATGTTTGAAAATCATAATATGTTATGGGTTTACATTATGGTTCAGGTTTACCGAACAGAAAGGAAAAGAGCAAAAATGTTTTCGTATACATTGGGAAAAAGATAATATTATATAGAAAACCGTCATGGAAATTGGCACTTTATTGTTAAGCGATTATCGTGTGCATTCCTTGCAGATTCTTTATATTTTATTCATTATTTACAATTAAAATAGTCTATCTATTTGATTTTAATTTAAACAAGCCAACAGTGAGGCTGATGTCCCCCGCCGAAATCCCAAAATAAATAGATGACACATATTAATTAATTGCACATTTATTTTTTTCAAAAGTATTGAGCAATCAAACTATACACTAAGTATCATCACTCTTTATCAGATAGAATCAGACTATGTTCATCATCGAACTCCACCAAGGCATTCACCTACACCTAGTTCGAACATTCTACCTTAATTAGAAGGAGAATTATTGTGTTCCAAAGTCTAGCTAGACCTATCAAATTGCTTATCGCTCTGCTTAACCTCAGCAGAAAAGGTTCATTATTAAACTCTTTGATGAAATGAAATTTTATACCAAGTTTCATCACTCTCACTTAATTACAACTAAAGTTATTGCATCCCAAAGCATCAACCAATCAAATTGCTTATCTCTACTTACCCTAAATAGAAAATGCTCGTCTTCGAACTCCATCAAGGTATTGGCCTAATAAACATCTACATCAAGTTTGTATATCCTAGCTCAATTAGAAGGAAAGTTATTATGTTCCAAAGTCTCGGCCAATCAAAATGCTTATCGCTCTGCTTACCCTGAGCAGAAAATGCGCATTATTGAACTTAGTCAAGGTATTGATGAAATGAAACTATATACCAAGTTTCATCACTTTAACTTAATTACAACTCAAGTTATCGCGTCCCAAAGCATCAACCAATCAAATTGCTTATCCCTGCTTATCCTAAGCGGAAAATGCTCATCTTCGAACTCGATCAAGGTAATGACCTAATAAACACCTACACCAATATTCTAGCTCAATTAGAAAAAGAGTTATTGTGTACCAAAAAGTGTGACAGACGGAGAGACAGACGGACAGAAGGACGGACGAACCCATTTTAATAGTCCCCTGCTTTCTTCGAAAGGCGGGGGACAAAAAAATACATGTGTGACTGATAACGCAATGATTCACACTGAGTTGGAAATAATCGCATTCACGTTTTCGACTAACGGGGCAGCTCTTCTGGAACGTTCGTTATTGATAAGGTTCGTCGTCTCATGATACTAAAAGCTTCAAATCAAATCCTTTCAAGGGGCATGTTAAGTTTCATCTGGATCAGACACAAATTATGTCCTCTGGGGAGTCCACAAACTTTAGGTGTGCCGGCCCGATGAATGTTGGGGGATAGACCTGATTTAAAATTTAACGACCGCTAACGTGGCTTTTGCTCATATTCCAGTCTGAACGCGGCAACCACAAAGTTATCCAATATAGCTCAACTTGGTGAATGTCCTGAATTTCAAACAACCAATCAATGTTAAGTCCATCATCCGTCGGGAGGTATTAAGAGTCCAGCAAACTGTCCAGCCAGACCGTTGTCGATTTTTCTGCCATTCTAGATCTGAGGGGTTGAGGAATTTCAAAGTGGTCCGATAGAAGGGGCAAATTCCATCAGCATTTTGCAGCTGAATTTACATAACGTCGCACAAATCAGCGTGTTTCAATCACAGTCAGTTCAGTACAAATTTTAGGCATTCAAACAAAAGTAAAATTAGTCTTTTATTAAATTTTTCTTCACTTTACCAGTCTGCCCTGTTGGCAAAGAAAACAGTGATTTAAAAGGGACATTAACACTCTGGCTGGCTTGACAGGTCCAGAATTTTTTTAGGCTTATTCTAACTACTAGACGTTTAAGTGTCCTACCTGTTGTGTAAATTATCCATTACATCCTATTTTACTTGTCCAGAGGGTTCGAAAATATGTGTAAATCCAAGTTGCATTTGAAAGTGTTAAGTAAAGCTTTTCAAACCATGTAGTTGAATTTTTCGAATTTTTGAAATTCAGTACGTTAAAATGTAATTTGTATCATCAATCAGTATTGCAAAATAGTATAATTTGTTGACCAGAATAATGATTGAGGCATATTATTATTCAGTTACAACAAGAGTGGTATTTGAGATGTATTTTGCTACATAAACCGGTACCTAGACCACAACTTGAAGTCATAATGAAGACTAAGAATTGCTGCTTGAAACATAGTATAGTTCTTCACCTCATATTCTTCACTATGAACTCAGGGTTTTCCACAGTTTTCAGTAAATTTGCTAAGAATTATTTTGTTGATGTAATAGTTTATTTAATGTTAATATTCTACTAAAGATATTGTGAATGAATTTTGAATAAATGATAATTGATAAAACTATGATATATAAATATATACATTATAGAATACTATATAGACAATTCCCTCCCAGTATAGATAAATTTACATATTATAATAAAACAAATTTACATTACAGACAGAACACGAAATAACTATAGGTAATACAAATTTAACCTTTAATTGGATCTTATCAACAATTTAAAACCATTGCTGAACAGCCTTGATACTTGGCTGCAGCATTGGTATTTGAAAACCAACAGTTTACTATAAATACCATTAAATGTCTGAATGAGAATCAAGTCCATGTAATTTGATGTCTCTGATTGATCACAACCATTCTACATAGGTTCAGATTAATTTACTTGTGTAAATATACTAAAAGACAACTGAATGTTCTAGCTTTACTCCTTAACTCCAGAAGTATGTCTGATCAAATTGATTAGTGAACTTGTGTTAGATGCAATATCTGCTTTAATGTCTGATACAATGTTTTCTAGTAATAATAACCAACTAACTTGAAGAGAATGGCTGTGAAATAAAGCAAGGTTTGATCTACTTTTTTGAACCATTTGGGCTAATGAAGACAAGAATACACTATGCTATGGGGTATGAGGAAAATTTTACCCACACAGAAACTGAATTGTCAGGGGGTCTGTAACATGAACAAGAATGTGTAAACGGAACCTCAGTTTTTATCCTATCTCAGAAAGATGTGGTCTGATGTACAGAGTTAAAAACAAATGGCAGTACAAAGGCAGATTTTCTAGCAATACATATCCTTGACAAACCAACGGTATTAATAACACTGATATTTTCTATAATCATATGGTATTATACATGATATATATCAGTAAATTATATCTAAATCAGTAAGTTATCATGAATTAAACTAACATATATACATGTATTTACATTTATATACAATTACAAAACATAATAATTGGTGCTGTGGTGGTGGTAAAGTTATACAACAATGAAACATATTTACAAAATGTATACAAATTAAAATACAATTCAATGAAAAGATGCAATATATACAAAATGCAATTCAAATATTAACTATATCTAATTTCTGGTCAAATATGTAAAGAGCTGTACTTTGGATGTAAAAATACACAGCTGTTATTACCCCTAGTACAGCTCTATCCATTTAGACCTATGGTATTTTATGTGGCACTAACATAGAGCTTATAGGGGCAAGATTATCTTTGTATCAAGATATCTTACTTTATGCACTGTTGTAGAGTGGCACTGTCAACGAGCTTATGGGGAAATGAACATGTCTAATCATTAAATTCCTATGCACTATAATTGAGCTGCACTGTAATCGAGCCAATGGGGAAGTGGATATCTAGAACATGTAGATATCCAGCTTCACAGCACTATAACTAGGAGCTCCGAGGAACTATATGCACTATTATAGAGTCGCACTGTTGATGAGCTAATGGGGAAGAATTATCTAAATGGAAAGAAATAAACGAGGTCGAACCTTTTTCATAAAAATTTAAACTAGGTTTGTAGTTCTGTTTTTCAGAACATTTCCAATAGGCTTAAAAAAAATTAAAATAAAGAGTTATTATCCCATAATTTTTCCATCAGAAAGATATTTCCCATTCTACAAACTACACTATAATATATTAATCTTTGGTTTATGCACTATTGTTGAGCTGCACTTTAACAGAGCCATTGGAGAGCAAAATTCCTAGAAATTTTTACCTTACATTTTTTTTTTAAAATACGAAATATCTAACACGCCTAATTATTCAAAAGATTTTTAAAATATTTTTTTTTGTATTTTTGATTTTAAATTGCAAATGTGGTGATGAAATCGTGAGGTGGGTGTATGATACAAGACAATTGGAATATATATGTATTAATACCGTGCGTATATTTACAAATGATTATAATTACATATTTACAAATTTTATTTTTCTTGTATATAATTTTCAATTTGATTGAAATTGTGATGAATACTCTGCAGATGTCTAGAATGATTGAATAATGATTTTTTTCTTGGTATCATGTGAAAAATGGTTGGAACGGAAGACATCACTGTCGTAGAAAGACGTTAAGTTGTGGATGTTGATTTGTCGTGCCTGAAAGTATATTAATAATGATTTTACACGTTGGTTATATTCTATCAATATGGCTCAACTTCTCTTAATATGCTACTATCAGGAATCAGGAAGTTTTTCTTCATATTTAGAAATTATCCATTTTTCAACACAAGGGAAATAACTGCATACTGATTCTGTAATAATAAACCTACCTTATCTGCTAAATCTTTCTCAGAGATTTCTATAGTGTCTTGTTCTAAACCAAATCGATTCTTCTGGAAGGTCATTTGATCTTGTGCTAATTGTTTTAATATAAACAGTAACAGTTCGTTGTTGTCTTTTCGGAAAGACAGATACCGACCAAATGTCTGAAATCAAAATGATATGTATTAGAAAATGTCAGCAAAAACCAAAGGAATGATATTAATGATAATAAACTAAAACCATATTCATTAAACTTAAAAAATTTAGCTCAAGAAAAGCAACAGCTACATGAATATAGTGAACAATGGCAGAGTTGTCTGTAATTTTCTAAAATTTAATTTTTGATTTGGAGAAAATATTTTGTGCATTTTGAAATAAAATGGAGTTTAACGTCCTACTATGGCTGAACTAGGCTGATGAAGACAGGTATATGCCAGTGTGCTCCAAGGGAAATTTTCTTCGTACAGCAGCCCTACTTAATGAGTTCCAACTGTCAAGGTGTCTTTTACGTGCAAGGCAATGCGTACACAGGACCTATTTTTTAGTCTTGGTCAAACGACTATACATTGTTCCGGTTTGCATTATGACTGTGTATCCAATAAATCAGATGACATTAATGCCACTTATATTAGTAATTACATGTTATAATTAACCTACCTTTCTCATACTTCTCATTACACTAAATTTCTGTGTACTGATAAAACTCTCTAACATAATTCTAATAGCCATATTAACATCATCATCATTAACATAATCTCGTAGGTGCATTCTAGCATGAGCTTCAGCCATACGTATCATAGATTCTATATGACGTACTGTAATAGGTATACTACCTGTAGCCTGTAAATATACAATAATCTTTTAACACATTTCATACTACAAATCTACTATCATCTGACATGGGTAAGCAATCTGTCTGTCAACAATACTGATTACTGGTTTACTAGCTTACATGGGGGGGGGGGGGGGGTAAGCAATCTGTCTCACAATAATACTGATTTACTAGCTTACAAGGGTGGTAAGCAATCTGTCTCACAATAATACTGATTACAGATTTACTAGCTTACAAGGGTGGTAAGCAATCTGTCTCACAATAATACTGATTTACTAGCTTACATGGGTGGTAAGCAATCTGTCTCACAATAATACTGATTTACAAGCTTACATGGGTGGTAAGCAATCTGTCTCACAATAATACTGATTTACTAGCTTACATGGGTGGTAAGCAATCTGTCTCACAATAATACTGATTTACTATCTTACATGGGTGGTAAGCAATCTGTCTCACAATAATACTGATTACAGATTTACTAGCTTACATGGGTGGTAAGCAATCTGTCTCACAATAATACTGATTTACTAGCTTACATGGGTGGTAAGCAATCTGTCTCACAATAATACTGATTTACTATCTTACATGGGTGGTAAGCAATCCGTCTCACAATAATACTTATTACTGATTTACTAGCTTATGCTGGTCTCTTTACAATACTGGTAGTGGTCAATTAACACCGAATTTACTGCAGATATTTTTATATTCTTATTGTAATTAGTAGACATTTTTTATAATAAACAAACGCAATAGGGTTTACTTTCTTCACCGGCTATCAGGGAGATTCTACCAAGACAACAGCATTTGTGTCTACTCTTTGTCCAATTTTAACTGTTTATTTACAGTTTCTTTTATAAACATGCAAACAAATACACAGGTGGACCTCTTTTTTTGAGCTACCCAAACAACTACACACTTTTTTTCTTGCAGTACTGACCACGTTAGTGAGGCAGCATCCTACTGAATTAGCGACATACTCATTGAGCCCCTGTGGCTAACAATATGCATAAACAACACATTATTCTATATTAAATCTTACCATGGATTCTCGTCTCAGATCAGCATACATCTTAGCTATTTTATCTTGATCCATCTGATGTAATTTAGGGTGAACTTTCTCTTTAGCATAGATAACATATTTTTTTAACAGTTCTTGTGGAATGGCTTCAGCTCCAGTAGTATTTACAGTTATCTGAATTGGTAAAAGAAGTATTTAGAATTAGTATAATTAAAACAAGGCTACAATACAGAAATTTCTAGAGATAAAATACACCAAATATTTCACAATTATCACAAAAATATTAGTGTTATAGAATATTTTTTCTCGATTTCAAATGTCTTGGCGTAACCCGGACTACAAGGCATTAAACTAGTTTTAATCTTGGAACTATAGTTGATTTAAAGAGCAGATGGGTTCATATTAAATAGTTCATGTGTCATGAATTAAAAACATAAGTATATATAGATTACTTACACAATCTTCATCAGGTAAATCGGATGCATTTGGATGATGTTTCATATGACTAGATACAACAAATTCTGCTAATCTCTCATCCTAATCAAACATAAATATATAAATCAACATACAAATAATTAAAAATAAGAAATCTGTAAGCTCTTAACTTAAAGCTTCACTTTCATGTGGTACTTCACACTCATCAGAAGAAAAATAAAACACGGGCCATGTTAACACGGTTGACATGTGTTAAGTCCACAGTATACAACAAAACATAACAAATTATTTAAGAAATATATTACTGAATTATACCAAAACATCTGTGCCCTTATTGTTAAAATTATTTGACGTTCTAACACCTGACGTCAATTGGCTGACTATCGCCATTTAAGAGACGACCACTTACAAGATCGGTCGCACCTTTTTTTTCTTTTTTTTTGTTACGTCTTTTATGTAAATCATTTTAGTGAAGCCTTTACCAAGACAGGCCCGCGACTGTTCAGCGCAGTGGACGCTTACAGCTGGCCCCCGGATCCATTCACTTGATTTGATAATTGTTTAGTTCTTGCAATGTCTATTTTCTGTCTTGTCTGCAGGTTTATCTTGTAGATTTTTTTGTTTTGTTTGTTTTGCGTGTAGTGCAGTCCTCCTGCATTTATTATTAGATGGACCAAACTTTAAATATTGGTAAATTTATTACATGTATACACACTCTCAGTGAGTTTAAGGTTCATTCACAAACTAGGTCAAAACATGGTTTAATTTTATTTCATTAACACACTTGCTTCTAGTGGGTCTAGCTGTGGGAGGATCTAGAGAAAACTCAAGCAGGGAATCAAACCACACCTCCTGACTCAATGACAGAACTTACGATCTAACACGCCGACTTTAAACCATTCGCCCACCAGATATAATTACAGACAAAATCTTATCTCAAATACTTGGTAATGTTATTTTCTTTTTAACCCTATATAATTTTGTGATATAATTGAGACTATGGTTTATAACATACCTGAACTGGATCAACAGTATCTCGTACAACACATAAAATATCAAACCTAGATAATATAGGCTCAGTTAAATCAACCTGTAAAAATCAAATAACATATATAAGTGCCTACCCATAAAAACCTTTATTCATGAATAAAATGTTAAGTAATTGGGAAACTTTTCATATCGGTATTACTTGCTACTGTACATAAATATTATCTTACCCACTCTTGTTATCCACAAATAAGCAGAAAGATTAAAAAAAAGATCCTAATAGAATTAAGACCATGTAATGCCATATTTATTATTAACATTATTGCCCTCGGCCCAGATGCTGTGATAGTAAAACTTACATTTTCTGAGAAAGTAAGAGAAGGATCGTATCTACCACCAATAGGATTAGCAGCAGCTATAATAGTACATCGAGCTTGAAGGGAGGTAACTATACCAGCTTTTGATATTGATATACTTTGCTGTTCCATTGCTTCATGTATACTAGTACGATCAGCATCATTCATCTATAACAAATATATTACATTATTATTAGTATAATTAATACAAATTGGAAATACTTCAAATGCAGTAAAAGCCATCTTGCCTTGCCTATGGCAAAGCTTTTTGCTTAAACTTAATTACAAATCTGGGTTTTGTTCTTCTTCAGTAAAATAAATGCAGATTCTCATAAAAATCTTTTTTTCTTGCTCAGTCAAATGAATATGTATAATGATGTTTTCATTATTATACAAATTTGCTGTGACAGTTATAATTTAAAGGAAAGATTTTGATTTTGAATATTCCATCATAGTATCATTTAAATATAAAAGCCCTTAAAGACACTATTAAGAATTGTCAAATGTAAAAAAAAATATATGCACCATTTTAAGTAACTAGGCAATTAACAGTAAAATGGAATGGCTTTTAAAGGATGAAATTATTATCAAGGGCCATAACTCTGTCAGAAGGCTTCTTCGTCTCATAACCTAACACTGTATATGAATTTAAAGTCAATCGGATATTCACTTTAGCCTCTAGAGCGTCCACAGCAATGTGGACGTCGGACCTGGGTGTATAAAAATACTTTTTATAGTGTATGGTTCTAAATTCTATATGTTATCTTTATTTGAAATTGAAAGATGTACAGTTAAAATAAATTACCTTATCAAACTCATCAATTAGACATATTCCTTTATCAGCTAATACCAAGGCACCAGCTTCTAAAGTCCATTCTTTCGATACAGGGTTCCGTTGAACATAAGCGGTTAAACCCACAGCTGAAGCACCCTGACCTGTTGCATATACAACACGAGATGCTGTCTTCTCTACATATTTTAAGAACTGAGATTTAGCTGTACCTGGATCACCACAACATAGTATATTAATGTCTCCTCTCACTTTATGTTTTCCACCAGGATTTTTAGGTTCACCACCAAACATGGCAAGAGCTATGGATTTTTTAATATCTTCATGTCCATATATAGAAGGGGCAATACTAGCAAACATCTGAAATTATAAATTCATATAATTTAGTTCAGAGGAAGTTGGGGTTGTCTTTCAAACTTATCTGGCTTAAGTAGTAAAAACAACTGCGTAAAACATTAAATCTTACAAATTAACTAGATCAAAATGTAATCAATCCTGATACAAGCATTGTTGTAATACATATAACCATAAAGATCCAAGCTGACTTCATTTCATCTCTTAATATTTTATAAAAATCAAAAGATTCACTGGAGTTTTTAAGTATGATTGACAAGGTAGAGAAAGAGAGAGAGAAATGGGATTTAACGTCCACTCAACACAAACTAGGTCATTTCAGGATTAACATAATATGGTTCTATTTTTTTCAATAATTCACTTGCACTTAGAGGTTTAATTTTATTTCAATAATTCGCTTGCGTGTAGGGGTCTTTAGCAGTAGGAGGAAACCGGTGGACCTGTAGAAAACCGAAGAGGTTGCACAGGCAACCCTACTCCTTGTTCGCACGTACAACCGGGGATTCGAAACCACACTAGTTGACTCAATGACAGGCTTTATGATACAGCGTGCACATGCCAACCATTCGACGATCCAACCACCCTAGTCGGTATAGAGCAAATAATATAACACAAAAATCTTACAAAAATAACCATTATCATCACATTCATCAGTTGAAGACCAGTTCTTACTCACCCTTTCCCCAATTCTTTCATCTTTAGATAATTGTACAATAGCTTTAATATCTTCATCTGTTAAACTAGCAGCTGCTAACTTATCATCTTTTTTAGTTATATAATTAGCTTGTATAACTGTAGCAAATACAGGAAAACCATTGGACATATTTAACGACCCATCATAATTATTGTGATATACACCTGTCAATTCCTACAAGTACACAAATTTTTATTATAACATAAATATAACAATATACCAACCTTTTACATGGTCGATCTAGGTCTTTAGAGCACACAAACATTTGTAGCTTTGCTTTTTAAGTTTTGAAACCAAACAAAAACTGTCAACACAATGTCATTACATTTTGCAACAAATGGTAGGCACATATATTACATGCAAAACAGTTATCTAATAACCCAAATAAAACCTAATAATAAAAAATACCACACAAAGACATGTGGCAATTAATAAAAGCTGGCTATCAGAGTGATGTTTTAGCTTTTAATTTTAATCCAAGAAGCGTGAAGGAATGGAACACGGAATTGATCACGCTCCTCTAAAGAATCTATCCCTGATATTAAATTCAACCTGGATGTACTAGCTACTGGATCTTGTTTTATAAATAGATTTTAATAACTTACTATTTCATCTCCTGGTTTACACATATCAACCAGATCATCTAATACTATAGCATCTTTAGATCTTGGTAATCGACCAGCAGGAACTTTACCAGGACTTTCTTGCATTGTAAGTCTTTGATAGTTTTTGTATATGGTCTAAAATACAGAATATACTATTTAAATTCTTACAGCACAACAGAAACTTACAATAACAGATAAAAAAAATTCTTCATGGTACCCCAGAAACATTTTAATTCATCTGAATTCACCACTGCAGCAAATAAGGTTAGCTTACATAATGTATGCATAAATTTCATATAATCTACTTTGTCAAAGTTGATTTTTAAACATTGTGTAGAGGACGGTAAATTAAATAACGGGTGGCACTTGAAAGAGAGAGGGGGAGAAATTGGGTTGAATGTCTACTCGACACAAACTAGGCCATTTTAGGACTAACACATGGTTTTAATTTTATTTCAATAATTCACTTGCACGTAGGAGTCTTTAGCAGTGGGAGGCAACCAAACCCGAAGAAAACACACGAGGTTTGATAGGCGCCCCTACGCCTTGCCACGTACAACCAGGATTTCTAGACAGGCTTTATGATACAGCGCACACACGCTAACCAATCAGCCACCCAAAACCCCCACTAGAAAGCGAAATGGTAATATGGACAACAAATGACAAGAGTAACCTCCCCTTTTGGAAGTAGATCTCTTGACTGCATTTATAGTCCAACAAAAGGTATTAATCTCGACCAATGCTTACAGAAATTTCAGACTAGGCTCATAATTCTAAATGCTGGTTATATACCTTCAATATATACATCGAATAAGGATAAAACATCGTAAATGATCATTTGGAAATATTCGTATAATGGCAGGTTTCTTTCTATAAACCCGAGCCCGGTTTCTCGAAATTTTAACCAGAGATAAAATCATAATTTTAGTAGATACTTCAATTTTGATTGGCTAAGCACTAAAATCAATCTTATATTATCCAATAAAATAACTAAAATTTGGATTTTTATCTTAGTTAAAATGAAATTTTGTGAAAAATGCCCCAGTCTTCTATGTTCAAAGCCTGATACCGTAAAAGATTATATAAGAAATGTTATTTTTTATTACCTGTTCCATGTTTATTTCAAACGGTCCAGTAGACTGACATTCCGGACAGCTTCCTGGTTTAACTTCTTGATTCTGATTTTGATAGAATGGTCCAAGTATAAAACCACATTTGTTACAATCATATTTAATTATACTAAGTTGTGGTAATACACTAGTACAACTAGTTACTACACCACTTGTTCTTATTAACTGATTTAAATGTAACTGTCTGAAATATAACAACAATTAGAATTTATTTTATGAAATCATTCCGCAGAGAAAAAAAGTAAAAATCATTCTAAACGGTCATGTCGCAAGACAATCTGATAAAGTATATAAACAAGCTTTAACATGGTGACATTTATACTTTAACATAGCAAAAATAAGCTTAAACGTGCTAAAATTTAAGTTTTAATATGCCAAAATTTAACTTTTAACATGGTAATCTATAGAGTATTATGTCAATACTGCTTTAGTGCAAACTCTGTTGAACCACATAAATGTTTTAAGAATATATCTAATACCATACCTCAGAGAACGTAGATCTTCAATTAGTGGAAGTTCAGCTATTCTTACATGAATCTCCTTGGCAATTCTCTCATAGTTAGGATACATACTTAATACTACTTCTTTACCAGCCTAGAAATGGCAAAAACAATTAATATCATTTTGGAATCTACCCAAGTCAAGTGATCATAATTTTTTCGCAATGCCTATCTAAATCCTTCCAGAGAGAGAAATTTGGATTAAATCCTTGTCAAGTACAAGCAGGGAATTGATACCAGGTCACTTTACTCAATTTCAGACCTGCATTATACATCCACAATCCACATGAAAACCTTTGGGAGATAGTCCTATATTTTGCATCAAAATCAGATAAAAATTGTGACCTGTAGAATTGACCACAAACAAATTGTGGACATGCGTCCAATTGCATCCAGGTGAAAATGGAGGTGTATATTGTGGAAAAATGCAATAGAATGATTAATGTCCGGGTGGTATTAGTGTGTCAGTCGCAGTAGGTAAAACAGATATTTTTAATGTTAGCCATATAAATCAGTAGTTAAAATACCACCAATACTTACTTCGTCAAAGTTTAACAACATTTCTGTTGGTGCTTCAGGTAAGAAATAAGCCAGTACTTGTTCTACTGATGCCAACATATTATAATCTATAACTAAACTCTCTTTATTAGCTGTAAAAGAAATATTAATATATCCTTTAATTAACCTCTGTTTATTAGCTGTAAACAATGTTTCCTATATACATCAATAAATTAACATTCTAACCTTTGGAGAGAATAAGGGGAGAGTAAGAGAAATGGGGTTAAATGCCCACTCGACAATAACAAGGTCATTTCGGAACTTACATAAGAAGCAATATTATCTAGATTTTAGATGTTAGTGAAATAAGGGTGATGCTGATATTTTCCTTCATCCACTGGTGGGCCACCAAAACGCATAATAGCATCTTAATGCAACAGTTGACTTCCAAGAATTTTGACACCATCAATCCAATAAATGTCGGCTATATGTAATGAAAATTTTGTTTACATTGTACGAATGAAGACTTGTACAACTCAACCATTAAGCTTACCTTCAACCATCTGTCGAATCTTCTCTCTGTATACATTATGTCCTTTTTGATCAACAAAGGTTCGCAGGAAATTTTTAAATCGATTTTTAATCTCAGTCTTAGGTCCCAACATGGAGACCCATTCTCTCACAGAATGACCTTTCATATCTTCTAAATTCTCAATACTTTCAATCATCTAAAATAAAGTATACAGGGGTCTGAGTTTCATATGACAACAGTAATTATGGACAAATAGTCAGAAGCAGGGATGTACATTTGAATCTTCGGAAACGGGAATAAGTTGAAAGAAAAGGTTGAACACAAGCGCCAAATCAATTTATAATAAGCCAAAAAAGATTTTGAAAGATAGTAAGCTGGCACTGCCAGGCAGGATACGCCCACATTTTCGATAGATGGATAGAGGACAAGCAATACCGAAAGTGATTTTTCCTACAATCAAAGGCCATAATTCATTAAATTACAATTTGATATGCGCAAATGTCAAAAGGAATCAAGATCTTTGGGGTTATAAACATGCATTTTAAGTTTCATCAAAATCAAATTAAAATTGTGACCTCTACAGGGCCCACAACTTTAATATGCCATATTTTTACACTATTCGCGTACAAACAGCGGCCATTTTGTCTGGCAATTATGGTCTGATTTTCTAGAAATTCGAACTCAACCTTCCGTAGGGTGTAATGGTGATAGAGTCAAACGTTTTTTTTAAATTGGATATTAATCGTGACCATAGGGGATTTTTCGGAACAATCAGGGGCCATAATTCAGGAAGTTGCGATCCGATATGCGCAAATATCGAAAGGAACCAAGATCTTTGGGTTATAACCATGCATTTCAAGTTTCATCAAAATCGAATTAAAATTGTGACCTATACTGGGTCCACAACCTTGATATACCATATTTTAACACTATTAGCGTACAAACTGCGGCAATTTTGTCTGGCAATTATGGTCGATTTCCTTGAAATTCAAACTCAACCTTCCGTAGGGTGTAACGGTGATAGAGTCAAGCGTTTTTTTAAATCGGATAATAATCATGACCTCCAGAGGGACCATAGGCGATTTTTCGGACAATCAGGGGCTATAATTCAGGAAGTTATGATCTGATATGTGCAAATAACGAAAGGAACCAAGATCTTTGGGTTATAACCATGCATTTCAAGTTTCATCAAAATTGAATCAAAATTGTGACCTATACTGGGTCCACAACCTTGATATACCATTTTATAACAGTATTCGCGTACACGCGGCAACCATTTTGTATGGCAATTTTGTTCCGAATTTTACCGAAATTCGAACTCAACCTTCCTTAGGGCGTAACGGTGATATAATCAAATGATTTTTTAAATCGGGTAATAATTGTGACCTCCAGAGGGACCACAAGCTAAACAAAGACAATTTTGCGTATAATCAGGGGCCATATCAGTGTGCGAAATTAGCACTGGTCCGAACGCCCGTGGCCAGTACATTTTTGGTCTGGCCAGTAAAAATTATAAACGCAAAAGTCTGACTGGCTTGTGGAAAATTATAAAACCCTTCAAAGGTTTTTATTCCAAATCACTCGAGAAAAAAAGATAAATATACGCCCTTTTCTCGAAATATTATGTGGAAAACACATTTTCCTTTACAAGGTCACACTATCTGGCGTGAAACCGTGATGGTTTTTTTTCGATTGAAAAATCCGTCATGGCTCGATATGTTCACCTATTTTATTATTTACTTTTCGCCGAGAGGTGAATTTTTACGTCTGACAGGTAGCAAGAAAACTTTTTTATGTTTAGTAAACTGACTTGAGACCACAATACTCACGCCTACGCCACATACATTTAATTATTCATTTCTAAATGCAAGAATTAAGCTCGGAAATACCGCGAAAAGCCGCCATTTGCATTGCGCAATGTCGTAGTTTCTCACACACTGACAGTTGGAAAGTAGCCAATTTGATAACAAAAAATTTCACACCAGCTACGCTTGTTTTCGTTTAATTAGCACTAGTTTATAGCATTATGTCTATTTAGTCATTTAAAACATTGTCCAGAAATAAAGGCTATGGATAATTTATTAGAAAATTTGACAAAAATTCCATATATAAATATAATTTGTAGCGTACCGTAAATATAGACATGATAAGAGAAAGGAATTCCAGGGGGCGTTACCTGTACTCTGCACGCGGGGCATGTAAATATGCAGCCATGCACAGCCACAGGTGTCGATCGCGTTTGATATTAGATTAATTACGGATATTTAAGAATCTGAATTCTACAACTCAACGGTGTAGTATTCAATTTAGAACAGAAGTTTGGCACCATGATACTTGGAGAAATTTACGTCGATACGGATTATAGAATTGCTTGAATATTACGCGCCGAGGCTAAGCCAATTCACGGACTTTCAAGAATTTTTGGGCATTACCATAGGTTTCGTATTACGATATTTATATGGAACAATGTACGTAAAGAGTGTTTGTGTACCTAAATGTTTGGATATGTGTGATGTGACTGGTCTTTGATAATTTAGAGTGACAGGTTAGTTACTGAAGCGACATGTATGAAGAAAAGCTACCAGTGCAACTAATGTTTTACTTTACCGCCATTACCGGTACTTTACTTTACTTTTGTGGAGCCTTTAAATCACCATGTGTTTCGTGCTAATAATTTCCTTTTTTTTAATTTGGCCTGTTTCAAATAAACTTTCCTTTCAATTTATTCCCGAATCCAAGATGTCACGTGCCCGAGTCCAAAATCGTCAAGGCATTCAAGTAGTTGTATTACTACTTTTGAATTTTTGGGCCAGTGAAATTGGGTCTGGGCTTGTAAAAAATTGTAATCTACTGGCCCGAATGGCTTGTGATTTCAAAACTTAAAGTTATTGACTGAGGAAGTTTCAATCCGATATGCGCAAATATCGAAAGGAACAAAGATATTTGGGTTATAACCATGCATTTCAAGTTTCATCAAAATCGAAAATTAAAATTGTGACCTCTACATGAAAATGTGTGCGTATAAAAAATGAAAGAAGGTTTTATAAAATCATAAATATAACTTACATCTTCATCGTCAATATCCCCTTCTGCTGCTCGTTCAGCTATTCTACGCTTTCTAGCAGGTCGGTCTTCGTCATCATCAGAATCTTCTGTAATGGAAAACAAAATTGATTTAAATTATATCCTGAATTTATAGACTTAAATCAGAAAAGCCATTACCCTGGCATCCAATTTCTAACCAAACAGGTTTACCAAATATATAGTACCATTTACAAAGATAAAGATAGTAAGCTGGCACTGCCAGGCAGGATACGCCCACATTTTCGAGAGATGGTTAGAGAATAAGCAAAATCGAAAGTGATTTTTCCTACAATCAAAGGCTATAATTCATTAAATTACAATTTGATATGCGCAAATATCGAAAAGAATCAAGATCTTTAGGTTATAAACATGCATTTCAAGTTTCATCAAAATCTAATTGAAATTGTGACCTATACTGGGTCCACAACCTTGATCCATTTTGTCTGGCAATTATGGTCCGATTTCCTTGAAATTCAAACTCAACCTTCCGTATGGTGTAACGGTGATAGAGTCAAGTTTTTTAAATCAGATAATAATCGTGACCTCCAGAGGGACCATAGGCGATTTTTCGGACAATCAGGGGCCATAATTCAGGAATTTATGATCTGATATGTGAAAATAACGAAAGGAACAGTATTCGCGTACAAACGGCAGCCATTTTGTATGGCAATTTTGTTCCGAATTTTCCCGAAATTCGAACTCAACATTTCTTAGGGTGTAACGGTGATATAATCAAACGATTTTTTAAACCAGATAATTATTGTAACCTCCAGAGGGACCACAGGCTAAACCAAGACGATTTTGCTATAATCAGGGGCCATAATTCAGGAAGTTACGATCCGATATGCGCAAATATCGAAAGGAACAAGATCTTTGGGTTATAACCGTGCATTTCAAGTTTCATCAAAATTGAATTAAAATTGTGATCTCTACAGGGTCCACAACCTTGATACATGTATACCATTTTTTAACAGTATTCGCGTACGAACGGCGGCCATTTTGTATGGTAATTTTAGTCCGATTTTTCCGAAATTTGAACTCGACCTTCCTTAGGGTGTAACGGTGATATATTCAAACGATTTTTCAAATCGGTTAATTATTGTAACCTCCAGAGGGCCATAATTCAGGAATTTACCTTCCGATAGGTGCAAATATCGAAAGGAACCAAGATCTTTGGGTTATAAACATGCATGTAAAGTTTCATCAAAATCGGTTAAAAATTGTGACCTCTATAGGGTCCACAAGCTAAAAACGTGATTTTTCGTACAATCAGGGGCCATAATCCATGAAGTTTCGATCCGATACATGCCAATATCGAAAGCAGCCGAGATCTTATGGGGATAAACCTACATGTATATTTTAAGTTACTTCAAAATCGGACAGGAATTGTGACCTGTAGAGAGTCCACAAACAATTGTGGACGGACGGACATCCGGACGGACGTCCGGACAGACAGGGGCGACGACATAATACGTCTTCATGAAAATGTGGGCGTATAAAAATCAGTGAATACATGAAATGCATGTAAAGAAAAGAATAGTTTGATTTGTCATTGTGTGAATACATAAAATGCATGTAAAAAAAAGATTAGTGTTTAATAGAAACAAATGATTTCTATCTCAATCATAGGTGAACAAGAATAACAGAAACAAGGGTGAGTAACTCTTACCATACATCAATCCTCTTCTCATTCGACCAGACACAATGCCTTCTTCCTTTTCTCTCACTCTTATATCCCGTTCAGCTGCTTGTCTTTGACTTTCAGAGATATCAGAATAATCCCCCTCATCCAGATCACGTTCATCGAATCTGTCCAGAGCTGGAATAGCTCGATAATCTCTGCAAATAAGTAATATCAGGATTATTTTAATAAACAGTTAAAAGCACAAAATAATCAACACAGTTTTTCTTTTTAAATATTGAAAGAACCAACTAATTTTGAGTGGTATGTGCTTGTATGTGGGGTACACCTGGTTTATTTTTATTTCAATAATTCACTTGCGCATAGGGATCTAGGAGGAAACTTTAAGGAACCTTAGAAAACCCACAAGGTTGGACGAGCAACCCTACTTCTCATCACGTACATCGAGGGAATTGAAACACCAGTTCACTCAATAAGAGACATGATACAATGCCCACATGCTAACTATTCAGCCATCCAACCCCCAATTTTAACTGGAGTCCGTGTTCAACTTCAGATCTTTTCTTGCAAATGCTCCAGATCTCATTAGTTGGCACCATAATTGTATAAATGAAATCCAAGAATAATCAAGGAACATTAAAATCCTACTAACTGTTCGAGATTATCTCCAAATAATTCTTCTCCATCTTCCTCTTCTTCAACAGGACCTCCACCATTTAATTCTGACTCATCTTCAAATGGAGGTAAATCACGCCCAGGACTGGATGTGGGATCACCTCGACTGCTTCTTCGACTTCTAGCAGGTCTAGCTGGACTGGTGGCTGTAGAGAAGGGATCAGAACTTGTGTCCTGTAGAAAATAATTTTAAAGTATAATTTAAAGGAGCTAATCGCTAACATTTGGGACCTAGAAATTGAGAAAAGTGGGTCGCAACGCATATAATACTGTAATATTAATGTATATTAACTGATTTACATTCAATGGTTTCCGTTTTAATATCAATTTCAAATCAATTATGTTCGGCGAAATAAGCCATGCAGTCTCAATCGATAGAGCGTACCCGATAGATGACCTATATACCGGCCGCGGCCATGTTGGTGGACAACATCTCGCCACCTATCTGTAATCATGGTAATAGATTTTAGTACCATTCAACATTGACAGCGTTTCAAAGTAAATAAATATTAATGCACCAGAAAATAATTTACTTATTTGAAAAGAGCAGTGTTCGTGCTTTCCCTTATACGTAATATGATATCTGTAATTTTATATTAAGACCCGTATTTCTAATATTAGGGTAAAATACCCCTATCCCCGTCAGATATAATCTTATGTTCCGTACCAGTGGACTTTCTTCGCTTTTAATTTTCAAGGCATGTAAATATGATTGTACTGGAAAATATTTTATATATTTGGAAAGGGCAGTAACGTGCCTTCCCGTGGTAGGTAACATGATAGATGTAATTTCGTATTCGATCTTACTAAATCAAATCGAGCAATAATAAATTATGCCAACAGCGATTCACGTTTGAGCCGATAGAGTGATCACTGTCACTCTTCTTGGCTCTCGTTGGATTGTGGATAAAATCACGCTCGTCCTATTTCTTACAAATTTGTCAACAACCCCCCCCCCCCCCTTCCGACAACCAAATCCTCAAATATCGTCCGATGAAAATGTTATTTTTTGCACCAAAAATAAGTATCGCTGAATTAGATACTCTAGCTGTTCTAAAGTAAATAGATGCTTGACGTATTTTTTTGACGTACAGAAATATACCTACGGTACTACATATTGGTCAAAATTCCAGCCAATAATACTATAAAGTATGCATTATGCAAATAAGCGTGTGAGCCTCTGTGCTTACATGCTGTTAGCTAGTAGTTACTGGAAAATTTCCAGCGTCAATACCGCTCTAACCAATGATAAAATAGTTGGCGACGTATCGAACAGTCTGTACTTTTATATTTTCTCTTGATTAAAGATGAATAACAGAAACAATAAAACGATAATTACATCGAATCAGTAAATAATTATTAAACCTCAAATTAAAACGTAGAAAAAAGAAAAGAAACTATATCCAGTGACAACAGTTTTTCAAACGTTTGATCACCCTACGGTATCGATCTTCTCACACGATTTTCCATAATAAGTGTGTGTTTTTTTAAAATTATTTTTAAAAAAATTATGTAAGTCTGGAAGATGAAATGTCGCGTCAGCAACCAACCTATTAATTATGATTTTTCACGTCAGACATTATCCATGTACACAAACACGATGCAGCTAGTTCACCTATTTAAATACATGTAAATTAATGGTACCGGGGTATTTTTTCAAAATACTTACGCCGCAGAGAAAATTATACAAACAAACACCTTTCTGTCGCTATAAACGCATTGTATACCACGATCTAATTCGGATTTTAATGGAAATTATTTTATATACCGTAGGCCTACTTTGCCTATACACAAACACAGTTCTGTCGTAATAATTAAACGCGAAATGTCACGGTCAAATTCGGATTTTATTAGAAAATAAATGTAAACTTTAAAATACATATAGTATATAGACAAACTTTTTATTCAACATAAATATCACATTTGACAGAAGCGTTTGGCCCTTACAATCGTAATTCCAAGTGCAATCACATTGTAACCATCAGCCCACGTGTAGACGGGTTGTCCACCAAGATGGCCGCGGCCAATGACAATGTGTGTGACGTCATGTGAATTAACTCTATTGCAAATTTCTAGCATCTGGTTATTCCAGTCTACATATGCCGATTGATTTGGTGCAGTGTGTCTAGCGAGCCTCATTCTTATTACAACTGGGACTGAGGTGCATTATTATATTATGGTACATGATTTGTGTAGGCCTACCAATGTTAATTTTTTTTATTTTATCTTAAATATCTGATATCAGAAGCTCATCTTTTCCTGGTAAGTTTACATCATCAATGTTGATTTAATTTGATCAATAATTTGTGTTTTTGATGTCAAAGATTTTGTGTTACAGACTAAGGTCCTTTAAAATAGGTGTAGATCTACTTTTATTTGATATCCAGAGAAATCGACCAACAAAAAGTTGGACCAAATTATATTGCAAAACCAATGGCACTTTAGTCTTTAGACTTTTCTTTGAAGGAGAAATACCAATACTACATACCACTTTTTAAAAGAATATAATTTTGCCAACGGGTTTATTTTTTTTAAAAAAAGAGCTAGAACACGGTAAAGTGAGTGTAAAGAAGCAAGCTAAATCAAACCATCCATGGTCCTCCTTCCTGACTATCATCACTATCAAGTATAAAAAGCCAGCCATCTCAGTCTCCAAGTCCAAAGACAAAGTAGCCTGATTAACGCTGAGCCAGTTCGGTTGCTATCAATTTTTATTTCTACAGATCGAATCAATAACCATGTGGTCTGCTAATGTCAAAAGGAAAATAAAAAGATATCATCGATGTTATACTTACAGCCATTGCAATTTTACTTTCTCAACAACTTTATGTACTTCAACAATGGCAATGTGCTCGAATACCGCGGGAAATAATGTGTCAAAGGTTAAGTCATTATAGTACAAGAAAAGTAGTTCTGATTAATTTGCCTTACAAAGGCACAATTGCCATCTTATTACAAAGATTATATATTCTGTCAATATTGACAACAATCTTTTACCATATCTGATATGTGCTGATATACGAATTCTCTATTTTGATATTAATCCATAATTTCTTTCTATATATCACTACACATATTTCCCGCGATTCTGGTCACGTGGTATACTTATTATTGTTTATAATTTTTATTTAGACTAGTCTCGCTTTACCGGTTGTAATCGGAAAATTTTATACTCGATTGTCATGAAGAATAATTGTTTGCTAAATTCACGCGCATTATAACCAGCGAGTATGCACAACGGTAAACGATAGATTGTATAAAGCTAGTGCAATATAGAGCGAGGAACACGTCAGTCAATTTGATTGACAGTTCGATGTACGGCCTTGGCATTATGTATTAGTAGCGGCTAAAATCAGATCTTGGATCCACTTGTAAATATACGTTCGGCCTCGCTGTTAGTGCGTCTGTTTAAAATAAAAGATTTTTGAATATTTTTTCAATTAATTTCCATAAAAAAACCACTCAATTTGAGTGACTTTATTATTTTAAATTAAGAATATTGTCGTATAGTTCTAGAAATAGAGAAAATCATCGTTTTATTCGACACATAATTGTCATGATTAGAATAGAACCCATCGGTTTCGCTTTATATAGCGATATATAATAGCGAATCTTTTTCTTATATTTGAACATAGTTCTATGATTTGAAAGACATTTGGAGTATTTCTTTCCATTAATTTCCATAAAATAAAGATTAGATTGATTTTATCATATAAATTATGAATAGGACCTATTATCCTATATTATAGGCTATATTAATCTCATATAATACATAATTATATTAGTAAGTTAGTTATATAGGCTACTCGCTTTATAGAATATATCAAAATCGGCCCGGCTTCATAATATCTAACACCTTTTTGTATAAAGCGAGTACGATATAGAGCGAGGAACATGTCAGTCAATTGGGTCCTAGAATTTAGCAAACTGATCCCGCAGTAATTCTCTGTAAAACAGATTGAGAATTTAGTTGTATGATTCGGGTTGACGGTTGACAGTTCGATGTACGCCCTTGACATTATGTATTAGTAGCGGCTAAAATCAGATCTTGGATCTACTTGTAAATATACGTTCGGCCTCGCTGTTAGTGCGTCTGTTTAAAATAAAAGATTTTGGAATATTATAATTTTTTTAATAATTTTATAAAGATTTTATAATTTATATAGCGAATCTTTTTCTTATATTTGAAAGACATTTGGAGTATTTCTTTCAAATAATTTCCATAAAATAAAGGTATTATATTGATTTTATTATATAAATTATGAACATTATCCTATATAGGCTAAATTAATCTCCATAAAATAATTATATTAGTAGAGATTTTTTTTACTTTCAATTACTTTCCATAAAATAATGGCATAAGCGTGATTTTATTATATAAATTAGGGATATTATCCTACATCTCCTAGAGACAGAGAAAATCATTGATAATGATTGACAGTTCAGTCCTCGCTTTATAGTGAGTCTTTTTCTTATGTTATAAAGGGATCACGGTGGCTAAGTGGATAAGGCGCTGGTTCGCTAGCCTGGAGGTCGAGTGTTCGATCCCTGCATAGGCCGAGAAAGTTCATATCGATTTTCCGGCGTGATTTCCCCTTGTCAGTGAGGCAGATAGATGGAGGGCCTGACAAGGGCAGCTGCCTAGTCGTTCGGATGGGACGAAAAACCGAGGTCCCGTGTACACATTGGAGTGCACGTAAAAGATCCCTTGGCAGTTGGAATTCCATATAAGAGTAGGCCGTAGCGCCGCTGCCCGGGCAAAAATTTCCCTCATAGCACACTGTATGGCGTATGCCCGTCTTCAATTAGCCCAGGTAAGGTGCTTAAGCGTAGGACGTTAAAACCCATTTCATTCATTCATTATGTTATAAAGAAAATGAAGTCTTTTTTTTCTCAATTAATTCCCTATAAAAAAGATATTATGGTGATTTGATTACATGTATATTAATTGAGATTATCCTATATGTCCTACACCACATATAGAACCCTATTGGCCTCGCTTTACAGTGAGTCTTTTTCTTATGTTTAAAAGATGTTGGAGTATTTTTTTCAATTAGTTTTCATTCAAAAAAACTTATTGGGGTGATTTTTTTTGATATAAATTAAGAATAACACCCTATATATCCTAGATATAGAGAAAATGGTTACCTTATACTACATATAGAACCCAGTCTTGGCGGCCTTGCTTTTCAATTAATTTCCATAAAAATAATATATTTGAATTGAATGATTTCATTATATAAACTAAGAATATTATCCAAGAAAAGAATATTATTCAAGAAAATTATCATCCTACACCACATTATCTACCGGGGTGATATGGAAAGTTGCTAGACTTTTTAATATAAATTTTAATTATATATAATGTTACCTGTATTTTTCATTTTAACTACTAACTTATATACGTAGAGGCGGGTTTTTTTACGTTTTACTATCTGTGTTATTTGTTTTTATTTATGTATGCTGTAGTATTGTGATTATATTTAGTTTGTCTCGTTGACGTGCCATTAACATCATATGGCATTGTTTAGCCATGTATTACAGCACCAGCACAACGTCTGACAAGTGTTGAAAACCCTACATCTAAGTCTGTTAGGACATCTGGAAATATAGGTTATGTCAATAATGTATGGAACCCAATCGGCCTCGCTTGGTCATGTAATAAAGATTTTGAAGTATTATTTCAATTAACTTCCATTGAAAAAAAAATAGCAATAAAAGTCAGTTTATTATATAAATTAAGAATATTTTCATATACACATATAGTGTATCTAGTTCTACTGGTTTACATTCTTCGTTGAAAACTTTGTTTATATCATCAATGAATATGTTGAATAAGGTTGGACTCAAACAGTTTCCCTGTCTAACGCCTATATCTATCTGAAAATCCCCGCTTAGCTGATCTTCTAATTTCACTGTCGATATTGTTTTTATTTTATATATATGTCTTGGATTATATTCAAACACTTCTTTCCAATACCCATTTTAGCCAACTTAAGGAGAAGAGACTGTCTCCATACAGAATCAAATGCTTGACGGAAATCAACAAATGATACATATATTTTATCCTGTTTATTTTTTTACGTATTTTGAAACCAGTGTTTTTAATATAAGTACATGTAAATTATTATTAACCCAAACTGGAATTTGGAGTGATTACTTTCTTTTAAGGTTTTTAATCTAGTATTGATCAGAGAATTAAAAAGCTTTCTTAGGTGGCTAGATATCACAATACCTTTATAATTGTTGGGATCAGATTTGTCACCTTTTTTATGTAGCGAAGTAATATATGCTTTTCTCTAAGAATCGGGGTACCATTGACGTGGAAAGTATTTCATTAAATAATTTAGTTATAATGGGGGTAATAACATTTTTTTCCACATTTTAGCATCTCCTAATCTATACGATCTAGCCCTACTGCTTTATTACCTTTTAGTTTATTTATTTCTTTTGTAAATGGTTTGTCTGTTGTATCTGATTCTGTAAGATTTTCTTTCAATTTATCTAATTCATTAAATATTTTCCCTTACATTTTACTGTTATTTTCTTCCAGGCTCGAGGCTAGTGCCCCCCCCCCCCCCATGGCCGTTCCTGTCGGAATATTTCTGTCTGCGTCGGAATAAAATCGCTGGTTAGTTATCTCGCATTTTCGCCGGGAGAGAGTTTTAGTACGACATATCCTCTCAAATTCGGCCGAGAGATAGTTAATGTCGGCTGGAAACTCTTAATTTTCCGACGCATTTGCCACCTGCATGTCATGGAGGCCTAAATTCACTCTCTCAGCTTCTAATTTTCGTGCCCCCCCCCCCTTCTGCTTACGGCAGTCGGCGATGACCTTCGTTCATTGATTTTTTGTCGTCGGAATTTTATCTTTCTCGCCCCCATATGTCGGCTAAATTTTGGTTTCTGGCTTCGGGCCTGTTTTCTTCCGATTTAACTCCTTGGTTTTTTATAATGTTCTTCACAAGTATTAGCTTTATTTCGGAACCACTGTCATTGTTTATTGTTCTTTAGTGTGTAGAGAATTCAATAATTTCCAAAATTTCTTAGATTCATTATTTTTTCTGAGAGATTCTAATTGTTCTTCCATGTTATTGTAATATTCTATTTTCTTTTTCTTCATAGTTAATCTTAGCATTTTTTTGTCAGAAAAGTATAGTCTTCTAAAGGAGCTCATTTGTTGGATTTCGGCTTACGGTAGTTGTTTTGTATGAAAGGTCTTGGCGGGTTTTTTTTCAATTGGTTTAAATAGAAAAATGACATTTGAGTGATTTCGTTATAAATCTTAGAAATAGCATCCTCTACCACATACAGAACCCAGTCGGCCTGGTTGTAGGCGACCACTAGAAAATTTTGAAAATCAGACGGCCGTAGACGCGATTTCCAGGCAATTCGAATACTTTCTTGTAATTTGGAGTAGGTAATAAATTATGTCAGTTGCAGCATAAAAACTGGTAAAAAGTCACCTTTAAAATACAAGCTCTATTACTACGAAAACAAGAACAAGTCTAACGATTTACTTTTGCCACATTTTTCATTTTATGAGACTTCACATTTTTTATCCAGATAAATGTATAGAAAGAAGACTTGTGTATACTTTATCCACTCTTAATATATGTATGACCATTTTAAATTTCAAATTTACAATCTATATATTCCGTATTACTATTTACTTTTGCCAGTTCACATCTTTTTATCCATATCTAAGATAGAGAGATATTCTGAATCAAGATAGAAGATTTTTTGAAAAATTTATATACTTTTAATATATTTATGGCCATTTTAGTTCAAGTTTATTTACATCTAGTGCACTCACTATATTATACCAAAACGATTATTACTTATTTCACATTTGATGCGCGATGATGCAGCATCAGATTTTTAACTAGAATCTCTCACTAGAAATCAACACTTTCATGCAATTTGCACCCAGTGGTTAGAAGAAAAATGTGTTACTATTACTTTTCCGAGCGAATTTTATCGCTATCTTGCATCACTTAATTAGTATACTCTCGCTCAATGTTTATGATGGCGAGGTAATGAAGCCGCGCTTGTCCCATGGTGTTCCATATTATTAAAAATATTCAAAACCGGACAGAAGGCGCGACGCTTCCCGACAAGACCATAGCCTTGAAGCCTTCCCCGACAAGGCCATCCACTATATTTTCAAAAACTCCTCTGCTAATGATCAATCTCACAATTGTGAGCTCTTTTCAGATTTCTATTTTTTCATGAAAATATTTTTTGGGAAAGGGTGGGGGGGCGGTAATGGCGTGAATCCTCCTACAGAAAATTTTGAAATTTTACAGCCCTTTCCTGTCAGGTTAGATACAAGTGGTACCAATGATTACATTGCCCGAATGTGACGAAATACAAGGTCGACATGGTGATTGTACTTAAAGCAATCTTACATTACAAAAAGACTATTTGAAGCATATTAAAACCATACAATTGTTTCTGGCAAGTATTTCTAGAAATCCTCACGATTACGGAGTTATCAGCATTTTTTGCGCGAAAAGAGTTGTTTCGATACAGAACGAAAATTCCAATTAGACAGTGATTCTGAAATGGATAAATCACCCACTCCCTGGAAACAAGAGAAAAATAACCAACAAAATGTCGCATAGATTCTTTACATATAAAATATATTTTATAATAAGTTTCTTTCAAGCTTTCTGACTTGCGAACATGTTGATAATTACAACCACTCTGTATACACAGCGAGGGGGGGGGGGATAAAATACCGATCGAGCGACGATTGATTGGTTTGGTTGTTTGGAATTCGGGCCAGCCAGGTAGGCTATATTGGACTAAATTGAAGTTGCTGTGTTCACAGGCTGGAATAGCAGGTTTGCGGCAGTTAAATTTTCAAAATTTTCTCCCAACGGTCCCGTTTCGTGGACTGTAGACGATTGATTGGAATTCAAGTCAGCCACCTTAATTAGGCTGGATCACTTGAAGGTGATTTGTTCACCGGCTGAAATAGCAGGAAAACGTGTATGCAGCCGTTAAATATTCCAAAACTTTCTTTGGAGGAGGGGGAGGGGGCCGCTGTCTGTAAACCCGAAATGTTTTCGGGCATTTCGGGTTCTGCCCCTCTAACTGCCATCGAGCCAATACGCCTATGGGGGTGGGGTGGCGCATTCGTGCGTCCCTTACCCATGGAGGAAGGCAGTTGGTGATAATTGATTCGTGCAAGAGAGCTGTATGGCTGTATGGGTGGGTGTGTGTGTGTGTGTGTGTGTGGGGGGGGGGTAAGGCATATCCCAGCACTAATTTCAGCGAGTTGGACGTACATCCAATAATATCAGTTATCAGTTCAAAGAAGAGAAGAAAGCAAATGAGAATTCTATTTATTCGCATTCGTCTTTTGGGAATAGAGTGAAGACGGGTATATAATGTGTGCCATAAGGGCGCTTCCGCCTACTCTTCCGAATCCAACATGTACAGGGATTTACACTGGCATCCCAACTGAACGACTAGACGACACGGAAAAGCCACGCTGGAAAATCCCGTCGAACTTTCCCTGCCAACACCGGGATCCACCTGTCATGAGGCCAGACTCGCCTAGACACCTTGGCTCATCGCCATTTGTCGAATATTATTGACCTGGCCCATGACTCAGGTACCTTAGCACTGGACACAGGATTCCCTTGCACTGAATCCCGAAGGGACCTTTTTTCTGTCTTGGGGACCCTGTTATAGGGGGGTTCATATTATGTTTCCTCCCCGGAATTGGCGTTTTTTCAGTTTTATTTTTAAACATTTTCCATTATTTTTGGGTCGGAGGCTGGCGCCATAAACACCTACACCAAGTTTAGACATTATAACTTCGGCCAATCAAATTGCTTATCGCTCGGTTCACCTAAAGAACGCCCACATGAAGTTTGAACATTCTACCTCAATAAGAAGAAGAGTTATTGTGTTCCAAAGTCTCGGCCAATCAAATTGCGTTTTGTTCTGCTTACCCTGGGCAGAAAATGCTAATTATCGAACTTAGTCAGGGTATAGATGTAATGAAACTATGCACCAAGTTTCATCACTCTCACTTAAATTAGAACTAAAGTCAATGTGTCCTAAAGTATCAACCAATCAAATTGCTTATCTCTGCTTACCCTAAAAGGAAAATGCTCATCTTCGAACTCCGTCAAGGTATTGACCTAATAAACACCCACGCAAAGTTTAAACATTCTAGCTCAATTAGAAGGAGAGTTACGGTGTCCCAAAAAGTGTGACGGACAGACAGACAGGCAGACGAACCCATTTTAATAGTCCCCTGCTTTTTTTGAAAGACGGGGGATAAATATATATCTAAAATACAGATAATAAATACAGATAAAACAATTTTATGTAAACACCTGTTTCTAAAATAACTATTCTAATCATAAAATTTCATACATGTTTAAAGCTAATTATAAAATTTCTAAAACTTTCCAAGGCAATAAATACAGATAAACAATTAATTATGTAACCTGACATAGGCATACGAGCTAGGAAAATTGGGGCACATATTGAGTCGCTGAAGGTTTCTGTTATATGACACGGCGAAACTTTTTTGTGGAATTAACTTCAAAATTCTCAACAAACTTATTAAAAAATTTATCAGATTGAAATACTTCTGTCTGTAGACATATTAGGGGTCATTGGAAATCGTCCTGCCTCAGAGAAAGATCCAACGATACTGTATTCTTAACCTCAGGGAGAATAAGTTTCATGTTCATCATTAGGCGTAACAATAAACGGCCCCTTGTAATCTTAAAAGTGGGAAGGGCCTAAACAACAAAAGGGCGGGGCTTATATTATACTCACTCTATAGAAGATATCAAAATAGTCCCGGCTTTATGCTATCTAACACCTACCATGCACAACGGTAAGCGCTAGAGGGTGCTAGGCGAGACCGATTTTCTAGATTATGCTGTGCGAAGCAGATGTAAACCCCGCCTCTTTCTTGTTTAAGTCCCTCCCATTTTATTTGAAGGTCGAGTTTAGAAAGGAGTATTTATTGTTAGTAATAAAAGATATCCCAAGTGCTACTACACTTACGTACACCTAGTGGTTTCCGTGGTCCTAGTGTGTGATCATCAATAGTTGCTCTTAACACTTCCAAGTTCCTGGAAATTTCAAGTCTCTACGACCACAGGAGGTAATAACGGTACGAAAATTCAATAGCAACAAAATGTACTCTCCCTGACCTGCTCTACTGTGTACTCGGCGTATAAAATAAGTAGCTATACCATGAGTGTAGCCCGGTGTAGCCCACTCGTAGTCGTAGTGCGATGCATTCCGCTATTTATGTGATATATAATAATATTCGGCTTCGTCTGGGATATTTGTTGGGTTATTATCCGATATGCTGCATAAGTGGATAATTGCGACCTTTTTTGTCGAATCGACTTTTGTAATTATGACCGAGGCTATGCATAACTTTTGATCGCTTATCGCTTATTTCTTGGTTCATAGTGGATCAATTTGACTGTAATTTTCAACAAATTGCCTTTATATAAACAAGTTTTAAATATTTTTTATAATAGTACCTTATGTATCACAGAAATAGCGGAATCTAATTCATAGCACTATACCACATGAAGTATACAATCGGCCTTGCTTAGCAGTCAGCTTTTTTTCTTATGTTTAAAGATTTGGGGATATGTTTTCGATTGATTTTGATAAAATAATCACAATTCTTTCGAGCGTTTTTACGTATATTAAGGACATTATACTATAAGCCTCAGAAACATCAGGGCCGGCGAAAGCAATTCTTGATTGGGGGGGGGGGGGGGGGGCTTCTTTATAAGGCAATTTGTTGAAAATTACAGTCAAATTGATCCACTATGAACCAAGAAATAAGCGATAAGCGATCAAAAGTTATGCATAGCCTCGGTCATCATTACTAAAGTCGATTCGACAAAAAAGGTCTCAATTATCCACTTATGCAGCATATCGGATAATAACCCAACAAATATCCCAGACGAAGCCGAATAGACTCTATACGCGGTATTGGATGATGTATTTCCGTGTTTCTGGGACATATAAGATAGTGTACTCAATATACGTAACACACTAGAAAGAAATATCATTATTTTATGGAAATCAATTGAAAAAATATCCCCAAATCTTTATACGTAAGAATGAATGAAATGGGGTTTAACGTCCTACAATTATGCATCTAACCTGGGCTGATGGAAGACCGACATACGCCATACAGTGTGAGGTAAATTTTGCCCGGGCAGCGGCGCTACGACCTACTCTTATATCGAATTCCAACTGCCAAGGGATCTTTTACGTGCACTCCAATGTGTACACGAGATCTCGGTTTTTCGTATCATCCGAACGACTAGGCAGCTGTCCTTGTCAGGCCCTCCTTTTGCATCACTGACAAGGGGAAATCACGCCGGAATTTAAACGAAAATGACTGACTGCTAAGCGAAGCAGGTTACAACTTTATGTGGTATAGTGCGATGAATTCCGCTTTATCTGTGATATATTAACCACTACTCTTACTATTCATAGTTTATATAATACAATCACTCAGATATTATTTTTCTATGAAAATTATTTCTTATAAATTCTTTATAATCTTTCAAAAGTTAAGAAAAAGTCCCACTGCTAATCGAGGTCGATTTTATACTTCGTGCATAGTGTAGCCGATTAGGCACTATACGCGATATTGGGTGATGCATTTCCGTGTTTCTGGGATAATTTTCTCAAAATACTTAAAAACGCTCAACCGAAAAATGATTTTTTTTTTTTATGAAAATCAATTGAAAAAATATCCCCAAGAACTTTTAAACATAAGTAAACGTCCCACCGCTAAGCTTGGTCGATTGTATACTTCATATGGTATAGTGCAATAAATTTCGTTATTTCTGTGATATATAAAGTACTATTCTTAATTTATATAAAACACTCAAAAATGATTATTTTATGAAAAAAAAATGGCGCAGTTCATTTTTTCTGAGGTGTATCGTATAATTTTCTTAATATACTTAAAACGCTGGAAAGATATATGATTATTTTATGAAAATCATTTGAAAAAATGTCCCCGAAATCTTTTAAACGCAAGAAAAAGTCCCAATGCTAAGCGAGGCCGATTGTATACTTCATATGGTATAGTGCAATGAATTCTGCTATTTCTGTGATATATAAGCCACTACTCCTAATTTATACAATACAATCACTCAAATATTATTTTTCTATGAAAATTAATTCATAGAAATACTTTATAATCTTTCAAAGGGTAAGAAAAGGCCCCGCTGCTAAGCGAGGCCGATTGTTTAACTTCACTATAAGCGATATTGGGTGATGAATTTCCGTGTTTCTGGGATATATAGTATAATGTTTCTTAACATACGTAAAACGCTCGAAAGAAATATGATCATTTTATGAAAATCAATTGAGAAAATATCCCCCAAATCTTTTAAACATAAGAAAAAGTCCCACCGCTAAGCGAGGCCGATTGTATATACTTCATGGCATTGTGCAATGAATTCCGCTATTTCTGTGATATATAAGGCACTATTCTTAATTTATATAAAAAAAACAATTACTGAAATATGATTATTTTAAAAAATTAAATTGAAAAAATATCCCCCAAATCTTTTAAACATAAGAAAAAGATCCACTGCTGAGCGAGGCCGATTGGACACTTTATGCATGGCGAGGCCGATAGATATACGCGGTATTGGATGATGCAGTTCCGTTTTTCTGGAATGTATAGTATAATTTTCTTAATATACTTAAAACGCTCGAAAGATATATGATTATTTTATGAAAATAAATTGAAAAAAGTATTCCCAACATCTTTTAAACATTAGAAAACGGGCCATTGCTAAGCGAAGCCGATTGAATACTTCATATGGTATAGTGCAATGAATTCTGCTGAGCGAGGCCGATTGGACACTTTATGCATGGCGAGGCCGATATATATACGCGGTATTGGATGATGCAGTTCCGTTTTTCTGGAGTGTATAGTATAATTTTTTTAATATATTTAAAACGCTCGAAAGATATATGATTATTTTATGAAAATAAATTGAAAAAAATATTCCCAACAGCTTTTAAACATAAGAAAACGGGCCATTGCCAACCGAAGCCGATTGGATACTTCATATGGTATAGTGCATTGAATTCTGCTGAGCGAGGCCGATTGGACACTTTATGCATGGCGAGGCCGATAGATATACGCGGTATTGGATGATGCAGTTCCGTTTTTCTGGAGTGTATAGTATAATTTTCTTAATAAATTTAAAACGCTCGAAAGATATATGATTATCAAATATTATTTTTCAATGAAAATTAATTCATAGAAATGCTTTATAATTTTTCCGAATTTAGAAAAAGTCCCACTGCTAAGCGAGGCCGATAGTATACTTTATGCATAAGCGAATGAAATATGATTATTTTATCAAAATCAATTGAAAAAATATCCCCCAACTATTTTAAACAAAAGAAAAAGGTTTACTGCACATCGAGGTCGATTGGGGGTTATATTAGTACAGTTCGATGGAATTCACTATTTCTGAAATATATAAAATAAAAGAGAGCGAGGGGGCGAATTAAGATTTAGTGGAAGATCCAACATCTCATTTTTGCAACTACTATACACAGCGAGCCTGTTCAGAATCTGTGTGACATAGGGCGATGATTTGCCTACTAGATATATAAGATAATATTCATAATTTATATTAACATTCAAGTATGGAAATTCATAATTTATATTAACATTCAAGTATGGAAATTCATAATTTATATTAACATTCAAGTATGGAAATTAATTGAGAAGATTTATACAAAATATAAACATAAGAAACGGGTGCAGGAAGATCCAAACTCTCGTTTTAACTACAACTAAACATAATGTCAAGGCCGTATATGGAACTGTCAATCAAATTGACTGACATGTGGCCTCGCTCAACAACGGTCTTGCTCAGTACTCTTTATCGTTTACCATGCACAACTGTAATGGGTTATGGTCTAGACACCAAAACGGACAAACATTTCAAATGGCCAACCAAACATTTCGTAATTATGACATTATCAATCCAGTAATAGTGGCCTATTTGAATTTATTCATATAAATTTATATATACCAAAGTCTCAAAATTATAGCGGTCAAATGAAATAGTCAACCTTTGACTTCGACATTTATGGGGCATTATAAATTCAGAAAATTTCAATATTTATTTATCTGTACAGATAAAAAGGAAATTTTCGGAATTTGCCGATTGGTATAATATATAATACACAGGTCTGACAATTCAGAAAATTTCTGAATTTGGCGATCGGTAATATACGAAGCTGACAATTCAGACAATTTCTGAATTTGGCGATCTGTATAATAATTAATATACGAATCTCACAATTCAGAAATTTTCTGAATTTGGCGATCTGTATAATATTAAAATACACAGATGTGAATTTGGCGATCTGTATAATATTAAAATACACAGATGTGACAATTCAGAAATTTTCTGAATTTGACGATCGGTATAATAATAATAGCCTATACGAAGCTGACAATTCAGGGTTAGGGTTAGGGATCGGTATAATTACATGTATTAATATACGAAGCTGACAATTCAGGGTTAGGGTTAGGGTTGGGGATCGGTATATATAATATACGAAGCTGACTAATCAGGGTCAGGGTTATGGCTAGGGTTGGGTTAGGGTTATTATTACCGATCGTCCAATCCAGAACATTTCCGAATTGTGAGATTCGTATATTATTATATCGATCGCCAAATTCAGAAATTTTCTGAATTGTGAGCTTCGTATTATACCGATCGCAAAATTCAGAAAATTTCTGAATTGTCAGACCTGATTGGTTGTTTAAACTTATAGATTTTAGCATTATTCCATCTTGATTATCGCTCTTTTTGTTAAAGGGGTCATCCCGATAACATTTTGGGGGTTAAAACTGCTTAATTTTGTATGAAAAGCCCTTAATAGCCTCTAACTTAGATCCGAGCAACTTCTTCAAGCTATCTGATACGTTTTCAACTTCCAATCGCCGGTATGGCTCGGTGGCCGAAGACTTGTGTTCTGTTTGCATTACACAGAAGTGTCTGGATAAAACGAGTCTATATATGTGCAGCTTTCAATCTAACCATATTGACTCACTTTTAAAGCTCTCTATTGATTAAGTTAAAATTGGTATCAAATATAGTCGCGCTTATCAAGTAAAACGACCATAACAATTTGAAAGAAAAACTTAAAAGAGCTAGTGTCCAGTTAAGTTATTTTTGCATTCACGTCCAAACTACTCAACATTTTGAACTGAAATTTTTAGACAAGGTTAATACACTATTCCTCTATATTTTGGCGTTAAAATTTTATACGTTTATGAACGTGTAATTTTCAGATTCTTTGAAATTCGGACTGGCCCCTTTAAGACATTATAGAAGCCTCTAACTTTGACGTCATTGATAACAGAACGACGTATTTACGTCACGCCATTCAGTTAGCAGACAGTTGCCTTCTCAGGCAGTCTACATTTCCTTTGCTTCTTTGTATTCGATTTTGTTTGTGCTTTTTTCTTGTGACGGGTGGAATATGTTCCCTCAATACATTCACTATACATCTATTTTATTCAATATTTAAACACCTTTTTAATGTTTTAGACTACCTTTTTTTTATACATTTCACCGATGTGGTTACTTGTAGGCCCTATAGTCGATTTTTTTTTTATTATTATTTTTGTTTTGTTTTACTACAGTATGCTTGTATTTGTATTTCTTGTAGCATATGGCAGACCATGACTCATGCAGACATCACATAATGTTTTTCCTGGTCATTTTCAATTTTGAGGGAAGTCTGTTGTGCTACTTCAGACCCGGGACTGTAGGCCCTACAGCGCAGTGAACCCTTACGGCTAACCCCCGGATCCATTCACTCTTTTTATACGCCCACATTTTCATGTGGACGTATTATGTCGTCGCCCCTGTCCGTCCGTCCGGACGTCCGTCCGTCCGTCCGTCCACAATTGTTTGTGGACTCTCTACAGGTCACAATTCTTGTCCGATTTTGACGAAACTTAAAATATAGGTTCATCCCCAAAAGATCTCGGTTGCTTTTGATATTGGCATGTATCGGATCAAAACTTCATGGATTATAGCCCCTGATTGTACGAAAAATCACGTTTTTAACTTGTGGACCCTATAGAGGTCATTTTTTTGAACCGATTTTGATGAAACTTTACATGCATGTTTATAACCCAAAGATCTTGGTTCCTTTCGATATTTGCACCTATCGGAACGTAAATTCCTGAATTATGGCCCCTGATTGTCCGAAAATTCCCCTATTTTAGCTTGTGGTACCTCTGGAGGTTACAATTATTATCCGATTTGAAAAAAACGTTCGATTATATCACCGTTACACCCTAAGGAAGGTTGAGTTCAAATTTCGGAAAAATCGGACCAAAATTACCATACAAAATGGCCGCCGTTCGTACGCAAATACTGTTAAAAAATGGTATATCAAGGTTGTGGACCCTGTAGAGATCACAATTTTAATTCGATTTTGATGAAACTTAAAATGCATTGTTATAACCCAAAGATCTTGGTTCCTTTCGATATTTGCGCATATCGGATTGTAACTTCCTGAATTATGGCCCCTGATTATACGCAAAATCGTCTTGGTTTAGCCTGTGGTTCCTCTGGAGGTTACAATAATTATCCGATTTAAAAAATCGTTTGATTATATCACCGTTACACCCTAAGGTTGAGTTTGAATTTCAGAAAAATGGGACCAAAATTGCCATACAAAATTGCCGCCATTCGTACGCAAATACTGTTAAAAAATGGTATATCAAGGTTGTGGATCCTGTAGAGGTCAAAATTTTAATTCGATTTTGATGAAACTTAAAATGCATGGTTATAACCCAAAGATCTTGGTTCCTTTCAATTTTTTGCGCATATCGGATCGTAACTTCCTGAATTATGGCCCCTGATTATACGCAAAATCGTCTTGGTTTAGCTTGTGGTTCCTCTGGAGGTTACAATAATTAACCGATTTAAAAAATCACCGTTACACCCTAAGGAAGGTTGAGTTCAAATTTCGGAAAAATGGGACCAAAATTACCATACAAAATGGCCGCCGTTTGTATGGGAATACTGTTAAAAAATGGTATATCAAGGTTGTGGACCCTGTAGAGATCCAATTTTAATTCAATTTTGATGAAGCTTGAAATGCACGGTTATAACCCAAAGATCTTGGTTCCTTTCGATATTTGCGCATATCGGATTGTAACTTCCTGAATTACGGCCCCTGATTATACGCAAAATCGTCTTTGTTTAGCTTGTGGTCCCTCTGGAGGTCACAATTATTATCTGATTTAAAAAATCGTTTGATTATATCACCGTTACACCCTAAGGAATGTTGAGTTCGAATTTCGGGAAAATTCGGAACAAAATTGACATCCAAAATGGCTGCCGTTTGTACGCGAATACTGTTCCTTTCGTTATTTTCACATATCAGATCATAACTTCCTGAATTATGGCCCCTGATTGTCCGAAAAATCGCCTATGGTCCCTCTGGGGGTCACGATTATTATCCGATTTAAAAAACCCTGACTCTATCACCGTTACACCATACGGAAGGTTGAGTTTGAATTTCAGAGAAATCGGACCATAATTGCCAGACAAAATGGCCACCGTTTGTACGCTAATATAGTGTTAAAATATGGTATATCAAGGTTGTGGACCCAGTATAGGTCACAATTTTAATTCGATTTTGATAAAACTTGAAATGCATGTTTATAACCTAAAGATCTTGATTCTTTTTGATATTTGCGCATATCAAATTGTACTTTAATGAATTGTAGGTTTTAATTGTAGGAAAAATCACTTTCGATTTTGCTTGTTCTCTAACCATCTCTCGAAAATGTGGGCGTATCCTGCCTGGCAGTGCCAGCTTACTATCTTTTGAATTGTTTATTTGTTTATTTGTTGTTTCGGAGTATGATGTCTTGTCGTTATATTTGTCCTTTATGTAAATCATATGTGGCGCAGCCCCCCTGCACTAACTAATATAATACCAATCGGCAAATTCAGAAAATTTCCTTTTATCTGTACAGATAATTAAATATAGAAATTTTCTGAATATATCAATTCCCGACATTTATAATGTAAATCGTCTAACTTTATTAGATGGTCGTGTTGCCATTACTTTCATTCATATTAAACGTTAAACCCTACCCCTCTCTCTCTCCCCCCTCTCTCTCTCTCCCTCTCTCTGCTATCAGTTATGACCAGTTCAAACAAGCGGTTGCCAAATGCAAGAAATGGATGAGGAAGAGGTAAAATAAATAGGGCTTATCCTCTCATTCAATATCTTTTGATCCTAACATATTTAAATTTCAACCGAATGGGGCAAAAATGGTAGCACCCCCCCCCCCCCCGCCTCCCCGAGGGCCTATAAAATCCGTACATTTCAAATTTTGCGTGAAAAGCAGGGGCTATAGCTCTAGAATGTGCCTGGTGCTAACAAAGTCGTACTCATTCAAGAACTTTTGATCCTTAACACACAGTTTCATCGTGGAAAGTCCACAAGCTTCATTAATGTTAAAGGCGGGGGCATATGCGCACGAAAATTGATCTCACTTAAGAACTAGTGATACATATTTTAAGCTTCATCTAAATCTAATATATAATTTTGACCTCTATAGATGGTTCAGAATCTGGGTATTTCATGGTTTTATTATACTTTTTACGTATTTACGTAAAGGGGAGGGGGGGGGGGGTAGCTATTTGATGGGGAAGTTTTGGTCTTATTTTGAGGAAATAATTATTAAGTTGTAAAGGTGATATATTTGAACATTTTTGAAAATAAGATACAAATATTGTGACTTCTAGAAGGCCCATAAGCTAAGGGCGTTATAATTCGTACATTCGGTGGGGGGGGGGGTAGTCATGATCGAGAAAGTTACGATCCAATACGCTGGATGGTTTACAACCAGGTTGTTACGGTCACATTTAAATATTAAATCCACCGGCAGATTTCGTCAAGGTCACGAAATGAAATCAGGGCAAATAGGACAAGTGCTTGTTGCCGGGGGTTCGGGTAAGGATTTGCGCTATTTGATATTTAGATCTAACCTGGGTATTACAGCATGCGTTTAGGGGGCGATCATTCTGTCGGGCACCTCGTTCTGATTTTCAGGAAATGTGAACTCAACCGTAAGAAGGGTATAACGGTGATATATTCGAACACCGGATAAAAATTGTAACCCGCACAAGCTAAAAACGCATTTATTTGTACAAGCATGTGCAGGGGCTATAATCCAGGAAGTTACAATCCGATATGCCAGAATATTGAAAGGATGAAAGTTGTAACCTCTAGACTAGAGTGTCCGTAAGCTAAAATATTGATTTTTCGTGCAATCAGAGGTCATAATCCATGAATTCATGGTCCGATCTATACCAATATCGAAAGATACAAAACCGCGATATTTGGGAGATAGACCTATATTTCAAGTTTCGTCAATATCGGATAAAAATTGTGACCTGGTATAGTTGAACGGATTTTACATTCACATAAAAACTGTGACTTGTACTGCAGGGTCCACAAACTAAAATGTGATTGTTCGTACAAACAGGGGCCATAATCAAGGATATGACGGTCCTAATATGCGCCAATATCGATATGAAAAGAGATCTTTCGGTCCACAGCCTTAATTATGTTTTTTTTCTTCTCAAGTTCAGCATCACAGGATTAAACCACCATCGACTCTGTTTTTATGGTCAGAGAGTTAAAAAAGAAATAAAATTTCACTTTATTGCTGGGTAGTTTTAATAGTCAGAAATCGCTCAGAAAGTATCTCCGGCGACCTAATTGCGTGTCTGCGGGAAAAAATACGCTTCAGTCCACTTGCCTTGACACAGTTTTTCTAATTTTGTAATCATTTAATAAGCATTAAAAACATAAAATCACAATGTCAAAAATAGACGACGAGTACCTGGAAACAAGAACATGTTTCAATGGCAACTCTATGAAATCTGATATTTCCCAAGATTCGAGATATTACAAGGTTCATTTATCATACAGTTATGTAATTTTACCCGATACACCCCAGCTCATAACGAACAATACACATCTAATTACATTTACATTCTTATTAATGAATATATATTTAAATCATAACATTATCACATTTTTATCTCGGCTACAATCGAATAATGATCTACGTCAATATTCCATACATATATAAAGGAACAGAGCCTTTTAGGTTAGGATTGAAAAATTCTTTTGAGTTGTTCTGATGAGCTCTTTCGGTTAGCGATGGGAAGAGTTCTGTCAGAATCGACTATATTCTGAATCTATCCAAAAGAACTGATTAAAGCAGACGATTTTCTTCCGACAGAACAGAATAAATGTTGATAGTTTTCCATCCGACACAACAAATTAATATATAAAGACCTTTATCTGACAGAACAAAATTAATTAATATAAAAAGACTTTCATCTGACAGAACAAAACTAAATAAAATACAAAGACTTTCATCTGGCAGAACAAAACTAATTAATATACAATGACTTTCATTTGACAGAACAAAGCTAATCAATATACAAAGATCTCAACCCGGTAAAACAAATTATGTTTCACTTTTACTTAAAGAACATCCACATGAAAAAAGGCTGTGTACTTTTAGATTAGGCAGATCGATCATTAGGAATAATACAAACAGGATCAATGTTTAGATACTGGTAAAACAGAACAGCAGATCCATTTAGCTGGCATCGGCATATCTCGAACAGAATTATCCCAAGTTTCCGTGACAATATCAAAACATTCTACGGATTTAAGGGTTTTAAAGTTCGTTGTGGACATTCCACCAACTAAAAATATCTTTGTTCCTGGAAGTAAAAAAGTTCAAAATGAAGAGAAAACTGTTTAAAATAAAACCCTCCAACAGACGATCAAAGGTAAAGTCTTTATATATAAGTCTACTTGGTCTTTGAAGTGGGACATGCTGGTCTTTTGTTTGTGAGGCTCTATTTATGAACTTTTTGTAGGGTTAGGAATTGAACTTCGAACCCCAGTCATTGTTATTTAATATTCTAAATTTAAAATTTCTCACAAAACGTATCCATTCTCCAAATTCGTTTAATATCATAGGTGTTATTATACACATCAGTCCGATTGCATTCGTTTTTCAAATCTGTTTTCAGACAAAGTGTAAATACGTATATGGACGGCTATATACTGTCCCTAACCTACGCGATTTCGTGGAAACCAAAATGATCTCGAACCATTCCAGCACATTTGACAATATCGTCTGCAAGATTTCATATACTGTGTCGGACAATAAATGCGGTGTTCAAATTTCGATAACCTTTCCTCTTGAGTAGTCAACTGTTTCCCGTGTGGGCGTAATGCAATCACAGCAACATGAAAAGGCTCTTAGTAATTAAATTTTTAATTGATTCTTGTTGTAGTGCCTGACTTGTAAAATCATAAACTTTATCATACGTGAATTTTACCGATACATTTCAGATACATACAATAGTATATCGCTATGAAATGTATTAATGAGACGCAACGATATATCCTGAAGGATACGATATTTTAATTTAAATAGCATAGAGGTCACTGGGTTTTGATCTCTCCAAGATTATGTTGATCATCTTTAATTTCTGGACAAATAAAAATGATTTGGATTTGGCATCTTGACTTATCACAAGACACGAAGACACCATAATCTACCACTCCCTTACAAATCAACATTTCAAAACGGACAAACATTTTTAGATAATCTTGCAAACAATAGAGATACTCTAGGCTTGAAAATTCCCAGTAAATATATACATTGGGGGCTGCAGGGAGTATATTTTGGGTATACATACATGTAGTTTTATTGAGCGCAAAGAAACATCAAATTTTAGGACCTGAGTGAGACAAGAACGAAACGACCAGGGTGTTTGATGCAAAGTCGGACATTTTGTCCTAAACGTTTACACAACAAACAATGTTTTTTTTACCTATAACAGCGACTCCATGGTGATGTCTAGGTAAGCTCATCTCAGCTTTAAATTCCCATTTATTTTTGCCTGGATCGAACATTTCTATTAAACCAATACTAGAAAAGGCCCCGTCTTTTGCTGCAGGATAAGAACTGCTCGCACCACCACAAAGATATAAACTGGAACCAATCGATACTAGGCTACAGTAACATCTTGGAATACGCAGATCAGTCATCGATATCCACCTAAAAAATATATGTGCATTGATAAAATATACAGCTGAAGATTCAAAGCATTAAAAAAATCAACACCGTATTGAAATACTCGTATTACATCGATACAAGAATTGTACTATAGTATGCGTAGACAATCAGTAGGTTGTTTTGTAACTTAGCTCTACTCGCAAAATAATTGTCCTTTATTTCATTTTGAATGGCTTAAGAACTTACTGGTTTGTTCTGGGATCAAACGCTTCTACGGACTGAAGAATTGGTAGCTCTGTTTTTTTGTCAAGGTGTTCACCATGGCCCCCAGCTACATAAATCTTTCCATCATTAACAGCAGCTCCAAAACCCATTCTAGCTGAATTCATAGGACGTGCATATATCCAGCTATTGGTTTTATTATTATAGCATTCTACACTGGCTAAAACACTGGAAATATAATTAGATTTGCACAATATATGTTTAAAGTACAAATCTTAAGTTTTATCTTGTTCCTTTGAGTCTATAAAATAATGACTCGGCTATTACATAGGGTTGCTAACGGTAGCTTGTGTTTCATAAAGAGAACAACTATCTTTTATGGTAGAGCATGACCATTTTATGACAACTCTCAGAAAGTTCAGTCCTATCTTTAATGAATATACCTTTGCCGAATATAACACCATCTGTGGGCTTTCTATGCAGGATTTTATCAGGATTTATATTTGGTTTGTACCGACTCTTATTTCACTGAATTAGGTATACCGAATTATTCTTTTCTAAAAGCCCTTACACTTTGTTTTGAAAAAAAAATACCTACCGCGATTTTTCATCTTGACCGCCAATGGCGTATAGCATTCCATATAAAGCACACATTTTATGAAACATCTTCGAACTATTCATCGGAGCACATTCTCTCCACACCTTTTGGTCAGGGTCAAACTGGAATACTTTGTTTAAAGGTAGAGGATGCTTCTTTCTGATGGTCTTTTTTGCGTCTGTACCACCTATTTCGAAAATAAAAAAAACGCCATTATCATCTTAAAGTTAGTATAAAATAGAAAATGTTGGAAGTAAAGGTAGATTGGGGATACTTACCACTTAAATATAATTTTCCACCTAAAAAGGCAACTGCATGATGGTGACGTGGTTCCGGTAATGCAGCGTAGTACTTCCATTGGTTATCGTTAGTATAATATCTCTCTACATGCTTCTCGGCTAAAATCAAAGACAAGGTTTCATTCACTAAGTGATAGCGAAAAGTCTTTCCTCATTCTGCATACAGAGAACTATCTACTTTGAGAATAGATCTCTGCCCTGAATGGCCGCCATATTCAAAAATTAGTATGATATTTAGTAATGCGGTTCTAATCCGTTTGATATCTTTCATACGTACAAAGATTTAATGAACATTTTCAATCTTATTAAATGGAATGGAAATTAAAATGTCGGGAAATCAGCTTCTTTCCATTTAGAAAGCAGTTGTGGGTTACTAATAGTGGTTGATGTACTCACTATGATTTTCCTTGGTGTCCTGTTGAAAACCGCCTATAACAAGAATATCACCAGACATAAAAGAAGGAGAGATAGACCGAGCAGGGGGCGGAGTTGGTGCAAGAGATGCAACAGGCTGAGATTTCTGAACGTTAACTTTGATTTCTGGTTCACGAGTCACTACTTCACATGAAAAGGCGTTACGGAGATCTTTAAACGATGGTGTGGGGTCATCTGGTATTGACTGAAATATAGAAATCCCATTGAAATGTACATGTAAAGAAGTGTAATTGTAATCCCTCTCATATGGCCACTGAATCCAACTGATTTTCTTATATTCCTTGAGATAATGTGCTATATAACGGCAAATCTATTTGATCTTTAGGGTACATTCTATGTCCTGTGGCGGATCCACGGGGGGCGTATGGGGTGGTTATATAGCTACCCAGTGGCGGAGCCACGGGGGGGGTATGGGGGGGGGGGTTACCCCTTTTGAAAATCATGGCCATCCCAATTTTGCTAAAAATGACATAAAATTTATGGGGGGGGGGGTTAGGATATGGTTAAAAGCAAAATGGTCATGCTCGTTGAATATCCCATCACCACGCATAACGTAGAAAGTTTGAATTTAGAGGAGATTGCGTAGGCCTTCAATATTACTTCCATACTTCTGAGTTTCACTTCCTGATGACTTGTCCCCTCTTCACCGAAGAGAGAACAAACCTGCTTCGTTTTATTCAATAAAATTATCCAAACGTGATTTCGCGAGATGAAAAGTTTAATTTGAATGGCTGATCAGTCAAGAAGTCATAAATGTAATGAAAATTCTTGCAAAAACAATTAGTCTTTTCTTTCGATATACTTAATTGTTAGCTCCTTGATAATTGATAATACTTGATAATTGATCCGTCAATAGTAGTTAAAACCTTTCTTTGTACTTTACCTTGATCTTTTTATTACCTTTTTGTACGTATTATGTAATCATTTTGTAATTGTATTGTTATGTTGGTATTTAAATCGTAAAATATATTAGATTAAGAGTCATCTCGGCCTACAAATCTATTCAAAAAAATAATAGAAACTATTTTCACATTTTCCGCTTAGCTATTGCATCATTGTATTACGTCACTTAGGTCTGTATGGCGCCAGTCTGTTAAGCCTTTGTCTCTAGCCCACGTGACAGACCATCAGGGTGGATATGACGCAGTCATTTCGTTTCAATAAAAGGGGAAATATTGTTCAGTTTTATCAATAACTTTATGAACGGGATATTGCGAAAAAAATAGAGCTTTCTTCACTGCAAGAAAACTTGGCAATTAAACCAAGAAAGATTCCCCTCTGAGGTTTTCAATTTATTCAATGTAATATAAAAATGTGTTTTCAGAATTTTGCTTTTAATTTGACAATAACAACATCGCTTTTTTGTGCATTATAGTATATTAAAGTGCAACATCACATGTTAGAAAGGGCTTTTCTCGACCTAAAACGGATGTGTCCAATAGCTGGAGAAGGGCGTTTCCCTAAGCAAAAAGGGCTTTTTACCCACCCACCCAGCACCGGCTGGCGCCTCCGCTGTCTATGTCCGGAATAACTTGCGGTCTTAAAATCGGGAGCGGCTTTGGATATACATGTACATGTATACAGAGAAATTTGGGGTCATTCCTCTAAAAGTCTTTCTTTAAACTTGAAACGGGTTGTTTTTCCAGGGTAGAGTTTTTTCCCATACTGGAATTCTGGGATATCCTTTTTTTTTTGGTTTGCATTCTACTTACCATAAACGTGTCAGTAGATGCAGTGGCGGGTTGGTTCATCACAATATCTTTCCTGAAACATATTCTTGGTAGTGGTTTAGGTAAATCTAGCAAATCAGTTTTTTGGTTATCTTCTATAGACACAATCCTTTAAAAAGGAAAATCTTACTTCAACGAAAACTAAATTTGATATTTCGGCAAAAGGGTGGGGGATAACTCTAGAACTAAAAGTAGCAGACTATTGAATACCGCGAGGGTTTGTCTATCAACGGCCACAATGCTACAAATCAAATTTGAAAAAAAATCCCTTAAACTTCTTCTTCCGCTCATGGTGGTAGTTCGAGTGTGTATGTGTGGGGGGGGGGGGACCCTGGAAGGGAATATCGGATAAAGCTGGATATCGATGGGGATTGTCCTCCCATGACCGTAATGTTTCCAACCCACATTAAAAGCTATCAGCTAAAAAAAAATATTCTCTATTGCCTTTCCAAGGTTTTCGACAAAGGGGTATAACTCCATATGGAAAGACCACTATACGCCACGCCAATTTTAAAAAGAAGGCATAAAAACTATAGCTTCTATTTTGAAAAAGGGGTTGGAGTTTAGGTTTTGGCTGGGATATCAAAGAATGCTGAAAATCGAAAGTGTTCGTCCGCTATTGTTCGCAATGCTTCCCACCAAATTTAATAAGAATCTTTTCAAACGTTCACAAGGTGTTGGTCAAAGGGATGTTGCCGCGGAACACAAAGTTGCGGAACCCTGAAAATCGAAAGGGTTCCTCCACTCTGGACGAAGGACGCCAATGCTTGAAAAAAAAATGCGTCAAACACAACAGCCTCCATCTCACTCACGAGGTGTTCTGAAATTATGGAGGCATAACACTGGAACAAAAGGTCGCCCAACTCAGAATATCGATGCTTCACGCCAAATTTGAAAATATTTCGTCGAAAACCGCAGCCCCCCCCCCTATCACTTTCACTAGCCAATTGTTGACCGGCAGCCAAGGGACAGGGTGACATAACAATACGCCCACACTTAAATCTGGGAGTATACAAATTATACATGTCATATAATTAATCATATATCAGATTAGTTTAGCTTGTATCATGATTATTCTCATCTGCATTTATCTAGATTAAATAACAAGCCAGTGAAAAGGGTTGAGGGCTAAAACTGGAAAATTACCTATTGGACCAGTTGGGATCAATCGTGCTTTGAATATATATAGAATACACTGAAACAATTCTGAAATACCCGTTAAATCCAGTTTGCTTAGACTGTCCCATACTGCTTTTTGATTATTGCGACAGCTATATAATTGACAAACGCTCGTAAAATATATTAATATACATTTACCAGTTGGCGTTGATCAGCATTTCACGACATTTGTCGGAATTCTTCAATAAATTATTGGATTCTAAACATTTAAAAAGTTCTGAATGATTTAGATATGGAAACCGTACACATTCCATAACTCGATTTAGATACTGTTCTCTTTCCTTCATATTGTAAGCAATCCATTTTAAACCGGCCCAAAATACATCCATTTCAGAAGAGACCAATAGCCGGTCATCACGTAGAAGCGCACACAGATTGTCTAGACTTAACCGATTGAAAGGAATTGTATCATAGCAATCCGTGAAGTGTTCAATTATACACTGACGTGACATTCGATAAGCTTCACTAGTCACGGGAAGTCTTCCAGTTTGCACAGCAACCAAAGCTTGGTCAGCTGTAATAGCATCCATATACTTCACACATTTTTCCTTTATTACAGGAATGCTTAAAAAGTCGGCAGCCATGATCAAATCGCCTACGTACTCTGGTGTAATTTCAATTGTAGCCAGGTAAACATATTCTAAGAATATGCGGAAGGCATCTGGTGATATACCGTGCAGCTTGATTTCTAAAGGCAGCTTCGCCTTCTCAGATGTGCGCTCGAACGAATCTGCAAAGTACTTGCTGAAACATGATAAAGCCACTCTGTGAGCTTTAAAAACTTGGTTTCCCACGTAGACGATGACATCAAGAAGTTGATTCTGTTGGTGTAAGTTGCTAAGATGTTCCCCAATTATTGAAAAGTGATGAATTTTGTCTATTGGAATTGTTGTGAGTTGCTTCAAGATCTCGTTGAAAGTATTGTCTGACGGATGGGGTTTAAGCTGCTTATCATCTCCCTTATTTGTTTCGTCAATCTGTTGCTCACTGTCTATTGTATGGAATAGGTTACTTTCATCAAGGAACATCACTCGACCAGGTGCTACTGGAACTGATGTTAACCGTGTTACTTTATGTTTTTCTCCAGATTCATTTCCACCTTCAACATAAAAAAACAATACGTGATCATTCGGTGCCGGCGGAAGCAATTCTTGATTTGGGGGGGGGGGGGGCTTCCATACTTAGTCCCTATAGGCGAGGATCCAGGGGCCGCAATAACGTGAAGAAAATACTACTTGTGGCCAAAATTATTGAAGGGGGGGGGCAGCCCCCTACTCCGCCAGGCCTGTCATTTGCGTCAACAAAAAAAGAGAAACATATTTGGAAACTCTATAGGCCGACTAGTTATATTCAATGCTTTGAACGTCGATCGAAATCAGATTCGGATTTATCGGGCCAAAAAAAAAAAAAAAGCATGAATAACTTTTCATGCTTACACGAATTTTACACATCGTATTGATTCATCTACAGTCCAGGCATAACGGACTAAGTAAAGTATCTGCTGAAAATAACCGGTGTTATGCTAGGAATTACATGTGTTAAACATAATATGGAGCTTTAACTCGGTTTGAATTAATTAGGCAAATCTATCCTTAAATGACAGGAGAGAGAGAGAGAGATAGAGAGAGAGAGATGGGTTTGACCACGAGGCTGTCACGTACAACCGGGGATTCGGAACCACGCCAGTTGACTCAATGACAGGCGTTATGATACAGCGCGTACGTTCTAACCATTCGGCTATCAAAGCCCCCAAATGGCATTAAAAGTAGAGGTATATTATTCATAATAACACAACCTTGATTTTTAAATTATTGTCTTACTATGGATGTACTATAAATATAAGGTTGTTATTCATTATTGACCATTGCCTGATAAAGATGCAAGTAAGGGTATTGAAACGTTGCATGTAATAAACCCAGAAGTAGTCAGGCCCGAGGGAAGTGGGGGGCCGGGGGGGGGGGCGAGACAAAATAAAGGCAGATGCTTTTTGCACTGCAGTGCCAACCACTCAACTAAAATCGAAACTTCGTCGTTCTGTACATTTACATCATGGGATTCATGGTTCATAAAGGAAATTTACAAAAGTTCGTAAAACGATTCTCCCAGCACAGTTTGAGCGGACACACTTTAAAAGGACACACTTTGAATGGTCACGGGTCCGAATAAGATAACGTTCTCGATTTCCTCACATAGTAGGAGAATGATTGATGTTAGCACTTTAAATCTCAATAGTTAAACTGCACAGTGTTTTTCCAGTACCCAAAACGTAATTCGGCTGTGATGCAGTAAATATCCGGAAATGTTGTACGTGGTTCACAATTGTAGAATCGACAAAAATATAAATCATGTTAAGCCTCGCGTCGCTCGGCGTTTTACCGATGTCTTTTATAAGTTCTGTCAGTAACACGATTTTGATTTGCGTACCCCCTTATAAAATTATCATAGCGAAATAAAATAGGGCTCAAAATTCTTTTTTTCTGCACCGACGGGGCTTCGTACGGTTAGAACATAACTCATTATAATATATCTCACTACACTCAAACAAAACCGAAAAGACACTATTATTTGCTTTTTGATCATCTGAATGGGTTTTTTGGTATTTCCAACTATTGTCACTTGAATTATCATTTGCTGGTTGATTAGTAACTAACTTACCTTGAGCTAGTTTAGGAAATAAATCTTTTGTAACAACCTCTTCAACTCCCCCGCTTTGACCAGGACATCTTCCGCTATCCTGTCCATTAACCCTGGGCTTTACGGGCGGCGGCATCTCCCGGGATGTATTATCATATCGGAGTGAAGTGTTACCTGACGTGTATCCGCTATCTTTCACCAAGGATCTACGACCTTCAGACCCACTAGTAGAGTCATCTTTGTATGTTATCTGAGGTTTTGGTGTTGAAGTCAGTGGACCAGGTTGTGAACGTAGAGTTGGTGTAGGAGATTGCCTGGAACTACCCGCATCACGTGTGTAATTATAGGTTTCCAGAGAAAAATTGTCCAGGGTATCGATATCTGCTAACAGTGAATCCTCTAGCTGACTCGAGGACATAACCACTTCTGCCACTGGTGAAACTGTCCCTCCTGCCTTTGATACGAGGGTACTGTATTTGGCCTGCCATTCCGCCTGTGGATCTAAGTCCGATAACGGATTATATGGATCAGTGGAATGGTCCAATTCTCCCTTGTACATCTCTAATCGCCCTAAACACAATCCTTTCCCCAGCGTTTAATCATAATGACAGGAGTTATGGTAAAGTTGCGTTGACGTCATACAATATAATAACGTCATAAAGCATTTGGCTTGATTTAATTTTTAAGACATGGCGCTTATTTGATTTTACACAGTATTTGCACCGTGGCATTATTCTTTATTTCAAGTGGCATTTTCCTGCCCATTTTGATCAGATGAATGAAGTGACAGTGTTTAATGATTCTATTCTGGCACATAAATTTGGGACCTAGAAATTGGCCCAAATGGGTCGCAGCGTATATAATTTACAATCAGTTATTTATGTCTAGCGAAATACGGCATGAGTCTCAACCGAATAGTAATTTCTAGTATCTGGGTAATCGAGTCTATTGCGCATGCTCTCCAGATAAGTTATGGCGTCGCCGTTTGGAATATGTCTAGCCTCGTTCTTTCTTGTCACTTGTTACAAATGATGCTGAAACGCACTATGGTACACGATTCTTGTAGCAATGGTAAAATGTTTATTCTGTCTTAAATATTGGATATCAGAAGCCTACCTTTTCCCCGGTAAGATCAATGTTGATTTGAATTGACAAATAATTCGTGTTTTCAACGTGTAAGACTTTGGATGGTATTGAGTTAGAGACTTAGCTAATATATCATGTAACAAAATCAAAACTATCAATTAAAATTGCATAGAACTTTAAATAATTTATTCTTGTGATCTTTCAATTCAATATAGCCTTATCGACAAGCAAAATGGTTGAATAAATAACTAATAAATGAAATAACGCCCAATTAATCGATATTTTAAAGTATACATTTATAACGTTGACGATAGCCCGAATGAATGGACAAAATATATTATTGATTTGAAAGTAAGAAGACTTTTCTGTAAGTTTTACAAAACATACAGCATTGATTATTGCTAAACGCCACTGGGCAATTATTCCTTCTTATGGACAATGAGGGGGGGGGGGGGTGGATGGCCGAATGGTTGGCGTGTGCCCGCTGTATCATAAGGTCTGTCATTGAATCAACTGGTGTGGTTTCGATTCCCCGATTGTACGTGACGTTTAGTAAGGTTGCCTGCCAAGCCTCGTGGGTTTTCTCCGGGTCCTCCAGTTTTCTGCCCTCAAGCGAATTATTGAAACCCATACTATATTGACAATCAATGAAATACCCAAACCCTTTAATGACTTGTATGCTATTGTGATGTTGTATGTAGCGCGGTATATTTTCAGGACAATGATTTTATTTCAAATTAAGACTGATTGATCTTAATAATAGTATCCTCGTGTGCCTATTGGTAATACTACTTATTTCAGCATGGTCTGAAAGTCTGCATTTGTCTAGACTGCTTGAGCTTTAATGGATTTCTCTTCGGAGATTATTTTCTAATTATGGTGGTGTTCTCCAAACCATATAAAGTGTCGCACGATTTCTTTTGAAGAATATTTGAGTGTGTCGGACTGCATTTTAAAATGTTTTGATTGCGTGCCGTTATTCTACAGACAGTATTGTATAATGTGTATAACATTACATTGAATGTATACCTGATCCAGTATCATGGAAACGTGATACGTGCTGTCAAGCATTCAACGATCTAACAAGACATAACACATACATGAAGGTAAAACAGTTTAAATTTACACAATCAAATGACATTTAACATTCAAAACACTATAAATATTGTTTAATATTCAGCTTGACACTACATAATCATATTGCTCTATATATACTCCAAGTTGGAGACTCCATATTGATTTAATGCCTGGTATCCAAGGACAACAAATCACCAAACTTTGTCTGTAGTGGCATTCACTCTCAAACCAAAAACATTAGGAGATTGATTGAAGCGTTATTATACTCCAGTTTACTACACAAAACTCTATTAAGTACATTATAGACACATGTGTCTCTTAATACGAGATTAATATAATAAACCTAGATTAATGCCTTAATGGATTAGTATCGCCGAACTTATGAATGTCAGCCATAACAAGTGAGGATTAATATAGATTTACACTATTACGACCATGTGTGTGAATAATGCAAATGACTACAGTAAATTATAAGCTCATCAAAACCACCACATACGTTTTAGGGAATTTTTGATTTGTACCTGGACGTGATCACGTCCAATGGACAGAGTTAGATGGTTTGGAATATCGTCGGTGGGCGATTAAAACCTCGTATATCGGTTTTTGGCAAGTTTTCAGGGGGAACAAAAAACTATCTGCGCTACCGGATTTTTTATTGAATGTTATCATATTTTTAATTTATGAACTAATTTGTGGAACATATAATATGGGAAGGTGTTTTTTTGGATATTTTTAGGGGTTTATGTGCTTTGGCTATATACGACATTTTGTCTTGTGAAATGGCGGCGTATGTGATATACGACGTTTTGTTCACTAACTATAAGCCATTTTCTGGGTATATACGACGTTTTGTTCTTAATAACCTATTTACACAGATTACTTCCTTACGGTAATTTACCTAGTGCATTGGCGGACGCAGGATTTTTTTAACGGCCCGGGGGGGGGGGGGGGTCCGGAGCAAGTCCGGAAAAATCGGGGTGTCAGTGGTGGATTGTGAAGCTTATCTGCACCCGAATATAACATTCAATTTTATCAGCTGCATCACCCTAACAAAGTACAGAAATGTACACGTTATTTTGTATACTGTTATTTAAGGGAGCGCGGGTGGGGTACCTCGATCCGCCACCGGCCCAATAGGTTATCCGTGGCTTAGATATATCCACCATATAAACCAAGGTAAATTAAGCGGGGTCATCCGATCCACTACACAATTCAGGGTAGGTTACCCGGGGCGATAGTATCCACGACATTACTCAAGGTTAAGTAACCTATAGGGCTGTAATTTTCGCGACATAATTCAAGGCAAATAATCCTGAGCCATAATATCCACGACATAATTCAAGGTAAATTACACAGGGCCATAGTATCTACTACACATTTCCAGGTAAGTTTTCTTGTAGGTAAATAGCCTTCCGTCGGTTCTGGTAGGTAAATATAGCCTTGGATCGGTTGATACTGACTACACAAACTAAGATAAGATGTCAAGGGTCGTGATATTTATTCCATACACAGGAACACAAAACCCAATGTACGTTTAGGAGCATGGAATATATTATAGAAAAGCTATCGAATTTGACTTTTTAAAATAAAACACTTCATAAACAAATGAACAATTTTATAATTTCCAAGCGAAGCTTCTAGTTCTCATCATGACTAAATTGATCATAAAATGCGTGATAATCTCTTGGATAATACAGTAGGCCTACATGTAATTAAGAACAATTTATTATTGTACTAAACATTTCAAAAACAAATGAACAATTTTATAATTTTATGTGCACCATTTTTTTCTCCAAAAGCAAACGCAAACGTCAATAAAAACATATTCTTGCAGACATGTAAACTGTCATTGTTTCTAATTAAGTGGTAATGGTAAGAGGTTGTGCTTGGGCGAGGTAAAAACTAGTTACTGAAAGTGGCGGTTATTTTAGGTGAGGCTTGAGTTACCGAGGGTGATGCTGGAGGGTTGTAAGTACCGGTAACTAGAGGTGGTGCTTGAGCGAGGTAAGTGCTGGTTACCGAGGGTGATGCTGGAGGGTTATAAGTACCAGTTCCTAGAGCTTGTGTCTGAGCGAGGTAAGAACTAGTTACCGAGGGTGATGCAGGAGGGTTGTAAGTACCGGTTTCTAGACTTTGTGTCTGAATGAGGTAAAAATTAGTTACCGAAGGTGATGCTGAAGAGATGCAAGTACCGGTTACAAGAGATGTTGCTTGAGCGACGTAAGTGCTGGTTACCAGAGGTCAAGCTGAAGGAATATGAGAACTGGTTATTAGAGGTGGTAAAGGAATGTAACTATTGGTTTCGGGGGGGGGGGGCGTGCTAAAAGTATGTAAGTACCATTTACTTGAGTCGGTTCTGGGGCGAGGTAATTATTGGTTATGGGTGGTGCTCGGATGAGGTAAGTACTGGTTTCAAGAGGCCTGGTAAGTACTTGGGCCTGGCAGTGATGTTTAAACGAGGCAAGTAGTTGTTGCACCAGGTGTTGGAGCAAGGTATGTGTTAGTAACTGCACGTGGTGCTGGGACCTGATAAGAACACGGCCAATCTGACTCATGATCACAGCTACATATTACTAAGGGGTCTGTAGAGGGTTATAAAATGGCGCAAAGCCTTCCATTTTTTAAAGTAAATCTCCGACTACTTGCGCCGGATGGAATCGACTTACAGGAGTCCGATAGGCTATTTAGACATACTTTCAAGTATAGCTTTATGTTCCGATGCCGGTATAACTATATCATTCATTCGGCCTTGATTAAAGGCTCAATAACACGCTTGTTGTAACTGAATAATATGTCCCAATCATTATTCTGGTCAACAAATTGTACTCTTTTTTTTTTTACAATATTCCAATTAATAGATGATACAAATTTCATCTTGACACAACGAATTTTAAAAAAATGGAAAAATTCAACTACATGGTTTGAAAAGCTATACGGAAACCTTTTCAAATGTAACTTAGATTTTAAAATATTTTCGAACTCTGGAAAAGTAAAATAGGATGTAATGGATACTTTACACAACAGGTAGGATACTTAAACATCTTGTTGTTAGAATAAGGGTATTTTTTTTCTGGACCTGTCAAGCCAGCAAGGGTGTTAGTGTCCCTTTAATAGAAAAATTGTGTCTTAATTTAAGGATTTTTTTATATCGAAATATAAACGAGATTGGATCTATACGTGAATCGTCGTTATCTTCACCACTGGATTATTTTAAATTTGTCATGGAAACTTTCTCATTTTTAAACAGTTTATAAGTACGGAATACATTCGTGTACTTCCTGGAGCTTAGCTTTCGATGTATTCGAATTTAGGGAGATCGGAAGCATAAGTGTCCTCCCTCGACAAAGACAGATTCGAATACGCCAGTATTGGTGCCTGAAACAAATTGGAATAATAATCAAACAGTTTGACAAAACTTAAGAATAAGTAATGTGAAATTAAGCTGGTTCGTTAAAAGCTCAAGACTCTTGTTTTCTTTTTTTTCATCTAGATTTGGGACACAGTTTTACAAGTTTCATCTCTATCTAACATGAATTCCTCTATCATTTAGATTCAAAATAACCACTATTATGTCAAAATAAACCAGAGGCGGATTAAAGGGTGGCGCAAGGGGCGCGCAACCCTCCCCCCCCCTAATTTTCGACAGTGCCCTTTTTTACTTCTGAAAGTGCCTTTTTTACTTCTGAAAGGGGCCTTTTCTCAGACCCAAATATGTCCGAAAATATCAGCCAAATAGCTCTTGGAATGGCTACAGATGCAAGGAACAGGGATGTAGCCACGACAGGCGGCACTTTTTTCTGCCGCCAAGCACAAAGAAAAAATCGAAAAAAAGCCGCCCAGCCGTATTTAAACCCCCTCGACTTCATCCTTCTCTGCACACAAACTCAGCGCTCGAAATTTACCACGGCAAACGACAAAGCCCTGATAAAAGACTACACAAAGCATGTCTGCCACGGCATTATTTATTTTTGTGTGCCGTAGTAGACCCTATCATCCAAATTTACGGCACTCCAATGTTAAAGGTTTAGATGTCGTTAATGGTGTCGTACGTTCGGTTTTACGATCAATTTTGAAGGACTGTTTAAATCTACGGTTAATCCTAGCCTATCCAGAATGTCAATGTTTCTTATTTTATTTCTTGCCTATGTTGATCATGAATTTGCTACGGCACGGTAGTAGGGCTAGGAGGACGATGAAAGCTTTCTCAACTTCTGTTTGACCTGATTGTCATTCAACCGTAATAATAATGTAATTTGTGAGACACAAATAAAACAAAACAGCGTGTTTTAATTATCAATATCTACCTGTTGTCATATTGCGTTGTACTCAAATAAAACACAAACACCGTTTTAAGAATAGGCCTATATAAAGTTGAATATATAAATAGAAATTGAATTGCACTGAAGCAAATAAGACAGCAAATGCTCTAACAATACACCAATAAGGATTGAATTTTCATAAAAGACCACGCCCCCTCCAAAAAATTTTTTCGCTCGCAAACGATTGTTTCCACCACTCACCGCAGCGACGTGCCCTCATTTTGCCGCCCCCCCCCCCTTTCCCAAATTCCTAGATTCGCCCCTGTAAACAATATCCATCGACAGGCTGTGTTATACAAAACTTACATTGTTAGTCTGTAGCCTGTGTCGACGTCAATTTGGAGATACGACGTTTTGGTTCTTACAGACCACGGGATTTTGAAAGATGTTTATGACAAATTGGCGTATATATAAGATACGACATTTTGGTTTGTAGAAAATTTCACGAATCAGAATACGATGTTTAGTCACATGTCTATAACTTGAGTTTTAACTGGATTACAACTACCACGAATACACCATTCGACGCGCCTCTAATATACGATTCTAACCATGTAAAAAACGTTTTTGGCGCCAAAATCGATATACGAGGTTATGATCGCCCACCGACGATATGTACAATTGTCTTAAAGGGTAAGTAAATTAGAAATATATTTGTTTTATCAATAGATTATTTTGTCAAAATTAATAATATTGTGATGTTTTAAACCATCATTGTGTATTTTTAATACAGTTTTATGAAAAAATATATGCGATCTTCTTTGAGCGGTATTTAGTAATTGACATAGGTAATAAACACAAAGACATAATAGCTTGTAAACGTTGAGAGAATCCTCAACGAAACGTCGCTTTAAATTAAAATAGCAATTGTGTTCCATATTATGTGTTTGTGTTTATTAATATATGCGATCTCAATTAAATACGTGAACAATTCCTAAAATGTTATATCAATAATTGAATTTTACCCTAAAATATAACTGTAAAGAGACTGGTGTTATATGTCTCGGTATACTTCACTTGAATCATTTTGAGACACACACTACATGTATATATAGGTACCACAGTGGTTTCTGTGGGATATATACCAGTACAAAAGTATAAAAGTCTCACAATATCTACACGTAGAACACCATTATGGAATTTAACACATTGACATGTATTGTATTACGACAAACTTAGATTTAAGTAATCAAATATAATCAATTTCTAAACATTTTAAAAAGGAGGGAAAGTTTAAATACAACGATGTGGGATTTTTAAAGTTTGACTTTATGAATCCATTTTTTAGAACTGTCAGGAATACGTATATTATACTAGAATAGTCTCAACATGGGTATAAATTCCAATTGATAATCAATATGAATATCTATGGAGAGGCTGCTTGACTTTAAATGAAGAGAAAGCTTTGTGGAATGTTATCTGTATCGTTTGCGACAAAGAAAATGCAGAGTTGTTGGAGGGTTGGATGGCTGAATGGTTAGCGTTCGCGCGCTGTATCATAAAGCCTGTCATTGAGTCAACGGCGTGGTTTAGAATCCCCGGTTGTACGTGACAAAGAGTAGGGTCGTCTGTCCAACCTCATGGATTTTCTTCAGGACCTCCGATTTCCTCCCACTGCTAGAGACCCCTACGCGAAAGCAAATTATTGAATGTAAAATTAAAACCATATGTTAGTCCAGAAATTACATAGTTTGTGTCGAGTTGACGTTAAACCCCACTTCTCTCTCCCTTTATATATTTATCTCTCTCTCTCTCTCTCTTTATATGTTTTGATTTGCAGTTGAACTATAATTTCAGAAGTTCACATTGTTCACCATGAACATTATCAGTATTAGACATAGCCTAGGAGGGATTTGGTTAATCGGCAATGTAAACCCACGACTGTATTGCTATCTTTATCATGAAATCGTATTTTCTAAATGGTCAGAATTATTTAAGTTTATTAACAACGATGTCCTAATATTAGATTAATTGTATAAAATCAATATAAATAGCGTGTTGATATTAATCAGAAACAGTCTTTGTATAATTGATAAATCTGATAAAATAAGTATAGTGTTAAGAGTATGTAGTACACATCGGACAATTTGTCTGAACAAAACAATTCTAAACAGTTACCGTGAATATACGTAAAACTGAAACGGTTGCCATGTGCTGTTTTGTTGTCTCTATATGTTTAAAATACAGATGTGACTACACCCTTTGATGTTAGCGTACCATTATTTCAAATAATATACGGGCAACTTGCCAATCGTACATTATCAATATATTAGACTCGAGTGACGTATTTCACTGTAAACGCACACGCGGAGTGTGTATTATAAGTTGTTTAATGCTCTCGAGCTTAAAACATTGCGTAATATATTGTAAAAACACTCGGACCTCAAGGTCCTTTTGTTGTTACAATATATTACTTAATGTAAGTGAGAGGGATATTTGGTCTCCCGTCCGATCAGGCAGGTTTCCCCCGAGTTCTTCGGTTTCTTCCTGCAGTAATGATTGAAATCATTCGCACGATGTGTGCCAAGGGCCAAATTGGAAAAAGGCCCCAGGCCTAATTTGCTACCCTTGTAAAATGACGCAATTATTATTATTAATGTCTCACTATCGACCATTAAACCACACATAACCGTGTAGATAATATGGGCATGGGGGTAATCTGGCCTCATAGCTCTGACAAGTACGGTGGCTGATTAAGGACACGCAATTTTTTTTTAAATATCTCGAGCGCTTGAGATACTAAGTCGAGCGCTCGAGATAGTTTAGTCGAGCGCTCGAGATAGTTTAGTCGAGCGCTCGAGATAATACAATCGACAACGTCTCAATCGATGTATTAAGCTGTATAATTTTATGCATTAGTCGATGATAAACTTTGCAGAATAAAGATTCATTTGTTCGTTTTTACTGCCCATCAAAAGCTGCAGCGAAGAAGCGGCCCCCATCCCTCCCCCACACACACTCCACTCAATGCTCATCACTACCTCTAAACATTTCCCGTTATATTTACACCCTTCCAAGTATATCGCAATCAATAACTCCTCTTGTGTGGAAGCAAGGTTTTTTTTTATTTCACGATATGTAGGAACTGATCATTGCCTAATTTCGGGGCCGGCGGAAGCAATTCTTGATTGTGGGAGGGGGGCGTCCATTCTAGGACCTTATAGGTGATGGTTCAGGGGTCGCAATCCCCCCCCCCCCTTTACTCCGTCGGGCCTGCATTTACCATGGCGCAAGTGGTGCGATCGTCGGGATTCTACGCCCCCCCCCCCTGACCTTCCGTTCCCCACAACTTGTTCTAGCTGGGGATTCACCGTCTCCACTTCCACGAACTCCCGAGATAATACAACCGAACACTTTTCAACTGATATTTTAGCCTGTATGCTGTTGTGCATTATTCCATGATAAACTTTCAGAATAAAGATTCATTGTTCGTTTTTACTGCCCATCAAAAGCTGCCGGGACGGAGCGGATACCCCCCCCCCCCCATGCTCATCATCACCACTAATTATTTTCCGTTATGTTACCCCCCCCCCCCCTTACCAAGTTGGGCGTATATTGTTATTGTACGAATCAATAATTGTATATATCGTGGTTACGGAGTTTTGCTAGGAGAGATTGGAATTTCCTCTGGTTTGACCCAAGCTTATTTATTTCATGATATGAAGGAACTGATCATTGCCTAATATACCCTGGCGCAAGTTGTGCGATCGTGTCGGGCTTGTACACCTACCCACCCCTCCACCATCGCCCCGCCCCTCTCCACACCTTGTTCTAGCTGGGTATGCATATTAAATTCAGAGTCCTTGCATGGGGAGAAAACCTAATGACATGGGGTAAAACCACAAGATTGAGAAGGAATATGTATCATCAAGTCACATACGCTCACAACAGGAACATCCAGAACTACAATCCCGAGGCAGCTGGCCAGATATAGCTTGAAGCGCGACATCTCCTCAATACTATCCCAGATTACACACACCTTAACTTGGAAGAGGATACCCCCACTCCATCCAAAAAATATCAGCACTAATACATATCTATCCCCTTCCAAGTTAATGAGATGCCCTATCAATCGTATGGTTTTACTCTTTCACCTTATTTTATTGCCACAGCAAGGACCCCGAATTTAATAAGATAAAGGTTTCCTGGATGGTGGAACAAGGTGTGGGGAACGGCGGGGCGGGGCTGGTGCGGAGTGGGAGTGGGAGTGGGGTACTAGTGAAGCCCGTCACGATCACCCCACTTGCGCCAAGGTAAATTAGGCAATGACCAGTTCCTACATATATTATTATGAAATAAATAACCTTGGATCAGACTTGAGCTTCTAACTAAAAGGAAATGTCAATCTCTCCTAGCAAAACTCTGTAACCTCCATATATACAATTATTGATTGCGAAGGGGGTAAATATAACGGGAAATGTTGAGGGGTAGTGATAAGCATGGGATGGAGTGTGTGTGGGTGTGTGGGTGGCGGGGGGGGGGGGGCTCCGTCACTATAGCTTTGGATGGGCTGTTAAAACGAACAAATGGATCTTTATTCTGCAAGTTTATTATTGAATAATGCACAAAATTATACAGCCTAAACATCGGTTGAGATGTGTTCGATTGTATTATCTCGAGCGCTCGACTTAATTATCCCGAGCGCTCGACTTAACTATCTCGAGCGCTCGACTTAAGTATCTCGAGCGCTCGACTTAATATCTCGAGCGCTCGAGATATTTTTTTTTTTTTGCGTGTCCTTAATCTGCCACCGTAGACAAGGTTGTCACATGGCATTTCTTTAAAATGTTATTTTAGAAAATTCTTAACATCCTCTAAACATGTGCTACACTAGATAAAATGTATAGAGATACGTTTCAATTAAATGTTTTCGGGGGGGGGGGGCAGACTATCAATGCATTTCATGAAACACTTACCTTGTAAACAAAATCTCTTCTGAACATTAAAATTTATTATTACTGTTAGGCTCGAGTCTGTAGTTAAAGGGAGAGAACTCCTGGTCTATCTTTATGAAATTCTTTCTCATCTGATCATTGCCACTAGGGGTAATATGGGACATGCAAATTTGGGTGACATTAACCATGGTTCATACTATGCCCTAACCATTAAAAAAAAAATTCCACATAATCTTAACAAATGTCTTGGGAATGATTTGTCGAATAAATTATAAGCCAAAATTATTCTTAGAAATTTCTTTTTTTTTTTATTTGGCCCCGGAGGAAAATAACAACTATATGGGGAAGGAGGGTAATATGGGGCATATGTTTTATATGTAGAATATTTCATGGGCATAATGAATCGATAAACTAAACCTATGGAAAATTTATCATTTTATTCTGGAAGCAGTATCAGAAAAAAAAACTGTTACATGCTGTCAGCTCATATTAGCCCACCCATTATTTTTCAAGAACTATTACAAAACATAAGCAGCCCACATTGTCCTTTTATCTTATAAATTGAAAGATGAGAACAGTAGCTTCATCTGGGAAGTTGATTTGTTTTAATAATATTCCACAGCAAACAGATATGTCCTATATTGACCGCTCCCCTCCCCGTTCGCCTTAATATGGTTTATTCTATAAAAAAGTTCGGTGATAGATCCCAACCAATGGCTAGGAATTTCATCAACAACCAAAAAGTGACTGACTCTCTGCGCAGTGGACGCTTACGTCTAGCCCCCGGATCCATTCACTCTTTTTTGAATTGTTTTTTTGTTTGTTTTGTTTGCTGTTTATGAGTATGATGTCTTGTCGTTATATTTGTCCTTTATGTAAATCATGTGGCGCAGTCCCCCTGCACTAACTATTAATGGAATATCGTCGCCCATTAAGCCCCCACCCCCACCCTCATGTATTTATCGGGTGATTAGTTCCAATTTTGGTATATAATATGAGAAGTATAGAGATATCCAATCTAAATAGACAAATACTTAAGTCCATGAAATCAACTCATGGAGCGTATACAGGACAGAAAGGCAATGGTTCGTTCCCCTAATTGACAGCCCGACGATTAGGGATATCTGCACGCGTGGGGTCTAAGGCTGCACGGGGAGATTGAGCGGTTGATGTACATGTTGATAAAGTTTATGAAGAGTTAGACATACAACACTTTCTGAGATAAAAAATCTCGGAAAAAGACGTGGGCAGTGGATAATCCGATAATTTAATTATGATTTGATATTTGTAATAAATAATGAGCGATTACAGATAACATTGTCTTGTGTATGCAATGAATTCTCATATGCACCGAGAGAGGTAAGTCATGTGACACAAACATGACCTCCTTTGGTCGATATTTTAAAGCTGGAGTAATCGTTGACAATTACAATGTTTTGGGAAGGAATTGAAGCAAAATTATAATAAACTAATTACAGTTTGAATATGTTTTTAGTACCAAATATATCCTCAAATCACCCAGTTTTGTACACGGCAATGTATCTTTAAGGACCATGTGTTCGATCTATTACTTATAATGAACAAGTTCCAGTTTAGGCCTTCGGCTACCCCCCCCCCCCCCCCGTCACCCCAACAGTAGTTTACACACGATTATAACGAAAGATAATTAAATCTTAACATTTTAAAAATAAAACCAAATAATAATAAGCCTTTATGTAAAATTTGAGAAACATAAAAGTTGTAAAATAACATTATTTTTTAATATCCGTCCCGCAATCATCCATTCAAGTGGTTCTATAACAATGGTGATATTATTTTACATAATTAACCAAAGCATTAGGCCTTACTGAGGTCCAAACTTCAAAGATTCGAGTATGCTAAATATTACAATATATCAGGCGCGGATCCAGGATTTTTTGCCGGGTGGGGTCTAGGTTTGATAATTGCTTAACTAATTGTACCGCTGCCAGCGCCTAAGGCGCTCAAGCAATTAACGGGGAGTTTGGGGGCCCTCCCCCCGAAAAATTTGGCAAATTAAATTCAATTTGGTGGATTCTGACGTATTTCCGGAAGGTACATTCCAAAATTACGGGACTTGAAAAACGAGGCTAGACGGTGACGCATATTCTTATCTGGAGACATAAAAAATGGTGTTAGGCCTACGTCTCACGCAGCAATTGTTTTAAATGCGGTATAAAAAAAAGTCCTACGAATAACGACCTGTCAGAAGTATTTTACTTGCATTCCATCGCTGTAGTGTAGGCCTACCTTCCACTGTTTTGCGGTGAGGGCATATTCCAAGTTCACCTAATAAGACATTCTCTTCAGGTATAACAATAAAACATAAGCGGTGAGTATGTTATGTATCAATTTTTAAAAAAAAATCGGATATATTCCGCTAGCATATTTTTTTTATTTTTTAAAAATCTGATAAAATATATGACCAGGTTTTTTTTCCTTATCAACGCTCCCGATATATAAAAAAAAAGGAAACTCAACAATAATCAACGCCAACAGGCGAACAGTCAACAGCGTTAATAAAACTTATATTTTCATACAGTACGGTATTACAAAATTTCTGTCGTCAATAGGCGATTTGCCGTTGGGTTAATTCGTCTCGACGGCGATTTATGCTGTCGGCGTTTTTGGCTAATTGCCTGAGCTGTTTGTGACTATTTGGGTGTTTTTTGCCAACAATGGATTGAATGAATGAAATGGGGTTTAACGTCCTGATATAATTGAAGCATCTCTGTTTTCTTCTGTCTTGGTATTATATATATATTTGTCTTCATCAAAACTATGTTGGTGTTACTCAAATAAAGAAAAGGGGAACGCCGAGGAATGCAGACTTAGCATTTAATATCAATAGCTCATGGCGTAAACTTGAGCTGAGTTAATGAATAGGATCTAAAATCTAGAACGCATTTCTTTGTCCGCTGTTGTTATCAACCACCAAAAAATCTCATGCCGACAAAGACTTATATATGGGAATGTAATGGTTGGTATCATTTTGAAAAGGAAGGGTGTCGTGCTGTAAAAGATAATTATCAACAAGAAAATAAAATATATAAACGATTTTAAGCAATTTCGCCTGTGTGTTGTTATATGCCCCAGCGACTCGTATATCCCAGTACTGAGAAATTTCAGAAGGGAAAACATTGTAAATATGTAAAAGTATTTTTATTCAAATTAAGAAGGACTGTTTATAAACCAAAAGTAATCAACTTTATTCGATTTCACTGTACCAGTGGACGCCTTCCTGAGAATGGATGCCCATGGCATTTAAAAAACAATTACAACAATAAGTTTGGAATAACAACACGAGCATTTGTTCAATATACATCATGAGAATACATAATAAAAATAGATTTTTGGATTAGAACAACAAATTCTTAAGCTTATATAAAACAAACAAACAAAATAAATTCGAATTAGAAAATTAAAAATTAAAACAAAAACTAACAAGTTATACTTTGAAAACAATCTTAAAAAGTAAATAAACATAACTATGGAAGCCTATAACTACCATTCATAATTTCTACTTTTCGCCCCTTCAAACCACGAAAGTCGAAAATAAGAAATTAGGAAAAAATGTTAGGCGCCAGGACGGTATACACACCAAAATCAAATTGAAAATAGGAAATTAAGAAATAACACACCACATTTTGGCTTGTATACCGTCTTGTCGACTTTCGACTTGGTCATATTTTTGTAAACACGAAAGTCGAAAATAGGAAATTGGGAAAAAAACGACTCATTTCTTAATTTCCTATTTTCCACTTTTCGACTTTCGTCTCGGAAGTTCTTGTAGTCTCTGCCTCCCATGACTCATTTGAATACGCACATCACCCGTTAACAAAAATGTCTGTGTGATAGATTTAACACTATATATACATATTGTTGCTAGCTGTTTTAAATACAACTTAAATATAAACTATGTCTTCGGCTATTACGCAGCTAGTTTTTTGTAAGCGAAGACCCGAAGTTTACCAATTGAATAAAATAAAAAGTGGAATAAGGGCACAACAACTAAGCCTACAAGAAAAACGACACCCGTTGACAGGCCTGGGTTATTCCAGTCAAGAATATCATAGATCACCCGGCTGTGGTCACCAGCCCAATAAATTGCACTGAATATAGTATATATCAGCAAATACGCAAACGGATAAATAAAATGAAGGATTCTAAATGGCACTGCCGTGACAAAATGTTCTATAAATACTATTAGAGAATTTAGGACATGAAGTTGGATATTATAACTCCCTATAGGACCACCTGAAGATAGTCCGGGATATATACTTGTCCAGAATATGACGGTGACAACTAGAGCTCCAGTTGAAACAACATTAAACATTATCCATACAATAATTCGGGCAATATATAAGTGTACTTTTGACGAAACTTGAAAACTCATATCGTCGTCGTCTCTGAAGAAATTATTATGGACATCTTGCTCGATTCTTCTGAAAATTGAGTCTCCCTGTCGCCATTTGTAAATATGGTACACCACTGCCGCTACTAAATGTGTGATCAGATATATAGTGAGAACGGTGTAGGTCCAGTTAGTTAAAAAGACGCCCCAACCTAATTTCCCTCCTGCATCTATACCACCATTTCTGGTGACTATTAGCCATGACATAGTATATAGTGCAAGAAATAAACGATACAATATGTAGACAATCGGTGGTAATCGGAACTGTAAAACAAAAAGAAAAGTATCCAGTTTGAGATTCGATATCTTAAATACATAATAAGTGATTGCAAAATGTGCCACGATACAACGCGGACGTGCTAACCATTCGGCCACCCACCTTCGCGATTGCGAAATGTATTCAGGTATCGAAATAAAACATTATTGCCAAGAACAATACAACTTACTAGATACGGTATGCGATGAATGGATATTCAGGATCCCAAAGTGTACGTGCGTTCCTGGGATGGAAATGAAATGAAATGAAATGGCAGGCTCAGACGGACATGGATACGCCATAGTGTGCTATGAGGGAAATTAAGCCAGGGCAGCGGGGCTACGGCCTACTTTTATATCGAATTCCAACCGCCAGGGGATCTTTTACGTGCATGCTAATGTGTACACGGGACCTCGGTTTTCCGTGCCACCCGAACTACTAAACAAATCTCCTGTCAGGCCCTCCGTCATGCATCAGTGACAAGGGTCGGGATTAGCGCTAGCCTGTTTACATATCATGACCATTGACCAAACTTAAAGTTGGACTTCTCAAATAGATCTTACCCACTATTACTTCAAAACATCTTTTAGATCAAGGTACGACCCCCTTTGTGTAAAACCGACATGTTTAGTTACATTTTTAACTCACCTGAAAGGTATAAAATCTACCATCATCTACATTTCCGAATCCAAATTTCCTTAACCTGAACTCCTCTCTTAAAACATGTAAGATCGTCCCGCAATTCATGTTTGGTGTAACCTTTCTTTGGTCAATGAAATGTGAAAATGAAAAAATAACTATATTTAGCACACCGTCACACTGGCGTATTAATGTAGGTTAAAATTAAAGGCTTCGGTTAGACAACATGTCCTTTTATCATAGCTATAGATCAGTATCTTTCTTGCGAAACGTTTTAGGGAGTGGTTGGAATACAGCTAGCCTATATATCACTATCTTGTTTTCTTCTTGCGAAACATTATAGGATTAGATGGGGTTGTTTAAGGTCGTGTATTTAATGTGTTGTTTGTTACTTCCAAGCAAGCCCAGATGACTACCCAAGATCATTCCGAGATGTATTAGTATCTGACTGGACTGCTTGGTGCGGGGGCTGCGAGGATAATATTAAGAATGATGTTATAGCATACTTAAAACAAACATTCATGATTACAAGAATCTACGCGGCGTGGAAGTGCTCCTTTAAACACCCCGTTATCAACGTCCATAACGAATATTCAGTGGAGGTATGTACGACAATCCCCAAAATGAATGAATGAAATGAGGTTTAACGTCCTACTATTATTCACCTAACCTGGGCTAATGGAAGACGGGCAATCCCCATAAAGGAACACAGCACTAAATTTTGCACTGTTGTAGGTATACTAATATTAATTAATCTAGCGTATTGTTTATTTGTTTGTTTTAAATCTATAAATATTGTTATTATATAATCATGTCTTTCATTGCTATACATTTCCATTGAATATGAGGAAATCGAAGACCAATTAAGAAATACTCCCCCCCCCCCTGCCCCCGTCAAAAAATGTTTTTTCTGAACTATTTTACATATGAATTAAAAGGTTAAAAATGTAAATATGACAATGAATTGTCATCTTTTTCTTCCTCCGTCACCAATATTCTTCAGTCCTGCCGACAGCAGAATATTTGCCCTAACATATTTTCTCATGTGGACGACTGGACGTATAATTATTATGTCGGCCCTGTTTATCCGTCAAATACGAACAATAAAACTACTTTTCTTGGCAAATCCTCCTTCCAAAAGTATGTCATGGCAAAATTATCTATTAGGACAACGTGTGATGTAGGGGGTCGTGCATGAGCCAAGTCATGCTTTGTCTTTTCAGAACACTTGATAAAACTTGCCACGGGATTCATCGGAGCTGATTTCATACTTAATCATTGTGACAGGTCACTTAGCTAACAGTTTATTTGTAAGAAATATTTTATGTCTTATAAAGGAACTTTTTAGACAACATGCCATTTTATTATTTGTGCATTTGATTAAATTGTTTGTTCGGTAGTTGAACTTTATTCATCTATAATTTCATATGTTCATATTGTTAGATATCCAGTCTAAATAGACAAATACTTGATGACCTGGCGCCTGGTACGTTCGGGCATTTTTATGCGCGAACTCTTAGTTTTCTTTTACTGGCACGCGCGCGGGGACTATTTCTGTTTCTGTTTCAAGTATGGGCGAATCTGATATTTCGTGCGGAGGTAGATCAGTGTTAACAGTCTGTGAACCTATAAAATTTGCCACTGTACCTGTGTATCGCTAATAATAAACCGAATGTGTGAAGAAAGTTGATGTATAATAGTCAAAAAATTTTCAGTACAAACTGAGATGATTCACGCTCGATTTGTAACCAAGCAAACCCATGGGATTATTTTCTTGCGGATTTATTGACCTTTGTTGACCTTCTAAGAACTTATCGATACCTATATTCTTACACCGAGTGAAATTATCTAGTCTAGGTGAAAAGAATCATGATCATCTGGTATAAAATAACTTTTGTATTGTTGGAACGGAAAACAGTGTTTCTAAAAACAAACTAACCTGCCGCACATGAAAAAATCATTATACTAATAATACAAGTCGAGACCTCTTTTTGCGGCGCAGGCTTACTGAGTAGTAAACAGTCCATAGACAATAATATAGGAAGCCTAATAGTGACGAGTGTAGTTTTCAGTCGAGATTACTTGCTTTCAGTTTACTCTGTTTTTGCGATAACCAATTATGTCAGAAATACCATACTGACATTCGGGTTTTTATACGCCCACAAAGAAATGTTGTCGTATATTGCCGTCGCCCCCGTCCGTCCGTCCGTCCGTCCATCGTCCACAATTTCTTGTGAACGCTCTAGGGGCTAAAATTAATATCCGATTGACTTTAAATTTATTCACAGTGTTTAAGATCATGAGAGGAAGGCCCCTATTGATTTTCAGCGATTTCCGATAATTGCTGTCAGAGTTATGGCCCTTGATCACTTCAAAAAATCTTGTGAACGCACTAGAGGCTAAAGTTAATATCCGATTGACTTTAAATTTATACATAGCGTTTAAGGTCATCAGAGGAAGTCCCCTATTAATTTTCAGCGATATCCGATAATTGCATCCAGAGTTATGGCCCTTGATCACCTTGAAAAATCTTGTGAACGCTCTAGAGGCTTAAGTTAATATCTGATTGAATTAAGATTTATACACAGTGTTTAAGGCCATGAGACAAAGAAGCCTGGGGTTTTCACCAATATCCGATAATAACTGCCAGAGTTATGTCCCTTGATCACTTTGAAAAATCTTGTGAACGCTATAGAGGCTGAAGGTAATATTCGATTGACTTTAAATTTATACACAGTGTTTAGGGTTATGAGACGAAGAAGCCTATTGATTTTCAGCAATTTCTGAGTATTACTGCCAGAGCTATGGCCCTTGATCACTTAAAAAAATCTTGTGGATACTCTTGAGGCCAAAGTTAATATCCGGTTGACTTTAAATTTATACACGGTGTTTAATGTTATGAGAAGAAGAGCCCTATTGATTTTCAGCGATTTCCAATAATTACTGTCAGAGTTATGGCCCTTGATCACTTCAAAAATTCTTGTGGACACTATAGAAGCTAAAGTTTACATACGATTCACTTTAGATTGAAACAAAGAGTTTAAGGTCTTGAGACGGACAATGAATTTTGATAACTTGAACAGCTACATCCATGATATTAAATGTTTAGTATACTAAAGGTTCGCATGGAGTAGAACTTTATCAAGCCAAACAAATTCTAATGATTTTCTGATAATTACTTTTTAAGTATTAAAATGAGTTGTTACTCTTAATCAGATTTTAGTGTATTATAAATGTTTCATTATCGAAAAAATTAAAAAATGCGACAACTCTTGTTGACTGCCCGGACGATTTAGCTGCTGTGGGCGTATGTTTCGTTGCCTGGCAACCTATCTTTGTTCTTCCAGTGCTCTTACAATTTTAACATTGAAAAGGTCTATTGTAAACCTGTAAAGGCAGAATTCTCTGGAGATAATTAATGTAACACAACTTTTATACCTACATCTTTATTGTTTTGTTTGTTAGTATCTAAATATATAGTAAATATGGGGACCTAGGGGTCTGTCAATTCATGTTAATTATTATTTTGGTCACACTATTTCACTTTAAGTTTAAAGTCACCAAATTTGTATGGTTAGGATCAAATAAAGGTAATGGGGTTTAGATTCTCGTAAAATGTGATATGGGGGAGGTTTTGCCTGGGCATCGGCACTACAGCCTACTCTTAAAATGACTATCAACTGCAACGGAATATTTAACGTGTATGCCAAGGTGTACACAGGACCCAAGCAACTCTTCCCATCCAAATGACTAGGCATCTGTCTTGCCAGGTCCTTTGCCTTGCGTCACTTACAGGAGGAGACCGTCAATAATATATGCTACCATTAAAAATATTTATTATCTCTATCCGTTACATAAATTTTTTCTCTGTTTATTACTTCGATACAGATCTTTTAAATTAGGATTAAGTTTAAAATTACCATATATATAAGATTGACGTTTACATTATAGTTTGTCGTAAATTTAGTCATAGGCATTGATACTAAATTTTCGAATCTTAACTGACTGAATAGTTTATGTTGTGATATCAAATATTATTCACCTCCATCAAAAGTGAGTTAACATGTAACAGTCAATAAAAAACGTCTAAATACGGCACCCCCTGATATACGGTACACATTGTATAGACCTATTGCACGTTCATGGCATGTCAAAGGTTAATCGGGGATAGATGATAAAACACCAATCGAAGCGTCTATAAATCAAAACACGGTTGATTCAACACGACTTCATTGCTTATTGAATACGTCGTTAACCCCAAATAACCTTTCACACGTCCAATCACAATATCGTGTAATAGGTGTATTAATGTGAATTTTAGGCTTAACCCCGCAAACAATGCCAAAATAGTGTTTTCACTGCTTACAGAAAACTGAAATTTAAAATGACCCTCCCACACTCTTTCTTTCGAGCTGGCGCCCGGTCTGCGCAGCCTCATGACTGGCACATACTGTCAACATTGTATATATTTCCGTTTCCGCCCTCCCCCCCAAAATATATATTTCACGGCTACGCTGCGACGGCACCAGCATACCCAGTTGTTGACACCCATTACATCACTCCTGTCTAACAAATCATAAAGCTGTGGTGTTACGGTGGCGGCACAGTATTTCACCGTAACACCACAGCCACTTTAACCATTCATAATACATCTAACTATCCCTTTACAGTACTTCACTCCCTACACATTTCCCCTCGTCCTACTTTCCCAAACGTCCACAACACATCTCATACACCCAGCTCACTCAATAACCCTTGTACCACGTCTACTGGATTCCATGAAATCAACTCATGTAGCGTATACAAGACAGCCCGACGATTAGGGATATTTGCACGCGTCGGGCCAAAGGCTGCACGAGGATGTACATGTTGATAAAGTTTATGAAGAGTTAGACATACAACACTTTCTGAGATAAAAATCTCGGAAAAAGACGTGGGCAGTGGATAATCCGATAATTTAATTATGATTCGATATTTGTAATAAATAATGAGCGATTACAGATAACACTGTCTTGTGTATGCAATGAATTCTCATATGTACCGAGAGAGGTTAGTCACGTGACACAAACATGACCTCCTTTGGTCGATATTTTAAAACTGGGGTAATCGTTGGCAATTACAATGTTTTGGGAAGGAATTGAAGCAAAATTATAATAAACTAATTACAGTTTGAATATGTTTTTAGTACCAAATATATCCTCAAATCACCCAGTTTGTACACGGGAATGTATCTTTAAGGACCATGTGTTTGTTCTTTCACTTATAATGAGCAAGTTCCAGCTTAGGCCTTCGGCTACCCCCCCCCCCCATCCAAACAGTAGTTTACACACGATTTTAACGAAAGATAATTAAATCTTTACATTTTAATAAAATAAAACCAAATAATAATTAGCCTTTAGGTAAAACTTGAGAAACATAAAAGTTGTAAAATAACATTATTTTTTAATATCCGTCCCGCCATCATCCATTCAAGTGGTTCTATAACAATGGTGATATTATTTTACATAATTAACCAAAGCATTAGGCCTTTCTGAGTTCCAAACTTCAAAAACTCCAGTATGCTAAATATAACAATATAATTGAGGCATCTCTGTTTTCTTCTGTCTTGGTATTGTCTTATATTTGTCTTCGTCAAAACTATTTTTGTGTTACTCAAATAAAGAAAAGGGAAACGCGCAGGAAAGCAGACTTAGCATTCAATATCAATATCCCATGGCGTTAACTTGAGCTGAGTTAATGGAGAAGATCTAAAATCTAGAAGGCATTTCTTTGTCCGCTGTTGTTAGCAACCACCAAACAATATCATACCGACAAAGACTTATATATGGGAATGTAATGGTTGGTATCATTTTGAAAAGGAAGGCTGTCGTGCTGTAAAAGATAATTATCAACAAGAAAATAAAATATATAAACGATTTTAAGCAATTTCGTTTGGGTGTTATATGCCCCAGAGACTCGTATATCCCAGTACTGAGAAATGTCAGAAAGGAAAACATTGTAAATATGTTAAAGTATTTTTATTCAAACTAAGGAGGACTGTTTATAAACCAAAAGTAATAAACTTAAAGGGGCAATCCTGAATTAAACAAAGGCTCGAAAATAAAAGTCTGAGAATGTATGAACATAAAACGCCAAAATATAGGGAAATGGTGTATTTACCTTGTCTCAAAATTTCAACTCTATACTTTGAGTCGTTAGGACGTGAACGCCAAAACTGCTTATCCGGAGATGTAACCCTTTTAAGATTTCGGGTCAATTGTTTCGTTGGGTGACCTTATAACCTATTACGGTTACTTGAGAGGATTATGCAGTTAATAACCCATGTGCCGTACGTGGTAGAGAAAGACAAATTTCAACTACATATAATTTTTATAAAAAAAACGGTTTGGTTAAATCCAGATACCACAAAATACACCTTTGGGTACCGGTCTCAAATTCCAGATGAAGACTGGCGGATTTAAGTCAGTATCATAAATACTGAAGTAGTTGTTCGGCCCTTGACTCGAATATTTTAAGTGATTTAACACAAAATTAAGCAGTTTTATTCCCAAAACAAACATCGGGATTAGCCCTTTCATTGGGGTCCACTCTACCAGTGGACACCTTCCTGAGAATGGATGCCCATGGCATTTAAAAACAATTACAACAATAAGTTTGGAATAACAACATGAGCATTTGTTAAATATACATCATGAGAATATATAATAAAAATAGGTTTTTTGATTAGAAACAACAAATTCTTAAGCTTATATAAAACAAACAAACAAAATAAATTCGAATTAGAAAATTAAAATTAAAACAAATACTAACAAGTTATACTTTGAAAACAAACTTAATAAGTAAATAGCTACATGTAAACATAACTATGGAAGCCTATAACTACCATTCATAATTTCTACTTTTCGCCCCTTCAAAACACGAAAGTCGAAAATAAGTAGGTTATCTTGGTTATGATGTTTTATAAATAATACCCATTAGGGTATTCCATTTGTGATCAATCTAATTAAAATACAGGTCTATATTTCGTTTCGTTTTTTATACTTTCGCTGGCCTACACTACATGTAGTAAAGACAAGTATAGACGAGATTTTTTTAACTTTAAAAACGAAACGAAATTGGATCTGTGATTTAATCAGATTGATTTGTGATAGCAGTTATTTGCTAATTGACCTTTGTTAGTGTTGCTAGCTGTTTTAAAAAGGCCCTACAACTTAAGTATAAAACTATAGCCTTTATTACATTTATTCTAAAAGTGTTTGTACATAAAGTCTTCGGCTATTACACAGCTACTTTTTTGTAAGCGAAGACCCGAAGTTTACAAATTGAATAAAATAAAAAGTGGAATAAGGGAACAACAATTAACCCTACAAGAAAAACGACACCCGTTGTCTGACCTGGTGAATTCCAGTCAAGAATACTATAGATCACCCTGCTGTGGTCACCAGTCCAATAAATTGCACTGAATATAGTATATAGCAGCAAATACGCAAACGGATAAATGAAATGAAGGATTCTATATGGCACTGCCGTGACAAAATGTTCTATAAATACTATTAGAGAATTTAGGACATGAAGTTGGATATTATAATTCCCTATAGGACCACCTGAAGATAGTCCGGGATATATACTTGTCCAGAATATGACGGTGACAACTAGAGCTCCAGTTGAAACAACATTAAACATTATCCATACAATAATTCGGGCAATATATAAGTGTACTTTTGACGAAACTTGAAAACTCATATCGTCGTCGTCTCTGAAGAAATCATTATGGACATCTTGCTCGGTTCTTCTGAAAATTGATGCTCCCTGTCGCCATTTGTAAATATGGTACACCACTGCCGCTACTAAATGTGTGATCAGATATATAGTGAGAACGGTGTAGGTCCAGTTAGTTAAAAAGACGCCCCAACCTAATTTCCCTCCTGCATCTATACCACCATTTCTTGTGACTATTAGCCATGACATAGTATATAGTGCAAGAAATAAACGATACAATATGTAGACAATCGGTGGTAATCGGAACTGTAAAACAAAAAGAAAAGTATCCAGTTTGAGATTCGGTATCTTAAATACATAATAAGTGATTGCAAAATGTGCCACGATACAACGCGCACGTGCTAACCATTCGGCCACCCACCCTCGTGATTGCAAAATGTATTCAGGTATCGAAAGAGAGAAATTGGGTTTAACTTCCACTCAACACAATTAGGTCATTTCGGGACTAACATATGGTTTTAATTTTATTTCAATAATTCGCTTGCGCCCGGAGGAAACCCAGAAGGTTGAGAAGACGCCCCTATCTCCATGCCACATACGCTCACACCAGGGCTCGAAACCACAGGTGGCCAAGTGGATAATGTGCTGGTTCGCTAGCCTGGAGGTCGGGTGTTCGACCCTGCAATGGCCGAGAAAGTTCATCTCGATTTTCCGGCGTGATTTCCTCTTGTCAGTGATGAAGAAGGAGTGCCTGACAAGGAAAGCTGCCTAGTCGTTCGGATGGTACGAAAAACCGAGGTCCCTTGTACACATTGGCGTGCACGTAAAAGAACCATTGGCAGTTGGAATTCAGTTGCTGCCCGGGCAAAATTGCCCTCATAGCACACTGTATGGCGTATGCCCGTCTCCAATTAGCCCAGGTTAGGTGCTTAAGCGTAGGACGTTAAACCCCATTTAATTCATTCATTCATTCGAAACCACAGCCGCAAGCCAGAGGTGGCCGGCTTCCTTGGATGGAAATGAAATGAAATGAAATGGCAGGCTAATGAAGATGGACATGGATACGCCATACAGTGTGCTTTGAGGGAAATTTTGCCAGTGCAGCGTGGCTAGGGCCTACTTTTATATCGAATTCCAACTGCAGGTGGATCTTTTACGTGCAGGCTAATGTGTACACGGGACCTCGGTTTTCCGTACCATCCGAACGACTAAACAGACGCCCTCCGTCATGCATTAGTGACAAGGGTCGGGATTAGCGCTAGCCTGTTTTCATATCATGACCATTGACAAAACTTAAAGGGACTGTCCCAAATAGAACAGAGCACCAAAAACAAAAGTCCGAGCACGTATGAAATTTAAACGCCAAACTATAGAAGACTTGTGTATATACTCTGACTCAAAATTTCATCTCAAAATATTATAATGAGTCGTCGTTTGGACGTGAGCGTTAAAACAGCTTATCTGGACTCGTAACCCTTTAAATATTTCGGGTCAATTCCTTCGTTGGATGACCCGATAATCGATTCCGTTCCTTTAGAGGTCTACACGGTGAATGTTACATGTGCTGTTCTTGATAACAAAAGGTAAATTTCACCGACACATTATTTTTATAAAATAAAACTCTGGTTTTATCAAATCACCGCATAATACAGTTTGGGACACCGGAGAAGACTGTGGGTTTAAGTTGATTGAAAACGTATCACATATATTGAGTTAGTTGCTCGGCCCTAAGGTAGGGGATCTTAATGGATTTTAACACAAAACTCAAGAGTTTTATTCTCAAAAATATTATCGGAATTGACCCTTTAAAGTCGGACTTCTCAAATAAATCTAACCCACTATTACTTCAAAACATCTTTTAGCTCAAGGTACCGCCCCCTTTGTGTAAAACCGACATGTTTAGTTACATTTTTAACTCACCTGAAAGGTATAAAATCTACCATCATCTACATTTCCGAATCCAAATTTCCTTAACCTGAACTCCTCTCTTAAAACATGTAATATCGTCCCACAAGTCATGTTTGGCGTAACCTTTCTTTAGTCAATGAAATGTGAAAACGAAAAACTAACTATATATAGCACACCGTCACACTGGCGTATGTAGGTTAAAATCAAAGGTTGCGGTTAGATAACATGTCCTTTTATCATAGCTTAAGATCAGTATCTTTCTTGCGAAACGTTTTAGGGAGTGGTTGGAATACAGCTAGCCTATATATCACTATCTTGTTTTCTTCTTGCGAAACATTATAGGATTAGATGGGATTGTTAAGTTCGTGTATTTAATGTGTTGTTTGTTACTTCCAAGCAAGCCCAGATGACTACCCAAGATCATTCCGAGATGTATTGGTATCCGGACCATAGGCGTACGAGCCAGTGGGGCAGGGGTACCTGCCCTCCTAACTTTCGGGCAAGATGATTTTTCGGGCAGACGGGTAAAGGGAATTCCAAATTGAAGCAATGATTCAACAGAGGGGCGTTTCCAACCAGAACCCCTTGTGTTCTCTTGCTGATACATGATTGGAGGAGGTGCAGGGCATCGTCTTTAATTCCAAAGTCCGTTTAAAATCGGTCTAACAGAATATGGTGATCCACTGTTTCGAATGAATGAAATGGGGTTTAACGTCCTACGCTTAAGCACCTAACCTGGGCCAATTGAAGACGGATCCACTGTTTCGAAGGCAGTTTCGAAGGCAGCTGATTGGTCTTACAGTATCAGTTTTGATTATCCATAGGTGTGTGAATATCATTATGAACTCTTGTCTTTCTGTGTGCACTCTGAAAAGATTCTACTTGACCTCATGTGATGATACCTCTTTTATTAGAAATAACACGTCCCAGGACTTGGGATACAAAACTTAAATTTGACAGTTGTAAAGTTACCAATCTTTGTTTCAAATTTAATGTTGGTTATTGGGATCGGGAGAGAACGAACCATAAAATTCCCTTTTCAATGACCTTCTGTTCCGGAGTTAACCACAAACCGGCCTGTAGACACGCCCCATCCAAAACCTAATTAGCCCCCCCCCCCCCATCCAATGTTTTGCCAACAATAATTATTTCTTAGGAGTGTTCGTAGCTGGCCAAAATTATGTAGCGCCCCCCCCCCCCTTTTTCATAAGCTGGCTACAGGCCAAACCCTAACAACACCGCGATCGATTTCGCCTGCTCTCCTTCCATGTCTTACAAAATGTAGGTGTACCTTGCATGGTAACCGCTTGTTATTCCATAAAGTTTAATAGTCATCTTCCTATTAGTGCTAAATTATTAAACAAAGCATGTACCGGAAAATAAATGAAAAAATATCTTTATTCTGCATAACATCATAAGACACATTGACAAGATTCTATATCACATTGACAAAGTTCTATACCGTGAACAAGACCAATAACTTCTGTCATTAGAGTGTTAACAAGATTCTACAAATTGTTCAAAGGCAATAACTCTGGAATTTATTATCAGAAATCCGAGAATTTTAATATGATTCTGTATCTGACTTACGTAAACAACATAAATGATAAATGTAGTCTATAGAGTGTTCACACGAAATTGATGGAGTTTAAAGTCCAGTCCACTGACACAACAAACATATGGTTTAAATTTATTCAATAATTCGCTTGCGGGTAGGGGTCTTTGGCAGTAGGAGGAAACCAAAAAATGCAAAGAAAACCCACGAGGTTGGAGTGGGTGACAGACTTACATGGGCGATGTGAAGATATATATAAGCACATTTTTAATGTAAGTGTATATAAATAGAAAAAAAAAAACAAATACAAAATATTTATATAACAATTTTGATACAAAACCGCACAACACTGGGACTGTTAAGAAATAAAAGATCCCAGTTTAAAATTTTCAATAACATATTTTTTATCGGGCAATTAAATCATAACATAATAAATTAATGTCTTTTGCATATCAGAGGCACGTCTACGTCGTCTACATAAATAATTCATAACAAATTGGTTGATATTACAAAATAGGACTTGCAATATTCTAACCCATAATAATAATTTAATCTTTTTTAAAATAGTATAACAGAATATACAATAGACTAGACTTGCACTTCTAACCCTTTTATAATAATTTAATTATTTTTAAAATGAATTAGTATAACAGAATATACAATAGACTAAAGTTAATTAGTTATGCTTGAATGTGTAAATCATCTTAATAAAGCTGTGGATATTTAATCTTTTAATAACATAAAATTCATATTATAATAATTTAATTATTTTTAAAATGAATTAGTATAACAGAATATACAATAGACTAAAGTTAATTAGATATGCTTGAATGTGTAAATCATCTTAATAAAGCTGTGGATATTTAATCTTTTAATAACATAAAATTCATATTTAATATTTGATTACCCATGTGTATAATAAATACATTAGGGTATTCCATTTGTGATCAATCTAATTAAAATACAGGTCTATATTTCGTTTCGTTTTTTATACTTTCGCTGGCCTACACTACGTGTAGTAAAGACAAGTATAGACGAGATTTTTTTAACTTTAAAAACGAAACGAAATTGGATCTGTGATTTAATCAGATTGATTTGTGATAGCAGTTATTTGCTAATTGACCTTTGTTAGCTAATTGACATTTATTCTAAAGTGTTTGTACATAAAGTCTTCGGCTATTACATAGCTACTTTTTTGTAAGCGAAGACTCGAAGTGTACAAATTGGATAAAATAAAAAGTGGAATAAGGGAACAACAATTAACCCTACAAGAAAAACGACACCCGTTGACAGGCCTGGGTTATTCCAGTCAAGAATATCATAGATCACCCGGCTGTGGTCACCAGCCCAATAAAATGCACTGAATATAGTATATATCAGCAAATACGCAAACGGATAAATAAAATGAAGGATTCTAAATGGCACTGCCGTGACAAAATGTTCTATAAATACTATTAGAGAATTTAGGACATGAAGTTGGATATTATAACTCCCTATAGGACCACCTGAAGATAGTCCGGGATATATACTTGTCCAGAATATGACGGTGACAACTAGAGCTCCAGTTGAAACAACATTAAACATTATCCATACAATAATTCGGGCAATATATAAGTGTACTTTTGACGAAACTTGAAAACTCATATCATCGTCGTCTCTGAAGAAATCATTATGGACATCTTGCTCGGTTCTTCTGAAAATTGATGCCCCCTTTCGCCATTTGTAAATATGGTACACCACTGCCGCTACTAAATGTGTGATCAGATATATAGTGAGAACGGTGTAGGTCCAGTTAGTTAAAAAGACGCCCCAACCTAATTTCCCTCCTGCATCTATACCACCATTTCTTGTGACTATTAGCCATGACATAGTATATAGTGCAAGAAATAAACGATACAATATGTAGACAATCGGTGGTAATCGGAACAGTAAAACAAAAAGAAAAGTATCCAGTTTGAGATTCGATATCTTAAATACATAATAAGTGATTGTAAAATGTACCACGATACAACGCGCACGTGCTAACCATTCGGCCATCCACGAAACATTATAGGATTAGATGGGATTGTTAAGTTCGTGTATTTAATGTGTTGTTTGTTACTTCCAAGCAAGCCCCGATGACTACCCAAGATCATTCCGAGATGTATTGGTATCTGGACCATAGGCGTACGAGCCAGGGGGGGGGGGGGCAGCAAAGTGCCCGAAATCTTATAAAACACTAATTTTACCGGCTGAAATAGCAGTAAAACGCGTTTGTGGCCGTCAAATAATTCAAAATTTTCTTGGGAATCCATACAAGGTCAGCTCCACTTCTTCGCCTCTCAATGAAAACCGGATTTGTACTGAGTTGACTATGGATTAAAACATCTGGAGCTACTCTACTTTGTGCGACATTTTTCGAGCATCGATTATTATTTGTGAATGCAGATGCAACAGTCTGATTAGGTGGTTGGAATTCAGAGTGGGTTAAAAAAAACGTTGGATACTTTTGGAGCTGCTTACACGGGCAAGAATAGCAGAAAACGCAATTTGCGATGATTAAATCTCCAAAATGTTCTCCGGGAGGGTGAGGCCCCCAAACCCATTTTTTTTCCGGGCATTTCGGGTTCTGCCCCCACCCCAACTGCCACCGAGCCCGTACGCCTATGATCTGGACTGCGGGTGCGGGGGCTACGAGGATAATATTAAGAATGACGTGATAGCATACTTAAAACAAACATTCATGGTTACAAGAATCTACGCGGGGTAGCTATATAACCACCCGTTCCAATAGTATTACCGCCTTGAAGTGGCTGATAACAATGAAATAAATCTGCCTTCAAAGCGGGAAATTTATTACCGCCTTCAAGTGGACATAAAGTATAAAAAGGCCACCACGGCCACGGGACAAGTATGCTTTAGGCTCGGTTATCCGGACCGCCATGGAGTTATCTCGACTCTCACTTGGTTTAAAGCTTCCGTGTGCGCGGATGACCTATGTTTTACGCAAAATATATATTTTTACGTGGCTACCTCACTATGCCCCTAAAAAGGGTTAGGGTTAGGTTTAAGAAATTGGGGAGGGGTTAAATCTCTACATAAATATAGATCAAAAGCCCCTGCCACCAGGCAACGCTAAAATCAAGTTCTGTGGGGTGGGGAAATTTGTCGGGAGGGGATGGGGGGGGAATATTCTGTGCGCATGCGCACTAGATTTTTTCTCTCGCAATTTGACATTTTGGCCTCCGGGGGGTGTCCGGTCCAAAAAAATCTAAAGGGGCATGCACCCCCCGGAATTTTTTTTTCGAACATCAAATCTTTCCTTCCGTTATGTCCCTGTCGCCCCCCAAAAATCTAAGGTTAGCTTCCCATTAGGGCGGAGCTGTGGACTCTGAAAGAATTCCGAGGATTCGAGAAGCCATGTTTGCGACACTGCCACGTGCCCGATAACGAAGGGTTAGGTCTCATCTTTTAATACGATGGTCCTTGTGACCCACGCTATCGATCCCGCGCTAGGGGCCGAGATATAGGGTCGCAAACATGGCCCCTCGTTACGTTCAGAGTCAAAATATTTTTACCCGAAAACACCAATTTTCACCTGTACACACCCAGATGCACCCACGGGTAGTCGTTTGAATTGGGTATTCATATAGTATCACCCCCGGGGACCGGAAGTGGGTGAAATCGCGTTTTTTTAAACTTAAAGGCCTCAAAGGTCCACTTTGCCTGACCGAAAGTGAATTTTGACGCCATTTCCTGATTCGCAGTGTCCGATTCTAGGGCGTAGGGCTCTTTTCCGGTGGCCTTGTCCATTTGCGGAGATTTAACCCAGAAAAAGCAGTTGCAGAGGTGTAGATTTTTTTTCGGAAAACAACACCAGAAGTGGTAGGGGTCTGATATTTTTTGTGGTGACCCAGATCGATGCCCCGACCCTGGATCCGGTGTAAAAATCCGGAATTTCCGGTCGCTTGGGATTCGGGGGGGGGGGGGCACATGTGCATTTTTCAGATATATATATTTTTTAAATTAGCAGCTCTTTCGCGGAACTATTCCTCGTGCCCCCCCCCCCCCCCCTAAATCGACCCCTGGGAGTCGCGTGGTACCCTTGAAATTTATCTGCGACCACCGGAAGTGAATCAGATGGCATCACGATGTTGATTTGACCTTGACCTCTGATGGTCAAACCAAGGTCAGCACGCGACTCACAGGGGTCGATTAGTTTATAAGGCCGCGACCTCAAGGTCGTCAGAATCAACTAGGGACGAAAGAGTTAGCTCCTCTTTGCCCACAGGCATTTTTCACCATCAAATTGACTTTCTGAGTGATTTTTTCTCCCAAAAGGTCTTCCGATCGGCCTAAAAGTGCGTATCTGGGTTGTGCGGTTTTTGCCCCCTGGAGGCCAAACTAATTAAGATAGAACCCTCGGATCTTGACCTGTCGACCTACCGTCGTGACCCGCATTACCTCAAAAGATCAAAGTCATCTGAAAGGCTTAGGTCATCCAAGGAACTACATACACGCGTGTTCCGGGGCCTATGTTTCGATCCCATGGCCACATGGCATGTCAAAGGTTAGGACCTTGGATGAACACATCAATGACCTTTCATATGAGACATTGACCTTTGATCTGACATTTGACCTTGGGGTCGAAAAATCCCCAAAACTGAAGAGAGGTCAAAGGCAAGGTCACGACCCACCAGGACTTTGACAAAGCGTGCCCCCTAGGTGACATAGAAAAAAATCACTCTAACCTCAACGAGGTACGCACACCCCCGTCTGTAAATGCCCCGAAGGGTGCCAGGGTGGGTTTTGAGGCTTAGTAGTCTATAGGTATATCCACCCCGACAAGTCGCTGGGTCACTTCAAAATGGACGTCAGGAAGTGGGCGAAACGGCTCCATGAAGTGACGTTTGACCTTAACCTTGACCTCTAAAAGCCACGTGGCATGTCAAGGGTCATGACCTTGGATGGAAACACCAATGACCTTTCATGTGATATTTGACCTTTGATCTGACATTTGACCTTGAGGTCGAAAAATTACCAAAACTTTAGGTACCGTCCCGAAATTTGGAAGAGAGGTCAAGGTCAAGGTAATGGCCCACAAGCCCGTAGACTGGGGCGTCCTGGTGGGTCAAGGTCATGACCTCCCGACATAGTTTAAAGGTCAACTTCAAACTCCTGAACTTTTTGAATTTGACCAAACCGGAAGTTGATGTTCTTGCGGCTACCCCCCCCCCCGCAAAAAAACCCAAAACAAAATCGACCCTTGCGCGTCACGTCAGGATCTCGGAATTTTTCTGCGGCCACCGGAAGTTGGTCAAAATTCGAAACAATATTCCATTTTAGGACGATTTTTCTGAAATATTAATACAACCTGCGCGTGGGGAATGCGCAGTTCGTAAAAAAAATCAGAAAAATCGTCCGAAAATTGAGCCGCTGAGAGTAAACTTGAGTTTTTGGTGCAGAAATTCGGGATGCCATGATTGCCACCCTGCCATGTGCCCGATTTGGGAGAGAGGGACTCAAACTTTTAATACGATGGAGGGCGAGCGTTATTCCAGGGGGCCTCGTACCGATTTTTCCAAAGTCGCGTTTTCACCCCAAAATCATTAATATCTTTTTTAAAAATGTCCGAATTGCTTCGAAATTTTTTGTACCCCCCATTTCGATACCTTCCGAATTTAAAACTGGTTTCAAAATAAAAATCGGAGCATCCTATACGATTTTCGATTTTTTTAAATTGGGTACCATCGGGAAAACGGCGATTATTCGACTTCCGGAAGTGGGAACTTGAAGTGGTTGGTGTAGAAAGATGGCCAAGGGCAGGTGACCCAATGATTATTAAGCCAATATCCACGAAGGTACGGGGGTAGTGAACAATGGCGCGCTCGACTTTGGTTTTTTTTTCGTCATTTTGACCCAAATATACTTTATAACTTTTTAAAAAATTATCGAATTGCTTCGATATTTCGGCTACCCCCTCATTCCGATACCTTTCGAATTTAAAACTGGTTTCAAAATTAAAATCGGAGAATCCTACGATTTTTCGAACTTTTTTTTTCATTTTGGTACCCTCGGGAAAACGGCTATTATTCGACTTCCGGAAGTGGGAACCAGACGTAGTTGATAGGGAAGGATGCCCAAGATCCCCGGGCAGGTAACCGGTGATTTTCACGCCAAACCCACGAAGGTACGAATGTGGTGAACAAACAGGCACGCGACTTTCGTTTTTTGACCGATTTTAGGGGTGGTACGGTCGAAAAAGTGACTCGATCTCAGCCCCCAGTTTATCAATCGACTCCAAATTTAGACCAAGAGGTGGGCAAGTGGTAGAGGTACCTGCCCGTGAAAATGTCGTGACGATCAGAGCACGTGCTGGGTCGGGACGGGCGATAATGCGAACCCAAGACGGCCAAAAAGCCGAAAACCGGATTTTTGCGTTTGGACGCCCCCGGGAAAATGCATATATCTCCACTTCTATGGGTTGGATTAACTTTAACTTTAGGTTGTCGGCTAGTGGGGGGTTGCACGCGTCTACCACTTTAAACATACGCCAAATCGGCCGAGAACATTTGATTTTATAAGAATTTTCCCGAAAAAAGTGCATCATCTTAATTCAGATGTCGATTCAGACCCCGAATCGACCTAATCAGCCCAGTGGTTCGGGTTAGGTCATTTTATTCTCATTTATTCAGGATTGCAGGGGTTAAGTTAGGACAGGAGGGGATCGTAGGGGGGTAAACTAACCCTCCCTAACAATTGGTTCAAAAACCCCAACCCTAGCAGAAGCGTATATTCCTTTCGGCCACGTTTTGGCCCATAGCTCCGCCCTTAAAAAATGAATTTAGGGTAGATAAGTATCGTGTCCGAATTCTAATAGACTCTTCCACTTGAATATCCTAAATAACGTTTTTTTTCAAAATGTTCTAAGCTCTTAACAATTTTGGCTACCACGCCATTTTCGACACATGTACGTCCGGATCTGGTTTCAAAATAAATATCGGAGCTTTCTAAGACTTTTGAAGAAAATAAATTAAGTTCGGTAACCTCGGGAAAATGGCCACCTCTCGATGTGTAGAGTTCAAAATTGGAGGTGAGTGTTATGCAATTCGGCGGAGGGTACTATGGCAGATACCCAGTTAATTTCAATGCTGTAACCCACGAAAGTACGGATGCTGTGAGCATATGGGCACGCGTATTTCGATTTTCGACCAAATTTGACTCATTATTTCTCCCAAAAAGGGTCCATACTCAGCCCCTATGGGCCCGACAGGATCCACATTTTGCTGAGCGAGGGGTGATTGGTTGAGGTAATTTAGTATCAATCACCTTTCTGGAAGGGGTCGGGCGTTTTGGTACCCTCTGGAAAAAGCCCATAACACAGCCAATATTGGCAGTAGCCATGTAGCCGACTTCCCCGTCTCGTGCGGCACGCATACAGTCCATGTATTGACAGCTATTTCGCGCCAAAATCAACCATTTTACACATTTCGTAGTAAGCCACGCCTAATACGGTAAGGGAAGAATTCCATGCGACATTGAGATCGTGAATTTCTGTATAGAGTTTCAAAGGACGTAGTTTCCATACGGTTTTAATAGGTAGCTATTGACTCATTGGGTAGCGATGACACGAGTTATGCATGGAAAGATAAAGTAGCAATTAATTTTAATACATCAAACACCAATCATTAATAATCATCGTATAGGCTTCTATGAAATGCAAAATAACAAAGCCGGGATTTACATTCTCAAGCTTAAGATTAAATAATTTTAACAACAACTCAATAATTAAAAAAACAATTTAATACATCAAACATCTTTCATTAATAATTATCGTATAGGCTTCTATCCACACTGATGAGTACTAATTAGCACCTTTATACTGGTCTTGAACACGCCGATTTTACAGGTGTTGAATTAGCCTGGTGTTGAATACGCCAGTTAAAGTGACAATCCCGAATTAAACAGAGGCTCAAAAATAAAAGTCTGAGAATTATGAAAATAAAACGCCAAAATATAGGGGGAACGGTGTATTTTTCTTGTCTCAAAATTTCAACTCAAAATATTGAGTCGTTTGGACGTGAACGCCAAAACTGCTTATCCGGACACGTAACCCTTTTAAGATTTCGAGGCAATTGTTTCGTTGGGTAACCTTATAACCGATTACTGTTACTTGAGAGGGTTATGCAGTGAATAACCCATGTGCTGTACTTGATAGAGCTTGGCAAATTTCAACTACACATTATTTTTATTTAAAAAATGTTTGGTTTAATCCAGATACCACAAAATACACCTGGGGCACCGGTCTCAAATTCCAGATGAAGACTGACGGATTTAAGTCGTTTGAAAACGTATCATAAATACTGAATTAGTTGCTCGGTCCTTGACTCGAATATTTCAAGAGATATTAACACAAAATTAAGCAGTTTTATTCTCAAAACAAATATCGGGATTAGCCCTTTAAGCATTGGAGTCATGACACACCAAACCTTGTGGACATTTACGGCTACGGCGCTACAGGGTTATGACAACTTGTGTACGCGATAGCGGCTATACTTTTAAACAAATGTTTGTCTTCAAATATGGTTTAAAGCATTATAAGTTTCAGATGACGAATCCTATTGATAATCAGTGTTCCACAATCCCCAGTTGCAAAGTTACCAATCTTTGTTTCAAATTTAATGTTGGTTATTGGGATCGGGAGAGAACGAACCATATCTATATTCCCTTTTCAACGACCTTCTGTTTAGGAGTTAACCCCAAACCGGCCTGTAGACACGCCCCACCCAAAATCTAATTAGCCCCCCCCCCCCTTCCAATGTTTCGCCAACAATAATTATTTCTTAGAAGTGTTCGTAGCCCCCTCCAAAATTCTGTAGCCCCCCCCCCCCTTTTTCATAAGCTGGCTACAGGCCAAACCCCAACAACACCGCGATCGATTTCGCCTGCTCTCCTTCCATGTCTTACAAAATGTAGGTGTACCAAACATGGTAACCGCTTGTTATTCCATAAAGTTTTATAGTCATCTTCCTATTAGTGCTAAATTATTAAACAAAGCATGTACCGGAAAATAAATGAAAAAATATCTTTATTCTGCATAACATCATAAGACACATTGACAAGATTCTATATCACATTGACAAGTTTCTATATACCGTGAACAAGACCAATAACGTCTGTCATTAGAGTGTTCACAAGATTCTACAAATTGTTCAAAGGCAATAACTCTGGAATTTATTATCAGAAATCCGAGAATTTTAATATGATTCTGTATCTGACTTACGTAAACAACATAAATGATAAATGTAGTCTATAGAGTGTTCACACGAAATTCATGGAGTTTAAAGTCCAGTCCGCTGACACAACAAACATATGGTTTAATTTTATTCAATAATTCGCTTACGGGGTATGGGTCTTTGGCAGTAGGAGGAAACCAAAAAATGCAAAGAAAACCCACGGAGTTGGTGACAGACTTACATGGGCTATGTGAAGATATATATTATGGAAGACCAAATGGGACAATATTCATGATTCTTGTTTCTACATTCCAGTTTGAACATTTTAGACACCAACGCAACATTCTAAACTAATGATTCTTGTTTCTACATTCTTATGTCAACACTTCGTGCACAAAATCAACATTTTAAACAAAAAATTGACTTTATGTTTCATTTTCGCCGTTTTATCGGTAACTTTTATATATCATTAAATATTAAAATTATAAAATAATTTCTTAAATTTACACAACAAAGAAATCAATTCATTGGTTTCTGAAAGTGTCTAATAAAAAAAATCTGAAGTTTGAACTCTTGTGAAAATATCTTCAACGTTTTAAAAAGTCTTGAAGTGAAAATCTTAAAATGAAAATGTCCAGAAAAATAATGAATTATCAACATTATTACACCAGAGGGCGCTAACCGAAAACAATTTGGCGACCTATTCTGCTAGCGATCTATTCGACAGATCAAGCTGGTAACCTTCGTTGGCAACCTATTCAGAATAAATTCAACAGTCGACCAAACTCATCTTTTCTTATCAACCAATCAAATCCAACGTTACGTCTATCAAATGAAAGTAGAATATATTAATATTTATCCATTCCTTTAGCTCAGAATAGCGATATAATTTCGTATTATCTTACAAAATTCTGGACATCCAACTAAATATATTCCGAAAGGTATTTAAATAGGCTTTCCCAAATATTATTAGTAAAAGTTGGCACAGTCATATTAAAGGGGTGCACTCTCATCCTAATCATGGCCAATTTTGAAAATAAAAAGATTTAAAGGGAAAGACTGTTAATGTTAATATGCCGTGTCAAAATTCGGACCATCGTACAAAATTCTGATGATCCAACTAAATATATTCTAAAGGGTAATTGAACAAGCTTTCAAAATATTAGTAGTAGAACAAGCTTTCCAAATATTATTTGTAGAAGTTGGCACAATCTTATTAAAGGGGCGCGCTTTCAATTTGAAAGTGAAAGAACGAAAATATTCCGAGTCAAATTCCAATCATCGTACAAAATTCTGAGCATCCTGCTATATACCTTCTGAAAGGTCATTGGACAAGCTTTCTAAATATTATTAGTAAAAGTTGACATAATAATATTAAAGGGGCACGCTCTCAACCTGAATATAGCCATTTTATCAATATTCTAAATGTAAAGATAGGCCGGTATTTATTCAAAGTCGAAATTCGGATTACAAAATTCTGAGCAACCAGCTATATATATTCTGAAAGGTAATTGAATAAGATTTCCAGAGTGGACACAATCATAGTAAGAGTAAGATTGACACAATCATATCAAAGGGGTGCGCTCTCACCCTGAACATAGCCAATTTTTCAATATTCTATATGTAAATATAGGCCGGTACAAAATTCTGAGCATCCAGCTATATATATACATAGCCAGATGCTCAGAATTTTGTAGGAATCAGGATGATCCTAATTTGGACTTCGAAAAAAAACACAGGCCTATCTTTACATTTACCCCTTTAATATGATTGTGCCAACGTTTACTACTAATATTTTGAAAGCTTATTCAATTACCTTTTCGAATATATTAAGTTGGATCATCAGAATTGTGTACGATGGTCCGAATTTTGACACGGCATATTAACATTAACAGTCTTTCCCTTTAAATCTTTTTATTCTCAAAATTGGCCATGTATAGGATGAGAGTGCACCCCTTTAATATGACTGTGCCAACTTTTACTAATAATATTTGGAAAAGCTTATATACCTTTCAGAATATATTTAGTTGGATGTCCAGAATTTTGTAAGATAATGCTAAATTACATCTCTATTCTGAGCTAAAGGAATGGATAAATAATAATATATTCTACTTTCATTTGATAGATGTAACGTTGGATTTGATTGGTTGATAAAAAAAGATGAGTTTGGTCGACTGTTGAATTTATTCTGAATAGGTTGTCAACGAACAGGGCCCGAGTTCACAAAGCATTCTCAGACTTAAGTTGAGAATTTACTCAAATTTGTTCACCTTATTCTAACTAAAATTTAACCCTTTATAAAACTGTTGTTGTTTTAATGTATCAACTACATCAATAAGAAACAATGTGCAAAGTTTTGTGTGTCTGCATCAAAGATATTTCTTATAAACAGTGATTTAAAGTTGAGCAAATTCTCAACTTAAGTCTGAGAATGCTTTGTGAACTCGGGGCCAGGTTACCTACCAGCTTGATCTGTCGAATAGGTCACTGCCAACTTTTACTAATAATATTTGGGAAAGCCTATTTAAATACCTTTCGGAATATACTTAGTTGGATGTCCAGAATTTTGTAAGATAATGCGAAATTATATCGCTATTCTGAGCTAAAGGAATGGATAAATAATAATATATTCTACTTTCATTTGATAGATGTAACGTTGGATTTGATTGGTTGATAAAAAAAGATGAGTTTGGTCGACTGTTGAATTTATTCTGAATAGGTTGCCAACGAACAAGTTACCTACCAGCTTGATCTGTCGAATAGGTCACTAGCCGAATAGGTCGCCAAATTGTTTTCGGTTTGCGCCCTGTGGTGTAATAATGTTGATAATTCATTATTTTTCTGGACATTTTCATTTCAAGATTTTAACTTCAAGACTTTTTGAAATGTAGAAGATATTTTCACAAGAGTTCAGATTTCAGATTTTTTTTATTAGACACTTTCAGAAACCAATGAATTGATTTCTTTGTCGTGTAAAATTAAGAAATTATTTTATAATTTTAATATTTGATGATATATAAAAGTTATCGATAAAACGGCGAAAATGAAACATGAAGTCAATTTTTTGTTTAAAATGTTGATTTTGTGCATGAAGTGCTGACACAAGAATGTAGAAACAAGAATCATCAGTTTAGAATGTTGCGTTCGTGTCTAAAATGTTCAAACTGGAATGTAGAAACAAGAATCATGAATATTGTCCCATTTGGTCTTCCATAATATATAAGCACATTTTAATGTAAGTGTATATAAATAGCAAAAGAAAACAAATACAAAATATTTATATAACAATTTTGATACAAAACCGCACAACACTGGGACTGTTAAGAAATAAAAGATCCCAGTTTAAAATTTTCAATAACATATTTTTTATCGGGCAATTAAATCATGACATAACAAATTTATGTCCTTTGCATATCAGAGGCTCGTCTACGTCATAACAAATTGGTTGATATTACAAAATAGGACTTGCAATTTTAACCCATAATAATAATTTAATCTTTTTTAAAATTAATTAGTATAACAGAATGCCCTCAGCCCCGCGAGACTGGAATTTTTGCTTTTTAATTGATGATATAAACATGATTTTCACATTGTCTATGCCCAGGCAATGCATCAAGGCCCTGGGGATTACACCAAACCACTAATGTATGTGGCACTCTAATGATTACCATTAGTTACAATGTATGGGCCCCCCTCGAAAAAATCCTGGATCCGGGCCTGATCACTAATATATCTGTTCAGAGTGAAGCTATTTGACTGAAAGTTTCAGCATATTCTGTTTTCAATATCTATTTTTTTAACTATTATAGCGAGAACTGTCAGCCCTTTATCTAAAATTTTCCATTATGCAGAAGTGATACTGTATCACAAGTATTTTAAAATTTGATCCACATATTTTTTAAAAATACAAAGAAAGAGAAATTGTTAAAAGTTGTGTTCCTTAGATGTTAATGTAGCCCAATAAACATCAGAGATAGCACGATATACTTCCTTGATCAACATCCGCTTCGACGCAAAAACCATGAACAATTAAACGTAATATCAAATTAAGTGAATATCGTACGTAATATCAACTTAAGTGAATACATCCCAGGGCTAGCTGTTAGCGTCAAACACACGACTGCAAGCCAGCAATAACGGGCAGCAAGCTAGTGCTCAAGGTGCAACACTAGGCCATCCCAACCCCACATAGCACGATCTAGTCTACACTATGTTTTAAAATTGTGATTGTAGTAAGACAGTTCACCCAAAAGTAAAATTACTATAAATCACCCCCTCCCATCCCCTAGAATATGTTGGAATGTTTTCTTGAGAAGGCCTAGCTTAGATAATTATCAAACCGATTTTAGCATAATGACAGTCCAGATTATTAAAGCAATATATGACTAATTAATATACAAGCCTTTAAGTAATAAGACTACAGTAGTTAATTTGAAAGATAAATTATGAGACACATTGACCTTTCATAAACTCTTAACATACAAGAAAATAGGTCAATTAGTTCAACAAAACAATGACTGATTAGTCACACACTGATAAAGTAATACTCTATAAATACAGTCAATTATTTAATATAATAAACTCCATATGACTAGACAAAAACAAACAAAATATATTTGTGGGAACAATTAAATCTTTTGCTCTGGATTCTTGAATCTTCTCAAATGAATACAAAGAGTTATTTGGTATTCAATAAGAAGCAAATTAGGCCATAAATATTTGTGGCCTTAATATTTAATTATTAATATGTATAATTTATCAAATTGTATAGAAAATCTGAAAGAAGCCTACAATTTACAACGCTTCATTTCTATTCTCTGGAATGAGATTCAGTATTGCTAAGTTGTTTTAGTAAAGCTATATAAAGAAATAACATAATATATTATGTTAATCATTAAAAAATTATAAAGGGGGTATATAACTTTTGGAATGTAAAAAATACATAAAATTTTCATATTAAAGTTCTATAGAAAAATGTCTAATATTTTACATGTAAATAAATGCATCACAGTCAATTAAAGTGTATTTCAAAAATTCCATCAAAATGAAAATTTGGAATGGTATTTCTGTAAATCAAATGTCATAACATATATTAGACTTAACAATATCAACTGATCAAATAGAGGACACATGGTTCAATATATTAGTGTTATGCTTCCATTGAAGACGACAAATCTGGGGTGATATAAATTATTTACATGTATATAATTATAGGTGAGTTTTCAATTTCGGTCGTTGTTTTTCTTCTTTTGGTTGTTTTTCTGTTGTCATCATATGATGTCAAAAAATATATTAGTCTATATATTGTTTTTGTCTTTACTTTTGGTAAATAAATATTCATTCTGGTTATGTTTATATAAGTTGTGGAATCATATTTTAAATCACATTTTTAATTTTTTAGCTTTGTAGGACTGTTTTGAAACAAAAATAAATACATTATGAATTGAGCAATCTCAATTCTGTTTTGTGACAAAAATAAATACATTTCGAATTGAGCAATCTTCATTCTGTTTTGTGACAAAAATAAACAACTTTTGACATAAGCAATCTTAATTCTGTTTTGTAACAAAAGATAAGAGACCACCATCTTGTTTTCGTCTATATTGATTAACTGCTAATTGTGTCTATATAGATCAGCTGCTTAACAAATATATAGCTAAATTTGATCCTAACTCTGAGAAGAAATTTTACGATATATACAAAGTTTTAGTCGATGAATGAGAAAAAATACCGAACACAGTATAGGTATAACTACAAAACCTACTAACAGAACAAAACCAATTGTCTGACCTGGTTTATTCCAGTTTAATATATTATAGATAACTCGATCATGGTCACCAGACCAATATATGGCGCTAAATGTAATATAAATGAGGCCATAAATGGTTGGATATATGAAATGAAGTAAACGAAAAGGCACTGCTGTTACCGCATGTTCTATTAGTATTATCACAGAATTAAGAATATGAAGTTGAATATTACCGGTACCTATTGGGTTTGCATGATTTAATGATGGATAAATTGCTGACCAAAACATTATAGTGACAGTCAGAGCTGCTGGGGATATCACAGCGAACAGTAGCCACACTATTTTCACATAGAAAGGCAGTTTTGGTACTACAACCTGGATTTCACCATCAAGAGAATTTTCTGTTATGTTTTCTGAAGATGCAGATCGCTGGAGGGCATTATCTTCTCTAAAATATTTCTGGTGTTGTTCGGAATCAGTCTTATGGAAGAGTGTAACACCACGGCGCCAACTAAGGCAATAGTGTACAATCGTTATAATTAGATGTAAAAATAAATAAACCGTGAGGACAGTATATGACCAATTAGTTAAATAAACAGCCCATCCATACGGAGGATTACTGGAGACCTGTGCTGTGTAGATCAACCATGAGAATGTGTAACCTGATACGATGAAGCGATAAATTAAATAGACAATGGGGGGTACTCTCCACTGAAAAAAAAAGGAACAAAACTATAATAAATATCAGAGAAAAAATTTATATTAACATTTAACTTAACATACAGCCAAGAAAGAAAAGATACAAAAGACAAAGGACTGATTTAAAAATCAAGGTAAGAATTGGCTGGCAAAATGATGACAATAATATCAATAAAGGACCCAGGTCAACATTGGGACAACAAATACATTTTTTATGACAAAAATCGGTGAAATAACAGATTGTTATCTAATCTACCTTGAAAATAAACTTAAAATTGACATGTAGGCTAATCTTCAGCTATCCCAAGAAATTGAATTGCACAATAATTTGAACTTATGTATCACAATAAAAACTGTACCACAGCCACTGATAGTGCAACAGCATTGGCCTTATCAGAAATTATAATGTAATACACCTGACTCACATACAAATATTATATGTTTTGCCACACCTGGCTATCCATACAACAATTTCATTCTATCTTTTAGTGAGGATAATGTCTTCAATAATATTAACATTAATAACAAAAAAAATCAAAAAGATAATTAATTTTTGTGTGTGTAATATTTCACACATTTTCATACTAGGGATTAAGAAACCGTCTTAAGTTATAAAACAAGGAAGTCTTTTAAACTTTAACCCCACCAACATACAGGAAGGAAATAAAATATATGACATAATTACTACCTGAAATGTATAAAACCTTTCTTCATCCACACCACTCAAATCAAATTTCTTCAATCTAAATTCTTCTCTTAGAACATGTAATGCTGCAGAACAGCCCATTTCTGTAAATTATATGAATAATTAACAAACAGTTGCCATGCAAGATAAGCCTACATTTTAAACGATAGACAGGGGACGAACTAAAACTAAAAATATGCACAAATATCGACAGGAATTAAGATCATTTGGATATAAACATATATTATCAGTTTAATCAAAATCGGTTAAAAATTGTGACTTATAGAGGGCCCACAACCGTTTTGTTGTGCAGTTTCTGACTAATTTAACAAGATTATGGATTAACAATGACATATCAAATGTCTTCTAAAATCATATAAAAATTATGACCTCTAAATAACACAATTTTTTAAATAATCTGGCCACAATCCACGATGTTACAGTCCGATATGAGCAAATATCGACAGGAACCAACATCTTTTGGATATTAAAATATATTTTAAGTTTCGTCAAAATCGGATCAAAATAGTGACCCCCAGAGGGTCAACAAACTTGATATACCACACTTTTACATTCAAGGAGCGGCGCGAATTTCCTGAAAGTTATACACAACCATTATTATTATGGTCCAATAATCGCGAATATCACAAGAGACCAAGATCTTTGGGTTATTAGTCCCTTGTGATATCTGTGCATATTGGACCATAATAATGATGGTTGAGTATGACTTTCAGGAAAATTGTGCCACTCCACCTATGTAAAAGTGTGGTATATCAAGTTTGTGGACCTTTGGGTTTTTTGTCTGCAATATCACTTATGGGGAAGCAGGGGTAAAACAACAAACACACACACACACACACTCTTTGGGTTATAAACATACATTTGCAAGTTTCTTCAAAATCGGATAATAATTGTGACCACAATCTTGGTATGACATACTTTTTACACTACATGTATATATGTGTTCAAAGAGTACCCATTTCTTTCGGTCAGTTTCAGTCGGATTTTCATAAAATTCAACCATAACCATCATTATGGGGTAGCAGTGATATATTCATATTTTTTTCTTTCTGTCCTATAGAGGGACCACAATCATGGCAAGGGGCCATAATCCAGGGAGTTACGGTAGATTGAAAGGAATCAAGATCTTTGGGTTGTAAACATACATTTCAAGTTCCATCAAAATAAATTCCAAATTTTAGTTTGAAGAAAGAAAGTTAAAGGTTAAGGCCACACCACTATCTAAAAATGTACTGGAAATTGCACTATTAACTAAGGTGATAAAAGGCAATAGTCATATCACTATCTAGAAATGTAATATACAACATTGCACTTTTAACAAAGGTAATAATACTAGAAAGACAATTCAATCTAATTAACTTTTGAATGTCCCACTAAAATTTTGCAAGAGATGGATTTTCGTACGATCGGGAGGGGCCATATTCCAGGAAGATACAGTCGGATAGGCCTATGCATGAATATCGATAGGAACCGCGATCTTTTGGATATAAACATATATTTTAAGTTTCATCAAAATTGTGACCTCTAGGGTCCACAGCCTGTTGGTATTCCATATCTATCTTGCAAGCAAAAAACAAAATGAATTTAGCTTGTTTAATATTGACATGTTTTAACAAAGAAGATGAATGGGCTAGGCCCTATAGATACAGGTATGTCAAAAGTTATTGTTGATACTTCAGAAAATTAAAAAATAATAAGTTCTTCTTTAACTCTATCACAATATAATTATTGCTTTACTGATATTTAATTGATTTAAACTATATGTATTCAAATAAATGAATGAATGAAGTGGGGTTTAATGTCCTACTATTATGCACCTAACCTGGGCTAATGGAAGACGGGCATACACCATACAGTGTGATATGAGGGAATTTTTGCCCGGCCAGCGGCGCTACGGCCTACTCTTATATCGAATTCCAACTGCCAAGGGATCTTTTATGTGCACTCCAATGTGTATACGGGACCTCAGTTTTTCATCCCATCCGAACGACTAGGCAGCTGTCCTTGTCAGGCCCTCCTTCTGCATCACTGACAAGAGGAAATCCCGCCGGAAAATCGAGATGAACTTTCTCGGCCAATGCAGGGATCGAATACCCGACCTCCAGGCTAGCGAACCAGCACCTTATATATCCAATTAGCCAGCCTGATTTATGTTACATACACACATGTTAAAATGTAAGGATTCAAAAACCAGGCAAACTGCCAGCAGGGAAGATTTGCATTAATTGGTCTCCTTAGTGACAAATAAATAGCCTAGGCTGTACATTACTACTAAATAATTGATTCAACTAGTATTTTACAATGGTTTATTGGAGTCTTTTAGATAGTGTTTAATTCTTGATTTATGTATGGAGTCATCCGATTTGATTCATCCAGTTAAAGGAGCTAAATCGCTAACATTTGGGACCTAGAAATTGTCAAAAGTTGGTCGCAACGCATAAAATACGGTAATATGAATGTATATAAACTGATTACATTCAATGATTTCTGTTTTTCCCCAATTTCAAATCAGTTACGTTCGGCGAAATAAGCCATACAGTCTCAATCTACTGCAAATTTCTATAGCGTCTGGTTATTCCAGTCAACATACGCTGTATGGTATATGGTGCAATATGTCTAGCCTCGCTCCTCAAGTCTCTTATTAAAACTGGGGCTGAAGCGCATTATGGTACACGATTCGTGTACCAATGTTAAAAATTATTTTATCTAAAATATCGGATATCAGAAGCTTATTTTTTCCAGGTAAGTTTACATCATCAATGTTAAAGATTTTGGAGAATTTTGAGTTACGGACTTAGGTCCTTTAACTTGATCAGCTGTTCATCAATTTTGTTAGATTTTCCCAATAATCTTATCAATTTTTATACGCCCACATTTTCATGTGGACGTATTATGTCGTCGCCCCTGTCCGTCCGTCCGTCCGGACATCCGTCCGTCCACAATTGTTTGTGGACTCTCTACAGGTCACAATTCTTACCCGATTTCGACGAAACTTGAAATATAGGTTTATCCCCCAAAGATCTCGGCTGCTTTCGATATTGGCACGTATCGGATCAAAACTTCATGGATTATGGCCCCTGATTGTACGAAAAATCACGTTTTTAGCTTGTGGACCCTATAGAGGTCACAATTTTGAACCGATTTTGATGAAACTTGACATGCATGTTTATATCCCAAAGATCTTGGTTCCTTTCGATATTTGCGCCTATCGGAACGTAATTTCCTGAATTATGGCCCCTGATTGTCCGAAAAATCACCTTTTTTAGCTCGTGGTACCTCTGGAGGTCACAATTATTATCCGATTTGAAAAACCGTTTGATTATATCACCGTTACACCCTAAGGACGGTTGAGTTCAAATTTCGGAAAAATCGGACCAAAATTACCATACAAAATGGCCGCCGTTCGTACGCGAATACTGTTAAAAAATGGTATATCCAGGTTGTGGACCCTGTAGGGATCACAATTTTAATTTGATTTTGATGAAACTAGAAATGCATGGTTATAACCCAAAGATCTTGGTTCCTTTCAATATTTGCGCATATCAGATCGTAACTTCCTGAATTATGGCCCCTAATTATACGCAAAATCGTCTTTGATTAGCTTGTGGTCCCTCTGGAGGTTACAATAATTATCAGATTTAAAAAATCGTTTGATTATATCACCGTTACACCCTAAGAAAGGTTGAGTTCGAATTTCGGTAAAATTGGACCAAAATTGCCATACAAAATGGCCGCCATTCGTACGCGAATACTGTTAAAATATGGTATATCAAGGTTGTGGACCCTGTAGAGGTCACAATTTTAATTCGATTTTGATGAAACTTGAAATGCATGGTTATAACCCAAAGATCTTGGTTCCTTTCGATATTTGGGCATATCGGATCGTAACTTCCTGAATTATGGCCCCTGATTATACGCATAATCGTCTTTGTTTAGCTTGTGGTCCCTCTGGAGGTCACAATTATTATCCGATTTAAAAAATCGTTTGATTATATCACCGTTACTCCCTAAGGATGGTTGAGTTTGAATTTCGGAAAAATTCGGAACAAAATTGCCATACAAAATGGCCGCCGCATGTACGCGAATACTGTTATAAAAAGGTATATCAAGGTTGTGGACTCAGTATAGGTCACAATTTTGATTCAATTTTGATAAAACTTAAAATGCATGGTTATAACCCAAAGATCTTGGTCCCTTTCGTTGTTTGCGCATATCATATCGTAGCTTTCTGAATTATGGCCCCTGATTGCCCGAAAAATCGCCTATGGTCCCTCTGGAGGTTATGATTATTATCCGATTGAAAAAAAGCTTGACTCTATCACCGTTACACCATACGGAAGGTTGAGTTTGAATTTCAGGGAAATCGGACCATAATTGCCAGACAAAATGGCTGCCGTTTGTACTCTAATAGTGTTAAAATATGGTATATCAAGGTTGTGGACCCAGTATAGGTCACAATTTTGATTCGATTTTGATGAAACTTGAAATGCATGTTTATAACCTAAAGATCTTGATTCTTTTCGATATTTGCGCATATCAAATTGTAATTTAATGAATTATAGCCTTTGATTGTAGGAAAAATCACTTTCGGTTTTGCTTGTTCTCTAACCATCTCTCGAAAATGTGGGCGTATCCTGCCTGGCAGTGCCAGCTTACTATCTTTTGTACTTTTTAAAAAATATAATATAGATTGAATCATGGACCTTATAATACATAGGGTCCATGATTGAATCTAAATGAAGTTAAGTTTATGTTGTGATTTATATTTAAAATAAAAATCCTGGAATGGCAAATGTGAAGACCTAACAAACTGTTGTCGATTTGTATGAACTCAAACTGTGATGTAATCATCATTAATTATCATGGAATGTCAGCTGTTTCGTAACCTGGCTGTTTCGTACTTAGTTCATTCGTACCTCACGTAAGCTGTTTCGTACCTTTGAAAATTTCAACTTTTACATGTGCTTAAACTTAAGCGTCCTCACTTGAGCTGTTTCGTACCTTCGTATCAATAAAGAATAGAAATAGTGGATGCTTGCTGTATCACTGAAGTACACTAAAAGTCATCCTCCTCGCAGTGTTCCGTTTGATTAGAGCTATCAGGAATATGACTAAAAGTATGCAAAATCATGTCTGTGTGAAGGTTTATATCAACATTTTTGAGTATGGTAGCTTGGGAATTGGGTTGTCACGATTGAGTCATAGTCGATTCGCCGCCTTCCAAATTCGGCATGGCTATACTACGAAATGTGTAAAATTGTTGTTTTTGGTGCGAAATAGCTGTCAACAGCCACGCATTTATAGGAGACATGATAATATCACGGACCTTATAATACATGGACTGAATGCGGGAAGTTGGCGATGCCTTTTTACGAGCGATACAATTCCTCAGAACGCGGGAATGCTTCAATGCCTTACTCAGCCCAAACGCTTAACAAAATATCAAAACCATACTATAATCTTTAGTACATATTGTTTATTGCCAACCGTTTGTGATGCCGAACACATTCAACATACAACCGTTTGTGCCGCCTGACCCTTTGAAGTTAATAATCACTCACTCGCTTAATGGGTTCAGTAATCAACACCAGATTATAAACAACAAAGGCAGATCGCGGTGCTTTGGGTTTTTTTTGCCAACTATATTTTTAAATATTGCAGACATTTGTATAAAATTCCCGTAGTGGTTGGATATTATTAAGTCGTCGTGTATAAATCGTGTTTCAACTTTCTTTGAACAACCCTAGAAAAGGTACTAACCATGTTTCAACTTTATTTCAACAACACATAGGAAAAGGTACGAATCAATCTGAGGTACGAAACGAGGTACGAAACAGCCAGGTTACGAAACAGCCTGCACCCTTATCATGTATGTATACTCATATACTGTGATTCGTGTGAGCAAAATGGAAATTAATAACACTTTTACAATATCCATATAGTTTAATTGATCAATCAAATGACATCATATACTTACTAAATTGTCTAGAGGGAGAGATCCTATATTAACTTTAGACGAATCTGTGAAGATTTATTATTACGTCAATGACAATGCGACAACCCCAAAGAACATCGGGACCTTAGTTAGTATTTGTCACATGACACTTCCAGAGTGACAATGTGACCCACTTTTTACGCCTGTCACGTGATTATCTGACCCACTGACAAAATCGGCTTATTATCTATCGTAGCATCTATCATCTTTGTTAGATAGATTTCATAAGTAATTAAAAATCATTAATCACGCATTGTATAACCAATTCGATAGATAAAATAAATAATAAATATTAAATTATCGTGAAAACGTTTTGGGTTAGAGACTATACGGGAAACTATGCCAAACAATATGGCGCCCTTCCATGGCGACAAGGAAATATCTGACATTGAATACTGGATTAGTTTATAAATGCATGCAACAAAATTAATGTCATGATGAAGTAAAAGTTAATGGGTATTGCAAAAATGAAATGGGGAGAAGAAGCCAATATATGGACGCTGATTTAACTTTTGTTCCAAAAATCAGTGCAACAAGTCAACGGATTGCACTGGAAAAGCGCCATATTTTGGAAAATAGTTATGGGATCCCTCATTTCATGTTGGAAACAAAGAGCAGGTTAAATACACGTGAACCGCTAGGACCAATTGTTGCTATCACTGATCACCAGTCGAAACCTAGATTTATAGAATCAATGTCAGATGAAAAATGTTCAAACAAGAAAGTATTTCATAAGCATAAGCTTTCTTCGTCTTCAGAATTTGAAGACTGTTCAGAAAAAGCAAGCATATTGGTGAACTCAACAACAAAGAGCCTTAATCAAATGTTGATCAAAAAGAACCAAGAGTTTGATTGCGAAAATACTGATAAAAATGTCTCCCTGTCTGCACGAAATGCTGATCTTGATACTTCAGTATTTACTTTCAAACCAAGTTTAAACACAGCAAGCATTAAAATAGCGGAAACCTTAAATAGTGATTTCATGTCCCGACAACAACAACATATAGTAAACCAAAGAAAACATGTGAGTGAAATAGTACAAAGAATAAATTTAAACTTTATATTAAAATCTTACCCAATTTATTGATTAAAATGATTAGACCTCTTTCATTTACCATACCGGACTTACCAGTACCATAAATAAACTTTGCGATGTCGATGTTATTAAATTTTATTTAATGACGACAGTCTGTAATCTTTGAAGATACTGCCTTTGTCAAGATATAACTGATTTTATTCCATCTCCTGTTAAACAATTTCAATCAGTTTTTATAGATGAAACATATTGGGTTCTCTAGTGAAACTATGATATTAATAAGTATGCCTGGTAAAAAGCTTATTTATCATAAGACTTTAACAATGTCTTGAATAATATACCTCCCTCCCCCAGTGAATAAGTGTTTATAGGCCTATTCCTCTTAAAATTGAACAATGTTTTGAAATATATTCCTCATCCCCCAATGAATTGAGAAATATGCCATAAGTTATTAGACTTGCTTTAATATTTATTAAAGAACCTAAATTGTGTCTGACGATTGCTGATTGACTGTTCATATTCTTGATTGCCAAGTACACCATTGCCATGATAATAAAGGAAATCTCCATTTTCATACCTTCAATCGGTCATCATTGTGAGTATCGTTAACATAGATATGGCGAGCATTCATTGAAGATGTAAGTCATTAGAGGCTCTAAGAGTTGTTTATGTGCTTCCCATGACGTAATCTGATTAAATGTCCACATCATATAACATTTGAAACGAGAAAAAAGACCTGCATCTTTAATTATACTTTTTGTCATTTTTTATTACTGTTCGTTTTTCAGATAGAGAAAGCTGGTCATCTGGTAAAGAAAAACCTCAACTTGTCAAAACGTAATTCCAGTAGAACTTGTAAAGATAATGATATCATTAGTGAATCAGAGAGTGGGAAAGAGGTACTGTATTTACCTAGATATAGGTTGTTATTGTTCATCTCAAAACTATTTCAACTTGTCCTTATGTGAGAATTTGATATCATACTTTTTAAAAAACCACAAGGAACACATATTTGACATATCTGCACGTTGAATATTTAAAAAAAAAAAAAAACCAAACAAATGTAGAGCTCCACTTTGGGTCACTCATGGTGAAAAATATCGTATTATTCTGCATACGGCTTGAGTGCTTAGAATCATTGTCTTTGTTTAGGGAATGGTACAATTAATCCTTGTGGCTGTCGTCAGTTAATTAGAATAATTACATGAAGGCCCTTATTGTTTTGTGAAAGTTAAAAAAAACCCAACAAATTAAGCAGTTCTCTGTACATGTATTTAATTGCAAATATTTTAATTTGTTTTTCTTTATTATTAGAAAGGAGACGAGATCTCCTCTCCCACTAATCAATTTAATAGTACAGTAACTTCTGATGATAATTTAGAGGAAACATTAAATGAATTAGAAGACATGCCAGCTGTAAGTCCAATATCCATCAACAGAATGAAGACAACAACATCACCCAATCTTCAACGTTTGTTGGAAGGTACCCAATTTGTTATTGTTTTACTTTATTTGCACTTAAATTTATACTAAAGAAAATTACCACATTGTCACGTTAAATAGTACACATATTTTTAATATTAAATTGCATGTATATAAAAATGCACACATAGGCCAAACCAATTTCAGTTTTAGTTGTTCAGTCTTAATAAATAATTTACAGATGAGTGTCACAGATAATATTTTGTTTTAAATGCCAAAACTTGGAATTAAAACTTAAAGAGAAGAGCGACCCAATATTTTTGGGGTTTAAATTAGTTTTCTTTTTCACAAATGAAAAAGAAAAGAAGATTTTAATATGTAATCCTGAAGAAGAAAAATTCAAATTGGTGTGACTTACCAAATCAATTTTTTAAGTCTGTGGATTTTGCGATCTGTATGGTTTAGTTAGATAAAAAAATATTATAAATATAATGATAATTTAGTCATAACATATTATTAGCTAAATGAAGACCCTCTTTCAGGGCCTTATGCTAAACAACATGATGTGTTGAAATCTCAGAAGTCTCGTTTTAATAATCCTCGTCCGAATGGAGACAACACTGATGGTGATAAAGGTAAAATAAAAAATATATATAAACAATTAGAATACTATAGGCCAGTGTATAAAATACTGATAAAATCATTGCAGTGTCCTATAATAAAATATACCAGTACTTATATAGTATGTAGCATTTTATCAGATCACTTATTTTCTAATTATTAATGTTTGTATCGGCTCAAATAATATTGTTATAATATTTAATTAGAGAGGCAATTTAAAATACAATCCAAGTCAAATTCTTGCACTTGCACTTGTTTATTGCATTTTGTAAAGCACCATGAAAATACAATTTTTTAAAATTAATGTTTACTGTAAATCCGCTCTTAACTAAGTCATGTGTTTTAAGTAATTCTATAAATGTAAGCAAATCTTTATTATGTCTGAAAAGTGGCGCGATGTGTTCAACATACTGCTGTATGGCAACATACTGCTGTATGGCAACATACTGCTGTATGGCAACATACTGCTGTATGGCAACATACTGCTGTGTGGACTCTCACAGTTGCAACCGTATGGTAAACTAATAGTTTGTAGTCCTGCCGATGTTAGAACACATTCAAAGTTATGTGGTTTTGAGTCCCAATCCTTGACTAACTATATCAGGGATCTCTGTGTTTTAGATATGTGCTAATAACTTCTTGTTCTGCTTTTCTAGAAAATGATGCTCCAAGTAATTTCACCAAATCTCGAAGTAAAACTATGCCAACATTAAATCGACCTAAAGCAGTTCGTAAAATGTCATTGGTAGCTGATGGAGAACGTCTTCGTAATGCTAAGGAAATCGTGGAAAAGGCAATCAAGGTAAATTTTGGACATTTTATCAGCACTAAATTTTGCTTCCTGTTTATTTGCTGCTGCTTGCGTTCATGAATAATAGTTATGATAGACTGTATTTGATTTGTATTTGCTTAAGCACTAGTAGAGAGAGAAATGGAGTTTTATGTCCACTAAACACAAAATTGGTGATTTCGGGACTAACATATGGTTTAATTTTCCTTTTCAATAATTTGCTTGCTTGCTGGGTCTTTAACAGTGGGAGGATACCAAACTACCTGGAGAAAACCCACAGGCAACCCTACTACTTGTTATGTACAACCGGGGATTCAAAACCACGCCAGTTGAATCAATGACAGGGTTTATGATACAGCGCGCACATGCTAACCATTCCCCCCCCCCCCAAAGCACTAGTAGGCTAGCAACCAAATGAAATCCTGGTTATACATGTAATATATTTGTGTCCTTTTCCTTTATTTCAATTTTAAAGCTTATTAAAGCAGTTGTTTTCAACATGTGTATAGTTTTTATATCTCCATTCATTTATTTTTCAGTTTCGTAAAGTTTTTACTATTCAAGGAGGTTATGCTACTATACGACAGAGTTTACGTAAGAGAGGCTGGGTAGAAAAGTTTTATAAAACCACCGGTCCTGTCAAACGATCATCTCGTCCTAAAAGAAGAAAGCAGAATTCGGAGAGTGATGATAGTGATGGAGGTGATGATGATGATGACGACGATGATGATGATGATGGAACAGATGATGATAGTAAGAATAGTAGGCCTACTTCATAAATTTTATCATGATTTTGATTATGCAACTGTAATTTATTATTTTTTGTTGGCAATTTTCAGTATAATTTAAAAAATTTGATTGTTAATTAGAAATATTTTCACTATTGATTTTTCTATCTTCAGATGATGCACCTAAAACTCCACCATGGGAAGAAGATGATGGTGTTTATGGTATTATGGTAAATATAAACAATTTTTACTTAGAAAATCCATGAAAACTTATGTATCTAAGACACACGAGTCCTATACCTAAGTTTGTCTTTTACACCAGGGCTGTGTACAACATGTATACCCAAGTTTATATTTTACACCAGGTCTATGTACAATTTGTATGAAAGTATACAGACATGTGTATGGCTGCTGGGGATAGGTTCTACGGATCAAGTAAGGTATATTGGTCTTGTATCCGTTCTGTTTTGATGCTTTAATTTAATTATAATTTTTTAATCCTTAGTTTAGCAACATGTTTTTGTTTTGATTACAGTCAAGAATGGTGAGAAATGTAAATCCAGTGTTTTTCTGGGTGTTAAAGAGAGATGTAATAGATTATCGTTTTTTACTGCGTGAGCAGATGGTTAATCATTATTGTAAAGCTGGTTCATTTACAACTAAGGTAAGATCAAGGTTGCTCTTATGAAATAATACAAGCAGAAAAATGTTATGAAAATGTATGTATGCTTCAAATCCAAAAGGGTTTGTACAATTAGATTTGAAGCCAGGTGTTACTTATTTTAGAGTTTGAAGAAACAAGACCTTTATTTTTCAAATCTTTTTAGACAGAGAGAGAGAAATGGGTTTTAACGTCCACTCAACACAAACCAGGTCATTTCAGGAATACGATTTCAATTTTGTTTCAATAATTTGCATGCACAAAGGGGTCTTTAGCTGTGGGTGGAAACCAGAGGACCTGGAGAAAACCCACGAGGTCGGATAACCGGGGAATCATAATCATGCCAATTAATTCAATGACGTCAATGACAGATCTTTTTGTATTTCTTATATATGTTTATATGTTGCAGGTTGGTTTGTGTGTTAATTTAAGAAATGTGAGATTATTTGATAATGCCGATCAAGACTCATTTTGTCCTCGTTGCTATAGATTAAGTCATGAAGAAGACAAGGAAGCTTTTATAGGTATAGTTGTTTCCTCTTTTTTTATACGCCCATGAACCTTTAAATATAGGTCTATCTCCCAAAGATCTCGATTTCTTTAGATATTAACATGTATCGGACCATAACTTCATGGATTATTTTTTAGTTATGGAAACCTTAGAGTTCTCAATTTTTATCTGATTTTGATGAAAAATAAAATGCATGTTTATAACTCAAAGATCTTGGTTCGTTTTAATATTTGCGCTTATTCCTGAATTATGGCCCCCTGATTGTACGAAAAATCGTGTTTTTAGCTTGTGGTCCAACTAGAGGTCACAATTTTTATTTACGTTAAGACATTTGAACATATCACTGCTACACCCAAATGACAGTTGAGTTCAAATTTAGTGAAGGTGTGTCATTGAGTTTTGATTCCCCAGTTGTACGTTGCAATGAGTAGGTTTGCCTGTCCAACATTGTGTGTTTTCTTTGGGTCCTCCGGCCTCCTCCCACAGCTAAAGACCTCTAAATAGTCTAAATGCAAGTGAATTATTGAAATAAAATAGATTCATATTATGTTAGTTCTAAAATGACCTACTTTGTGTCAAGTGGACGTTATACCCCATTTCTCGCTCTCTCTCTGAACTGTTGGTACAATTTTATAATATGTACCTGAATAGAAGTAATTGAAAAGGGAGTTAATTCTAATGGCAAAATAACACCAATAAATATATAACACACATTTGTAATTGGTTCTTTTTCAGATGATTACAGATTATCAGCGTGTATGAATATAGTTAAGGTTATTCATAGCATGTGTGTAAATAGTAGCATACAAAACATAGACCCTAAACCAAGTGCAGATAAATGTGTTACCATTAACATCAATTCTGTAAATAATACTACTGAAACGGTTCTTACATCTAAGTCGTCTGCTAAATCCGGTGATAAACAAAGTGTAACTAACGAAACAGTTGTTAATGAAATAGTGCCAAATACTGAAAATATAACCGAATCGATAGAGAAATCGTCACAAGATTCTGAAAAGGAGATTGTTAAACCCAGTTGTAAAGATCCTAAATGTGCAGAAATTACGAAAGATGGTACGAAATGTGTTCATTTAGAAGAAGATGAGATTAAAATTAAAGAGGAAAAAAGAAAAGAAGAAGAAAAGAAATTAGATGAAAGAAAGAAATCAAATTTGTCTCCCAGGGGAAGTGTTAATCCAACTCGTAAGTTTTATTGTTTAACATTGGAATTTATTTTAGGCACTGTATTTCATCAGATTATGTATTGATCTTTCTGAAGAAATAAGCATACATTGTACATATATGTGCACCTTATTTTCTGATCTTTCTTTTTAAACTTTTATGCTTCTCTGGTGCCTATTCTTGTCACAGCCTAGCTTCTAATTTAGTCTCTTCTTGAATATATATATTATGTGTATTTTATTACAGAATCAAAAATGTCTCCACGTGGTGCTGCTAAGAAAAAGAAGAAAAAGATAGTTGTACCAGTTCAAGCTTTAGAGGTGGCTGTAAAACAATGTGAAAAGTTTTTAAAGTTTAATTTACATGAAGATATTGATGAGACAGATGAGGTGGGTTTTATATTTAGTTTATCATGAACATTATCATTCAGCTATCACAGAATTTGAAAGACCTGGGCCTATATACATAAAATACTTAAGTAGGGTGAAAATTTGTGATAACTACTGTAGTTTTATTTAATCCTACAGAGTATGCATACGAAGATTGTGCTTAAAGTTGAGGCACGATCTGACTTATAAGCAACATGCTTAAGTGGGGTTTCTGCCTAACAAAATGGCTACCAATACAAGACAAGTTAGGCTAATGATAATAAAACTCAGGATGAGGCCCCTTGAAATAAATTATAGCTTTGGTATGTAAAACTAAATCTATTAGACTGAAGTATATAATTTAATAAGTGTTATTTTTTAAAGCATGATTTGATTTTTTGATTTTCTAGACTGCTTGTTTGAGTGAAGAAAAATGGGATCAGTTATTACAATGGTATTATAATCTTGCACAGTAAGTACAATGTGTATTTTATTGTTACTTTGTAGTATCAAATGTAGTAATAGGATAATGTTCTATATTTTAGTGAAATTGTTCTGTACTTCAGTGGTGATGATGTTATATTGCAAGCACCACAAACACTGCTAGAAAAATGTTCTATGCCTCAAAGGTGTCGATGTTATATTGTCAGCCCCAAAAGTACTGCTAGAAAAATGTTCTCTGCCTCAGAGATGTCAATGTGATATTGTCAGTATCATAAGTACTGCTAGGAAATTGTTCTATACCTTGTGGTGACAGTGTTATATTATCTGCTAGACAATTCTTCTATGCTACAGTGGCAATGAGATATTTTATTGACTATGTGTAGTTTAATGGTTGAGTGTTAGATTAAGAAATATATTGATATTGCACTACTGTGATAGCACAAGGGCAATATCTATATATTAAGCAATGTATTGCACAAGACCATTGAACAACTTAAAATACAGACACTATCCAGCCCATGCATTTCAATGAAATAAGCTTTATGTCACATGGGTCCAATATTGCAACTGGTATAAATAATGTACACCGGGCTTATATAAAAATTGCCTGTACCATTATTTGAAGTAGTGGTTCGCAAACATCAAAGAATGACATCGCAACTTACTGTAAAGCATCACAGGTATTAATAAAATAGTCGTCTTGTGTTTCCAGGACGATGATATTATATTGTCTTATTGTTCTATATTTTCAGTGATGATGGTGTTATATTGTCAGTACCACAAGTATTAATAGAAAAATGTGATAGTTTAATGAATAGATTAAAGGCTAGATGTCCACAGTTTGAATTAGATGGTGTTAAGAATGTGTGGATTGTTAAACCTGGTGCTAAGTCCAGAGGCAGGGGTGAGCATAAATTAAGAGTAAAGTTATTTTAAAGTAACGTCATCCTTTTGAATAGATGTGATCTTGTCAAGTATGATGTAGTGATTTCAGAGAAAAGACTTTTTACAGTAAACTGTAGAACTAATACTTTTAAAGACAGAACTCTCTTCATATCTTTTAATGAAAACAATTATTACCAACATCGTATTTATCTTTTTTCAGGTATTGTTTGTTATGATAAATTAGAAGATATGTTAAAACTAGTCAGTTCTCAAGTCGTTAGGAAAGATAGTAAATATGTAGTGCAGAAATATATTGGTAAGAAATCTTGGTTAATATACTCAAAGCCATTAAAAACACAATGCCTAATTCGTGAAATATTACTGGTAAACCTTTCTTAGGCTTCCCTATCTTGAAACTTGGTGAAACTTGTGATGGGTGTCTTTTTGTGGACTTCTGGTTTTGAACCCAATATCAGATCTTTGTAATGAACTTTGTTCCTGCAAACACAACACCTTGTCTTTTTTCTGGATTTTAAGCAGTCCCATGTCTCACATTTTGCATGTGCAGTCCTTTTAAATACAGATCAAAATTTAAACATTCATCTGTTGTTGTTTCCATTGCTGGATCAACTTGGTGTCCCATCGACAAATTTGAAACTTTCTACAAACATTAACCTATTATATTAGTTGTGCCTTTTGCTAATTTGGAATTTCTGGGTTTTAATCGTGATCTGGATAGTGTTGCACGTGTTGTTTAACCCCATGTTTCTTTTACACAGTGTGTAAATTGTCAGAGAATATTCATAAATACTTAAAAGAGTTAAGAATAAATGTAGTTTTCATGTAACTAATTTTTTCCTTTTTTTCTTTTCAGAGAGACCATTATTAATCTATAATACTAAGTTTGATATAAGGCAGTGGTTTTTAGTAACAGATTGGAATCCTCTAACAATATATTTTTACCAGGATAGTTATCTTAGATTCTGTTCTCAACAATATACTCTAGATGATTTTGATGAATCAATCCATTTATCAAACAATGCCATACAGAAACATTATAAAAATGGCCCTCGTTCTACATCTCTACCATCTGATAATATGTGGACACATGAACAATTTAAAGATTATCTTAAGTAAGCTAAGTAAATGATATTCAATTAATGTGATAAATAATGATTAAAACAAGGTGACATCAGAGATGAACAGGGTTGTCACTTCAAACTTTTTCAAGTCAGTCAATATTTCTTAAAAGAATATGAAGAATTTTAGCTTTATCTCAACTTTTTAAATATATATATAATTATGTTACACATAAAACTAGAATTTCTTGAAATGTAAGTTGACTAATAGGCAAGTTTTCCATCCAGTCATTTGAACTGTCAGTCAGTCAAGACTGACACGTGTGACTGAAACAAGAGACCTTAATTAAAATTTGATTATATTTAGTAAGCTACATGTAAAATCTTGATCTTCCAGATTGAAGAAACAAGATAATTTATGGGAAGAACTAATTTATCCTGGTATGAAAAAAGCTATTCAGTGTTCTTTGTTGACAGCTCAAGATCTGATAGAATATAGAAAGGTACTTTTATCTCAAATTGTTTTCCTCAGAATAAACCTATATTGCCAGGCAACAAAACATATACTGCCATTAGCTTAGTGATGCCCCTGTATATAAAATTAAGGCATAGATTAGACCATCATTGCATAAAAATTGCATGAACCAACACACCATCTTCTTCCATTTAGAATGTAGTGTAAGTTAAATCTGAGCATAGTTTTAACAAGATTGTCTGTTTGACCAATTCTGCTTTAATGATCATTGGTACTGTAAATTATTTCAGGCACATATTAGGGACTTATAATATCAATCAAAATAGACTTCATTTTTCTAATAATTTTTCAAAAGGATCAGATGATATTTGGATGTTATTGAAAAAGTGCATAATCCTGGATTTTATCAAAGAAAACAGTGAAAACAATTAGACATCTTTCTTTGAAGTTTGTAAAAATATTGAGGATAATTGAAGTCACTCAGTGCCAACTAGACATTTTAACAAAGGGATTTGTTGGCATGTAAAAACATCTGATGGCATATTGTCAAGTATTGAGAAATTAAGTAATAAATTACTATGAATTTATACAAGCAAAGGATTGAGATATGTTTCAATTTTGTTTCTTGCGTGAGCCAATAATACCCTGAATCGTAACAGAGCAAACGTCTCCAAAAAAAGCAGCCCTTATTTTTCTGACTGTAATTGGCCAATAGCTGTCATGTTGGATGCAAGAAACCAGCTAATAGATTCATATATAATGACTCCTAAATACCACTGAAAGAATTAAATCGAACTGTAGTCTGATTGGCTTTAAGTTGTTATATTATTTCAGTTACTGATGTATTTTAATTTATTGGTTTATTTCAGTCATCATTTGAATTGTATGGAGCTGATTTTATGCTAACAGAAAATTATCATCCATGGTTAATTGAGATCAATTCCTCACCAAGTATGGAGGCCAGTACCGCTGTTACAGCTAGGATGTGTAATAGTGTTTTAGATGATACAATCAAAGGTAAAATATTACCACTTTTCGGAGGTATTAGTAAGGAATTGTGCTCAACTGAAGTTTTACTAAAATTTCAGTCCTTTGTTAAGTATCCTTATACGGGAAGATGATTAATTGTAGGCATACTGCGATTCAAATCTGAGCTCAAATTCCAGTCCCTTGTTTGTATCCCTCAGGGTCGGGACTAGATACAAATTTGAGCAAATCTTAAATTGAGATTGTGTACTATCTTGTGCTGGGTATTGCCACTTGCGATTCAGATGCTACAATACCATTCTTATCACCATTCATAACTAGGTCAATATTTACAAAGAAAACAACAGGATAAATGAATAATTGACATGTGAAGATATATTGCGCCAGCACTAGTACTACCTTTATTGTGGAAAGCAATAAAAAAGGGTTTTTATAAAAAAATAAACAAATTTATAGAACACAACCAACATTAATTTTGAGAATTTACTGACTTTGTACATTGTATCAATTTATATCATATTGACTTCTTTAATCTTGCTTTTCCTTTCAGTTGTTATAGATAGAAAGCATGATAGAAACTGTGATATTGGCCGCTTTGAACTAGCTTTTAAACAACCAGTTGTATCTGTACCCCCTTATATAGGCATTAACTTACAAGTTGATGGACAAGCAATCAAAAAACCAATAGGCTATAAGAAACCAGAAGTAGTCCAATCAACGGATTTCTGCTCGCCTAAACAATCACAACACAATTTGACTGCAAAATCACCAGATTTAAAAAGTGTTACTTCGAATAGCAACCATCAAGCTAATAGTGATTCTAAAAAAAAAGAAACAGTATTGACCCTCACTGATATTGGTCAGAAAAAAGACAATGTGGCCCAAAAATCTCCAGTACAAGGTGCTTCATCAAAATCAAATATTAGTACAATGCTGAAACAGCGGTCAAAAGAAGGGTCCTCATCTGTTGAAGCCAGTGGCTGTGATTATAAATTACAGTCTTCAGTTAGCGACACTGGTATCAGCAGATCACAGTATCATTATAACCAACCAGAAGTTCCACCGCCAAAGGTCATCAAATCGGGAGGAGCCAATCGTGTACCAGAACCTCCTTCTCATCCGAAAGTTTGTTTGCAGACACCTTACGTGGCTGTAGGTAATAGACGTATTGTTTCCAAAACGTCTGTCTCTGTGAATTACAATATTCCTGGAATGCCATCAGAAAAACCATCAAGAGCTGCTGCAGTTACAGTTAAAAATGTGGAAACAACTGACCTACGAAATGTCAAAGGTCAAAAAGGTAAAATTATTGATCCTAGAATTCCTGCTTGTTTGTTTCCTTTGAGTAAAGTGAAACGGAAACCTAAGAAAATAAAAAATAAGACTTTAGTTAAAGTGCCACGACCCCATGTAACTGTTAAGTTTCCAAAAGTAGCATATGCTGGAGCTGATGTCAGTTTTGATGAAACTCATACTAGTACAACGTTACCAAAGTTGAAAATGTTTAATCTTTCTAAATCAAAAGAAGACATATTTCGACCCAATAGAGCATTTGGTGCAGTTGAGGGTACTTAGAGATCTCCTGTTTGGGTCAATCCATTTCAGTAGATTCTGAGGTTGAATTATATTTAAGCTGTTTCAGATGTTAAAAATGAATTTTTGGGGTATTGTTTTTTGTTGATAGGGATATGAAACAGCTCAAATGTACATCAACATTTAGAGTTTTATTAAGTGTAATCATTGTTAGTGTTAGCTATTTAGTATGTTATTAATGATATTTTAATGCTATACAATAATACATTTAGTTGTAGATTCCTTGCTTATTGTTTTATTATTGTTGGGTGGGCGAGGGGGGGGGGGACCATTTTTATTTTAATTTTAGAAGTTAATGATTTTATGGTCTAACTCTCAGTGTTTATGTTATTTATTTTATTAAATAATTTACAGAATTTCTGTTCAGTTGCTACACAGCTAAAAACAATCCTTATATGCTCTAATAAGGAACTTGCCCCAATGGCACTTGACTGGAATGTTTATTATCCTGGTAATTCCGGAAATGATTTGATAGAAACCGGTTGAGAAAATCATGGACAATACTATAACTACAGTAATATACACATGTAAATTTAAAAAAAAAAATGCTTTATTGAGTATCAATGCAGAAAATTGATTTTTTATTATTATTAGTATTCATAGGGGTAGATTTATTTATTTTATTTCCTAGAAGCAATACCTTATTAAGACTAGCAGTATTATTCACACCTGTATCTAGTATTGAATATATTTGTTTATTAAATATAAAAAAGCAGGTGTATAATTTACGTGTTTTATATTTAGTATTATATATCATAGCTTGTATTTTTTTTTCTCTTCTGTAGCTTAAGTTTCATTGTTTATTATATAGTTTAGTTAGATAATAATATTTCTTATGTTGCACTTATGTTCAAAAATTATTCAAACGAGAAAATTTATAAAGATTATATAGCCTACTGAGACATAAGAAAAATGCAGGCTATTTATATAATTATATATGGATTATTATAAATCTTATTTTAGAGATATGCTTTACTAGTAATAATAATCTTTTAATTCTGAATGTAGCAATACACGATGATGACACATGAGAATGGATGTTTTCATGATTGCATAAACACACCAATGCACATCAATTCTCTCAAACACATAAAAACTGAATTCGACTGAATGGAAATCTTGAAAATCATGATTTTATTTTGAAGACATTATGTCGAAAAATTGGCTTTAGAGTAGCTAAGCAAAAGGTCGGCTCAACTCCTACAGTTCTGTGGATTTTAATTAGTGAATTCAGTTTTCAAACCACTACTCCAGATAGTTAGAATTAGTGACACATGTTGGACATGATGCAGGGTATGCAGACTTATTTCAAGAACACTTAATATCTCTTCTTATTGAAAGGATTTTACATTAGTTTTGTTGAAAGCTTACTTCTCCATTTCCAATGTCAAATATTTTATTTCTTTGGAGTGTTTAAAATGTATTATGTAATAACTAATAATGCATGAAAAAAACTTCTAATGGAGACCAGGAAATTAAATGGTAATCAGAGATTCTTCCTTCAAATATACTCTCAGCAGGTGTGAAGTGGACAATCAAACAGACAAAGATGACTTACTGTACATGTCTTGACTAATTTAGTCATGGTGTTAATGATTAACACCATGACTAATTTAGTCAAGACATGTAAGATTTCCGTAACACAATATAAATATTTTTAATGAAATAGATTTTAAACAAATATATTATCTGTGCATTACCATATAAATATTTTAGTGAAATAGATTTTAGATAAATTTTACACCCTTAATAATTTTAGTAAAATAGATTTTAGATAAATTTTACACCTTCAATGATTTTAGTAAAAACGATTTTAGATAGATTTTTGACATGTTATTGTTAAACATGTTATTAGAAGCATCATCAATAGATATCTAGCTGTCAAAATTGGTATTCATAGATAGATATTAAGCAATAATTATATTTATAGACTAGTTAAAACTGTAGACATCAAACTATCACAAGTAAGACATGAAAACATTGGGAAATGCATAAATTATATGTTGCATTGATATGCTTTTGGATTGAAACTGTGTCCTGCAATAATTTCTTGTTTTCTTTTGATAATCTTTTATGTACAATTCACTTCAAAATAAGCTGAAATGATTAGATTATTAACAGCATATTTCCAAATCCCTCACCTTCTTACTATAATGCTGTAAGCGGTTGAAATTCTAATTCTGTTTAAACACAGAAATTAGTATTTAGAAAATACTTCAGGCATTTAGGAATATTAAACCATATCCTACAAATTAATTTGGAATGTAATGGCAGACAGATAGTAACATTTTTTGTATTGTCCTTTCAGATATTTTAATCTGATAATTATTCATTGCACAATGCACATGCATATTGTTGTTGGTCTGTTTTTATCACTAAACAAACATGCATCTAATATTAATCACCTCTAATCATTACATGTGTTTATTCATTATTTATTGTTTATGAAAGGGACAATTTTCAAAGGGTACTTAAGTTTATACAAAGTATTTGACTGTTAGTTTCAGAACACATGCCACCAATTATGCCTTAGAAGCTGTCCAACTATGAAATTTTATTAATTAGTCTCAAAGGAATACTTTTATACTTCTTTCAAAGATTTTGATGAAACAATATAAGTATTTTTACATTATTGGTTATGGTCAAATACTCTGTTTAAAACTTTTCCTTTTGTGTATTTGTCTTTATTAATATAAATCTAATGGTGTTATTGTGTAAGTATATTTAATATTTTAATGGGATAGTAATAATTAACTTTGTAATTTATTTCCTAAAAAGGTAGAAGAAGAATTAAGGTCAAATCAAAAGCTTTATCCCCTTACATGAATCGACATACTCCTCTTAAGTTAGCTATGTCTAGTAGATCAAGATCACAACCGCATCTGGTGCTACATAAACTGCCTGTTATAAAGGTGCATATTTTTAATCGTCATGGTTAAATCTCTTCACCTCACAGCAAAGCAATCTGCACACTATTAAAGGTACATCATGCACCTTTCGAAAATTTCTTATTAGCTTAGTTAGACTATCTAAATTATGTATGTCTTTTTTAAATCTAACCCAACTAAACCAATAAATTCACTCCTATCAAAATCACTTCTAATTAGATTACCTAGATTATTGAATTATTTTTTTTCAAAGGTTCTATTATTTATTGGAATAATTTCACTACTTTTTATAATTATTATGTAGTGTGGAAAAGGTGCTTTCTGAATTTTGAAAGTCGACAAATTGTGCTTTACTTTTAATTGGTACTTTATCTAGGATATATCTTATTTCTTTTCTATTTGGATTCTGCATCTATAAATTGCTTCTTTCGTTTTATATTAATACATCTAGAACTCAGTTTTGAAGTTATGTGGCTAGTAACCTTATTTAAAATTGTATATTTTTCTTATTAAAGATTAGGTGTGCAAAAAATCCAATTAACTACCACTTGTTGCATAAATAGATTTCTTATTTACGAATAACAGCATCCAAAAAATAAAATAGAAAAGTATCCTAAAAGTTGTCTGTGAATCATCAAATACACTTATTGAAATTATATTTATATTATTTTTGAAAAAATAGCTGTTTGGGCTTTATATTTGCTCAAAACAGAAGTTTCTGTCTTATTTTATATATGGTTTCTAATTTAGCCTTTTGCTTTTTCTTTTCCTGTATAGTTTCACATTTTCTGTTTCTTTTTCTGGCTTAACTATTTCTATTAGATTTATTATACCATAATTTATTTTCTTTTATATTTTGGAAAAAGGTTAAAAATTTCAGTAAAATAATTATTCAAAGAAATCAATTCAGTAAAATTATTTTCAACCTTTGCAAATATACAGGGAATTCCAAAGTCATTCATAGTATGTATTTGATATTTTGATTTGTGAACAAAAGTGATAAAACCTTTTGGTTTAAAAAATGTCCCTATAGTTTCAAAGGATGATGGGTCCAAGGCTAGTATATTTTTATTGTTGGGACACTCTGTATGTAAAATCTTGCATGCTTCAGCTATAAAACTGTATATTATTGCTTCTTTCTGCACTTTAATATAATACTGTTGTTTTATCACAGGTCTAACACAACTAACACCAACAATGTGGTGCCGGATGTGCAGTGAATGTGGTTATGGAACCAATCTACACTTTCACGCAGTCAATCCAAACTGTAAATGTCGAAGAGAAAGATTGCTTGAGTATCTAATTAATTCACGACCTCAGAGTGCTCACCCTAAACCCTCTAGTTCAAAAGATACTATAGGGAACTCACGACCACCTAGTGCTGCAAGCAACATTAGAAAAATTAAAGAAAAGTATTCTGGTAATTTTTGTAAAATGGTTAACACGGATAAGGTTTTATTAAAATATACTGATGCTGGCTCTAAGCGACATCGTCCTAAGACACCTGGCAATATTAAAGATACATTACCTCACGTTGTTGGATATTACATTAAAAACTCAATACCTAGAAGATCACTTGATAATTCCCCTGTTTATCTTGATACGTCAAAATACACTAACCCTTTCTATATAACAACTCATAAATCTAATTTTCAGTAGGTATCTGGATATTTGAGTTATATATTGAATGTCTGATAAATACCTGTGTCCAAGAAAAGTTCAAAGTTTAAAACATATATGAACTTTGCACTTTATCATTTAAAAACATTCAACAAAAACACTGTTGGTGATGTATTTACATACACATGTACATTGTAATATGTTCTTATTGCCTCAGTTTTGCCCACCTCACTGCTTAAATTGTTATCGATTTTTATTGTTTGTTAAATCACATTCATTATTGTAATTATTGCATGCAATTCTCAATCACATTGCAGTCTTGGTGTATTCTCTCACATGTCACTGTTCTTGGCTTCTTGCAATCCTTCTGACTAAGCCCCTTTCCTGCTCCCAATCAGGCTTAGTGAAGCCTGAATTATATCAATAGATTTACATTTTTCTTCTATGATGGAAACATAATATAATCTGTACTATAAGTCTGTATATATAATATCGAGCAATAAATTATGATTGATTACAGTCATGGACATTTTGCTCAATGTAATTATTAAAATATTTATTCATATTAATCATTTGTGTGAATTGGATGGTTTTTAAGTTAGTTTTTTTTATATTTGTATATTAATTCTGGGGTAGCTAATCTGTTCAACAGAATTTAATATTGATAAGAAAATGGTTTATGAATTTTTATTAGTAACCTCAATGATAGAATAACTCACATCATTGTCATTATTTAAATTGAATTAACAAATTGTCTTTTTTTTCCATTGATATGATTTTTTGCAATTACAAAAGAATAATCAGTATAATATGCAATTTTTGTTTATATATAAAATATAACATGTATGATTGAAATGTTCACTTCATAAAAAATCAAAAGAAAGACAACAGTATTTGTATTCCTGTGGAGAGCTTTGAAAATAATAGTAGTGAGTACTATTTGGTATTTATTTTATAATCAAAGAAAACTATTGTCCAGATAATTATTCCATACATTATTTCATAAACATTCTTCCCAATTATGCATATGTGTGTTTTCTGACAATTTAAATATTTATTAATTATAAACACTTTACTCATTTTTGTATGAATTTTAAACAGATTTATTTTTGTATGCCATATAAAATTTTGTTCTGTTATTTATTTTGTTTTTGTTTATCATATATGCAGTTTGATTATATACACAAATTATACATATTTACATTATCATAATATGTTAATGTTTTATAGTGACCATTAAAATATATTTGTTGAATTTTATCTGTGATATAAGTAAAAAATAAGATGGTTGTATTTTATTATAGGAATCATGAACTGCTGTGATTAAGGTTTTAAATGTTTGTAATTCATATAAGGAAATTATATGAACAGTGATTTTGATTGATCTTTTGCGAAGGATGTTATAGTATTTATATAATATATATGTTTCTGTTGATTTCATAAGAAGAGGATATAGATTTAAATAAAGGTTTAAAATATATAATGTGTTTTAAGAAATTTACTTGTTGGTTACTTTACTTATTAATTATTTCGGAAATGGGACCATTGTTGGTTAATCAATCAGAAAATCCAGTGTTTGATAGTGTTGTTGGCCCTTTGGGGATTTCCCAATCTAGATTCACCCTATCAGGTATAGGATAGGCAATGAAAAGCATAGGGTCATTAGGATGGGATAAAAACACAATTTTAAGAGTTCAGATAACTGACCACAATTGATCTTAATCAGCGTGCAAAATGAAGCCAGTTCTCATTTTAGCGGTGCACATAGCACACAGTATGTATGTCTTTATTATCCCAGTTGGTGGAGCAAAATAGTACTTTAAACCCCATTTTATTTCATTTCACGTATATTTTACGTAACATTGACGTTATGATGTTATATAGGCACTCGTCCCTTTTCCAAATCATATATCCATCTGTAAGCTGCATGGTTGCCTTGAGTCAACCCTGCCTGACTTCGCTATAATCATTTTGAGTTTTCAGTGGTGTAGGTGAATAACCATAACCAGCTGACTCCTATCTCTCACCCAGTAGCACATTTTGTTTCTCCAACCATCACCGAATTTTTCGCCTCACTCCACAATAATATTAAACTTGTAGGCACCCAAGTGAGCAGAAATATTTCCCAGAGTTTCTGTTCGCCCTATCAGGTATAGGACAGGCAAGGAAAAGCAAAGCATAGGGTCATTAGGATGGGACAAAAACACAAGTTTTAAGAGTTCAGATAACTGACCACTTGATATTAATCAGTGTGCAAAATGAAGCCAGTTCTCATTTTAGCGGTGCACATAGCACACCGTATGTATGTCTTCATTATCCCAGTTGGTAAAGAAAAATAGTACTTTAAACCCCATTTTATTTCATTTCACGTATTTTTACGTAACATTGTCGTTATGATGTTATATGGGCACTCGTCCCTTTTCCAAATCATATATCCATCTGTAAGATGCATGGTTGCCTTGAGTCAACCCTGCCTGACTTCGCTATAATCATTTTGAGTTGTCAGTGGTGTAGGAGAATAACCATAACCAGCCGACTGCTATCTTCTCACCCAGTAGCATATTGTTTCTCCTGCAACCTTCACCGAAAAACGCGTTTTCACCTCACTCCATAATAGTATTAAACTTGTAGGCACCCAAGTGAGCAGAAATATTTCCCAGAGTTTCTGGGGTTTTTTTTCAAATTCTCGAATAGTCCCTAGACCTCAAGCTAAAATTGACGTTGTCTCCATACCATGTTGTCCATCCAGAATACAGCCGCTTTTGAGTGGTTCGTTCCGAAGGGCTCTATACTTATAGGGGGGGGGGGGGTCTTCTACGAGATTCAGTGTTGGTCGAAAAATTTCCTTGGAATTGTCGGCGTGGATTTCCTTTGCCAATGGTGCCGGGTGAGAGTTTGGATAGGAACAGCATCGAGGAGTCATTTTCATGAGCCTAGTAGTGGAACTAGAAGCTCTGAATCGGGAGTGTGGGGGTGGAGGGTAATCTAGATCGTCATCGACCACAACCCCACTTCTGTCAATGGATGTCGACGGAATACGGAAAACTTGCATAAAATAACACTGAGTATGTTAAGTCCCATTTCATAGTCATTCGCTACGGCGAAAAACAGGGCCCATGTCAAGTTTTCTCCCCGTTTTCGGCTTTATATTTCATTTTAGAGGTCTTAAAGAAAAATTGTTTCGGACTCTAGATCCTCCTCTATATCCGCTTCTGCCACCTGGTCAACTGACTGAACAGGACTACAGTTTTTTTTTATTCTGGTCAACAAATTGAACTATTTTATAATATTCCTCTCAATTTATGAAACAAATTTCATCTTAACACACCTAATTTTAAAAATTTGGAAAAATTCAACTAAATGATTTGAAAAGCCTAACTTAAACCTGTTCAAATGTGACTTGGATTTAAAAATATATTCGAACCCTCTGGACAAGTAAAAAAGAATGTAATGGACAATTTACACAAAAGGTAGGATCCTTAAACATCTAGTAGGCTACTTAGAATGAGGCTATTATTTATTTTCTGGAGTTGTCAAGCCACCAAGAGTGTTATTGTCCCTGCCTTAAGCCTATTTCTGCGGTAATTTCGTGTTCAAACTAGAACGTCCATAATGTGTGTTTATGCATGAACCTTTGTATTATAAGGTCCATGGTTTATGTAATAATTTTACTATCAGCAGAGTTTTACATTATTGTTTATGCGCGCATCACATCCCAATTTTTTAATTTTTTTTTAAAAAAGCATGATGCCCAAATGCTTGCCACACAATACGGTCGCTGGTTGAATTAATTTTCGAAAATAAATAGGTAGGGTTTAGACAGGGACGGTGCACACGGGTTTGTCACGGAGCGAAGCGAGGCAAAAATATTTGAGCCCTTTTCTTTCCATTTTCCCCAGAATAATTCCACCGAAAGTGAACTAAAATGTTGTAATTTGTCACACGAGCGTTATCACCCAAATTCATGTACTTTTTGCGTTTATATGTTGATTGTATAACATTTCATATAATTTAATGCCAAGTAGTAAGATCTTTGGGCCCTTTCTTTGGATTTGTTCAGGGAAAACCCTATAGTAAAAATACTTAGGACTCAAAATTTTGTCTAATGGTTTGGATTGTTCGTACTTGGTTTTATTTTATTGTAACGTTAAACTGTGTTTAAGGCGGAAGATAGAAACATCTATCACTTCCGACAACGAAATGTAAGAGAAGGAAAAAAAACCTCGAGCGCAGAGGCGGATCCAGGGGGGGGGGGCTAGGTGCCCCCCCCCCCTAAATCCCTAAAAAACGGTATAAAAAAATAGATATGCGCCACAAATTACCACTGACACCCCGATTTTTTCAAAAAATATCTAAGGGAACCCCCAGGGGCCCCCTAACTGGATTTCCTGGATCCGCCTCTGCTCGAGTGGACCAAACCAATACATTTTTTTAGCACTCTGAATAAATATATAAGTTTTTATATCATAACGGACATGTCTATTGTGCCTTTGAAGGTTTTTTTTTTTTTTTTTTTTTTTTTTTTAAGTGACAAATGAGTAGTAAATTTAATTACATATAGTTATGTGTCCCAACGGGTCGAGAAAAGTTACTATAGAAAAAGCACATTGAATGTTTATATGATCACTTTTCGAAACAATGGTTAAATTTAAACTTTCCAAATGATCAATTCACGCCCCGTGTCGTTTTGAAGGGTACTTAAAATCCATCAAACCCGAAAAGGAAAGAAAAACCACTGTTCCGACAGTCACCGGCCAGATTAGTTTGGTAAGCGTAGTTTTACGCGATCCCTAAAAAAAAGGACAGATAAAATGCCATTGAAAGTTTAAGGTCTAGAATTACAAACAAATTTAAATTGGTGACGATATCGAAATACAGTGTCAAACCCGAGAAGTTTTTAAAAAATTCCAATAACACCCCCCCCCCCCCCCCGGCCCCCTCTTGTATCCGCCTCAAATGTTCAACAAGGAATTTGTCCTGCGGAGTTTCTCATTAAATTGTATTCTATAGAGATAGCCTACATGTAAATTCATTTTCAACTAATGTGTACACAAATTAAAGGGATCAAATTGGAGGACTCTTCACGCAAGGTCGAGGGTCGGTGCTATGCCCAAGTACTTTTAAAAATTGTATATTGTAGTTGTAGGGTCTGTTAAGATACATGGGGTTTGTTTCAATAATTAAGTCTCAATTATCCGCTTCCCGGGTTACGGTTAGGGACCAGGGAATATTTTATATATATCAATAATGATATAAAACTGCTTCGCGGAATCCCTCATTCTATTTTAACAACTTGTTTGAACTTGAAACATTTAATGCTGAATCGCATCATTTGACAAACATGTTTAAATTGCATACATTTTATGGTTTATTTCGTAAAACTCCCCAATCATGGTTATTAGGTCTTTTTGCTGAGCCTTTGATGGACCATTGAAAAATATGACTGGTTGATCAAGACTTTAAAGTACGTTCCTATTTTTAGCCTTTAGAAATCTTATTTAACGCGCACCTGCATGTTGCTATGACGTCACACAGCGTCCAAAATGGCGACGTTCTTAGCTGGAGGAACTGACAACCTACTGTTTGTTACCGATTCTTATAAAGTAAGTAACACCAAGACATTGTCAACTTTCACAATTGTCACGCTGCGAAACGGTTATGACTATGTAAGGTTATTGTACAATTGGGCCTATGGTTTCAATGATCATTTCGGAGAAAACCCAACCCTAGCGACCACTAAGGTATAAGTATCTTATCCGGTTATCGTTTAGCTGCATACATCGATATTATCATCGGTCGCAATGTATTATATTATAATTTTCCGTCACAGAATCATTATAACATGTATTGATTTATTTGCTTGACTGCTTTTAGTGATCAAGTTTTTTGGGGTTTTTTTTCCGGTCAAGTGAATTTATAGAAAGCAAGACAATTTTTTAAAATGGTTCTTTCGGTTTCTTGAAATGATGTCAAATTGAAACCGAAAGTAGTAGTAGCCAAATAAAAGGGAAGAATTAAAAAAAATATAAGGCCAGTTTAATTAAAGTTATCTGATAGGTCTAATTTATCAAATAGCCATATAGGTACAAAACATCTTTCATAATCTTGTAAAGATATTCATTTGAACTTTTCTTTTTGAATATTAGTCTAGTCACTGACTGCAAAGTAATTCTCAAACATTTTAAACTGTTGAATTGAATAAAACTAAAATTAACTTCCTTGTTATTTTGTGAACCCATCTTTTGTTATTGGATTCCATTGAAAACTGGTAATAGGCGAACTCCATAAGGATTAAAAAAAAATAAGAAGCAGATTTTTTTTTGCTTCTTAAAAATAATTTTTGGGGTGGGTGGGGTGGATCGGGGCGGGAAACCTCAAATTATAGATAAAAGTTTAAGATTAAATATTTTAGTTTTGTCTTTTATTTATGATTATGAACAGGAAGTTACAACAAGACATTTAGTTTTAGGCCATATAATAAATGTAAGAAGAAATTCCTTAAATTCCAGTGATAAGGCAAATGTTTGAAGAGTATAATTTTTTATGTTTGAATAGAAAGTGTTTTGTCTGAATTCCAACGTTTCTCAAAATAGAATATTTTCAGTTCACACCCAACAATATTTATCCTTTTAAAATGGAAAATAATGGTAACTTTTAAACAAAATTGTTTCAAAATTGATTGGAGCATGAATAGAATAGATAAGAATAAGATATTGTAATGCATATCAAAGACACAGTTCAGGCATACAATGTAGCCTATATGTAGGCATTATTATCTTTAATCCATGATTGTTCCAAAGCATGAACTATGACGACTGTGTTGGATGTTAGTTTCTTGTTCCAAATCATGAACCATGACGACTGGATTGGTTGTTAGTTTCTGTGTGCATTTTGTGTCTTTTGTCTGAATAATTATTGACTATAAACATAAACAAGTAGAGACTTGCATACTCATGAATTATTAATTTCACATCTTATATATTGGGTCCTACATGAAATATAATTGCTAATGTTTCTGTATGGTTCCATTAATTATGGTCCCCAAACCTTTCGAAAAAAGCAGGGGACAATTAAAATTGGTTCATCTGTCTGTCTGTCTGTTCGTCTGTTCATCACAATTTTTGGGACAATAATTCTTCTTCTAATTGAGATAGAATGTTCAAACTTGGTGTAAGTGTTTATTAGGTCATTACCTTGATGGGGATTGGGACACAATAACTTTAGTTCTAATTAAGCAAACGGTGATGAAACTTGGTGTATAGTTTCTTTACATCAATACCTTGACTAAGTTTGATAATGATAATTTTCTGCTCCAGGTAAGCAGAGCGATAGCCAATTATATTGGCCTGTCTGTCCCTCCGTCCGTCCGTCCATCTGTCTGTTAGTCACACTTTTTGGGACACAATAACTCTTTCTAATTGAGCTAGAATGTTCAAAATTGTTGTAGGTGTGTATTAGGTCAATGCCTTGATGGTGTTCGAAGATGAGCATTTACTGCTTCGTGTAAGCAGCGATAAGCAATTTGATTGGTTGATGCTTTGGGACACAATAACTTTTGTTTTAGTTAAGTGAAGGGGGATGAAACTTGGTGTATAGTTTCTTTACATCAATACCTCGACTAAGTTTAATAATTAGAATTTTCTTCTCCGGGTAAGCAGAGCGATAAGCAATTATATTCGCCTAGACTTTAGAACACAATAACTCCCCTTTTAATTGAGGTACAATTTCAAACTTAGTGAAGGCATTGATTCATTTAGGTGATGGAGTTTGGTGATAAACATTGTCTGCTTACAGTAACTATAAGTAGCGATAAGCAATTTGACTGTAGGCTTTTGAACATAACAACTCTGCTTTTAATTGAGATAGAATTTTTAACTTGATGTTGATGTTCATTTTGTGAATGTCTTGACGTAGTTCAATGATTAACATTTCAAGCTAAAGCTAAACTGAGCTAAGCTGGCTAAGCAATTTCATTGGTCGATGCTTTTGGACATCTGATAGAGAGTGATGAAACTTAGTGTATATCTGATAATCAGTTTGATTACTTGATACTTTTGAAAAAAAGTAAATGTGTGATTAATTAATATGTGTCATCTATTTATTTTGTGGTTTCGGCGGGGGACATCAGCCTCACTCTTGGCTTGGTTCCCAATGTGAGACCAAGTCTAAAAAAGTGAAAAGGCACATAAAGACAATGCAAACGTTTAACTGTACACATTAAAACTATCTGAAATTAGGTTATGAATTTGATAATCTTTCGAACAACAGAGCAAATATGGCTGATCTGGATTATTCCTGCCCAAAAGTTTTTTTCTTTTTTTTTCATTGGCTGGAAATAAAACTGTGTGCCGTATCTGAAATTAGGTAATGAATTTGATAATCTCTCTAACAACAGAGCAAATATGGCCATTCTGGATTATTCCTGCCCAAAAGTTTTTTTCTTTTTTTTTTCATTGGCTGGAATAATAGTAGCTACATCTGTTTATTTATAATAAATATTTGAAATGTATCAACGTTGGAAAAATGCCCAGAATGCAACTGATCCATTGGATCCAAGCAATATTATACTATCAACTGATTCTTACAAGGTAAACAAAATTAATTAAAGATAAAAAAAAGCTAACAAAGCCTGTACAGTTATAAAGTTTTTATAGATTCAACTTTAAAGCCCCAATAACACTCTTGTTGTAACTGAATAATATGTCCCAATCTTTATTCTGGTCAACAAATTGTACTATTTTACAATATTCAAATTGATAAATGATAATACAAATTTCATCTTAACACACCTAATTTTAAAAATTGAAAAAAATCAACTACATGCCGTAACATGGTTTGAAAAGCTTTACGTAAACACTTTCAAATGCAACTTGGATTCAAACATATTTTCGAACCCTCTGGATAAGTAGGATAGGTTATAATGGATAATTTACACAACAGGAAGGACACTTAAACATCTAGTAGTTAGAATAAGGCTAATTTTTTTTTCCGAACCTGTCAAGCCAGCAAGAGTGTTATTGTCCCTTTAAGGAGGCATTAATCACTCTCACCAAGAAAATAAATGTAATTAATTTGAAATATAATTTTCAAAATAACTTTGAAACACAGGCACTGATTAATAGAGTTGATTTAATTCATTAAATTGACAGTTAAAATACCTATATCTATCTTACTCTCGGCTATTGTTCACTGTTCAGTAGATATATTACACCTATTCTATATCTAATTTAAACCTGTATGATGTAACCACAGTGGTCAAATCATGCCAAATTGGATATTAATTTCTGCAAGTAACAACGACCCCAAGCTCTATAATGCCGCTTTAAGTCCATTTGCTATCACACGAGTGGTACCTGTACACTTGACCTGTTAGATGTAATTTAAGTACTAATCCATTAATCCTTAGATTATTTAGCGATTTGACCAAAGGTCAGTGCATCAACAATGATGTAATATTTTTTTAAAAGTTCTTTGATTTGGCAGAAGCATTTACTCTTTTTAAAGAAAAAGAAAAATGTTAATGAAAAATAGTTTTGCCTGTTATGCAATTATCAGTTACATGATTTACTTTAATTAAAACACTTTATTGTATTACATACAAAATAGACTATTACTTTATGTGTATTTTTGAAATTGCTAAGACTTGTATTGTAAACCTCATAGTAAGCTTATTTTTAGGTTGCAGACCTTGGTGTAAAATGAGAATAGTCTCTGGCTTTCACCTATTTTTGGCCCAAAAGAAAAAGTTGTGTTTAAAGGAGCTAAATCACTAATATTTTGGACCTAGAATTGCAATATTGTAATCTCAATCGATTGGCAATCTCTAGCGTCTGGTTATTCAATTCTACACTGATAGGAATAGTATTTATTGCGCATTCGATTCACCGTTTGACATGACTTCTGGGACATGTTAAGTACTGTTCCTCAAGTTACGAGTCACTTGTTCCAATTCATGTACCAATGGACAAATGTTTATTTTGTCTTAAATATTTGATATCAGTAGCCCATCTTTTCCCGTTAAAAGATCACAACATCAATGTTAATTTAAATTGGATGATACTGAATAAGAGACTTAGCTATTTTAACTGAATATGTCGAAATGTGACAAACTAGTTCATTTTGGGAATAAAAAAAGCATCTGGACTTTAGGACTTCGAATTCTGTCTTATGGTTTCGATTGTTTGTACTTGGTTTTTATTTTATTTATAGTATCTGTAACAGTAGGCAAAAACAGAAGGACTCCATCAGTTTTTGGTAATGCAGCTAAAGATATCGTGATCATCTGATTAGACTACTGATACATGTATTGTATAATAAAAGTCTTATCAAATTTAAGTTATTTACGTAATTACAGTGATGTTACTCTTGTCTTGGTCAGTGTTTAATGTCTTGTAATAATACAAATTTGACAATCTTTGTGGACTGCTCAGACAACTTGGCATGTTTTCTGGCATCCTACCTTTTTTTATAGGCTGTTTTCATCTAAGTTGTGTATCTGTCTTCCATTGTTTTTTTCATATCTGGCTTATATGGATTTTATATTGATAATACTGTTTAGACAATTTTTCTGCACTGGTAATGGTATTGACATAAAAAAATTTTTTTTTAGTTCTCACCTACAACCTAGTTCAAACAAAGGCCTACTTCATTATCATTTCTATAATTCTATAAAGCAACAAAACAGAAAACTAAAATAAGACTTTTCCTTATTTTAATTCAACACAGATAAAAAGGATTTTTAAAAAATATTTACAAGGTAATTGAACGGATTAAAATTAAACAAAAGATGTAAATTCAATAAATTGACTTTGATGTTGGCAAATACAACTCCATGCTCCCAGGCAGTCATAGAGACATATAGATGCCAACATGAATCTATACACAGTCCTGTAAACTCCAGGCCAGTCCAGGTGGATAGAGAATAGGTCGATTTGAACCGAAATACCTGTTAGCTTACAACTTTTGTTATCTTTTGTAGGTTACACATCACTATCAGTATCCACCAAATACAACTACAGTCTATTCATATTTCGAAAGTAGAGGTGGTAAATTCCCTAAAGTCTGTTTCTTTGGTCTTCAATATATTTTAAAAAGATGGCTGGCTGGTCCAGTTGTAACAAAAGAGAAGATTCAAGAAGCGAAAGAATTGTATAAACTGCATTTTCGTAATGATTATTTTAACGAAAAAGGATGGACATACATTGCCGAGGTAAACTCTAAAAATATTTTAGATATAATGATATTTTTGTTTCAAAATCAAGAATACATATTTCTTGAGTTTAATTTTAAATGCCTTCAGTAAAAGAATCTTTACCAAGAAAGTCTTCTTCTGATGTACATACATAAATGACTAAATAATTAATGAAGTTTAAAGGTTATAATGTTGAATATCACGTGACATGCTTTTGGTTAAATTTATGTTATTAATACAGTATCAGTAGTACCAGTATAGCGATTTATTTATATTACTATTAGAAGGCAATTCTTTATTAATCACATTTTAGTCCTGTTCTTTCAATATTTTACCATGGTATTTTTCAGCATCACAAAGGCTATTTACCTGTAAGAATAAAGGCTGTACCTGAAGGTAGTGTTGTTCCATTTAAGAATGTCCTATTTACAGTAGAAAATACCGACCCAGAATGTTACTGGTTGACAAATTATTTAGAGGTGAGCTTAAAAATACACAAAACAGAAGGATTCTGTGAACATCTATTATATCAGGCTGCACTCTCTCTGATCTTTATGACTAAAAAGGTTTCACTGATCGAATAACCTTTAAAGGTTTTGATCTTGCATAAACATCAATAGCTTATTTTTTTCTAAAATGCTGACAGTTCCCACTATCATAGTTTATAAAATAGATAATGAAAAAGGAATATGTTGAAAATTGCACTCAAATTACTTCACACTGAGCTGCGTTGTCGTTAACCCAAGAAAAGTGTCACTTTGATTGTTATTGCGACCTTTGACAATAAACAAAGTCTCGATTATCCAGTTTTCAATTAAATCTACGATGTTCAAATCAGAACCATCCGATGGCATCGAGAGTTGATTATAGTCTAGACATGTTAATTAATGTCTAATAACTTATTTAAGGCCTAAAGACAGATGTGCAATGGCCAGATTTATCTCTTGCATAATGCTTGTTTAATTTATTATTTAGATTTAAACCAAAAAAACCCAAAACAGCATATAAACAGTAGATAATCTCATTGAATAAAAAAGAGGCCCATAAAACAATTTAACACAACACTAGGACGTGACACAGGCTTTTTATATCACCTGTAGAGGATACTGAATACTGCAAAATTTTCTATTCATCATATCTTTGTAAATACTAAATGGAATTGACCTATTTTAGATAATCTTCTTTCAGAATATTACATCTCGCAACATCATGTAAAACATCTTATTCTTAAATTATATTAATTGGATTCTTAATATGTTTTTTTTTAAAGACCTTGTTAGTTCAAGCATGGTATCCAATGACGGTTGCTACCAATTCTCGGTACCAGAAAGAAATAATAGCTAAATACTTAGATGAAACAGCAGATAATTTGGATGGACTACCATTTAAATTACATGATTTTGGTTTTAGAGGAACGTCGTCAATGGAAGTGAGTAAAAATAACCTTTTAAAAGAAAAAGAAAACATTGATACTTCAGCGAAAAGCATTTGCATTTTCAAAGAAAGGCATTTGCATTTTTATACGCCCACATTGAAATGTGGCCGTATATAGTCGTCGCCCCCATCCGTCGGTCTCTAAATTGTTAATAACCAATTTACTTTAAAATTATACACAGTGTTTAAGGTCATGGAACTGAGAAGCCTATTGCTTTCAGCAATTTTCGATAATTACTGTCAGAGTTATGGCCCTTGATCACTTCAAAAAATCTTGTGGACGCTCTAGAGGCTAAAGTTAATACATACCTGCCAACTGTCACGCATTTGGCGTGAGACTCACGCATATTAACCTGTGATCACGCCTAACACGCCTTTTCTCACGCATATCAAAAATTTGTTTTAAAAGAAAACACCGCATTCGAAATACGTTATTCAGAATTAGATCCGGTTCTGGAGCGTTCATACTCAATGCGTAATATCGCCACAGAATCTATCGGATGCGATCAAAACTAATTCCGAGGGCCCCCGACAAATCCCGAATGTCCCGAATATGGCCGAGCCGAAAGATCCCGAGAGGTGAAGGTCAGACTATTTCACAGATGGATGCGCCCATGGACATGATGGAGAATGAGAATTTGCGCGATGTGTACCCTCGTTTTATATATTTGTTCATGTTTTTCATGCAAATAATCGGTGCCGTAGATCAAATAATCCGCAAATTTATCTGACATTTATGTTAACACGTTTTCCCCACGGCGTGGAACGGAAGTAGGTTGGCAAAACTCAACTGCGCATGCGTAACGCGGGATTCCAGTTTAATACGTATTAAATAGCTGTTCACACTGTGGTGACAAAGCGATGTAACCAATTTGAATTTTATTTTTGTCATGTTGACATGTTTTTCACTGACTACTTTAAACTATTAAAATCTGTTTTAACTGTTGATTCTTTCATATTTTTTTCACCTTGTTAGTAAGAAATTCAATCAACCTAATACCTCTAAATTTAGTAAAAAAAGTGTAAAAATCGTTTTTCGGATGGGGGCCTTCGCCCCCCTAGACCCCCTACCAGGGCTTTGCCCTGGACCTGCAAAGGGCCTGCGGCGCCTGGACCCCGGCTAAATTTAGAATCTCACTCATTTTCATGGCCAGGGGTTGGCAGCAATGTTAATAACCGATTGACTTTAAATTTACATACAGTGTTTATGGTCATAAAACGAAGAAGCCTATTGATTTTTGCAATTTCCGAAAATAACAGTTGAAATGTGGCTGTATATAGTCGTCGCCCCCGTCCGTCGGTCTGTCTGTCGCTCGGGCGTCCACAATTGCTTGTAGACGCTCTATAGGCTAAAGTTAATAACCAATTTACTTTAAAATTATACACAGTGTTTAAGGTCATGGAACTGAGAAGCCTATTGCTTTCAGCAATTTCCGATAATTATTGTTAGAGTTATGGTCCTTGATCACTTCAAAAAATCTGGTGGATGCTCTAGAGGCCAAAGTTAATATAAAATTGGCGTTAAATTTATACATTGTTTAAAGTCATAAGACGAAGAAGCCTATTGATTTTTTTTCCGATAATAAATGTCAGAGTTATGGCCCTTGATCACTTCAAAAATTCTTGGAGGCTAAAGTTAATATCCGATTGACTTTAAATTTATACACAGAGTTTCAATGAATTTTGATAACTTGAACACCTAAATCCAGAATATTAAATGTTTCGTTTACTAAACGTTAGCATGGAGGAAAACTTTATCAAAGCCAAACAAATTTGAATGATTTTTTGATAATTACATAATGAGTTGTTACTTTTTAAATCAGATTTTAGTGTATTATAAATGTTTCATTACTGAAAAAATTATATATGCGACAACTCTTGTTGACTGCCCGGACGATTTAGCTGCTGTGGGCGTATGTTTCGTTGCCTGGCAACCTATGTTTAAAGAAAGCATTTGAAATAACTATAGATTTTGTACTTTTGGTAGAAAAGAACTATTCTGTCCTAAATGAATGTGTTTTTCTGTATCGCCTAAAATCCGCAATTCTAAGTATTACATTTCTTGTTTTATTCTCTTCATTTTAAGATCTACCATTTCAATCAAAACATTTCTCTTATTCAAATTGTTGAAATTTCTTATTAAAAAAACAATTGTGTTTGATTAGTCTGCAGGTATTGGTGGTATGTCACATCTGGTAAATTTTATGGGTACAGATACAATAGCTGGTATATTAACAGCTAAACATTATTATGGCTGCCCTATTGCTGGATTTTCTATTCCTGCTGCTGAACATAGGTAATTATGCCATATTTATGCTACTGCACTCGTGTTCTTTTATTGAATTAGAAACAGGTTTAAATAAGCAAATTGGACATACTTTATATCATCTCTTAAAAAAATACGGTTTAAATCATTTTATTCAGCATATTTCCCTAGACTAAATGACAAAACTGCATTTCTTATTTTTTTTCTTTTAATGTATTACTATAATGGAGTTCTATTATGAATATTATTGAGTTCTATTTATTTATGATTATATGGTGTATAGAATCTTTGCATCATACAATTGTACAAGATTTTCTGTTAGCAAATTATCATATGGATAAAATTTAAAAACTAGGCAAATTTCATAGGTTTAAAATTTTGTATGTATTTGAGTATTAGTCTTCTTTTCTTTCAACAGTACCATAACAACATGGGGTAAAGATGGGGAATTAGACGCATTCCGTAATATGTTAACCCAGTTTCCTACAGATCTAGTAGCTGTTGTTAGTGATAGTTATGATATATGGAACGCCTGTGATAAAGTCTGGGGGGAAAAATTAAAAGATTTAGTTGTTAGCCGTGGAAATAATGGCACACTTGTTATAAGACCAGATTCTGGTGACCCTCCCGAGGTGGTCGTCAAGGTAAGACACCATTCTGGTTTGTTTTTCTTAAAGTTTGTCATGTTTACTTTTATGTTGATTTTGCCTTTTGAGCGTGGCACTGTAAGTGAACTTAAGGGTGTTGCCATGTCTAACCTACGGTAACTTCGCAATTAATTGTCCCCCGCCTTTCGAAGAAAGCAGGGGACTATTAAAATGGGTTCGTTCGTCCGTCCGTCCGTCCGTCCGTCCGTCCGTCCATCTGTCTGTCTGTCTGTCTGTCACACTTTTTGGGACACAATAACTCTCGTCCTAATTGAGCTAGAATGTTCAAACTTGGTGTAGGTGTTTATTATGGCAATACCTTGATGGAGTTCGAAGATGAGCATTTTCCGCTTAGGGTAAGCAGAGATAAGCAATTTGATTGGTTGATGCTTTGGGACACGATAACTTTAGTTCTAATTAAGTGAGAGTGATGAGACTTGGTGTATAGTTTCATTACATCAATACCTTGACTAAGTTCGATAATGAGCATTTTCTGCTCAGGGTAAGCAGAGCGATAAGCAATTTGATTGGTCGAGACTTTGGAACTGAATAACTCTCATTCCAATTGAGTTAGAATGTTTAAACTTAGTGTGAGTGTTTATTGGGTCAATGTCTTGATGGAATTTGAAGATGAGCATTTTTTGCTTAGTTTAAGCAGAGGCAAGCAATTTGATTGGTTGATGCTTTGGGGCACGATAACTTTAATCCTAATTAGGTGAAATAAAGAAACTTGGTGTGTAGTTTCATTACATCAATACCTTGACTGAGTTTGATAATGAGCATGTTCTGCTCTTGGTAAGATGGCTGATAAGCAATTTGATTGGTCGAGATTTTGCAACACAATAACTCTCGTTCTAATTGAGTTAGAATGTTCACACTTGGCATAGGTGTCTATTAGGTGAATACCTTGATGGGGTTCGAAGGTGAGCATTTTCTGTTTAGGGTAAGCAGAGAAAAGCAATTTGATTGGTTGATGCTTATTAGGTTCTGATTAAGTGAGAGTGAGGACACTTGGTGTATAGCTTTAGCTTTATAACACTGATATACTGACCAAGTTCGTTAATCAACTTTTTCTGCTGAGGGTAAGCAGATCGATAAGAAATCTGATTGGTTGATGCAATGTAACTCAGAACTCAGATTATAGATTCATTTTATCTTTATTTTGACTAAGTTTAATGTTTGCAAATTTTCTGCTTTGGCTAAGGAGCGATAAGCACTTTTATTGGTCAAGACTTTGGAACATAACTCATTAGGCGAATGTCTTAACTAAGTCAATAATTAATATTTTGAGCTAAAGCCAATATTTTGAAAAAATAAATGTTCGATTAATTAATATGTGTCATCTTATTATTTTGGGATTTCGGCGGGGGACATCAGCCTCACTGTTGGCTTGTTTTATATTATTTTTCAAAGTGTGATTTAAGTCATAGTTTGGGCGCATATCACTTGTGGTTTTAAAGATATTGAATTTTAAAATCAGCTATAAAAATGATAAATTTTCGTCATAAATCTAAACAGTTGTTAGTCTTGCCTGATTAGAATTAAAATAATTTTTGGCATTCAAATAGCCAAGCCAGTGTTTGATAAAATTACAGGAGGTTTTTTTATGGTGCCAATAATAATGCCAAAATTTCAGAAAATCCCAAAAATTCATAGGTCGTTATGTAAACTGGTCTGAAATAGAATCTATTTTTTATAATCACTATTAGAAATGTTCCTCCAAATGTAAGCTTGGATTTGATGCCAAGTTGGTTAAAATCGGTTGAGTAGAACTTGTATTTTTGTCGTCGTTTTCCCTGGTTACAAAAAGGCTTCTTTGTAATTGTGTAATAATTAATGCTATTTGAAATATCAATGGACACATCATCATGAATTAGTAATGAGTAGACTTTGACGCTCTTGTCTGTGTAGTTTATCAAAATAATATGATATCTTCGACCAACAAAAAAAAGGAAGTTGTTTTCCACCCACCCAATTTGTTTGGAAGATTCCTTACAAATTATGTAAACCCAGATAATACATGTATAAAACAAATCATAATTTATGTAAATATTTTACATTTACAGACATTAGATATACTAGGCAGTAAATTTGGTACAACTACTAATACTAAAGGTTATAAAATGTTACCCCCATATGTTAGAATTATACAGGGGGATGGTATTAGCTATGAAACATTATCTACTATATTAGATAATATGAAAAGACATAAATGGAGCGCTGATAATGTAGCATTTGGAAGTGGCGGTGCTTTATTACAGAGATTAGACAGAGATACACAAAAATGTGCCTATAAGTGTAGTTTTGCTGAAGTTAATGGCAAAAAGGTTAGTCCTTTTGCTGGTTGGTAAAAATTGAGACAATACTGCTTTATAGTTTTGACTAACATTTTTTTTTAAATAAAGTGTGATATGGCCCATGTAATAAGTTTAAAATAAGTTGTTGAATTATTGAATTGCAAACTTAAATAAGAGTCTTTTTAGAAGTGGACTATGTTTCTGGTTTGTTATATCTTCTGAGGGTCAAGGAATGAGGCATTAGTAGATTCCTGTTGCACAAGGAATTACCCGTTTAATGTGTCTTAAAATCTATACCGGTATAACTTAAATTAAGATCAGTATTTTTGGAATTACCATTATCACCATTTACTAGCCATTTTATTATTACAAAACATTATCATAGCGCTGTGTAGCAAAAATGTCTGAATGATTAAATGTTAAAGATAAAATAAATGATTTGAAAAAATCAATTATAAACACAAAATATGATACACAAAAATTTTCCTGTAGTTAAAAAACTTGTTTTTCTAGTTAACAATGATATACATACATGTTCTTTATAGTTAACAATGATACTAACATGTTCTTGTAACAAATTGTACACAAACATTTTGTAGTTAACAATGTTATACAAACATGTTCTTGTAGTTAACAATGTTTATGTTCTACATCCACTATAATATTTCTATTTGTTTACTTTTTAAACAGGTTAATGTTTTTAAACAACCAATCACAGATTTAGGTAAAATGAGTAAAAAGGGACGATTAACTTTAGAATTACGTGGTAATGATTATGTTACAGTTGTAGAAGGCAAAGGAGATCCAAGCAAGGTACATTTTACTATTTTATTAATGGCCAATATTTCCCGCATAGCAGACTTTCTCTTCCATCTGTCTTCATTATCCCAGTTGGTGCAAAAAAGTAGGAAATTTAACCCCCATTTAATTTCTGTGCACATATATTGTGGATCATATTGGTTTGAGTTTTAGTTTAGAGTTTCTCAATTCATATTCATAATATCCAATTTATTTTATATTTTCTAGGATCAGCTTTGCACTGTGTTTGAAAATGGAAGGCTTGTCAAAGAGTTTACATTCGATGAAGTTAGAAAAAATGCAGAAATTGATTTATTGAAAAATAAAAAATAGGCAGCTATTTGAAAACTCCTAGCCTAAACTGCAAGGATGATTGGCCATCATTGTGTGGAACAAGAATTTCTGATTTCTTTTTTGACACTTTCAAGGTTTAACTTAGATAGATTGGCTATGTCCGTCGTTGACTATTTTTAGGCAAAATAACTAAGATTTGATAATGTTGTCTATTTTGTACTCTTTTTTTTTTACCATTTACCTGTTTTGAATCACTGCCATTTTGGATAAAAATGTGAACAGAAAATACAATACTGTCTACCTGTGCGGAAATACAATGATATCCTGTATCCACTAAGTTATTTCCCTATGCGATAAACATTGATTTATTGTCACATGAAAACATGGGCATAAATACTCTGGTCTTGATCTATAGTGGAAGAGAAAAAAGGAATGTTTTGATATTGTTAATAATAGTAAATAATCAAAGATTTTTATGACATATAAAAATGCAGGGTCATTCAGAAATTGAGTTTTTTCTATTAATAAATTATCATTGACCTCAATTATGAAATCGATAAAAGGTGATATAGATGCAGGAACAACCTGAACATGGAGCCATTACAGTGAGTTTACAGCATACATTGTGATTCCATGCATAATACATGTAGTAGGAGTTTTTAACAGACATTTTTTGTAAGGAATAAATCTCAATAATTTTTTAAAATTTATTTTATTCTTCTAAAGCTACAGGTTGAATCTGTAAACTACTGTATTGTCCATGTAACTCGACATCTAACATGAAATTATATTTACAATAATAATACAAATTTACAGTTTTATTAACTCTTGAGAAATTGTTTTAGATTGATATTGGAATGTTTCAAATCTGATTTTAGCAAAGGGAATTAGGGTGATAATTTGAAAAAAATTATTCCCTCCATTTTCAAAATATATTCTTGCTCTGAGCATGTAAAACAAAGTTTGAATGGTTTTATTTTTCTTGTTTGTATTTTTATATTGTATTACTCTAGCCCAATAGTATTATTCTTAATTTTTCTTAATTTTTTGTATTTAGTAGATTTATTCCTAAATTGTTCTACCCTATTAATTATTTCTACTAGGCTTAAGAATAATGGATTGCCTCTTTTCCACAAATTGAATAGATCTAAATCTTTTTGTATTAGCATCGAGATTTCTTGTAAACATAGCTGATCATTACTTACACCAGAAAAATACAATGTTAGGGAATAGCCCTGTTAGAAATGTGTTGCCTCCCTTTGTTTGTTTTTCATATTATGGCAGGCACCTTGATTATATAGTACTTTTATTATTTATTCCTTCTTTGTATTAATGTATGTGATGTGTCTTGTCCTAAAACTTGTCTTCAGTGTTTCTTCACTTAATTTTATAATCAATGTATGTATATTTTGAATGCTCAAAACCACAATAATCTAGAAACTGTAATTGCATGTACTGTAGAGTAGAATATCGATAATTTCTGGGAATTAGGATTGGTTAAAAATTCAAATAGAACTACCAGTATGGACTAACAGAGAGTATACTCCAAGGAATTGCGTCAATATTGTCATGAAACTATAATAATTTTCTATACATTAATTCGATCATTTAATTACTTCCTTATTGATGACAATATTTATTTCCTGATTTGTAGTTGTAAATATTGTTTTGTATATCTGTTTAAGGCCACCAGCTAGTTAGAGTTTATATGCTCAAGATTCTTTAATAATAATATTAATAAGTATTTATATTTATATATTCAGTAACCAAATGAACTGAATCTTTTTATTAGTATTACTGCTAGAAGTATTTGTCAGTTAATTTTATATAGTTATACCTTATAGCTTTTGTTTATTTTATTGTCAAATATCTAAAACTTAAACAGAGATTATAAATTGCAAATGTTCAATGAAAAGCATACAGGAATAATGCTTGAAATATTAGTTATTAATACTACATTTACATGTAATTAACGGTATATTATGTGATAACCATTTAAAAGATAATAATATATGGAAAATAATTATAATTAAATTTGATTTAATATATATTGCCTGTTAATCTGAGATATATTGGATGAAAGAGAGAGAGAGAAATGGGTTTAAAGTCCACTCGACACAAACTAGGTCATTTCTGGACTAAATAATGTATGCAACTAGTATAATTACACTATTTTTATAGTCATTACTATTATTTTTAATTTGTGTTTTGCATATCTCGAAAATGTATTGTAAACATGGTAGTAAATAGTATTAAATTAAATTATTAGATCTTATGTAAAAAAAAACTCTGACATGAAAAAAATAATAAAGTGACAATATTCCAAACTAAAAGGTAATAATGTATGACCAACCATAAGTAGACACAATGCAAATTAGTTTAGTATATTGGTCCAAAATTTGTTCATATGAATCAATCATGCCAGAAACTAGATGAAGCTGGTACTTTATTGCTGTCATTTTTATCCCTCTTAGTCTAAATAGGGCATAATGGGAGATTTTATAAAGAGCTGACAGTTCTCGCTATAATAGTTAAGAAATAGTTAATGTAAAGAGAATTTGCTGAAAATCTCAGTCAGATTGCTCCACCAAGATATTAGCGATTGAATTTTAGGTCTAACCTCGATCCTCAGTTGGTATCATAAAAAACAAAGTCTTGATTATCCATTTTGACAATAAATCATTCATCACAAAATATATTTAAGTCAAGTAAACATCGCAGGCTAGTGATGGCATCAAGATAACATTTCAGACCTAAAGAAAGACCTGCAATAGGTAGGTTTAGCTCTTGCATAAGGTATATTTAATAACCTGCTGCCATTTTTTCTTGCTTAAATTTATATTTTCATAACTATCCTCAAACATCGAGATCACACTTACATCTAACCTACGTTTTGGGGTTTTAATGGTCTAAATTACTGTCTCATTTAAATCAGAAAATTATTTTTTGCATTCTCGGGCATTGATGCTTTATTAATTATTAAATGTTTATACACAATATACAAAACTATCATCAAAATTTTTGGAATTGTACATTTTTAATTGACAGCCACCTGAAAAATAAAGTAATGTCTGCTAGCTGTTCTTTTGTAATTTATAATCCTTTTTATACGCCCACATAGAAATGTGGTCGTATATTGCCGTCGCCCCTGTCCGTCCGTCCGTCCATCGTCCACAATTTCTTGTGAACGCTCTAGGGGCTAAAATTAATATCCAATTGACTTTAAATTTATACACAGTGTTTAAGGTCATGAGAGGAAGACCCCTATTAATTTTCAGCGATTTCCGATAATTGCTGTCAGAGTTATGGCCCTTGATCACTTCAAAAAATGTTGTGAACGCACTAGAGGCTAAATTTAATATCCGATTGACCTTGAATTTATACACAGTGTTTAAGGTCATCAGAGGAAGTCCCCTATTGATTTTCAGCGATATCCGATAATTGCATCCAGAGTTATGGCCCTTGATCACTTTGAAAATCTTGTGAACGCTCTAGAGGCTACAGTTAATATCTGATTGAATTAAGATTTATACACAGTGTTTAAGGCATGAGACGAAGAAGCCTAGGGATTTTCAGCGATATCCGATAATTAGTGCCAGAGTTATGGCCCTTGATCACTTTGAAAAATCTTGTGAAAGCTCTAGAGGCTAAAGGTAATATTCGATTGACTTTAAATTTATACACAGTGTTTAGGGTCATGAGACGAGGAAGCCTATTGATTTTCAGCGATTTCCGATAACTGCTGTCAGAGTTATGGCCCTTGATCTCTTCAAAAAATCTTGTGGACGCTCCAGAGGCTAAAGTTAATATCCGATTGACTTGAAATTTATACACAGTATTGAAGGTCATGAGACGAAGAAGCCTATTGATTTTCAGAATATTAAGTGTTTCGTATACTAAACGTTAGAATGGAGGAGAACTTTATCAAAGCCAAACAAATTCGAATGATTTTCTGATAATTACATAATGAGTTGTTACTTGTTATATGATTTTAGTGTATTATAAATGTTTTATTACTGAAAAAAGTAAAATATGCAACAACTCTTGTTGACTGCCCGGACGATTTAGCTGCTGTGTTCGTATGTTTCGTTGCCTGGCAACCTATCTTTATTTCTAATGAGACATTACAAAGATATCAAGAAATTTATGCTCATTCTGTAGAAATACATATTGGAGGTTGGAGAGAGAGAAATTTGGTTTAATGTCCAGTCAACATAAACTAGGACATTTCAGGTTCAATTTTATTTAATTGATACACTTGCTCATAGGGGTCTTTCGCAGTGGGTGGAAACCAGAGCGCCCGGAGGAAAACCATGCCTATTGACGTAATGACAGAACAAATAATCCAAATAGCACCCGTTAGATCATTCGCCCACCCAAACAATCTATCCAAATTTGAAAACTTAGAAATAGTATAATAAAGTGGTCTGATTCCATAATGTGCTAGTCTCCCTTTCAACATTCGCCGTTAAAAATCTTAGCGCATGCGCCAATCGTCAATGACGTTTACAGGTAATCGAAAGAAGTAGGTTGCATTGAGTATCAAGGTGTGACGGTCATATTAAACAATATTCGGTTAAAAAGATATCATGAAAATAACGTAGCAACACCAACAGATTTATGTAAAAGACAGACAGGCGAGTACACCATTTAGATTTCAATATACCGTAATTGATCAAATTATCATGGAGAACATGAATCAAGTGACACAATTCTTCTGTTTGTTTATGTACCGTGACTAAATAACGGTTGTGCTGTGCCATGTGCTACAACAGTAAAAGTCAATATGCATTGTGTTATTGAGCAAAGTCATTTACACACGTTTAGTGAAAAAGTGGAACTTTTACATTAGTGGAGGTTTAAACAATAAAGTAAATAATATTTTATATGTGTTGGACAGTCGTAGGTGGCAATTTTTATCTGAAATAATTCAAACCACGGTCGCGTGTTCGATCCCTGCATTTTCTTCGACAGTTAATCGGGATTTTCCGATGTAGTTTCCCCTGTAGGTGGTGCAGGACGGAGACAGCTGTCTAGTCGATCGGATAGGACGAAAAATCGAGATACAGTGTATACATTGACGTGCACGTAAAAGGTGCCTTGTCAGTTGGAGTTCAATACAAGGGTAGGCAATAGTGCAGCTGCCCGGGCAAAATTCCCCTCATAGCAAACTATATGGCGCATGCTTTTATTCTTTAGCCCAGTCGAAACAGAACAGTTTGACGTTAAACCTCATTTCATTTCAATTCAACCCACACAATTAATGAAATGCATGTATTTTCATCACAAGGTTTGAAAATAAAGTATATGAGGTTTTTCACCCTCTAGCATTTTCAGATCAATTGTATTTAGATCTATTTAGCACAATAAGGAAAATAAGTTGATATCCCGCCAAGAGCAAAACGCCACTTAAGTAATTAATCAATTGTTTCCCCTCTAATCCATGTTTTTTTTATGATCCGTGTGTCTTAAATAGAACAAAGCAATTTCGTCTGTTTTCGGTTGAATATTTCTAATTTAACACCGGAATTCTATAATCAGACACAGTAAACAATGAAGACAAAATGATGTACAATCCCTTGGTATGTATACCGTCATCATGTTTATTCCACTGCAACGGTTCAACAAGATTTCACAAGTCGTTTTCATGCAAAAACCTAATGTACAAATGAGACATTATCTTTAGTGAAATATACATGTAGAATCAATAGTGTAGTTAATTAATGAGTTGTATAATATAGACAACTGACAAAAGATTAATATATTAGTATAGTTGTTATAACAATAATAGTTAGTATATGGTAATCCAACTTGCTAAATGTTGGGGGCCGGGGGCAGAACCTGACTCGCCCGAAATAATACCCGAGGTGCTTACCGTATAGACCCCCCCCCCCCCCCCGAGATTAACTAAAAAGTCAGACCTTCTATCCTCCTTAACGCCGTCACCTGTGTACAAATAAAACATATTTGAGTAACGTCCTTGTTAAATAAGTATGCCAATAATAACGTGTAATATAAAGAAGACGGTGTGTGAAAGTGTATACGTATGTATAATATCAACGATAAATACATTCATTATTTAATTTATATATTTGGAATATGACATGTCTTTTAATTTTTTTAATAACAAGAAGCCCTTAATCAAGGGTGTTTCCGTTTAACCGGTGTCCTCTTACCAAGATAAATCTAGGAATATCAGAATAATTTATACATAAAATGGTCCGGGATGCATAAGCATACGAGCTCGAGGAATGTTTGAAAATTTAGCTGCCACAAACGCGTTTTCCTGCTATTCCAGCCCGCGAATACAGCAAATTCAATGTGGTCGTGGAGTATGGGGGACTCGCGCTCCCCGGGAAAATTTGGGAAATTTAACCACGGCAAATGCGTTTTTGTGGTATGCTAGCCCGTGGATTAAGCAACTTCAAAGTTTTCAATCGTTTACAACCGAAACCCCAATCTATGCCGTCCCGAAATCCAGCTGCAGAATTGAAGCTGCATTCACAAATAATAATCGATGCCCGAATAATGTGGAACCAAGTACAATGGCTCTCGACAACATGCTTTAATCCATAGTAAATTCAGTGCAAATTCGTGGTATTTAATTAAAAGAAAAGTAAATTATATTGTCACACTTATATTGTAGCACAAATGAGAAATTTCCTTGATTCTTATTGGTCGAAAAGTGTGGTCGAATTGACAATAAACCCCCTCTGAATTATCAAGGCGAATCACTGCGTATAAATATTAGAGTGTACTTTTTTGTGCTTACTGATTTTCCTCAACTGAAATATTTATTGGCAAATATCTTCAAGAAAAATCTATTGATATCAAAATATGTTTTAACCCAGGAAATAATAATTAGCAGGAAATCGAGACTTTATTGTTATTTTAATCTCGATTTCCTGCTAATTACGTTTTGTAAATTCCCATTTTTTTTAATTTCAGATTCAAAATGTCAGGAATGGATAACGACACAGTGGCAACAATCGATCATCAGGAGATCCATGTGGATTGCGTGAATTCCGGCTTCGAACTTGACGAAGGAGATGAAGGAGAGAAATCCCAGCAATCCCCAAATGCTGTGAAATATAATCCAGCTTCTCCAACTGTGGCAATTTCTCAGCCAGGGGTTCCTGTTATAGCTCAGAAACCAGATCCAAATCGTAGACCTAAAGATTTTGTGATATTCTCCTGTTTTATTATTATGGGATGCAATTTTATTTTCGGGTTAATAGCGTATAATTACGGAGGCAAGTTAACCCTTTAATGTTAATGACACTGATTAATCTATCGATATTCTGGTATTTTTGTTATCTGATGGTGCGTTGTTAAGCGCTATGGCGTGGGTACACTTTAGATCATGGGTCGTGGTTTCGATCCCAGGATCGTACGTGAGAGGTGCAGGGCCGTCTTCCCCGTCTCGTCTGTTGACCCTTGGCCCTCTGATTTTATCCCATTGATAGATATCCCCATGTACAAGCTAAATCCCACGTGTAGACTATTGTATGTTACGAGTATCTCACTATTATGGTATAATTCATTTTACATAGAGCTGTCTGTAACTTAGTCAAGTACAGTGTCTAGAAAACCTCTTCAAGATAGTGATTATTTTTTTTTGTATTTCAGTCAAATCCAGTTATGCATGGCAATTAGGAGAAGAAAGTCAAGCTAGAAAGAGGTCTAAGTGGGCGTTACTATTTTGTATTATTGGACTAATCGTCGGTATTCTGACCTGGGTTTTAGTGTTCACTTTATATTTTACCGTTGGTGATAAAACGCATAGTGTTGTGCCCTAGATCTCCCGTCCAAAGGCAAAACCTAGTAACTCACTTTTTTCTTGTTTTGAGAAAACAAAGGAAAACGTAATGAATGAATATTAAACCCCAGCTCATCCATTGAATTTACTATTGAGTTACTAGGTTTTGCTGTGGTATACTAGACAAATGAAGGGAGTTGCTAGGTTGTGTCATGGGTGTAACTGCTTACAAAATCAAAAGATTGGAGCACATACGCTAGTAACTACACATTTGGTCCTAACTTAATTTTGATAAAAAAAAGTGAGTTACTAGGTTTTGCCTTTTTACGGGAGAGATGTCGTAAGTTGTGAGGTTTGATAACAAGGAAGAACATTGAATATCGGTAAAGATTTTTTTATTATCAAGCCACAAACGTTTTCATATTCCAAGTGCGGTGTTTCACTACGCTTGCGGTGGACCAATAAACCGTGATTTTTACTATTTCATCACTGTATCACATTCATCCAAATCCTTTATCTTCATATAACAATGTATATATTATATAGTATTTTCATACTTTCGTAAAGTAGAAAATTAAATTACTTGATAAGCTTTCATAACATGACAACGAAAAATACTTGGAATCTTATGCATTATTTGTTAAGTATGTAGGGATGGTCGTCCATTAGCGAAATTGTAAATATTTTGTCTATACATTTTAGTGTGTTGTGTTCAGATTCGACTGTGACAAATAAGCCAGTCGATTGCCGAGTTATATGCGTTTATTTACATCGAATCTGTTGGTTTTGTAGTAGTGTCTGAGATCACCGCGAAAACACGTTGATTTTCGATTTAGGGTCATTGTCTACAAAGTTTTGTAAAGCCAGTGTCCCTATAAACACAATACAATTGTGTAACATTCCAAATTTACTTATGATGTCGTGGCAAAGTCGTGTCAAATATTTAAAAAATGTTAAGCATATTCTGCTTTGTATAGTTATGATGTATACAAAACACACTAGACTTATTGTTATGATATAAACCTATGGTCAAATTGCCCATGCTATCCAGTTCCATAATAGAACATGTCACGTATTTAAGCTGGCGTGTACATAACGTTATTGACACGGTTCCAATTTCAGTTGGGTAGGAAATATTATTGGCAGTTAACTTGTCTGTTTTCTAATAGTTCTCTGCAAATATATTTCGTCTGTGTTTAAGTCCACGATTTTCATTTCCGAGAATTTTAATCCTTTGTAATCTTAACTATCCTAGGAGTTAAATCTCTATAAAAGGAATAAGAAATGTCAGTCAAAAACATGTCCTCATCCGCCAAAAAATGGTAAGCAATTTAATGTTCAATTGCCGTATTTATTTGCCTTGGGTTATTCGTATACCTGTCTCAAGGGCCATTCTTTGAAAACACTTTCCGTGGAGAATTCTCATTTTATTAGTTCATATAACTTACATTCCTAATTGTATTTATTTATAAAATATGATCTTTATAAAGGGGAAAAGAACATCTGATTATTATCACCCTATGTGATTTGGATTAATGAATTAACATTTATGAATTTAAATTAAAAATGTATATGTTCTTCCCACATCTTTATTGAATTCCAGTTATATTGTCTTCAGCATTCCATGCCGTAATTAACGGTTTTTGTACTATTTAGAAGATATTTTTGAGATTATGTAAATATTATGCATAGATATAGATATAGACATATTATGTAGGTTTGGGTTGTTATTATATTATTGCTCGGCATTTTATATTTATTTTTATATAAGTTTACATATAATCCTTGTTTTTTAATATATATTATATAACAATAAAGTAAATATACATTGTACCTTAACGTCGTTATAACAGATAATTAAATTATTAACTCTGCGCCCGACTGATTTACCTCTTAAAGGTAGCATATTTACAAGAGGGACACATATCTCGCTTTAACTGTGTACATCCTATCAAGTCCTCTACCTTATACCCCGCATTCGATAAGGACATGTGCCACCCCAGGATATTTGCCACCCGGACTTTTGCCAACAATGGACATGTGCCATTTGCCGCCTGGATGTTTACCAACAGGACAGTTGCATTCTGGATGTTTACCCCCCCCCCCCCCCGATTTTCGCCATGTGGATTTGAAATGAATTATTGCAAACATTTTCATGACATTGATGCTTTGTTTGGAGCTGCATCCCCCACCCACATATTTCTCTGTCTTTTTTTCTTTCTTCCTGTTTGTCTGTCTGTCTTTCTTTCTCTGTTTTTCTTTCTATCTGTCTTTCTTTCTATCTGTCTTTCTTTTTTTCTTTATTTATTTCCCTGTCTATCTTTCTTTCTTTCTCTTTCTTCCTTTCTTTTTTTCATTCTTCTCTACAACACCGAAATTGTCTGTGTGCACGAATGTATGTCCATGCCCTTGTGTGTGTGTACATGCGGGGGAGAAAGGAGGGGAGGGGGTATGGAAGGAAGGAGAGATAAAGATAGAGAGATATATTCAGATGCACGAAATGGATCTTCGAAAGTTTCAAAGTTTTAATGTCTCTTTTTGTGTGTTTTATTTAGTATCATATAAAATTTTAAAAAGCCAACCTCAGAATATTGTGAAACAGAGTACCATCAATAAAGCAACAAACAGATGTCCTAGGGTGGTAGATGTCCTATGTCGGTAACAGTCCGGGTTGTAAAATTCCCGGTGGCAGATGTCCTAGAGTGGCAGATGTCCTATGACGGTAACAGTGGTAAAAATCCGGGTGGCAGATGTCCTATGTCGGTAAAAGTCCGGGTGGTAAAAATCCGGTGGCAGAAGTCCGGCCGGTTATTGTCCGGGTGGCAAATGTCCTGATACCACATGCTTTACACGTGGTTGCAAACCAAAAGATACGAAATGATGTTTAACTTCTTACTTTTCTGCACAATAGTTCAAAGCAGAGGAGAGAGGGAGAGAAATGGGGTTTAACGTCCACTCGACACAAACTAGGTCATTTCGGGAATAACATTTAATTTTATTTCAATAATTCGCTTCCGCGTAGGGGTCTTTGGCAGTGGGAGGAAACCAGAGGACTCAAAAGCAGAGGACAATGTGACAGATCTTTGAAACAGTATCTAGAAAGGCGTAAGCATTAAGCAATATATTCATCTCCAGACAATAAAACAAAGACATGGGGCTTAACCTGCATTTGACACCACAAACTAGGTCCTTTCGGGACTATACGTGTTTTATCGATTTTTTCGAACGGGGCTTATATAATAATTAAAATTTGTTCTTAATATCATTATGTACATTTCTATTATACAACTTATCAACTATAGGCCTATATATCTTAACCTGGGAAATTAAACCATGTCAAGATATTCGCTAACTTGATTCACATTATAAATAATTAATCAAAACATTGACGTATATAATTGATTAACTCTTGATGGAAAACGAACATCCAGTACGTATAGTTTAAATGTAGGTCATTCCATTGGGCTGAGAATATTTCATTTCCAGGATATCTTTTCTGAAAATAAGACGATATAATTTGACCTTAAATACCTCGATTGAAGTTCACGATGACTCTGGAAGTGCAGAGAGTGTAAACCAACATTTAATATTTCGCGGCACATAGTTTCTCTTTGTACTTTTCTTTAACCACTTTATGTTTTATGATGTGCGCACAATTCCATTAACAAATAAGCTGAACAGTAATGAGAACAAAGTAGAACCCTTGGTAAATCGTTCGTATATCAAGGCTTCATTTTACAACTGGCTAAAAATTGAAAAGATTTATATTATTAAATTGGATTAATTATTTTATTTCTTCTTTATATCAACCATCACAATATTATAAATGAACACCAATGATTGATAACCGCTACTTATTAAACCATCGATAAATTAAAAAAAACGTTTGAACTAAGCTTTGTAAGAATTTTTACAAGGATTTAAACACAGTACATTCTTCGAAAGTTGACTACTCATTTATCTCGATTCAGAGTCAGTTATAATTCTTATCCACAAAATATAGTCTCTTCTGTTAGCAACTAAGCATATCAACCAGAACGAAACAATAAAATTGCAATCTGTCCCAGATAGAAATAGATGAAGTGTGATGCTTGGTGGGATACATACGAGCTGAAATGGCGACCAACGACACAATGCCATGTCGGATTGTATTTTTTGTTGAATTCTTTTCTGATGAACCCAGCTATATCTTTTTCAAATGTAAACTTCTCTATGGCCTGTGTTGTTACTGCTATGGCGTCATCCTGCATATCCTGTGACATGTCAACATGTTTAATGATCGCTGTAGGTTTTTTCTCCGTCATTCTGCAAATAATAAACGTATAAGTATAAATGTATATGAAATCTCATTCGGTGACTGGGCAACTACCCAGGGGATGCATGGTCAATGTTCATCTGCTTTAGAACAGTTCATTTTAAAACTTGCATTACTGTGAATCTTTAATAAACCTAAACTCATTGCAGTTTTTATGATAAGCTGGCGATTTAAAAAGAAAAATGTTTTAGGCAAGCTAGTTTGACTTCTCTACCCTTTATGCCTGCCACCCCCACCCCCCCAAAACAAAACAACACTACAAATTCCCCCTTAGACCAACGTTCCTTTCTGTGGTGTTTAATACAGATAATCTACTGTTGGGCAGATTCTCGTATCTATTGGGGTTTAAACAATCGTATTAAATCTGTTAAAAAATATATGTAGGCCTACTTACTTAATGCTTGGACTGCCCTTATTGAAATGTTGACTTAACATCTACTGTCTTACTATTAACTAATTCAACACAGTTTCTCATCTTTTTATACAGTCTTATTTGTTGCTTTTTATCCAGCCATAATCTAAGAATAATATATTAGTGTATTTTCCCAGTCACGACATTCAAATTTTATTAAGTCCGCTTTTGATATCAGTTAAGTTCATCTGTAACCAATACATGGTGTGTTTTTTTTAAACAATTAAAACAATCAGGGAGTGTCCTAAATCTATAAATATTAAAATAGAGATCATTATATTTTCTTGGGTTTATGTTGGCTAGTCAATCTGATTTTGGATCTTTAATTAATATTCTTTGACATTAATTTCTAATGAATTAATTGTCACAGAGAAGAAAAAAATCTCTTTCGTGATATTTACGTAGGTCTAATTAGGTGAAGATATTGTCTAACGGTAATTTTGCACTAAATATACACAACATTATTTGCGGGAGTCATATACGGTCGGTAAGTTGGTAAGACGCTGGTTCGCTAGCCTGGAGGTCGCGAGTTCCTTTTCTGTGTTGGCTGAGGTAGTTAATTGTGATTTTCCGGTGTGGTGTCCCTTTGTCAGTAGGGTCTGAGTAGTTATTTCAATAACGTAAATTGTATCGGCTCTGCTCTCTACTACGTTATTGTCAGCTCCTATTGACAACTAGTATGAAAATAAGGCTTTTCCCCACCTCGGTTCTCAGGATTTTTTGGAACCCTTACCGTCTATTTTTCACCGTGATTCTTCTATGGTCACTTAAAGGAATCATTTCTTGCCACATCCAAAACAAATTTATAAAAATCCAACACTTTTTTTCATGTAGAATTACGCGATACAAAAACATAAACAGCTTTCATTTGAATATGGCCGCCATGTTAAAACTAACGCTCAGCCAATATTCCAAATTTAGGAATGTTATTTTACATGAAAATAGTGTTGGATTTTTATAAATTTGTGTCGGATGTGGCAAGAAATGATTCCTTTAAGCGACCAAAGAAGCATCACGGCGAAAAAAAGACGATCAGGATTCCAAAATTGCCTTAGAACTGAGATACGGGAAAAGCCTTACTTTCATACTAGTTGTCAATAGGGGCTGATAGTAACAACTAGGGTCTGAGAAGCACAGTTGTTCAGTAAAACGTTAGATTTCATTTCATTATCTTGCACGTCAAGCATTTGTTTTTATATTTAACATATCATTAATACCGATTGAAAATACATTTTGTGATATCGACTAGGCAGCTTTCCTTGTCAGGCCGTCCGTCTGCATCACTGACAAGGGGAAGCCACGCCGGAAAATCGAGATGAACTTTCTCGGACAATGCAGGGATCGAGAACACCCGACCTCCAGGCTAGCGAGCCAGCACCCTACCCACTTAGCCACGCCCCCGCCCCCTATCGTAATGAACTTATTGTTAAAGTTGTAAAAAGTGTGAACAATTATACATTTAGTTGCCAATTCTAACAAATGATTTATTTAAATACTTTATTATAATATAACAATTTATTTTTATATTTTGACATCACAGTACACATGTGTACATATATATATAACATTTATATGGTTAATAAATAGTTTATTTTACAAATTAAAAGTCTTTTATGGTTATTAAATATGTGCAGTTCTTGAACAAATAGTCACGTTCGTTTGAAATCGGATTCTTCGATAGATTTCACTTCGTTCACAATTTGTTGCGGATTGTTTTATTTCACGTGCCGTGGATTATACCAGGACTGTAGTTTTTGTCACCACGTTATTTTTAACCAGAACGGAATAACAAAATTGCAACTTGTCCCAGGTAAAAGTAGATAAAGTGCTTTGTTTCGTGAGTAACATAGGATCCAAAGTTACGACCAACGATACAGTGCCATGTAGGGTTGTATTTTTTGTCGAATTCTTTCTTGATGAAGGCAGCGATATCTTTTTCTACGTTAAATTTTTCCAAAGCTTGTGACGAGGCATCTATGGCATCTTGCTGCATTTCTTCAGACATATCTGCATTTTTGATGACGGCTTTTTTCTCGGACATTCTGGAGCATAAGAAATATATTTATTAGTTTTGCAGGCAAATCGAACTGATATATTTATATCATTTCACTTCCTAGTACAAGGTGATTATGTTATTACAAATAAACGACCAGACTAGAGATTTATTAACAGAGTTGAAAAAATATGATCTGGGTTTAAGAGTTGGATATATTCCTGGATGGAAAACGGCCTGATCTAACGAGACCTTCAAAGCTTCAGATAAAAAAAACTAGCTTACTATATTACAACAAATAAACAACCAGGGTTAAATAGTTATCACTATGATGAAGCGTCTTAAAAAGTTCTTTGTTTAAGGTTGATATATTCAAAGATCGAATACGTTCTTTGATTCAAAGTGGCACATTAAATATTCCAAATAATAACATGTATATTTAAATCGCGCACAGTTCCATGCTAGTATGCATGTTCAAGGTGCTACACAAACTAGGTGCCATCATCATTAGTTTTGAATGTTTCTAGGCAGGACGACACGGTTTAATGTTTAGCGGTAATGAATTACACATAACATGCACAATATGAACAAACGATATGTATCCAAATGATTTGAGTTTATATTTTGGGATTATAAGAAGATGTTCTTGCTGAGAACGGAGTGGACGCCTTGGAAAGTAAGGTAATGATAGATCTGCTGGATAGGAATGGTCCAGTTCCATGTAAAGTGGTGTTTGAACAGTTTTAAAACACTTCATTATAAACAATATTTAAACTTACTTGATTTTTAAACAGGAGTAGTTGTATGTTAAACTGTTAATCAGGAGGCAAGGATCACAATGATAACTAAAATCGAAAAGATTTCTGTCTATATAGTCCTACCTGTGTCGTCACGGGTTACCTGAAGTTTACCTTGGTGGTTTTTATCAACCCACAATGCCCCGAAAACATGGTTACAACATTAACTCTTGTTTGGGTGAGTGAGTGATTATTGTTTTGTTGTCATGACGTAACACGCCTTCTGCCCAACAGTAAGATTATCGTAAATGATTAATAGTACTCGCTAATCAACTAATCGATTGCAAATTACTGAGAAGATCCCAGAAAGCCCTGTACATGGTAGCGTTTCAGATATTCTATGCTTACACACCATGTCCTTCATTTGATCTGAACAAAAATTCAATTCCATTTTAAAGCCACACACTACAGTCCTTATTGATATTGATATGATATTTTCTACAAATTATATTACAATTCATGTAAACACTTAATTCCAATTATTGTCAATCATTAAAGATTATTTTGAGCGTAATATTTGCTCAGTTTCAGGGTGAAAAAAATAAGTCCGCCATTTTAACGGATGTAAAGCATTAAAAGGGGAACGTTCTTTACTTTATAATAATGTGATGGCTAATAATTACTTTCAATCAATGCATTGCATTTCTAAATACGAGAAAATTAGTGTCATAATTACACTTTAAAGTAATGGAAATTTAATCTTAATTTTTGTCTGAAATGTAACTTTCGGTGTTTTTGCACTCATGATTTTTGAAACTTAATTTCATTTCTCAATTTGCTTCATATGCTTTCAGCCGTTTTGGCTTCGGTTGTGTGCTGTAAGGGAGGATGGACTTCACTCCAGGCATATTTTGTCGAGTGGAACGCGACACTTTTCATAGAAAAGTCAACGGGAACGACCAGATTCGCGTGTTGGTGAAGGGAGGCAACAATTGCATTACTGGTGGAGGCAGACCACCATTAATTTCCCTATTGACTTCAATGTTAATTCTGGGCTCTTTGCCCACCTCCATTTTTTCTCCAAATGTTCGTTGGGCTAAATGCTTTCACCATAGACAGAGGAACAAATGACCATGTCTTTGCACTAAATTTTGTATGAGGTTGACCAACCAAATTTTGAGATACACAAACTTGAAGAAGCATACCCGAAACATGTAACTAGTTGCCGTACATATCACCGTAGCCAATCTGGTAACTCAGTTATCCTTCCGCCTCAAAATAATGAATCTTTACCAAAACCTCGCAGAAATTATATAAATTCAAAAGTGTGAAATTTAATGGTGGTCTGTATCCTGGGGGAGTAAGACTGGTAATTGTCGCCCAGCCATAACTTTATAGTCACATGCCACACCGATTTGGTAAAAATAATAATCCTTTGGCAGGGGCAAGAATTGCTATAAATATACGATATACATTCAGGTGCAGAGTCTATTTCCAAAAAAAACACCGCCTAATAATTTAAGGATAGATGATGGTGAAATGGGGTTTAACGTCCTACTATTATGCACCTAACCTGGGCTAATGGAAGACGGGCATACACCATACAGTGTGCTGTGAGCGACTAGTCTTATATCGAATTCCAAATCCCAAGGGATATTTTACGTGCACTCCAATGTGTACAAGGGACCTCGGTTTTTCGTCCCATCCGAACGACTAGGCAGCTTTCCTTGTCAGGCCCTCCTTCTGAATCACTGACAAGGGGAAATCACGCCGGAAAATCGAGATGAACTTTCTCGGCCAATGCAGGGATCGAAAACCCGACCTCCAGATTGTTCAGTCATCTTGTACTTATACCGTTAGTTTAGAATTATGTACATGAAACCGAGTATACCGAGTAATTGTCTGGTACGAGTACGACACAGTGTATGCATATATATACGGATAGAAGGTCAGATTCCTGTGATGAAACGAACTTGCATGTAATTTTGAATACACATATTATTATGGAACTTGTTGGACAGCCGTATATTGCCTATTCAAACATCCAGATCCACTCCACTTTGAGTCAAACTATATAAACAGAGATTGAAAGATAGATCTATAGCATCGAAATAACCATTCTGGACAGCATACAACACAAACATGATCTATGAATATACATCATATAAATATATTATTACGAGAATACAGATATAATAATATAAGATGCATAATCACATACCTATCTTATTTCAACAGTGCGGATACAGAAACCATAGAGGAGGAGGGGGGCGAATCCGCGTGTTGCGAGGGCTGAAGGTCGGAAACTAGAAGCCCGGAAATTACATTTCCAGTGCAGTGATCTGAGACAAGAAACTCCCCCACCCACCCACTAGATCCACTCTTGCTTCGACATGTGAAATTATCCCAAACAGTGTATACCGAGCCAGACAGTACCCCCTGCACCCCACACACACACACAATGTCAAAGTCCCCAGCAATTGAATTATTAAAATTTTATATACCGTACTCTAAAATGACTAGGGAACGTATCGTGTCTATGGAATATCACCAAGACAAGTCTTGTGTAGACTAATTCCTGGAAGCGTTGGATTTAATGTCGCTGCTCCGGTAAAATTATCCCCAGAGCTCACTTGACTTGCTTCTTGCTTGCTTCTATCAAATTTCTGCATCACGGCTATTGTTATAAATGAATGAAATGAGATGGGGTTTAACGTCCTTCTGTTCTGCTCCGACTTGGCTTATGAATATTATAGAGTGCTATGGATGAGGGAAATGTTTCCCGGACAGCGGCGCTACGGCCTACCATTGTATCGAATACCAACTGCCACGGGGACTTTTACTGCGTGCACGCCAATTTGTACACGGGGCAGAATTTTCGTTCCATCCGAACAACTATACATTGTCCCTTGCCAGGTCCTCTGTCCTATACACCACTGACAAGGGAGGCCACGCCGGAAAATCCCGTTGAACTTTCTCGGCCAACGCCATCTTACTCACTAAGCCACCGTGGCTCCGTAAACAATATTAGTTACAATAGAGAACCCTATATAAACCCCTATGCATTTCTAACAAATAATCACTTTATCATAATATAACAATTTAATTTCATAATATTTGGACATGACAGTATACATATATATTAACGTTAGTAAATAAATAGTTTTATGTATAATCCGAGTAGTGTCTTAACATGCAGCATTTAAATAAATGGGCACGCGTATCTTAATCTCGATCTTGTATAAATTATTTCAGAATATATTGTGAATGTTTCTGTTATTTTTCCTTGTTCACATGTTATTTTTAACCAGAACGGAATAACAAAATTGCAACTTGTCCCAGGTAAAAATAGATAAAGTGCTTTGTTTCGTGAGTAACATAGGATCCAAAGTTACGACCAACGATGCAGTGCCATGTAGGGTTGTATTTTTTGTCGAATTCTTTCTTGATGAAGGCAGCGATATCTTTTTCTACGTTAAATTTCTCCAAAGCTTGTGACGAGGCATCTATGGCATCTTGTTGCATTTCTTCAGACATATCTGCATTTTTGATGATGGCTTTCTTCTCAGACATTCTGGAAAAGAGGTGGAAAGGGTGATGTATTATTATTACAGGTTAACAACCGGTGAAAACACCACAGAATACTCAACAAAAATACAGCCACACAGTAATGAACCTATTTTTTCTTTATTGGTTTAAAGTTTGTTTAACTGTTGTGTAGGCCTATATCCAGTGATCGAATACGGTCTTTGATTCAACGAGGCACATTAAATATTCCAAATAGAAAATGGTGTTTGAACGGTTTAAAAACACTTCATAATAAACAATATTTAAACTTACTTGATTTTTTAACAGGACTAGCTGTATGTTAAACTGTAAATCAGAAGGCAAGGATCACAATGATAACTAAAATGGAAAATATGTCTATCTATATAGTCTGACATGTGTCGTCACGGGTTACCTGGAAGTTTACCTTGGTGGTTTCTATCAACCCACAATGCACCAAAAACATGGTAACACAACGTTTGCCTAACAATTAGATTATAGTAATTGATAGGTAATAAGATCTACAAGCTTAATGAACTAATCTATTAGCGGATTTCAATATCCACAGATGGTTCACGTTTACACCATGAATATTTGAAAATTATTAAATAATCAGAAGACCCAACACTTACGATCTATTCTGAGCTGAATGTAAAGTATTTTTGCACTCATGATTTTGAAATTCATATTAATTTTGCGACGAATAGGTATACAGAGTACGGGATAAATTACGTGCGTTTCTAGACCAATTTGCCTTCTGTTCTGTTATAGGCGTTTTGTGGTTTTAGGATGTGTTGGCGTGGGAATGAGGTTGCTCTGGAATCAGACTTGTCATTTCTTAGTTCACGGGGGTTTGGGATGGCCTAGTGGTCTAGAGTGCCGCGCTTCGACCTGACAATATTTAAAAAAAAAATAACATTAAAAATACCCCAATAATCCAATATATCGTTTGACTACAGTTCAAATCGAAAGTATCGAATACTGATTACCCTTGAAGTAAGAAACTATTTTTAAATATTTTTTTATCGTATGTTATTATCCCGCGCCGAACAAGGTAAAGGAAAGCTATTAAAACGGACTCTGTCCATCACAATTTCGTCTCCGGCGCATATCACATGATACATGTATCTTTATAAAACGTTGTTATTTGTAAACACACCAACCTAGTTGTACCTTTTACAAATTAAAAATCTTTTGGATTTAATCATTGTTGAGTTTTCTTGGAAATAGGGAGTTGGTTGGTCGCGTGATCTAACACGTGCGCTTTAGATCATAAGGTCTGTCATCGAGTCAAGTGGCGATGTTTCGATCTATGTGACACGGAGGAGGGTCGCCTGTCGAACCTCGTGGGTATTCTCTTGGTCCTCCAGCCCCCCCCCCCCCAACTGCTAAAGACCCCAACTCGCAAACGAGTTATGGACCATGAAACGTTAGCGCCCCCCCCCCCTCTCTTACAATGGGAACAAATCTGACTTGGTGTTTGGTATACAATTTCTATTCAGGGCATAAATAAACGTTTTAGCCTTTAAATCAAGGGTTGGGGTGACCTAAAGGTCTAGAGTGTCACGCTTCGACCTCTAATTGACCGATCGCCTATGGCTTGTGGTTGTGGTTTCAATCTCTGGTGTGAGCGTATGTGGCTTAGAGACATGGGGAGTTTCTCAACCTCGTGGGTTAACTCGGGGTACTCCGGTCCCCCCCCCCCCGTAAGACAACTTGCCTGCGATATTACCCTCGATGGAAGCGGACGTTAAACACTAATTGTAGAAGAAGAACCGGAAAGACGTGTTTGTGATGATGTCTTAACGGGAGACTCCTATTAAATTACTATTTACGTGAGTTACGTAACACTGGCGTTTTGAATGACGATGTTCAGTACACATGTATTATGTTTTGTTTTATCCAAGTTCTACTTAACCTTAAAATACGAATTTGTCCGTAACATTGTATATCGACACTGGCGGCAAATCAGAATACAATGTTGTGTTATCCCAGGCTGTACATGACACAAGAATCAATCTGTTTCACACAGGTATTATAACCGCAATACCTCTGTATATGATGAGAGAGAGAGAGAGAAATGGGGTTTAACGTCATTTTGGGCCTAACGTTCGGTTTTCAATTTTTATTTCAATAATTCGCTTGTGCGTAGGGGTCTTTAGCAGTGGGAGGAAACCGGAGTGCCCGGAGGAAACCCACGAGGTTGAGAAGGCACCCCTTTCTCCATGTCACATACGCTCACACTGGGGCTCGAAACCACAGTCGCAAGCCAGAGGTGACCGGCTAGCTAGAGGCCGAACGCGGCACTCTAGACCACTAGGCCATCAAACCCCTCCTCCCTGTATATGACGACTGCCCTTTTAAAGGACGTAAGTCCGTACTCAAAATCCTCCAAAATCTTTGACATCGAAAAGACGAATTATTGGTCAATTTAAATCAACATTGATGTTATGATCTTACCTGGAAACGGTAGGCCTCTGATATCCAATATTTAAAACAAAATGAACAGTCTACCATTGGTACACGAATCGTGTACCATAGTGCGTTTCGGCGTCACTTGTAATAAGTGTACAAGTGACCAGAAAGAACGAGGCTAGACATATTCAACAACTCCTGTCAAATGGTGAGGCCATATCTTATCTGGTGGGCATGCGCAGTAGACTGGAATAACCAGACACTATAAGTTCCTCTTTGGTTAAGACTCACGCCGTATTGCGGTGGACATACTCTTTTGAAATTAGAGTCGAAACGGAAATAATTTAATGTAAATCTGTTTATATCCAATCAGATTATATTATTATATGCGTTGCGACCCATTAGGGTCAATTTCTAGGTCCCCAATTTTAGCGATTTAGCTCCTTTAAGTTCAAATGCCTTCTACATGTGACGTCACATCACCCGGCATCAAATATTAGCTCGATGGCGCGTGAATTGTTTCCATGCATGTAAAGTGAACTGATCCGGGCAGAATGATGCCTTTTTTACTAATTTTATCTACTCATTTACACTAAAAAGGAAATGTCTGTTATCCAGATATACTTCAAACACCTTGGTTTACTTTTTCTAATGATGTTTTAGAATTTAAGTTACCGAAGGAAAAAGTTAATATTGTGAGCTTACTGACCCGCATTGGTGTCACCCCCTCAGTGATTGTAGTGGTCTATCGAATATTCACTGGTGGTTAAGGAGAAGGTCTGCAAAGAAGCCCCCCCTCCCTGTTCTCCCGCTTCACCCCACTGTCAAAGGGAACAGCACATAAGCAATTTATTAAAATAAAGGTATACATAATGTTAGTCCCGAAGTGAGCTACCATTGCGCTTTTTTCGGATCATCCCTTACATTTGTCTTGCTTGAGGTAAACATATTACAAGTTCTCTTATATAACACACACAAAAACATTTACAGCTAGCCATAAATAACACAGACGGTAACATAAACTCTGTATGTAAAATGTTGTTAGGTTATGCCTTGAGTAGTTGATCTAATTTTAGCTAATACTGCGTGTATAATTAAGTTTTTCAAAAGACATTGAAAAGTTCGTTCTAACCGAATGAAGCAGGCATTCGGGGGGAATGTATTAAATTTCAGATTAACGTGCACACGTGATAGGATAAATTTCTTTACATGAAGAGGAAACTGGTAACATTGGTTGAACGTTTCCGAATATTCTGATGACCCCGTTACACTGATCGTTAATGTTATCAATTCATATTGTGAATAGTAATAATGACAATAGAGAACCCTTGATAAACCCCTGACCATTTTTAACAAATGATATATTCAAAACTTTTTATAAAACAATTTTATTAATTTTCATATTTCAACAATACATATAACATTTGACGTTGGTTAATAAATAGTTTATGTTAAAAAATTTGTATATGAGTAGTCTTGTTGTAAAAACTGCCTTAACGTGCATAGTTTGAACAAAAATGGGCACGTTCATCTTGAACTCGTTGCAAAATATTTTTCACAGTTCACAATCCGTTTCTGATTTTTTTCACCAAGTTATTCTTAACCAGAACGGAATAACAAAATTGCAACTTGTCCCAGGTAAAAATATATAAAGTGCTTTGTTTCATGGGTAACATAGGATCCAAAGTTACGTCCAACGATGCAGTGCCATGTAGGGTTGTATTTTTTGTCGAATTCTTTCTTGATGAAGGCAGCGATATCTTTTTCTACGTTAAATTTCTCCAAAGCTTGTGACGAGGCATCTATGGCATCTTGTTGCATTTCTTCCGACATATCTGCATTTTTGATGGTGGCTTTCTTCTCAGACATTCTGGAAAAGAGGTGAAAAGGATGATGTATTATCATTACTACAGGTAAAAAACTCATAATAACCCCCCCCCCAAATACCCCCAAAATACAGCCAGACACCAATGAAGCTTTGTTACTTCTTTATTCATCAAAACCCCATGTATATTTATTATTTAACGTATCTCTGTTATTGATATCTTACTTTATGAGGTCAGACCCTGACAAATTCTACCTTTAATAAAACATGCTGGTTTCATTTCTAGCTGTGGTGTGATATCAAGTTCGTTAATATACGGCCGACTACCTATGGCGAGGAGAGAGATGACTCTGATTTCAGATAGAAAATGGTGTTTGAACAATTTTGAAAACACTTCATAATAAACAATATTTATACTTACTTGATTTTTAAACAGAAGTCGGTGTATGTTAAACTGTAAATCAGGAGGCAGGGATCACAATGATAACTACAATCTTCTTCTTCTTTTGGTGTTTAACGTCTGCTTCCACTTGAGTGATATCACAGACAAATATGTCTATCTATATAGTCCTACCTGTGTCGTCACGGGTTACCTGGAAGTTTACCTTGGTGGTTTCTATCAACCCACAATGCACCGAAAACATGGTAACACAACGTCTGTCCAATAATAAGATTAGAGTAATTGATAGATAATCAGATTAATTAATTTGCGATGAATAGAGTAATTCGGAGCACGGGATAAATCACTGTGCGTTTCTAGACCGATTTGCTTTCTGTTCTGTTATAGGCGTTTTGTGAGTTTAGAGTAGGCCTATGTTTGCGGGGGAATGGGTTTGCTCTGGAAGTGGATTCAGACTTGTCATTTCTTCGCCCACGGGATATTCTATTGTATGAATGCATAGGCGTACGGGCTCAATGCCAGCTAGGGAGGGGTTGGGCAAAACACGAAATGCCCTCAAAAGTTTCAGATTTACAGACAGCGGCGCCGGTCTTCCTCGAGAGGCGAAGAATCGTGGCCTTCCTTGTATGGACCCCCCCCCCCTACTCCAAATATTTTTTTTTGAATATTTGACGGCTGCAAACCCTTTATCCTGCAAACCCTTTATAAAGCCTAAATAAGGTCGCTGACTCGAATTCCAATCAATTGTTTACATTCCTCGAAGACGGGACCGTTAGGAGAACAATTTGAAAATTTAACTGCTGCAAACGCGTTTTCCTGCTAATTCAGCCGGTGAACAAAGCAACTTAAAAGTAGTCTAATATAGCATCGATTATTATTTGTGAATGCAGATACAACAGTCTGATTGATTGGTTGTTTCGAATTCCAATCAATCGTTTACAGTTCACACGTTTACCTTCTATTCCAGCCTGCAAAAGTGCATAACAGTAGGACGTTAAACCCCATTTCATTCATTCATCCAGCCTGCAAATACGGCAAATTCAATTTAGTCCAATATAGCCTACCTGGCTGATCCGAATTCAAAACTTCCTCCGGGCACTCCGGTTTCCTCCCACTGCTAAAGACACCTACGCGCAAGCGAATTATTGAAATAAAATTAAACCATATGTTAAGTCCCGAAATGACCTAGTTGTGTTGAGTGGACGTTAAATCTCATCTCTCTCTCTCTCTCTCTCTCTCTCCGAATTCGAAACAACCAATCAATCAGACTGTTGTATCTGCATTCACAAATAATAATCGATGCCCGAAAATGTCGCACAAAGTAGAGTAGCTCCAGACAAAATGTTTAAAACCATAGTCAATTCAGTACAAATTCGTGATATTCAATTGCAAGAGAAGGACAATAGTGGTTTATTAGCGCTCGATGAAAGATTTCGGGTTTATAGACAACGGCGCAGGTTTTCTTTGAGATGCGAAGAAACGGAGCCAGAGACAGACAGACAGAAATGGGGTTTAACGTCCTACGCTTAAGCACCGTACCTGGGCTAATTGAAGACGGGCATACGCCACAGTGTGCAATGAGGGAAATTTTGCCCGGGCAGCGGCGCTACGGCCTACTCTTATATCGAATTCCAACTGCCAAGGGATCTTTTACGTGCACTCCAATTTGTACACGGGACCTCGGTTTTTCGTCCCATCCGAACGACTAGGCAGCTGTCCATGTCAGGCCCTCCTTCTGCATCACTGACAAGGGGAAATCACGCCGGAAAATCGAGATGAACTTTCTCGGCCAATGCAGGGATCGAACACTCAACCTCCAGGCTAGCGAACCAGCGCCATATCCACTTAGCCACCGTGATCCCGAAACGGAGCCAAGTAGGTAAACTAAACTATTGAGTTAAAAAATACCTGCGTTTTGAAAACAGACATTCGCTCTATATTATGCTTTGTTTTAGCTCTATTTTACCTAATCAAGCTAATTTGTCCGAAACATTGTATATCGACACTGGCTGCAACCTGTGATCTTAACTAGAATAGACAGTCGTGCGATCCCAGACTGTATGTATACGTGACAAGGACAAGGTCTGCATTGATGAGGTTTTCTACCTGTTCATTCGCGTCATCCTACTCTCAAAGATAACAGCACACGAGCCATTTATTAAAATAAAGGTGTGCAATATGTTATAGTCCATTGTCAGCTACTTTGTCAGTGGTGAAGGACGAAGGACCCGGGACAACCAATAGTCGTTCAAATGGAACGAAAAACGTAGGTTCTGTGTTCACATTTCCATGCATGTAAAATAACCCTCTTGAAAACACCTTTACAGCTAGCCATAAATAACACAGACTGCTACACAACCTCTGTATGTAAAATTTTATTATGTTATCTCTTGAGCAGTTGATCTAATTTAGCTAATACTGCGTGTATAATTGGTTGTTTCAAATGGCACTTAGTCTTTGAACAGGTCCAAATTCTATGAATGCAATTACGGCTTATAACTGAGCGACGTTTCGACTGGGCTTCTCTAGTCATTGTCAAACAATGATAAAATTCGAAAATATGACAAGGCAATATATACATGTACACACCAATGCCTAGTTGATGTATAATTGGGTTTTTCAAAAGACATTGAAAAGTTCGTTCTAGTAGAATGAAGCGGGCATTCAGAGGAATTTATTAAATTTCTGTTCAACGTGCACACTACACATTCAATTTTGATAGCATGAGTTTCTTTACATGAAGAGGAAACTGGTAACATTGGTTGAACGTTTCCGAATATTCTGATATTATATTTTACATTTCCATGCTCACCTAATGGCCCCGTTACATTAATCGTTAATATTATCAATTCATATTGTGAATAGTAATAATTACAATAGAGAACCCTTGAAAACCCCCCGACCCTATCTAACAAATGATACACCCAAAACCTTTACTGTATAACAAATTTATTAATTTTCATATCTCAACAATACATATAACATTTAACGTTGGTTAATAAATAGTTTATGTTAAAAATTTGATAAATTCGAGTAGTTTTGCTCTTAAATATGTATTAACGTGCAGCGTTTGAACAAATAGGCACGTTCATGTTGAACTCGTTGCAAAATAGTTTTCACAATTCACAATCCGTTGTTAATGTTTATGGTTATTAAATATGTGCAGTTCTTGAACAAATAGTCACGTTCGTTTGAAATCGGATTCTTCGATAGATTTCACTTCGTTCACAATTTGTTGCGGATTGTTTTATTTCACGTGCCGTGGATTATACCAGGACTGTAGTTTTTGTCACCACGTTATTTTTAACCAGAACGGAATAACAAAATTGCAACTTGTCCCAGATAAAAATAGATAAAGTGCTTTGTTTCGTGAGTAACATAGGATCCAAAGTTACGTCCAACGATACAGTGCCATGTAGGGTTGTATTTTTTGTCGAATTCTTTCTTGATGAAGGCAGCGATATCTTTTTCTACGTTAAATTTCTCCAAAGCTTGTGACGAGGCATCTATGGCATCCTGTTGCATTTCTTCAGACATATCTGCATTTTTGATGATGGCTTTCTTCTCAGACATTCTGGAAAAGAGGAGGAAATAATCATATTCGTTAATATACGCTCGACTACGTATGGCGAGGGGAGAGATGACTCTGATAGAAGATGCGATATGATTTATTTATCAAATGATAATATAGAAACTTTCTTTTATCTGTTATACAACAAGATTAATGGCGAGATGCTTTTAAAAAACCATAATTTTACACTTCAATGATAGTAGGAAATATGCCCAACTATCGATTAACGTCGCGCTGCTTTAATATAATTTTAAATATCTTAAAGGGCCGATCCCGTAAATATATGTGGGATTAAAACTGCTTAATTTTGTCTTAAAATCCCTTAAAATCCTCTACCTTAGGGCCGAGCAACTAACTCAATATATGTGCCACGTTTTCAAACAACTTAATCCCGCCAGTCTTCATCTGTAAATGGAGACCGGTGTCCTTAGCTGTATTATGTGGTGTCTGGATAAAACTAGACTTTATTTTATAAAAATAATGTGTAGGTGAAATTTTCTTTTTGTTATCAAGTACAGTACATGGGTTATTCACTGCATAGACTTCTAAAGGGACGGGATGGATTACAAGCTCACCCAACCCACAAATTGAACAGAAATCTTAAAAGGGTTACGTGTCCGGATAAGCAGTTTGACCACCCAATATTCTGAGCTGAAATTTTGAGCCACAGTTAAAACAACGCTCCTCTATATTTTGGCGTTTAAATTTCATACGTACTCGTACTTTTTATTTTTTAGACCCTGTTTAAATTGGGATAGCCCTTTTAATGCCTAAACACTCAACATTTATAGTCTTTGAGGATGAAGCAGGTTCAAGAAATACGTTGCGGGACTTTCAAATCTATCGGCTGCATTTATATAATATTATATATTATTATCTCAATTCCTTACGCTAAAACATAAGCTTATTATGTTACAACCAAGGAACACCTTTAACAAATTAACAAGTTCGTTAAACTGTTGGATATATTCCAAGATCGAATACGATATTACCCAAGGTCGAAGTGGACGTTAAACTACAGATACGAACGAACGAATTGGTTCTGATTCAACGAGACACATTAAATATTTCAGTTAGACAATGGTGTTTGAACATTTTTGTAACACTTCATAATAAACAATATTTAAACTTACTTGATTTTGTAACAGGAGTTGGTGTATGTTAAACTGTAAATCAGAAGGCAAGGATCACAATGATAACTACAATCGAAAAGATTTCTATCTATGACTATATAGTCCTACCTGTGTCGTCACGGGTTACACGAAAGTTAACCTGGGTGGTTTCTATCAACCCACAATGCACAAAAACATGGTAACAGAACGTCTGTCCAATAATAAGATTAGAGTAATTAATAGATAATCAGATTAATTAATTTGCGATGAATAGAGTAATTCGGAGCACGGGATAAATCATTGTGTGTTTCTAGACCGATTTGCTTTAGGCGTTATGTGAGTTTAGAGTATGTTTGCGTGGGAATGAGGTTGCTCTGGAAGTGGAATCAGACTTGTTAATTTTTTCGCCCACGAGATATTATATTGAATGAATGTATGAACGTACGGGCTCAATGATAGCTAGGGAGGGGTGGGGCACAGCACGAAACTCCCGACCCCCTCCCTATCCTCCAAATATTTTTTTTGAATATTTGACGGCTGCAAACAGGTTTTCCTGTTATTAAAGCCGGTGAGCAAAACAACTTCAAAGTGGTCTTATATAGCCTAAATAAGGTCGCTGACTCGAATTCCAATCAATCTTTTACATTCCTCGAAGACGGGACCGTTATGAGAACATTTTGAAAATTTAACTGCTGCAAACGCGTTTTCCTGCTATTTCAGCCGGTGAACAAATAAAATAAAACCAAGTACGAACAATCCGACCATAAGACAGAATTCGAAGTCCTAAAAACGTTATAGGCAAATTAGTGTATATAGCCCAATAAAGGTGACTGACTCGAATGCCAATCAGTCGTTCGTGTCCACACGTTTACCTGCTTTTCCAGCCTGTAAATACGGCAAATTCAATTCAGTCCAATATAGCCTACACCTGGCTGATCCGAACTCAAAACAACCAATCAATCGTCGCTCGGTATGGGGACTTCACCCTCCCGAAGAAAATGTAGTCACCGCAATGCGTTTTCTACTATTCTAGTCCGTGTAAGCAACTCTAAAAGTTTTTCCAATGGTTTTGTAACCGAAATCCTACTCTGAATCCCAACCATCAAATCAGACTGTTGTATCTGCATTCACAAATAATAATCGATGCCCGAAAATGTCGCACAAAGAAGAGTAGCTCCAGACAAAATGTATTAATCCATCGCCAACTCCGTACAAATTCGTGATATTCAATTACAAGAAAAGTAAAATTAGTGTTTTATTAGGGCTCGATGAAAGATTTCGGGTTTATAGACAGCGGCGCAGGTTTTCTCTGAGATGCGAAAGGCGGAGCTGACCGAGTTTCCCCCCCCCCACCCCAGAAAATTTTGGATTATTTGACGGCCGCAAACGTGTTTTACTTCTAACAGCACACCAGCCATTTACTAAAATAAAGGTGTGCAATATGTTAGTCCATTGTCAGCTACTGTGTCAGTGGGGAAGGACGAAGGACCCGGGACAACCAATAGTCGTTCAAATGGAACGAAAAACGTAGGTTCTGTGTTCACATTTCCATGCATGTAAAATAACCCTCTTGAAAACACCTTTACAGCTAGCCATAAATAACACAGACTGCTACATAACCTCTGTATGTAAAATGTTATTATGTTATCTCTTGAGCAGTTGATCTAATTATTTAGCTAATACTGCGTGTATAATTGGTTGTTTCAAATGGCACTTAGTCTTTGAACAGGTCCAAATTCTATGAATGCAATTACGGCTTATAACTGAGCGACGTTTCGACTGGGCTTCTCTAGTCATTGTCAAACAATGATAAAATTTTAAAATATGACAAGGCAATATATACATGTACACACCAATGCCTAGTTGATGTATAATTGGGTTTTTCAAAAGACATTGAAAAGTTCGTTCTAGTAGAATGAAACGGGCATTCAGAGGAATTTATTAAATTTCTGTTCAACGTGCACACTACACATTCAATTTTGATAGCATGAGTTTCTTTACATGAAGAGGAAACTGGTAACATTGGTTGAACGTTTCCGAATATTCTGATATTATATTTTACATTTCCATGCTCACCTAATGGCCCCGTTACATTAATCGTTAATATTATCAATTCATATTGTGAATAGTAATAATTACAATAGAGAACCCTTGAAAACCCCCCGACCCTATCTAACAAATGATACACCCAAAACCTTTACTGTATAACAATTTTATTAATTTTCATATCTCAACAATACATATAACATTTAACGTTGGTTAATAAATAGTTTATGTTAAAAATTTGATAAATTCGAGTAGTTTTGCTCTTAAATATGTATTAACGTGCAGCGTTTGAACAAATAGGCACGTTCATGTTGAACTCGTTGCAAAATAGTTTTCACAATTCACAATCCGTTGTTAATGTTTATGGTTATTAAATATGTGCAGTTCTTGAACAAATAGTCACGTTCGTTTGAAATCGGATTCTTCGATAGATTTCACTTCGTTCACAATTTGTTGCGGATTGTTTTATTTCACGTGCCGTGGATTATACCAGGACTGTAGTTTTTGTCACCACGTTATTTTTAACCAGAACGGAATAACAAAATTGCAACTTGTCCCAGATAAAAATAGATAAAGTGCTTTGTTTCGTGAGTAACATAGGATCCAAAGTTACGTCCAACGATACAGTGCCATGTAGGGTTGTATTTTTTGTCGAATTCTTTCTTGATGAAGGCAGCGATATCTTTTTCTACGTTAAATTTCTCCAAAGCTTGTGACGAGGCATCTATGGCATCCTGTTGCATTTCTTCAGACATATCTGCATTTTTGATGATGGCTTTCTTCTCAGACATTCTGGAAAAGAGGAGGAAATAATCATATTCGTTAATATACGCTCGACTACGTATGGCGAGGGGAGAGATGACTCTGATAGAAGATGCGATATGATTTATTTATCAAATGATAATATAGAAACTTTCTTTTATCTGTTATACAACAAGATTAATGGCGAGATGCTTTTAAAAAACCATAATTTTACACTTCAATGATAGTAGGAAATATGCCCAACTATCGATTAACGTCGCGCTGCTTTAATATAATTTTAAATATCTTAAAGGGCCGATCCCGTAAATATATGTGGGATTAAAACTGCTTAATTTTGTCTTAAAATCCCTTAAAATCCTCTACCTTAGGGCCGAGCAACTAACTCAATATATGTGCCACGTTTTCAAACAACTTAATCCCGCCAGTCTTCATCTGTAAATGGAGACCGGTGTCCTTAGCTGTATTATGTGGTGTCTGGATAAAACTAGACTTTATTTTATAAAAATAATGTGTAGGTGAAATTTTCTTTTTGTTATCAAGTACAGTACATGGGTTATTCACTGCATAGACTTCTAAAGGGACGGGATGGATTACAAGCTCACCCAACCCACAAATTGAACAGAAATCTTAAAAGGGTTACGTGTCCGGATAAGCAGTTTGACCACCCAATATTCTGAGCTGAAATTTTGAGCCACAGTTAAAACAACGCTCCTCTATATTTTGGCGTTTAAATTTCATACGTACTCGTACTTTTTATTTTTTAGACCCTGTTTAAATTGGGATAGCCCTTTTAATGCCTAAACACTCAACATTTATAGTCTTTGAGGATGAAGCAGGTTCAAGAAATACGTTGCGGGACTTTCAAATCTATCGGCTGCATTTATATAATATTATATATTATTATCTCAATTCCTTACGCTAAAACATAAGCTTATTATGTTACAACCAAGGAACACCTTTAACAAATTAACAAGTTCGTTAAACTGTTGGATATATTCCAAGATCGAATACGATATTACCCAAGGTCGAAGTGGACGTTAAACTACAGATACGAACGAACGAATTGGTTCTGATTCAACGAGACACATTAAATATTTCAGTTAGACAATGGTGTTTGAACATTTTTGTAACACTTCATAATAAACAATATTTAAACTTACTTGATTTTGTAACAGGAGTTGGTGTATGTTAAACTGTAAATCAGAAGGCAAGGATCACAATGATAACTACAATCGAAAAGATTTCTATCTATGACTATATAGTCCTACCTGTGTCGTCACGGGTTACACGAAAGTTAACCTGGGTGGTTTCTATCAACCCACAATGCACAAAAACATGGTAACAGAACGTCTGTCCAATAATAAGATTAGAGTAATTAATAGATAATCAGATTAATTAATTTGCGATGAATAGAGTAATTCGGAGCACGGGATAAATCATTGTGTGTTTCTAGACCGATTTGCTTTAGGCGTTATGTGAGTTTAGAGTATGTTTGCGTGGGAATGAGGTTGCTCTGGAAGTGGAATCAGACTTGTTAATTTTTTCGCCCACGAGATATTATATTGAATGAATGTATGAACGTACGGGCTCAATGATAGCTAGGGAGGGGTGGGGCACAGCACGAAACTCCCGACCCCCTCCCTATCCTCCAAATATTTTTTTTGAATATTTGACGGCTGCAAACAGGTTTTCCTGTTATTAAAGCCGGTGAGCAAAACAACTTCAAAGTGGTCTTATATAGCCTAAATAAGGTCGCTGACTCGAATTCCAATCAATCTTTTACATTCCTCGAAGACGGGACCGTTATGAGAACATTTTGAAAATTTAACTGCTGCAAACGCGTTTTCCTGCTATTTCAGCCGGTGAACAAATAAAATAAAACCAAGTACGAACAATCCGACCATAAGACAGAATTCGAAGTCCTAAAAACGTTATAGGCAAATTAGTGTATATAGCCCAATAAAGGTGACTGACTCGAATGCCAATCAGTCGTTCGTGTCCACACGTTTACCTGCTTTTCCAGCCTGTAAATACGGCAAATTCAATTCAGTCCAATATAGCCTACACCTGGCTGATCCGAACTCAAAACAACCAATCAATCGTCGCTCGGTATGGGGACTTCACCCTCCCGAAGAAAATGTAGTCACCGCAATGCGTTTTCTACTATTCTAGTCCGTGTAAGCAACTCTAAAAGTTTTTCCAATGGTTTTGTAACCGAAATCCTACTCTGAATCCCAACCATCAAATCAGACTGTTGTATCTGCATTCACAAATAATAATCGATGCCCGAAAATGTCGCACAAAGAAGAGTAGCTCCAGACAAAATGTATTAATCCATCGCCAACTCCGTACAAATTCGTGATATTCAATTACAAGAAAAGTAAAATTAGTGTTTTATTAGGGCTCGATGAAAGATTTCGGGTTTATAGACAGCGGCGCAGGTTTTCTCTGAGATGCGAAAGGCGGAGCTGACCGAGTTTCCCCCCCCCCCCCACCCCAGAAAATTTTGGATTATTTGACGGCCGCAAACGTGTTTTACTTCTAACAGCACACCAGCCATTTACTAAAATAAAGGTGTGCAATATGTTAGTCCATTGTCAGCTACTGTGTCAGTGGGGAAGGACGAAGGACCCGGGACAACCAATAGTCGTTCAAATGGAACGAAAAACGTAGGTTCTGTGTTCACATTTCCATGCATGTAAAATAACCCTCTTGAAAACACCTTTACAGCTAGCCATAAATAACACAGACTGCTACATAACCTCTGTATGTAAAATGTTATTATGTTATCTCTTGAGCAGTTGATCTAATTTAGCTAATACTGCGTGTATAATTGGTTGTTTCAAATGGCACTTAGTCTTTGAACAGGTCCAAATTCTATGAATGCAATTACGGCTTATAACTGAGCGACGTTTCGACTGGGCTTCTCTAGTCATTGTCAAACAATGATAAAATTTTAAAATATGACAAGGCAATATATACATGTACACACCAATGCCTAGTTGATGTATAATTGGGTTTTTCAAAAGACATTGAAAAGTTCGTTCTAGTAGAATGAAACGGGCATTCAGAGGAATTTATTAAATTTCTGTTCAACGTGCACACTACACATTCAATTTTGATAGCATGAGTTTCTTTACATGAAGAGGAAACTGGTAACATTGGTTGAACGTTTCCGAATATTCTGATATTCTATTTTACATTTCCATGCTCACCTAATGGCCCCGTTACATTAATCGTTAATATTATCAATTCATATTGTGAATAGTAATAATTACAATAGAGAACCCTTGAAAACCCCCCGACCCTATCTAACAAATGATACACCCAAAACCTTTACTGTATAACAATTTTATTAATTTTCATATCTCAACAATACATATAACATTTAACGTTGGTTAATAAATAGTTTATGTTAAAAATTTGATAAATTCGAGTAGTTTTGCTCTTAAATATGTATTAACGTGCAGCGTTTGAACAAATAGGCACGTTCATGTTGAACTCGTTGCAAAATAGTTTTCACAATTCACAATCCGTTGTTAATGTTTATGGTTATTAAATATGTGCAGTTCTTGAACAAATAGTCACGTTCGTTTGAAATCGGATTCTTCGATAGATTTCACTTCGTTCACAATTTGTTGCGGATTGTTTTATTTCACGTTAGTTTTTGTCACCACGTTATTTTTAACCAGAACGGAATAACAAAATTGCAACTTGTCCCAGATAAAAATAGATAAAGTGCTTTGTTTCGTGAGTAACATAGGATCCAAAGTTACGTCCAACGATACAGTGCCATGTAGGGTTGTATTTTTTGTCGAATTCTTTCTTGATGAAGGCAGCGATATCTTTTTCTACGTTAAATTTCTCCAAAGCTTGTGACGAGGCATCTATGGCATCCTGTTGCATTTCTTCAGACATATCTGCATTTTTGATGATGGCTTTCTTCTCAGACATTCTGGAAAAGAGGAGGAAATAATCATATTTGTTAATATACGCTCGACTACGTATGGCGAGGGGAGAGATGACTCTGATAGAAGATGCGATATGATTTATTCATTAAATGATAATATAGAACCTTTATTTCATCTGTTATACAACAAGATTAATGGCGAGATGCTTTTAAAAAACCATAATTTTACACTTCAATGATAGTAGGAAATATGCCCAACTATCGATTAACGTCGCGCTGCTTTAATATTATTTTAAATATCTTAAAGGGCCGATCCCGTAAATATATGTGGGATTAAAACTGCTTAATTTTGTCTTAAAATCCCTTAAAATCCTCTTAAAATCCTCTACCTTAGGGCCGAGCAACTAACTCAATATATGTGCCACGTTTTCAAACAACTTAATCCCGTCAGTCTTCATCTGTAAATGGAGACCGGTGTCCTTAGCTGTATTATGCGGTGTCTGGATAAAACTAGACTTTATTTTATAAAAAATAATGTGTAGGTGAAATTTTCCTTTTGTTATCAAGTACAGTACATGGGTTATTCACTGCATAGACTTCTAAAGGGACGGGATGGATTACAAGCTCACCCAACCCACAAATTGAACAGAAATCTTAAAAGGGTTACGTGACCGGATAAGCAGTTTGACCAACCAATATTCTGAGCTGAAATTTTGAGCCACAGTTAAAACAACGCTCCTCTATATTTTGGCGTTTAAATTTCATACGTACTCGTACTTTTATTTTTTAGACCTTGTTTAAATTGGGATAGCCCCTTTCATGCCTAAACACTCAACATTTATAGCCTTTGAGGATGAAGCAGGTTCAAGAAATACGTTGCGGGACTTTCAAATCTATCGGCTGCATTTATATAATATTATATATTATTATCTCAATTCCTTACGCTAAAACATAAGCTTATTATGTTACAACCAAGGAACACCTTTAACAAATTAAAAAGTTCGTTAAACTGTTGGATATATTCCAAGATCGAATACGATATTACCCAAGGTCGAAGTGGACGTTAAACTACAGATACGAACGAACGAATTGGTTCTGATTCAACGAGACACATTAAATATTTCAGATAGACAATGGTGTTTGAACAGTTTTGTAACACTTCATAATAAACAATATTTAAACTTACTTGATTTTGTAACAAGAGTTGGTGTATGTTAAACTGTAAATCAGAAGGCAAGGATCACAATGATAACTACAATCGAAAAGATTTCTATCTATGACTATATAGTCCTACCTGTGTCGTCACGGGTTACATGAAAGTTAACCTGGGTGGTTTCTATCAACCCACAATGCACCAAAAACATGGTAACACAACGTCTGTCCAATAATAAGATTAGAGTAATTGATAGATAATCAGATTAATTAATTTGCGATGAATAGAGTAATTCGGAGCACGGGATAAATCATTGTGTGTTTCTAGACCGATTTGCTTTAGGCGTTATGTGAGTTTAGAGTATGTTTGCGTGGGACTGAGGTTGCTCTGGAAGTGGAATCAGACTTGTTCATTTTTTCGCCCACGAGATATTATATTGAATGAATGTATGAACGTACGGGCTCAACGATAGCTAGGGAGGGGTGGGGCACAGCACGAAACTCCCGACCCCCTCCCCATCCTCCAAATATTTTTTTTGAATATTTGACGGCTGCAAACAGGTTTTCCTGTTATTAAAGCCGGTGAACAAAGCAACCTCAAAGTGGTCCTATATAGCCTAAATAAGGTCGCTGACTCGAATTCCAATCAATCTTTTACATTCCTCGAAGACGGGACCGTTATGAGAACATTTTGAAAATTTAACTGCTGCAAACGCGTTTTCCTGCTATTTCAGCCGGTGAACAAATAAAATAAAAACCAAGTACGAACAATCCAAACCATAAGACAGAATTCGAAGTCCTAAAAACGTTATAGGCAAAATAGTGTATATAGCCCAATAAAGGTGACTGACTCGAATGCCAATCAGTCGTTCGTGCCAACACGTTTACCTGCTTTTCCAGCCTGTAAATACGGCAAATTCAATTCAATCCAATATAGCCTACACCTGGCTGATCCGAACTCGAAACAACCAATCAATCGTCGCTCGGTATGGGGACTTCACCCTCCCGAAGAAAATGTAGTCACCGCAATGCGTTTTCGACTATTCTAGTCCGTGTAAGCAACTCTAAAAGTTTTTCCAATGGTTTTGTAACCGAAATCCTACTCTGAATCCCAACCATCAAATCAGACTGTTGTATCTGCATTCACAAATAATAATCGATGCCCGAAAATGTCGCACAAAGAACAGTAGCTCCAGACAAAATGTATTAATCCATCGCCAACTCCGTACAAATTCGTGATATTCAATTACAAGAAAAGTAAAATTAGTGTTTTATTAGGGCTCGATGAAAGATTTCGGGTTTATAGACAGCGGCGCAGGTTTTCTCTGAGATGCGAAAGGCGGAGCTGACCGAGTTCCCCCCCCCCACCCCAGAAAATTTTGGATTATTTGACGGCCGCAAACGTGTTTTACTTCTAACAGCACACCAGCCATTTACTAAAATAAAGGTGTGCAATATGTTAGTCCATTGTCAGCTACTGTGTCAGTGGGGAAGGACGAAGGACCCGGGACAACCAATAGTCGTTCAAATTGAACGAAAAACCAAGGTTCTGTGTACACATTTCCATGCATGTAAAATAACCCTCTTGAAAACACCTTTACAGCTAGCCATAAATAACACAGACTGCTACATAACCTCTGTATGTAAAATTATATTATGTTATCTCTTGAGTAGTTGATCTAATTTAGCTAATACTGCGTGTATAATTGGTTGTTTCAAATGGCACTTAGTCTTTGAACAGGTCACACTTCTATGAGGACTCTTACGGCTTATAACTGAGCGACGTTTCGACTGGGCTTCTCTAGTCCAGGCCAGTAGCCAGGAAGTTGGGTTTTTTTGGGGGGGGGGGGTGGGCAAAGATGTTTTCGGGAGGGCAAACTAGCATGGACATCTGCATGAATTTTTTCGCAGCTACTGGTATTTGCGGTAAAGGCCAATTGGAGCGTAGAATATTACATTTAAATCACTAGTTATATGAACTTTTAACAAATTAATAGAAATTTTGTTTTAGTTCAAATGTAAAACATCTTGTATTGTCAGGGCCTGTTTTAAGGATTATTTGACGAAGCACAGTCTCCGTGTCAATGCGTATTTGGGGGGGGGGGGTCGCTCTTCCCGGCTCCGAGAAAATGTTCAAAATTCGACCTCCAGAGAACGCCGGAACCACCATTTCCGAGTAGACAGTGACCAGTCCAATGTTGCTCCTTAGCTTTCAGAAATTGTGACCAAACGGATCATGAACTATGAACAAAACAATCAGATAAAACTCACCAGAAGTAAACTAATAACTTCCAGAATTATTATCACACTATTACACTTTTAATACCAAAGAATTGACTACAGATGTATGTAATATCCGACCGCTTGTCAGGGCATCGGATGTTCAAAGAAAAGTCCAAAGTCGATTCAAAGAATTTGCCTTGGGCCCGTATTTTCGATGCGATTTTCGAGAAAAGAAGGGTCTGTGACTTCTCTATTGATATGGATAAAAACACAATGTCTTAATCACTATCAGAAGAGGCGTTATGACGACTTGAGTTTTTGAAATCGCTTCAAAAATACGGGCATTAATCTCTTTGTTACTGTCCGTCTTAGGGTATTCAAAGAATCAGGGTTGGGTCTGTATTTTCGAAGCGATTTTGAAAAACTCAAGTCAATGCGAAGAACCGCCGTGAAAGAAACAACCAGTGAACCATGCTTTTGAAACAGAAAGCAAAAGTGAAGAAAATTAATGAGACTGACAAAGTCAAATGACTTAATCAATGATCACAATGACTGCTGATGTCGCACTTGCTACATTGCATGATCGCACATTTTACAAGTACACACTCAGATTAACACAGATATACACACCTTTTTTCAGAGCACGGATTTTAGATTTTCAAAGCACATATTTTTCATCCCGAGGCACGTTAAAATAGGCCCTGTGTATTGTTGTATAATAGATATCAAACATTACAAAATACATGTACCGATAGTCAAACTGGAGTGAAATTCGACTGAAAGTGAAGCATTTAATGGAGTGAAATATAATATACAAAAATCACAACTGTCAACACTAGTAATGTGCCAGGTAGTGTGCAGATGCCCTGCCAAAACAATATTCAATTTACTGAAAAAAATCTCTTGTGATATTGGGGGGGGGGGCAAGACTCAGTATTGGGAGGGCAGTTGCCCCCCCCCCCTGGCTACGGGCGTGCTCTAGTCATTGCCAAGCAATGATAAAATTTGAAAATATGATAAGGCAATATATACATGTACACACCAATGCCTAGTTGATGTATAATTGGGTTTTTCAAAAGACATTGAAAAGTTCGTTCTAGTAGAATGAAGCGGGCATTCAGAGGAATTTATTAAATTTCTGTTCAACGTGCACACTACACATTCAATTTTGATATCACGAGTTTCTTTACATGAAGAGGAAACTGGTAACATGGGTTGAACGTTTCCGAATATTCTGATATTCTATTTTACATTTCAATGCTCACCTTATGGCCCCGTTACATTAATCGTTAATATTATCAATTCATATTGTGAATAGTAATAATTACAATAGAGAACCCTTGAAAAACCCCTGACCCTATCTAACAAATGATACATCCAAAACCTTTACTGTATAACAATTTTATTAATTTTCATATCTCAACAATACATATAACATTTAACGTTGGTTAATAAATAGTTTATGTTAAAAATTTGATAAATTCGAGTAGTTTTGCTCTTAAAAATGTATTAACTTGCAGCGTTTGAACAAATAGGCACGTTCATCTTGAACTCGTTGCAAAATAGTTTTCACAATTCCCAATCCGTTGTTAATGTTTCTGATTTTCATCACGTTATTCTTAACCTGAACGGAATAACAAAATTGCAACTTGTCCCAGGTAAAAATAGATAAAGTGCTTTGTTTCGTGGGTAACATAGGATCCAAAGTTACGACCAACGATACAGTGCCATGTAGGGTTGTATTTTTTGTCAAATTCTTTCTTGATGAACGCAGCGATATCTTTTTCTACGTTAAATTTCTCCAAAGCTTGTGACGAGGCATCTATGGCATCTTGTTGCATTTCTTCAGACATATCAGCATTTTTGATGATGGCTTTCTTCTCAGACATTCTGGAAAAGAGGAGGAACTAATCATATTCGTTAATATACGCCCGACTACCTATGGCGAGGGGAGAGATGACTCTAATAGAAGATGCGATATGATTTATTTATTAAATGATAATATAGAACATTTCTTTCATCTGTTATACAACAAGATTAATGACAAGATGCTTTTAAAAAAAATAATATCACACTTCAATAATAGTAGGAAATATACCCCACTATCGGTTAACGTCTGCTTTAATACAATTTTATATACCGGTATCTTAATGGCTAAACACTCGATATTTTGTCTTTGAGGACGAAGCAGGTTAAAAAAATATTTCGCGGGGATTTTCAAATCTATCGGCTACATTTAAAATATATTATATTATACTATATCAAATCTTTATTATGTTATAACCAATGAATGACCAGAGCAAACACCTTTAACATATTGGTCAAAATTCGTTAAACTGTTGGATATTTTCCAAGATCGAATACGGGTTCTAATTCAACTAGGTACATAAAGTACTACAAATAGAAAATGGTGTTTTAACAGTTTTAAAACACTTCAAAATAAACAATATTTAAACTTACTTGACTTTTAAACAGGACTAGTTGTATAATAAACTGTAAATCAGAAGGCAAGGATCACAATGATAACTAAAATCGGAATGATTTCTATCTATATAGTCTTACCTGTGTCGTCACGGGTTACCTGAAAGTTTACCTTGGTGGTTTCTATCAACCCACAATGCACCAAAAAACATGGTAACACATCGTCTGTCCAACAATAAGATTATAGTAATTGAAAGATAATCAGATCTACTAACTTAATGAACTAATCTATTAGAAGATTTCAGTAAGCTATCTCCGCAGATGGTCCACGCATACATTTGAAAATTATTTAATGAATAGACCACATCATTCTTACGTTCTGACCCAGTGCCGGACTGGTTAGCCGATGTCCCATTTGCCATACCTGTGACAAGGCCCACGAGCAAATGGCGGACGAAGCCCGCCTACGACCGCCCCTGCGCGAGGCGCGAGCGCCGAAGCCGCGAGGGATAGAGGGGGGTCTGGGGGTGTTCTCACCCCAAAATTGTTTTGAAAGATAGACAGCCGCAACCCATTTTCCAAGCACCTCAGACCAGAGCAGCGGATGGAGATATATGGTGACATGCGAGCACTTTAATCACACATCCTCGAGTACGAATAGAGAAATCTCCTCCACTCTTTTACTACCTTTTCTTTTTTTTACTTTTTTCTTTGAGGCTTAGGCCCATTTTTTTTTCGGCTTAGGCCCACTTGCCATTGGCAAGTGGGCAAGTGGGCTCAGTCCGGCACTGTTCTGACCTGAATGTAAACTATTTTGTAATTGTCGATGTTTTGGCACTCTTGATTTTGAAATTCAAATAATTTGCGACGAATAGTAATACAGAGAACGAGATAAATTATGTGCGTTTCTAGAATGATTTTCTTTTGTGAGTTTAGGATGCGTTTTCTCGGGAATGGGGTCGCTCTGGAAGTGGAGTCAGACTTGTCATTTCTTCGCTCACGGAATATTTCATTGTATGAATGTGATATTGTATGACAATTCAGAGGTGTCTATCGAAGCTTCAATCGGAACCACCAGATTAGTGTTGGTAATAATGTCTTAAAGGGAGACAACTATTGAACTATTATTATTTGAGTTAAACGAGATATTTGCGTTTTGAAAACCGACATTCGGATGGAACAAAAAACCTAGTTTCTGTGTACACATTTCCGTACATGTAAAATAACCCTGGGAATTCCATATAAAAGTAGACCCTAGCTGTCCGGGCACCCCAACCCCCATAACACGCTGCATGGTGTACGAGCGTTGTCTCTTACCCAGTGGGAGCAGAAAAGTAGACGGAAAATCCCATTTCATTACATTTTATGTCGGTTCACCAATTCTTAGATATTTACAAATTGTGTTTCTTGAAGTATACATATTATTTCTTTTTTTAACACGCACACTAATCCTCGTAAACAAAATCGGTATAGTTATAAATAACACGTAAAACAGACTGCGACATGAGTGTTAAATGTTATTTCTTGAGTAGTTGACCCACTTTCAGCTCATCATACTGCGCATATAAATAACATTTAATAGAAATAGATATTGAAAAGTTCTTTCTAGTAGAGTAAAACAGGCCATTTATTAAATTTTAGTTCAAGCATGCGCATTGAATTTTATATGATGTGTTTCTTTAGATGAAGATGAAACTGGTAACATCTGTTGAAACGTTTCCAAATATTCTGATATATTTGTTTTTACATTTTCGTGTTTACTAGCCTACGCTGGGTGTTACATCATATCTATAATAATGCAGTTTTCCATATTTTGATTTTTCAAAACAATTAAAGTTGCAGTAGATTTCACATAACAGGGTATCCGTTGATAAAATTGGGTTTAAATCACCAAACGCCTTATAATGAAGAACTATTCCGGTCACCTCGTCTGAGCTGGCCTTCGTGAGGTTTAACGTCCGCTTCTACCGAGGATGACGTCGCAGGCTATTTTAATTTAATTATATTCGCTAATATGGCTGAGAGGGATAACATCGATGCAGGTAAATGAGCTCGTAATGTTAACTTTTTTCCTTCTTCAAATTAGATTCTAGAACATGTTTTTGAAGCAATAGCGTAAATAGGTATATGAAATACATAAAAGGCGCCATTCTGCCCGGACTATTTCACGTTATGTAACCATTGCACGAAATATTGAGCCAATGATCGAAGCCATGAGGTGTGACATGAACTTTATAAATGTCAGTCATCTTGTATAGAATGGATGAATGAAATGGGGTTTAACGTCCCACGCTTCTGCACCTAACCTGGGCTAATTGAAGACGGACATACGCCATACAGTGTGCTATGAGGGAAATGTTTGCCCGGGCAGCAACTGAATTCCAACTGCCAAGGGATCTTTTACGTGCACGCCAATGTGTACACGGTACCTCGGTTTTTCGTCCCATCTGAACGACTATGCAGATGTCCTTGTCAGGTCCTCCGTCTTCATCACCGACAAGGGCAAATCACGCCAGAAAATTGAGATGAACTTTCTCGGCCAATGCAGGAATCGAACACCCGACCTCCTTGCTAGCGAGCCAGCACCTTATCAACTTAGCCACATTTTTAATAGAGGTATAAGAAGAACGCTTGCGAAACACCTCTGTGAAGAAGAGGGCCTCCGCCTTCGCAATACCTCTGTGAAACAGAATGGCGAGTTTCATGTCTGGATATTGGGTCGGTAATGATCGCCAAGTTTGTTTAAAGGAGTTAAGACACTGATTTCGATACAAATATAACATTGATTTGGGTTGAATTGATTGAATGTGCAATGTATCTAAATTAAAAGGCGACTGTATAGTCAAATTACAAAAAAAAAGTTTTTTACCAATCGGTGAATAACCTCAAAGAACTACCTTCCCTCTAATGCAAGCATTATTACATGTAGCCTACTGCATTTTAACTATCAGCAACATGTTAATAAAACAGCTCACAAAGTGAGCATTATCTTTTATTCACTTGACTTTTCACCTTATCGGATTAACAGAACAACGAACTATTATTAAGATTCATACAAACAAAAATATAATGTTAAGGTGTAAGTTACAACAGCCTGGATTTATCTAGATGTTTCCCCCTTTCTCTAGTCAGTTGTATATAAATATAGAGCTGGATTCTCGTCAAGTCGACTGACTGGACTAATAATAATCGTAACATAATGGTAAACTCTGTCTAGAGAGTGAATACAGCATAGAGTGTGAAAGATTGGAGGTTTAATACGAGCTCGACGTAATAAATAAACCAGTCGATATCGTGTACGCTGTGTATCAACACGCTTCAAGGGAATATAACACACAAACGGCAATATGGCTACCAGTGAGCTACCTTTAACTTTAAGAAAAGTTGTAGTAGCAATCGATGGGAGTAAGCATGCTCAAAATGCACTAGATTGTAAGTATATATGTAAATATATATATATATATATTTATTAAACATAGTTAATGCATTCTGCGTTCGAGAAACAAAGCATTGATTAGTTTCGCCATTAGCTTACCCGCCACTTAGTTAATGCATCATTATGTTATTAACGCGTCGATTAATACCATGTCGAAGTCCTGAACACCAAAATCCTCACGATATCAAAACACGATATCATAGGCATAGGAGCGCCGAAGGAGGGGGGTAAAATGTAAAAACTATTCTTGGCAAATACTAACCGCAAAGCCCCCCCCCCCCACTGCTCGACGCTTATGCATGATACATTCCCCTTAAAATACCAATTAGCATCGAAAGAATCTAGTAGGACAAATAGTACAAATAGTTACGACAAATATAATAGGCTAAGATTTCAATTTATATAGGTATTTTAGGGGGTTAATTCGCTCATTCTTATTGCACTATGTAAATGGCTCAGTTGATGTAGAAAAGTGCGAAGTTAAACCTCGTTTCATTGCATGAATTATATTTTGTGTGCAAATAGGTCGTTATAACACAATTAATATTTAATCTGTACACGTATCTCGTGACATAATAGAGTTGTGATACTATGGGTTGATTAGAGACTGTTTATTTTCTGTGGGTAATAGCGGTGCATCATTCTTTATTATTTAAAGGAGCTAAATCTCCATTTTTAGCACCAAGAAATGGACACAAATTATTCGCAACGCATATTATAACGTAATACGAATTAGTTAAACTGTTTTAATTCAGTCGTTTCTGTTTTACTGTAATTTTTCATCAGTTATGTTCGCGAAGATTCCAAATTGAAGGAATTCTTTGGCGTCTGATTGATCCAGTCTACACCGGTAGTAATATATTAGATAAGATTACCCTTGTTCGTCGGGTCGCTTAATTACAAATGGCACTCGAGAGTATTCTGGTACGAGATTCATTTTCATTTTGTCTTAAATATTGAATATTAGAAGCCTATCGTTTTGCGGTAAGATAACAACATCGGTGTTGATTTAAATTGACCAATAAGTCGAATTTGCAAAGTCTTAGAATGTGGATGACGTGCCACCTTTAAAACATTGTTTTGAAAGATTGCTGGGTTTAACGTTATACTTAAAGAAATCCATACATTCTACAAAAGTTTAAAATGTCGTAAAATAGAGAGCAAAACAAATTTAATTTACATGATATTATTAAACTCCATATTGTTTTAGTAAAGCAGCGTGTTATTTCAGAAATTTGTTTTGGGAAGGATTCCAGAAAGCAGTTACAACACTAATTCACAACGGGGCTATGGTTTTTTTCTATCCAATCTGAAGCTATAGAGACACTTGGCAAGCTGATGTGTGTTCACTGTTACAGGTGCTACACATGCATTAAATTTGGATGTACTAATGGATAAGTGTTACATCGTACATAATTAACGTTTGAAAACAAATGAACGTCATAGATGTTCAAAATGGTGTTACATGAGAGATTGCAATTTAGTAAAACAAATTAAAGCATAGCTCACAACCCACCATACGGACTACCTCAGGGGCCCGTGCGTTAGACTTACGCGTAACTTGCATGTGTTCGGCACCGTAGACGATCGCAGTATTGCGTAGAAACGTTTGGTTATGCACATATTAGATTTTCACCCGGTTTCTTGCAGCTGGTCTGTGAGATACCAAGCCCCACTTCCCATACGTGTCAAAAACAACGGGTTGCGACCTAGGTTTTGGGAAACACCGTAGTGGGTAAGACGATGGCTCGCTAACCTGGAAGTCCCGACAGTCTCGTGTTGCCCGAGAAAGTTCGTCGAGTTTTTTTCTGGAGTGGTTCAACCTTGTCAAGGGAGGGTCAGGCAAGATACAACGTATACTTGTTCGGGTGGGATGAAAAACTGAGGTCTTGCAAAAGAACACTTGACAGCTTTACTTTGAAATACGAGAAGGCCGTACTAATTACCACTGTCAAAGCAATATGACCTTCATAGCACACTGTATAGCGTATGTCCGTCTTCATTATCCCAACGAAAGCTCAATAGTTGGTCGCTAAACCTAATTTCATTTAGATAATGCAGTTTCGGGCACTTCAAGTAACTAGGCCGGGTTAATAATAATAATAATAATAATAATCGCGTCATTTTACAAGCAAATTTGGCCCTTGGCACAGATCGAATGATTTCGATCATTACTGCAGAAAGAAACCGAAAAACTCGGGGGAAACCTGCCTGATCGGACGGGAGACCGAATATCCCTCTCACTTACAACGATTAAGTTCTTGCCCTGACCTGGGATTAAACCCTCGTTGCATTGGTGAGAAGCCGCCTCTCTATCGCCACGGCTATCCGACCAGCTTGTACTATGTTAACTTGCTATGGTATCAGCGAATTAATATTACCATTTAAAAGTCGCCGCGTTCACTGATAATGAGTTTACCCTTTTACATGTCATACCTTAGAGTTATTACAACATGGACGTGCATATTAATCTCATTTGCCGTATGGTATGCCGTATGGTGTTCTACTTCAGCCACAGTCACTACATGCAAAACACAATGCCCCGCGTTGCTTTTTTGCCAATGCTAGACTGTGAAGAGAAATAAAGAAGCAACAATTTTGGTTCATCTTGTATATTGAAATGAATACTCACGTAGAAAATAAGTTATAATTACATCTAACTGAAATTGATCAAACTTGAATTATGGCCCATTATGCTGACTTTGTAGAAACCTTTAAAATATTCTAACATACATTCGGTTGCTGTGACGTCACTGGCGTTTCAAGGGGGGGGGGGTGTTTTTTGTATAAAGTCGTTTTTAATGGAGGTATATATTAGCGATTTTGAATGAAGATGTCACGATTAAACATGAACACGGATATGAATTAAATTAATGCAAGTGTATATACTAACCCTTGAGATTTTCAATATATTATGTGCCCTTTAAGTCTTCATGAATATGTTCCCATGTATAGTTTTCATGAACATGACTCCATGTTTAATTGTTTTCTAGACCTCTTACTGTGTATTACGAAGGAAAGTCACCAATTTATGATAAGGGTTTGCAAGAAAATTCATGCATTTCCTCGTTGTTGTAATCTACAATACAATATAAATCTATTACTTCGAGGTCTATATGGTGACTCCACCTGGTCTCCTTTATTCACATTCAAGATGTATCGTGTTGTTGTCATAGAATTCAAGGTTATACATAATATTCATATTGTGTCGAATTAGGAATTGTGATTCAAATTTGGTCATAAACACAACAAATAAATCATACTGACAAAAGATTAGCAGCGTGTTCACACCCGTATTGAAAAAAAATCATTACGTCAAAAGTAGTGATTGGTCAGTGTTCACGAAGGCATCTCCATTAATTAATTAGTGAATAACATTAATTTTTTTATCAGAGCGATTGCTTCTTTAAATTGGGAAATTTATTTTACCTGTGTTGTTATGGCTATGAATAATATAGACAATATCTGTGTACATTCTAGCCTATGTCTGTGTATACATTTTCTGAATAATTTTTATGTAGGTTTATTTAGCACAAACCATATGTTACTGTAGACAGTAACCACTTTTGCAGATTAAGAACTCATATCGATATGGAGAAACTCTTTGATAAATAATTATTGCATTATTTTGTAGTAGTGTATGTGGTCCTTTGAATTTTGAATTATAACCGCGTTTTAAAAAGATACTCCATAGCTTGTCCCGTGTTCTATTGATTGAAACGAGATGGTGTAAATAGATGATGTAAATAGATGATATAAATAGATGATATAAATAGATGATGTACGTTTCTAATCATTTGAACCATATTCAAAAACAAAATACTTTCCACGGTGAACCAGTAATACCGACCGACTTGCCCCTTCCCCCAATTAAGTTTAAAGCAGTTGAATCGCTAACATTTGGGACCTAGAAATTGACACAAGTGGGTCGCAACTCATATAATACTGTAATATGAATGTATATAAACTGATTTACATTCCATGGTTTTCGTTTTACTCTATTTTCAAATCAGTTCCGCGAAATAAGCCACCAGTCTCAATCGAATGCAAATTTCTAGCGTCTGGTTATTCCAGTCTACCTACGCCGTTTGGTCTGTTGCAAAATGTCTAGCCTCGTTCCCCGAGTCACTTGCTAGGACTGGGCTGAAACGCATTATGGTACACGAGTCGTGTACCAATGGTAAAATGTCTATTTTGTCTTAAATATTTGATATCAGAACCCATCTTTTTCCAATAAGATCACTGGATCAATGTTGATTTAAATTGACAAAAAATTCGTGTTTTCAATGCTGAAGAATTTGGATGATATTAAGTTAGAGACTTTAAACTCAATGTAACATGAGGAAAAAAAATGTCTGTTTATCAAAAATAATCTATATACAAGTATGTTTTATCGCAACTCAGCAGATGTTTGATTAAAAAAAGGCCACTCGATATAACTGATAAATATAACAGTATATATTAATATATTATGTGTGCAAACCATTAGTGACGCATGAATAAATCATAATACATGTATACAACATATGCACAGTCAACCTGATTAATATCAGATATCCATTTCGTTTCGTTTTATTTACGGTCGTGTACTACTCTAAAAAAATCTGTTTAATTCCGGTGTTGACGAGAAAGTTAAGTGGATTTTCTGGCGTGGTTACCCATTTAACCCCTGGCAAGGGACGCCGTATATAGTCGTTCAGATGGTATGGAAAGCCCAGGTTCCGTGTACACATAGGCGTAAAATAACTCCATTCAGTTGGGATTCGCCTTAAGAGTAGGCCGTAACACTGCTGCCTGGGCAAATGTCACTCGTAGCACACTGTATGACATACGCCTGTCCCTATTAGCCCCCACCAGAGCAGAACAGTAGGTCGTTAAAACCGATTTTATTTCATTACTGTATGTAAATAGCAGTGTTATAAATTAGAAAGCATACACCAAGGCTATATATTATAATAACTTTCAATAAAACACGAGGTACAACTGGGCGATTTATTTTATTGTCAATTTCTAGTCTCTAGAGATTATAAGTATTAGATACGTGCTCATCAATCCTCGTGTCTTAGAATAAATATACTACTTTACACCAAATGATATCGACGACAGTCTCGATCGGATTCGTTCGTTCCGCCAACTCTTCCATCTTCTTATAATCATTTGTACGAGTTTGGGTTTTAAAGACATAATTACTGGAAATCTTAGGCCAGTCAGATGAGATTATTAAAAACAAATACAGTGATCTTCAGTGACTTATCCGTCTAAACTCGATCGTTGTCAGAGTTATGGTACTTCTATAATCGCTGTACAGGTCAGAGATTAGGAGACTTTTCCAAATTTGAACGAATTTCATGAGTAGTTTAATTAAAGATATAATAATCAGTATCAAAATTCATAGTTCCCTGTCAGTTATTAGCCGAGTTATCCCTGTCATCGAAAAGGTATAATCGCTCCACAGTTTAGTTTACGCATCCAGGTATTGTGTGACTATAGCCATAAAGATGAATACTAATGAAATTCAGAGTCCCTATGTGTTGTCGCCATTGTCAATAATTCCGTTTCGCACATTTACTTGTACAGTTAGGACCATTAACGTCAATAGTTCATCAGATGAGCCATCTAAATTGTCATTTGACATACGCAGATTTGCCCAGCTCTGTTTTCAATTAGTGGTTTAAATTGGTTCTCCCACATTGTGTTAGATTGTTCGATTAATGAAAGCCTTGCCAGAATATAGAGTTGTATATCAATTATTTTCTGTGTTTTACCCCTGGCTTTGCAAACACCCTTTACAGGTTGTAACATATACCTGATTGCTAACGAACCAGAATCATATAGAATTTCTGTCCCAGCAGATCCTAAAATCCTAATAATGGCAATCTATGTTTAAACATTCTAAACGGCATAAAGTCTGTGTTTGAGTCTATTGGAAAATTTTGGACAATAATATTTTAGAATCGAAATTGTCATTAGTATATTGCGCAGGTGTGTGTGTGTGTGTGTGTGTGTGTGTGTGTGGGGGGGTGTAACCTTTCGTATTTTCTAGAGCTCTCAAAGATTTGTAGCTCATTCGTGTATGTCGAGTATTGTCGAGGGTATAATGATGCCAATAAATATCCTCCCGGTCAAAGTATCATCAAGTAGTCACACCAAAGAACCATAATATAATAGTTCACGGACTCTCTCTTTACTTTATATAATAGATATCGAACTCCAGCATAGTACGTTTGGTAATTTACCTATTACGAATATACAATAAGTACTTCAATGTGTATAGAATTGTTGGCTGGTATCAACCATAGTTCACATGGAACCGATCCAAAAACCCTTGTACGATTACTGTACTGCCTATCTCTCCATCAATCAACGTTGATATAATTCACAAACGCCCTTATCCTTTATACAGTAACACATTTAAAGCAACCATGCCAAATAGATTTAGCATTCGTTGTTTTGAGGAATATAATTATAATTCCGTGCAACTATTAAGACAAACGTCTACACGACTCAAAATTGTTTTGTTTCTGCTTTTCATATCGACATAACTTAACTATGACTGACTCACCTTTCTTAACAACATTATAAATTTAAACGTACATGTATTTGTTATTCGTTTCAAAAAGCGCCAAGTTCAGCAACCCTCTGTTAATAGAGAAATTTTCAGCGGTACTAGTTAGTCAGTACGAAGTGATACCAGGTGTTCTAGAAACGCATATGATGCCAATTGTACTGCATAGAGATTATACGTTGGACTTTATAATGCTAAAGATGACAGACAGAACCACTTGAACCTGCTTTCACAAAGCATTCTCAGGCTTAAGTGAAGAATTTACTGAACTTTGAATCACTTTTAACGAGAAATATCTTTGATCCAGAAACACAAAACATTGCACATCGTGTCATGTTGATGTATTTGATATATTAAAACAACAAATGTTTTAAAATAGGGCTTATAATTTTGAGTAGATTAAAATAAAGCGAACAATTTTGAGCAGATTAAAATAAGGCCAACAATTTTGAGTAAATTCTTTACGTAGGTCTGAGAATGTTTTGTGTAACTGGGGCCTGGACTAGGAAATGATGTTTAAATGCTCAAGTTATTTTGGGAGACGCGAGTATATCATGACATAAGTTAAAACTGTTAACTACATTATTTATTAGTTCTGGTAAATACACCATTAATTCTGGGACATTCTGGTTCATATATTCAAGGAATGAAAAACTATTGTGTAAACCATCCAAATAAACGCTTAAAAATACGGCGTATGTTAGGAATCGTGACCCATTTATTAGAAAACGGTGTTACATTTACACAAAAAGAAAACGCTGTTACATTTACAAAAATGAAAACGGCGCTAAATTTACAAACAAAGAAATGAAATGGGGTTAAACATCTCACTTTTCTCCCTTGGCGACGAAGACGGTCATTTACAAAATGGCTTATTGTTGGACATGAGTTTACCACCAGGGTGAATAAAAACGATAATATCAGTGTGTATAAACTAGCATTTGGAGTGAGTTATCATATTATATCGGTGTATAATCTAGCATTTAGAGTGAGTTATCTTATTATATCGGTGTATGGGCTCAGACTAGTAATTATTTGCCCATTGACTTCAATGTTAAATGGCTGTAACATCACTAGCTGTAGCTTTTTGCTCAACATTCTGTTGGTTCCAATATTTTTAGGCACAATGGGGACAACATTTGGCAATCTCCCCATCATAAACTTGTAGGGTTAATATGGTTTAGATTTTTTGCTACAGGGATTTGAAGTTGACTTGGGTGAAAATCTCACTTCCGATACATTTCACTGCTCCGCAGAAAGACATTTTACAGCCCCATCCCTCCGCTGTAATATCACCAGTATTACCCAAAACTGCTATAAAATTGCAAATTTGATCCCTTTTCTCCTATTCTAGACCAAAAGGTCAACCCAAAAATGCAGGAAGAGGGGAGAAAAAAATTAAGGAGAAAATTGTCTATTAATAACTCGCACTACATAGGCAAATAATTACTAGTCTTAGTCCGTATAATCTAGCATTTAGAGTGAGTTATCTTATTATATGGGTGTATAAACTAGCATTTAGAGTGGGCGATCTTTATAACATCAGGCTCAGAGTGAAAAACCTAACATCGGAGTGCAACTGAAGTGGGTTGTGTTATTTACATCGGGTTGTATAAATGTAGATATTGTTTATTTAGAGAGTTATGTGTTATATAGGGATATAAAACTACAAGTATTTGAATATTTCAGGGTATATAAAACAAGTACACAAACCTACAGATGAAGTTATTTTAGTGTATATACCAGAACTGAGTGATCTTCTTCAAGCTTCCAGGTGGGAAAACAGTAAGTATGTAAACAGTTTATAAGCACGCGAGAGAGCAATGGAGTCTAACGTCCACTCGACACAAACTAGGTCATTTCGGGACTAGCATATGGTTCAAATTTTATTTCAATAATTTGCTTTCATGGGCGAAACAGGAGGACCAGGGGGAAAACTCACGAGGTTGCACAGGCGATCCTACTCCTTGTCACGTACTAGCGGGAAATCGAAACCACACCACTTGACTTAATGACAGACCATGTAATCCATTCGCCCCAACCCACCCACCGATCAGTTTATTAGCACTTGAACTGGTATGTCAAACATAGGTTTAAAGGGAAAGAAAATCCGATTGTTTTGGCTTATACTGTAAATTTGGATGTATACCACTTCAAGGTCAGTTTTGTAATATAAATATGAAGAGAGTGTTGATATGTATGTGAAGAATAAATACGTGCGGCTGAAGTACATACACATTATGTACATGTTTGATTATAGATTTCTAGAAGTGATCATTAACACCCAAAAAGTGGAATGTTTTAAAATACTGATAGAAACTAAACAGCTGCAACTTTAACGTGTTAATTATGTATTTATAGGAATAGTTGTTTTAGATAAAATTCTATCTTTAAAGTGTCTGCTCCCCTTCTTGACGTGGGTGTAAGGAAATACAAAATATAGTCTTGATCTCATTAGGGTACCTTGAGACCAACATTTGTTTTCTGCCCTATCTACAGAAAAGATAGGGCTACGGTGGCTCAGTGATGAAGAGATAGTTCTTCGACATTTCACAGAGTGATGTGATTCCCCCTCATTCGTGCCCGACAAGGACCGTTTCGTATGGATTGGACGAAACATCGATGTCCCATGTACAAATAAGAAGGTACGAGAAAGAATCCTTGGCAGCTGGAATTCGTTATAAGAGTAGGCCGTAGCGTTACTGTTCGAGTAAAACACTTACCTCGACGCACGAAGCGCACTGTATAGCGAATGACGACCTTCGTTACACAGAGTAGGACGCTAAACACCACCCCATTTCATCTACCACAAAAAAGATACACAATCTCGCCACACCTACAGAGTTACTATGATTGCGAACCATTGCGTTGTACATGTACAATGAAACAATTATGCGATATGTTTTACTTCTTGGTAGAACAGTGATGTACATTCTAACTTGGTAATATGTTATATATCTTACGATAGAACAATAGTATAGTAAGATGTTCTCATATGTTCTTATAGTTTGACAGAATAGTAGTATAGTAAGATGTTCTTATGGTCTTATAGTTTGATAGAACAATAGTCTAGTATATTAAGGTTAAGATGTAATCTATCTGATAGTTTGATAGAACAATAGTCTAGTATAAGATGTTATCATGTTATTATTTGATAGAACAGTGATGAATAGTCTAGTATAGTAAGATGTCATAGTAAGTATAGTAAGATGTAATCTATCTGATAGTTTGATAGAACAATAGTCTAGTATAAGATGTTATCATGTTATTATTTGATAGAACAATGATGAATAGTCTAGTATAGTAAGATGTCATAGTAAGTATAGTAAGATGTAATCTATCTGATAGTTTGATAGAACAATAGTCTAGTATAAGATGTTATCATGTTATTATTTGATAGAACAATGATGAATAGTCTAGTATAGTAAGATGTCATATGTCTTATAGTTTGATAGTACAATGCTCTGGTATAAGATGTTATATAATCTAATTATTTTGTAGAACAATGGTGAATATTCTAGTATTGTCTTATTCTTTGTCAGAAAAATGGAGGTTTTACTATTTTATCTTTTCTATTACAGCTGTGTATATGTTTGATAGAACAGTAGTACAATCACTATTAGATTCAGAACAATCAAGAATACAGAAAGAATTAACAGGTTTCGCTGAGTTGCTTCAATCATATAAGGTATGTAATGTTAACTTTAGTCTAAAGTGTCATGGTTGACTACCGTGTTCTCTGGCCACAAGTTAGGATTAGTCCTATTTTTCTGTACCAACCGGGACAACGAAGACGGACTTACTCCCTACATTGTGCTATCAGGGGAAACTATGTCCAGACAGCTGCACTACGGATAACTCCTATTTCCAATTGCCAAATGACTTTAAGGGCTCGTTTACGGGCATGTCATTGCCAATATGTACGGCAGACCAATTGTTTATACCAGTTTCGAGGTGTGGAGGTGGGGGTGTCCGAAGTTCTGAACAATACAAGACCGATTGTTTATACCAGTATGTGAACAAGGATTGTATTCTCATGTTTCTGAAACATAAACCTGACTGGTGAATAACATGATGAATATTCATTTACTTTATTACTGCCAGAAACTTTTATTAACTAATTCCTACTCATGACCCAAACCAATCAGTTAAATTTTAACGTTTATTTTCTCGCTAATCTCAAAATTGGATGTCCGAATGGTTATTCGTGCGTGCTGTATCATACAGCCTGTCATTGAGTCAACTAGCGTGGTTTCGAATCCCCGGTTGTACGTGACAAGGAGTATGGTCGCCTGTCTAACCTCGTGGGTTTTCTCAAGGTCTTTCGTTTTCCCCGCTGCTAAAACCCCCTACACTCAAGCGAATTATTGAAATAAAATTAAAAACATAATGTTATTCACGAAATGACCTAGTTTCTGTCGAGTGGACGTTGAACCTCATTAATTTATACTCTTATATTTTGGCGTGGCTTTCCTTTGTCAGTTGTGCAGCAAAAAAGTCTATAGCTGTATCGATTAAAAAAAACGAGGTCCCCTGTTCGCGCAGACAGTTTTTTTTAAAAGACAAATTTTCAATAGTCTACATATTGTGGAATTGCATTTGTACACTAACACTTGAGCTATGTTAAGAAGCTAATCGGGCTCTAAACCGAAGCCGAAACTTTGAAGTGGAGAGCGGGGAGTAACTCTTGTTAGTATTCATTATTTTTCGTTCCGCATTCCCCAATGCTGGCTTAAATTTCGGTGTGATTCTTTGCCACAGACCCCATTTTCAAAATAATGCTGCAGTCAAATTATCAACTATGTTTTAACTTCTCCAACAGGTTACTGGTAGAGTAAGGAGTATAGTTGCGTCTAAAGCTGGCGAAGGTATTTTACAAGGAGTTGACGAAGAAAAAGCGGAATTTGTGGTTGTTGGTTGCCGAGGGTTGGGGAAAATCAGGCGCACTTTCATGGGCAGTGTTAGCGATTTCGTAGTTCATCATTCACCGGTACCAGTTTTTGTTGTGCGATCAGCAGATGATAAAGAGCCAGAAAAGGAAAAGGAAAAAGGAAAAGACAAATAATGAGACATCTTAATAAAAAGTTATTTAGATATTACATGTATATCCCAATCAAAACATTCAGTTAATGGTTTAAGTTAAAATGTGAGTAATATTCAATCAGAAGATGTCATGTGCATTAATCGTAGGTTTGGTTTGTGTTAACGCCCTCGCTGTGTTAAGCCGGTCGTCCACGAGCAAATTTTCTTTGACAAATTTCTTTGACGGTTTCTTCAAATTTGTTTGGACCGTGTACGAAGCCAGCAAATAGATTTGACGATCACAGCGCCACTTCACATGGTTGACCGGAACTGTGAACAAAAAGAAAGCATACTTGTGTACAAACAAATCAGAATAGTGATTTCCCAGCGTGATTACGACGCCATTTAGGAGATAAACACTTCATGTTTTGCATTTAGAGGGGTGTTATTGTCCAATAGACATGTCCTGAGATCATTAGGACCCAAGACGCGTAGCGTCGCGGGTTCTAATGTAAAATCTCAGGACATGTCTATTGGACAATAACACCCCTCTAAATGCAAAAAAATGAAGTGTTTATCGACATTGTAACATGCTATTTACGATTTTAAAAGAAAATACTAAAACAGAGGGGTGTTATTGTCCAATAGATGGTGTCTAATTGACCAATCAAAATGCGAGGTTCACTCTTAGCATGTTACAATGATGCATAGAAAAGCGGCCATGGGTTGTGGAATAGGTGCCCTGTTGTTGATGCGGTATATGCACGATTACACCCGGCAACAACATCAAAATCGCAGATGGTGGGTCAAGCCATGGGTCACGGAATCGAGGAGGGAGTCTCAAGGTTTAGGAACCAATTTAATTCCTGTCCAATTAATAGGCATAATTTGCAATTTAATCAAAGAGACGATAATTGAAAGTTTGTATCTACCCGCCCTTAGATGCGTGCGTAGATTTGTGTCAAATTTATTTGACGGTCTATCGTACACGAGCATAAGTTCCAAATCTTTGACACATTTATTTGCCGAAAAGCTAGCATGTCAGCTTTTGTAAAATCTCATATGGCAAATGAAAATGTGGCAAATATCCTCTCGTACACGAGCACATTTCTTTGACAAATCTCCATTTGTTAAAGAAAATTTGCTCGTGGACGACCGGCTTTAGTCCCAGTGTCACTGGTGAATTCTATACTAGTGATTACAGTATCATCAATGTACCAAGTCAAGAGGCCGTAATGAGCATTCGGATATATGTTTATCAATAGGTATAAAATGCTTTGTGTTAGTTTTTTCTACTCGCATCATATCTGTTTTTGGATGATCTGGAGGATATGGAATTAAAAATGAATATATATTATGTTATTCAATTAATAATCAATTTGGAGGTATAGTTTCAGTTATTAGTTTGACTTTTATCCAGAACATGTTCCGTAGATCTTAACATAACATACGGTGCAGCAGGTACATGGATGTCACTGGGCTCGGCATAGAACTGAATTCCGTCACGTGGTGAATATAACTCATGGCATGGCATTGTCTTGTACTAATTACCGGAATAGTTTTTCTCGTAGTCTGCCAATTCACGATCTACTGTTTCCAGAACGCGCATGTTAGTTTATTGTATTCGATAAGCCGTAAGGTAAATATTGTTATAATTGTGTCGGCACATTTACAATCTTTATAGTATTTAAAAATACTATAAAGGTTGCTGATTAACTTTAAGACTGCACTGCTCTTTGGAAAGTGTGATTGATCGAGTCTAGTGAATAGAAGATCTAAATTCCAAAGTTAATCTTTCAATCTTCGATCCAAATCCAGATCACTCTAAAACCACCATAAGGTCGTGTTGACTAATGACCCAATAGTAAGCCTGATAATATTATTATGATTATGTGCTAATAACTAATGCTACTGAATAAATGTTGATATATTATACGATTCCTTTTTATTTATACTTCATTAGTTTCACGAAACTATAAAAATTACGCTGTTGAGTAAAATGTTACATGCACGCGTACATGGTTGGCTTTTGGGCGGGAAAAATTTGTTTATCCTAGTAATATGAAATGGGGTTTAAACGTCCTACTTTTGGGCTCCATCCGGGCAAATAAAGACTTACACACTTCTATTTCCAATTCCTACTGTCCAGGGGCCTGTATCACGAAATTTTAACTAAGATAAAAATCCAAATTTTAGTAATTTTATTCGATAATATTAGATTGATTTTAGTGCTTAGCCAATCAAAATTGAAGTATCTACTAAAATTTGGATTTTATCTTTAGTTAAGATTTTGAGAAACGGTGCCCTATCTGCAAGATAAATCAGGCCTGGATATGTATATAGATTTAAACCAACACGTTTGTAGACATATCAACTGCAAACAGCGCTTTGGGACGACTGCTGAGTTCATCCGCCATGCGCCATCCCACTGAGCCAAGTGCGTTCTGTCAAGAACCCGGTTCTACAATTTGAAGACGAAGAAAGGTTATTTTACGATATATGTAAAAGGCTACGTGCACTACAATGAACAAAAAATGACAGGGTGGGTACAACACGTGCAAGGAAGAAAATGGAACACCCAGAGCCAGGCATCACTAAGCACTATACTGGAATACTGTTTTAAAGTATAGCCTGTTCATGATAAATAGTTCACGTAAAGTTGTGTCAAAAGTCTGATTTTGATCAAGATAGATAACCGTTTGATAAATTGTTTAACTTTCCTCAAGAGTAATAATACCGGCATGGAATAATGCCAGTTGTTTGAAACTCAATATAATTTATATGTAAATGGGAGCGTGACAATGGTAATGATTAGGTCGACCAGGCATGTAGAATAATCCTAGGGTTCTGTCAAGAACCCGGTTCTACAATTTGAAGACGAAGAAAGGTTATTTTACGATATATGTAAAAGGCTACGTGCACTACAATGAACAAAAAATGACAGGGTGGGTACAACACGTGCAAGGAAGAAAATGGAACACCCAGAGCCAGGCATCACTAAGCACTATACTGGAATACTGTTTTAAAGTATAGCCTGTTCATGATAAATAGTTCACGTAAAGTTGTGTCAAAAGTCTGATTTTGATCAAGATAGATAACCGTTTGATAAATTGTTTAACTTTCCTCAAGAGTAATAATACCGGCATGGAATAATGCCAGTTGTTTGAAACTCAATATAATTTATATGTAAATGGGAGCGTGACAATGGTAATGATTAGGTCGACCAGGCATGTAGAATAATCCTAGGGTATAATTTATGTAAATCATTTAAAGGAGAGAGAATTACTGTCTACGCAATGGTAAATAATAAACGGATTTCTTCGATTATGAACAAACTAGTTAACTTTTGTTATTATAAACTTATCTGTGTGTTTGAAATCAACTCCCGTTAAATAAAATTCATTGCACAACCATTAAAACACGTACTCTCATGAAAAATTGAAATCCAACAAACTTGGCTAAGAAAAATATCAACATGGAAGCTAAGTTACGTCAAGCACGTGAGAAACCATTTCGTAAATAGGGACGACAGCATAGGAAATCGGAATGCTTCACGACAGTTCAATTTGGTTAAAGAATGTTGTCGCCCCTACTTACAAAATGATTTCTCCCGTGCGTGACGTAACTAGATTTCAAACACACAGGTAAGTTTATAATAACTAAAGTTAACTAGTTTGTTCATATAAACTAACACATACTTATGTGTGTTCATAATCGAAGAAATCCGTTTATTATTTACCGTGGCCTAGACAGTAGGTTTTAACTATATGGTTCAATGCTATTTCAATAATTCTTTTGTTAGGGGTGGGTGATGGGGGTGGGGTACTCTTGGACCCGAATAAACCCAAGAAATTTGCCAGGCGACCCACCCCTAGTCTCGTTCCAGCACAATCGTTAAACCATTTAACCACCCACCCCCATATTTGAAATAAATGAGCGAGCATGGCTCTAACCATACATAGTAATTAATCACACATGAAAGCCGTGTATTAAATCTGTTAATATCTCCATATTTCACCATTACAATACTTCGTAAGCCATGTGAGTCTAGAGGGAGTACGTTGTTATTACCAGAATTCATTCAAATTCCGAACAACAAAGTTCAAGGCTTCTTAAATCCACTGGGAGGTGATCTAACGCCGAGAGTAATTATCAGAATTCGTTCAAAATCAACGTATTAAATATAAAAAATGATTCGATGGTTATTGTGGCTTATGTTGTATATCAAAAAAATAAAAAAGACAAGAAAATATGAAGATATGACCAAATAATAAGCTGTATTCAATTTATTGCTCCCATTCATTCAAATAAAGATGAAGAAATGGCAAAATAAACAGCTGTGTCAAATATATTGTATTATATATTTCTCTATCTTCCATACATTAATTTAACAGAGATATTATTCTCTAGTAAAATTGACAATGAATATGGTTTCCCTCGTCTTGTGCCCAACCTCCCATAGCCACACATTTAGACATGTATTCTGAAGATCGTCCATCATTATGTAAATCTACAGCTAGACCTCGGTAGTGACGAGAAGTACAACTATGGCAGGCACCGGAAATTTCATTCACCTAAAACAAAATGGCAAACGGTTTATTTCTTTGACAATATTTAGATTATCTGGCCACATTTTATAATACATATAATGCGTGCAGAGTTGTTGTCTTTGATTACTGGGTAGCGTCTCGTAAATTCTCTAAAAGCGAGTAAAGTTATCACCAAATCTATTTGTGAAGTGTCCTGTTTGAGTAACTGTCTATGATCACTTTAGATAAGCTAAGCTTATTGGCGCACTAATTAAAATTCTGATATATGTTTTTGAACTACTCACACATATAAATACTTACATGAATATAACCACCGTCGCCCAATGTTCGAATGTATTTCAACAGATTGGCATCTAAACATACATGACCACCTGGTGCTGCGCATCCATTACATGAATAGCTGGAACAAAATATAATTCATTGCAACTTTACGTATTTCTATCGTCATTTTTATGCTATATTTAGGCTATTTATTCATTGCAACGTTTCGTATTTCCATAGTCATTTTAAAACTATATTAAGGCTATTTACCGATCTATATCACAAAAATATATTTAACGTATTAAGATAATTAAATGTCTGAATTGATACGGAACCTTGATCTGCTGGCAGCTAGTCCATTACATGCGTCTTTGATGTTCTGTAAAGCGAAAGCCTGGTCATGAACACCAGAAGGATGGACATTCCACAGTTCTATTTTCTTAGAATTATGTAAGGAAAGAATATGGCAAGCATCGGCCTTAGCAGCTGCGTTACTACATGATGTACCTCCAGATGCTGAAAAAAATGGATGACTGATAAAACTATAGGTGGTGATAGTCGTGAAAAATAACAATTTAAAATCAATTAAAAGGTAGCGAAACCAGGTCCTGTTATTTAACATTCAAATTAGATAGTATCTAAACAATCTGATTTAAATACATATCTATATTTCGTTTCGTTCTTTTTATACTTTTGATGGCCTACGCTACATGAAGATCCGACAAGTTACAGTTGGAGTTCCCTTCAGGGGTCAAACGAGTGGCTTTTGACCCTATGACCTCAGCCATTTCAGCGTTGACGTAACATACCGTTTCATTGGCTAGTCCCTCACATCATACAGAACACGTCAATGATAACAACCCTTCCAGATCCAAGTGTAGTAAAGAACTATAAAAACAAAACGAAATTTTATCTGTGTTTTTTTTAATCAGATTTACTGTTTCAATATCACTACGTCATGTAGTCATGTAAATATCAACTTACAGCATTGAGAATTTGTTCCAGCCGTGAGATAATTACCAGCTACCCATAATCTCTTAAAAAAGGGAACAAAAAGAGAAGTATATTAAAACGCATCCATTATTTAAAGTAGATGTATTTAATTGCCACCGAAAATATCAAGGATTTGTGTGAAATCTCTAATGGACTTGAACTGTCAGTTTTAATACCCTTACTGTCCCTTTCCAATTGCTGGGAATTGGGATTGTTCATTTGGTCATTATTATTTTAAATACGGACATGTTTTACAAATGTATCTCACTTGTCATATCTATTTTTTTACGCTGTTACCGATGTTTGGTTATTATTCATAATAGTAAAGCAATTCATTACGTTCATGCTGAGCATATTTTGTCCACAACATTCATCCGTACAATGTCGAACAAAAATTTCTTGGTCTCACTCCAGTTTCAAAGAGCTAATCGCTATTATTTGACACCTAAAAATTGACACAAATGTGTCGCAATGTAATATGGATGTATATAATCTGATTTACATTCAATCTGTTTTGTTTTTACTGTAATTTCTTATCAGCTATATGTAAGGCGAAATACGCGAAGAATCTCAATTAAATGACAGCCTTTGGCGTTAGGTTATTCCAGTCAAATTCCCGAACACGCCACTGAAGTTTGATACTCAGGTAGCAAACCGTGTATAATATATTTTATTTTAATTTGAAGGCATTGTCAGTCGGATTTGGTAAGATTGATTTTTGAGGTAGCAAGGACGACTTCGCTGCTCGTGCAGGGTGCAGTTAATATTAGTGTCACGCCAAGGATTTACAGATAAACTTACCTTGCCGCCGACATCAACCTCAAACCATTTGTAGTTATCTTTAGTTAGAATACCACCATGTAATTTATAACATTCACCCTTGTTCAAAACAGCTGTTACATGAGTACCCGTAGTTCCAGCTAAAATAGTATAATATATTGTTTTAATTGCATGCCGTATCTTTGTTGTACATTCAGTACATTGACATAGAAAACAAAGTTCTTCAATTGATTACACCAATATAGTTGTTCGTACATGCAGTGTACATGCAGTATATTGACATTGAAAACAACGTTCTTTAATTGATTCCACCCTAATAGTTGTCCGTTGGATATTGTGTCAAAACATAAGAAGCTGTGAAAAATATGATTTTAAATAAATTACAATCCATGAATTTTTGGTAGCCAAATTTAAAATAAAAAGAATGATTTATTGCAGGAGCAGCGCCTTCCTCTGCAGTCCAATAGCAGATATTATATATATATATATATATATAATTGAAATTAAAGATGGCAAAATAAAAATAAAACTACATTTGTATGCTAACGTTTTCACCGCGATAGCGGCTCATCAGGCGATTTATAACAATAGTCTATGACGTCACAATGTCATAGTTACATAATTATACAGGCAAGGGTACAAATATTCAATCCCACCGCGTTCTTTATTTTAATTAATTTCATAATTCTCTTATTTAGAATTAAGTTTCGGGTGGTACTTCTCAATAAAATAGCTCTCTTTCGCCTCCAAGAGGTCGTTGTTGTTGCTATTAAGTCTATATAAAGGAAAAACACTAAATTTACCCCCACCACATACTTCAAGATGCTCACTGAGCGGGATCATCCTGTATTTTGGTTGAAGTATGTGCTGTCGATGGAGGTTCATTCTCAACCTAAGCATCATTTTGGTCTTCCCTATGTACCTTCCCTTGCATCCCGGACACACTATAAGGTAAATTACATAGTTCGATTGGCAATTCATTGCCTGTTTGATATAAAATACATTATCATCATCAATTTTTATGGATGATCCCTCAATGATAATGTCACAGGTTTTACACTTTGAATTACCACATTTCGAAACTACTGGAATTGAAGCGACTGAATCATATTTAGAAGATGTTATAATCCTAGCTAGATTGGAAGGTTGCTTTAGACTGTTGATTATATTTGTTTTTCTCAAAATTTTATCCATCGTTTGGCTATTTTTAAGGATATGGATGTAATTTTCAATGATAGATTTCCCATTTTCCTGGGACGGATTGAATGTAGTAACTAAAGCAACGTTCCGTTTATCAGAGACTACAGGAACTTTAGGTTTTCTTAACAGGCTTTGATCCAGACTCAATGCTCTTTGGTTAGCATCGTCTATTAATTTACCTGGATATTTTTGTTTTAATAAGAAACCTTTTAGTTCCCGCAGTCTCTGAATTTTGACATCTTGATTGGACACAATTGTACAAATTCGTCTAGCTAAGTTATATGGGATGTTTCGTTTCGTATGAGGTGGGTGACAAGAATTAAAATTTAGATATTGATGTGTATCAGTTTTTTTGTAATACACATCAGTTTCAATAGAGCCGTTTGCGTGTAGCTTAACTGTCACATCCATAAATTTAATGTGGATTGACTCTGCTCAATTGTAAACTGAATACTGTCATCTAAACTATTTAACATTTTATGAAGTTCTGAGATGATTTCCTGAGATACTCTGAGTATCACAAAACAATCATCTAAGAACCGTTTCCATGAAGTCTTAATCAAATCACTAAATTCATTGCCAAACATTTTGGTCACCCTCTCATACCATATTTCCTCAAGATAACCTAAAGTTAAAGTAGCATAGGTAGGGCCAACTTTCGTACCCATAGCGACTCCCTTGATTTGTGTATAGTATAGGCCATTGAAGAAAAGTATGTTATTTGATATCACGAGATCTAATGCACCGAGAATAAATGAATTTGAAAACCGGTCTGGTATTAGGTCTGCGTGGTTATTTAACCAATATTCGACAGCTTTTAGACCCAGATCTTTGCGTATATTGTTATATAAATTAACTACATCAAAGCTAATAATTGTACTACCAGGCTCTCTCTACCTGTGCAGGTAGTTGATGTAGAAAATCTATATCTATATATATATATACCAAAAATAAGATCTTTCGGCCTTACGGCGTCTTCAGAGCTATGTAAAAAAAGCTCTGAAGACGCCGTAAGGCCGAAAGATCTTAGCAAATATGTAATTGTAATTAAAATATAGTCTTTCCATCCAAATCTTAGTATTTTTGGTATATAAACCTGAGAGTTGAATTTAGAATCTTTTAAATATATATATATATATATATATATATATATATATATATATATATAGGGAATGGGGAAGCGGTTGATTTCAATAAAAAAAAATAATAACAAACGAACATTAAGGTATTTTGCATTCACAGTACATGACTGATAAAGGGGTTAGTCTAACGGTAGACAAAGAATCGGAATTTTGTGTCATGAATATGTTTTATATTAATTAATCTTACGTGAGTTTCTAGCGTTGACACCTGCACCACTAACACATACACATTCTCCTGATGTTACTGTACTGTGAGTTATATCAGCACGTACATTGACCACCACAAGCACCACCAGTGAAACAACAACAGCAAACATTATAGACTCTGTTTAAATCTCCTTAGATTGAACACAGAATAAATGATTCAGGCGTTTTAAATGAATTCCGTGGGAAGACAACAGTTTTTATATATAAAAGATAAGGTAAAACGTGATAGGTATTATTACGTTTGCATTTGGATTTAATTCAAAGCCGACGGCCCAATAACAAGATAAATAAGACCAAACTATGAATTTTGATTCACAATTTTGTCGATATCGGTAACAAGATTTGGACCGTAAGCATTCCAGATAAATCCACGTTCGAAGTTTTGTTCTTGCTTCCATAAACCACCTTTCTACCAATATAAACCACTTGTGTCTACATAATGTAGAAGTATTTTGCCATCGCCCGTGTCCATCCGTCAATGCAACACTATCCTGGTCACAGATCTCTAGAAAACGGAATGTAACACATTTGTGACACTAACCAGTTAGGGCTTCCACGTTGTGTACATTTTTTACTCAATGATAAATTAATGCTGGAACACTGTGTTTGTATAACTATGTTTATATATATATATATATATGTTCATAACGTCCATAATACAAAGATTATATAGATGTAACACTATCCTTGCCACGGATCTCCAAAAAACGGACTGTAACACATTTGTGACACTTATCAAGTCGGGACTTCCACGTTGTGTATTTTTTTAAACAATGATAAATTAACTCTGGAACACTGTGTTAGTTCAACCATGTTTATATATGTCCATAACATCTATAACACAGAGATTAAATACATGTAGCTACACACATGAAATATGAGCTGGGTGGCTAAAGGTATGTCTCTCCAGGAGCACCGAATGTCTCCCATAGGAACGCCGAATGGGGCACCCTTTCATGCCAACCTTATTCCATTTAATTGAACGAATCTGTGCACCAGACGGCTCGACAACAGTAACACTCTTCGAGAAATGAAATTACACACTCTGTAGGTATAGTCAGTGTTGTATAATTGGGCTAGAGTTTCATCAGAGTATTTAACGTGTGATTGTTGATTAAAAGCACATAGCCCTGTTCATTTTAACAACTTCGCCAAAAATGAAGACAATATTTTACACTAAAGACATAGTTTGAATCCTTTTATAGTGTATTCTTATCTGTTACTTTATCGACGTTATCTGACATAAGGAGAGTCACCCAACCTTGATTTCTATATGAGGAAAGGTTGTCATTCTTATATCAGCAAATGAATGGATGGTCCATATAAATTAAAGCGAGGAAACTAGCTTCAAATGAGTTCTCAAAAGGTGCCAGTTTCATTGATTGTGTTTCTTAAAAGCGACTGTTACAAAAGGAATAAGCATACCCTGCCTTGACTACGTCCCCCACCCCTTCCATTCCATTATGCTTAAACGGTGGAAGGCAAACTTGATTGAACTTCATTTCAATTCAGAGTTCAGTCTATTATATAATTTTTAAAACAAGAAGAAGATAAGGGGGCCACATATTGTAAATCAAAATGTTAGTTTCACATCAGAAAGGTTGACCAAATAGTGTTTCTTGTACACGTTAAAAGCATTCAGCTTGTACATAACTAAAACAAAAGTCCAAGTAGGAAATTTATTTATTATCTGAACACAGACTAGAACACTCATTAAACACTGTGACGTTATTACAAACTAAGATATTTCACATAAATATAAACTTTACTAATCGTATTTGTGAGGAAATAACAATCATAATATCATATTTGAAAATCGAAATGGAGTCCGGGTGGTATTATGCATAAGTAACATAAATATCCGTGCGTTTTGGAGGAAGGAAGGGAGATAATTCAATTATCGACGACAGAAAAACAGGCTTTTAAAATACTTACTATATTAATTTTTTTATCGGTTCCTTTACTTTGCATTTTACTAGTTACGAGTTATAATATAGGCCTACATTATATATTTATAAACTGAGCATGGTTAACTATTCAATTTCGCCATTTTGTGAAAGACGTAAGGGGAGATTATTCATTTAAACGTCATGGTTATAATGAAAGTATTTGTTGTGATTTTTTTTATAAAATAAATACAAAAAACCCCAATTATTTCTAAATTAGACTGTTAAAGATATACTCAAAGAATTTCGATTATATTAATTGATTAATCACGGAGATTAAAGACGAAGTACGTGAGCTTGAGAGCATAAACAATCAAGAGTATTTTATATAAATCCCTACAAATATTATCATGGAATATTATATAGTTTTATATTAGTTATTCGAGTCACGCCGTGACACTGTCGGACATATTATCTGTTTTGTATGAGCTAGCAATTTTTCTTTTAATTTTCTAAATTACAATCTAAATAAATCTTCTCTGCTTTTTTTTTTGTTTTTTTTAACTTTACTGGCCTTCTGAAGTGCTGCTCGTTCTTTTTTGTTCTGGTTGTTTTGAAATATGGTTGAATGATCTGAATAACAGATACTGTCTAATAACTAATCTACATGTATTTACAAAGGTTAGAAATCGAAAAACACCACAAGTCTGCTATTATACTAATAAATACTTACAGATAATAATTATTATATTAAAAGGTCTAGATATATGATAACAGTTATTTACAATATAAAAATAAGGGTCGAATTTCCAGGACTAGTTTTATTTCATCAATATGTAATTTATGTGTTGATGCGAAACTAAAATAAAATTATATAACAAATGATTCAAATCAGTATAACCCTAGTTGAACTGTGCTTTGATCTATGTGAAATCTAACAAAAAAAAGCAACCAAACCTAAAACTGACTGATTATAAATCAGGTCTACACTATACTTGAATCTAGTTAGCATGAAATTTTTGTTTGAAATATTGTTTTACTAGAAATTAGACCCTTAGGTTTCATTTTTATGGCATATGAAATGTATAACATTTCTACAATACTATTAGTTAGCACTTCTTTATGTTGTTCTAAAAACATTAACATGGACTATTTTTTGTGGAAGACTTTTTGTATTTGATTATTTACAAATACTGACATATAATTACGTAGTATGGACAAAATACATAGTTTGTGATAATACTTATATATATATATATATCTACATTATTAAATATTAAAATTGATTGTCGTTAATAAACAAAAACAAAATATATAAGCCATTCTTTTCATTATTAGAAAATATTTTAGATTTTTTTCTTTTCAAATTAAATAAAATAGAACACTTCCTTAACATTGATAAATATAAAGGTACTTTGTATAAGCATAAATAAACTCTTGCATTTCCTGATCATAAATTCTTACTTGACATTGAAATATTAAATTTCACGAACAATAAATTAAAAAAAACAATTTTAAAAAAAATGAGCTACGTGTATTTCAATATTTATTCTTCTCTTGCTAATAATCAGTCATCGGAGACATTTTTGGTTGGTATGGAAGAAGTTGGGATAAAATACAGGGAATCAAAGCTTTGATTATTAACAATAGTGTCGATAGTTCGAGTACTGGCGTTATGAAGTTTGCGACGCGATGCTCCAGAACCGCTACTGCTATTCGACGACATCGAGTTAGAATTGGAGTTGGACACAGAAAGCGACTTCCGTAATCGCATGGCTGTACCTTCTTTACAACAAATAACCATCCACTGATCTCTTATTTGTTTTCTTCTCGCCACTAATAGTATAAATATAAAGAAACCTTGTAATGAACTGAGGAAGGTAAATATATACTGGAAGACCAAACGAGCATCTGCTATCGCCATGTAACCAAATGACCATGTTAGACCTGAAACATAGTAAGAATTTAATTGACATAAATTAAAGACACAACAAGCAGCTGGTTTATAAATATTGTGAAATAATATAGTGTGAAAATAATACATATGTGCATCATATTACATAATCTAGTTAATATAAGCAGAAATAATCAGAGGCGTCACTAGCACCCAATTAGATCCAGGGCACAGGCCCAACTCGTACATATTTTCCAGTATTCGTTTTAATAACGACATGACGTTGCCGTGGGTATTCTATTGATGTTTCAAACCGCGGATTATTTTTGTCGATATAATAATATAGCTATTAAAACGAATACTGGGAAATATGTATGAGTTCTTGTGAAGTTGTGAGCTAAATTATCACTAACTAAAATTTAATGTGATATTGTTGTCCCGCTAAACATACACAGCGGGTAAAGTAGGTCATGCACGGTCGTTTCCACCCTATTTTCAGTCAAATATTTATTTAGTTATATAATACTGTATCAAACTATGCACGTGCAGGCAATTGAGGAAATCTACGGTGGGCCAGAGAGGACAATCCAGAAAAGCTTCGCACTGGAAAGTTTCTCTTCCGTACTCGGGACATTCGAAATAATGATATAGAAAAGTAGTGAAATTATTGCAAATTATCGATTTTGTCTGCTCAAAAAAGATCCGGGGCACACATGGAAAGATCCGGGCACGTGCCCCCTGTGCCACCCCCTAGTGACGCCACTGAAAATAATAATAAAAATAATGTCGTGACAGTAGGTCAACCGTACATGCTACGTGGAGCTCCAATAATGGAAATCCCAGCCTTGGATTTTATACCCACTACCCTAATTCAGCCTATAACAAAACGACAAATATGGACGAAGGGTGAAACCCCGATGAAGTAATATTATCCATAGCCTGGAAGCCATTCTAGTACTAACCTAACAACATAAAAATAGTCATGGCGGCCTTCAGATTCGTTTTAGCAGCATGGTTCTTAGAGGAGTTATGATGAGCTCTCAAACCTCGTGGTCGTCTAGCTAGACTGATTATAATTATTATAAACATAATAATATTAAACAGTATTATAACACCGATTGGTAGAGCGAAGGCCCAGTAGAAAGCGTCTAAATTCATCCAACAGCTGAAAAAAAAATTCAGATTATTAATTGATCGATTTAATTGATATCGTTTTCAGGTCTTGGTTATTTTTAGATTTGATCACACACGGTTCATTAATAAATTATCATCGGTATAAAACATATAAGGTAGTGCTTTATTATACCGGAATAAAATAGTTAATATGGCTTTTCGATCTCGTGAGTTAATACTTACTAATTGTCCCTGCCTTTATACAGCGTGTAATCTATGTTTAGAACTGTTATTACTGGTATCAATGGTACACCTAAAAGTAAAAAGATAACGTTCATATGTAAAAACTAGAATCAAAGATAAAGTGTCATCCGCCAGATCTACAAATTCGTTTGTACAATGACTAAACATATTATTATTTGGTTCAAAACGTGGTCCTTGTGGAGCACCCTGTCAAAATCAGGGGTGATAGCTTGTCATCATCTAACAATACTATTCACTCTAGAGGCACGTCGCAAAGGGCCCAACAATTGTCCAAATTTGCAATGCAATGGAAGTAAATGGAAATCAATTGTCCTGCGTGTCTGAGCAAACGGGACTAAGAAACTGCGACCCTGTAATTACCAAGCCACTTGAATACTCTTAAAATAAATCTGAACCCAACATCAACTGATTATGATTCTCTAATAACATTATTAAAATACATATGGCGTATTAATCAGATGAAAAACAATAAATACTCACCCCACGCTGGTATAGCGGTTTTTAGTGTGTATCTAGAGATATAAGTACCAAGGACTTTAACAAAGGTCAGGTATTGAAGAATCGCCTCCACCAACATCCACATAAAGGAGACAAGGATGAAATAATGAAGACACGCGGCGACCGTTAAACAAACGTAATAATTATCTGTTTGTTTGATTCCAACTAAAAACAAAACCTCAGATCCCAAAAGTGATAATGCCATGTGGAATAAAGTTTGCTGAGCACGACCTTGTCGTAATTTCCTGTAAAATATATAAAATATTACAGCCCCAATGCGACTGGGAAGGTCTATAATCCTATTCCTTATGTTAGTGTAACAATAATAAGATAGTAATCTAGATGATTTAAAGGGACAATAACACTCTTGCTGCCTTAATAATAATAATAATAATAACAATAATAATAATAATAACTACCTGTTGTGTAAATTATCCATTACATCCTATTTTATTTGTCCAGAGGGTCGGAATTATTTTTAAATCTAAGTTTCACTTGAAAAGGTTTACGTAAAGCTTTTCAAACCATGTAGTTAAATTTTTCCAATTTTTTTTTAAATACGGTGTGTTAAGATGAAAATTGTATCATCAATTAATTGGAATATTGTAAAAAAAAAGTATAATTTGTTGACCAGAATAATGATTGGGCCATATTATTCAGTTACAACAAGAATGTTATTGTCTCTTTAAACTAAACAAATTAGGTTTCTGTCATTTTAGCCCAGATGTTTGTATATTTAAATGAATTATCCTTCGGGCATTGGCTAACGATTTAAAAGAAAACACGGTGACGGAATTAAGGCAATAATAAGTAACCGGAACTTTAGATGACGATAACATTCGTTAGGAATGATTGATTCACATAAAATTTGGACATGTGTTTTTTTTTAAAATAAAACTACTTTATAGTGTGGGTGGTCAATGAAGTTTATTTTTCTTTCATGGTCTACGATTTAGAAACATTTCCTCGTAAATATTTTGCAAGATAATGATTTCATATTGCTTGGTTAGAATACAGAATATAATGATTATATAAATACTTACGAAAAGAATATAAAGGTAACAATGGTCATACCCAGACCAAATATAGAGAGACTTAGTCCTATTAAAGTTATTATAGACAGGGAGAAATCATGTATAGGATCAATAGGTTCACTATGACCGTAGAAATCCTACAAAAAATACAAAACAAAATCATCAGCTCAACTTTAAATTTGAAATAAACAAGGGGGTGTTTAACGATAGGCGTTGTGTAAAAATCGGCATAGCAACCTAGTAAACCATATTTTAAGAGGTAATACCTAACAATTTTTGAATGACACTGCAGACATGAAACGGGGTTTAACGTTCTATTTTCTGTATCCCAAGAATCCAAAGAGAATTTTCCACGTTCATTCAGTATTTACAATGATTTAACTGATTGTAAATTATCAATATGCAGTATCATTTTCAGAAGATATGAACGACATATGGTCAAAGAAGCCTGACCAAAATCTGCATTTAAATCCTTTGATTGACCTATTTTTTAAATTGGTTAAATCCAAACTGGGAGACCGTGTCCGCTGTAGAGGGTATTAATAGCTTTTAACACATAATTAAGCAGCTGAATTGATTGTCCAAAGCATGATCGAGACTGGACCTTTAAGTGTTGGTGATTTTTTTTGTCAGTTTCCTTTACTTACCAGTAGAACGGCAAAGTTTGTCAGATGATCACACATACAACAATCTTTATCATATAAAACACCATCATATACACAACCTTCTGTAGACCAACCACCTTCATAATGATTTAATTTAAAATCCCAAAACACACATTTAGTCTTATCAGCACGATCAGCAGTTTTCTGAAAGGAAGACAGGTAATTTGATTGGAATGAGCAGTTAAACATCAGGAAACTAGATTGGTTCATTTTCTCCTTAATATATTTATTTAATTAATACTGGTAAACCAGTTCCGAATAAGGCCACTATGAATGCGTCATTCCCAGCCTAATCGACAGTAAATATATTTTGCTTTTGTATGGATATGAAATGAAATCTTGGTCAAATACCCGGCTCTGTCTATTATACAAGTGTACGGATTGGCGTTATTATGGTTAGGAAATCACTTCAAAAACGTATTTGAATAAATTACCTTAAAAGGTCTGAACACCATTCTAACTTTTTCCTTTAAGTTTTCAACTTTTTGTCCAGCAACACTAGCCGATATAATAGGACTGTTAACCATCAACGAGGATGAATTACTTTTAAATAAACCAACTTTTCTGTAGATAAACATTGACAATCGGGTAGATTGTCCAGCTGGAATAACGAAAATCATAAATCTTAATTTTTACATAATACTTGTTTTTACAAGAAGGTTTCTATACCCCCCATCTACGGTCCGTTAAAAAAATCGCAAATTTCATTTAGAAGTTGGTTCAAAACAATATGAGACAGCAGCTATCCTTGTGGTGTGCCACCGTCTAAAGGGAGACCAATTAAGCAAATAGTCCGTTCGCCAAATGAATCTCATGTCAGATTAAATATACCAATTTATATGAGAATATTATTGCCAGAAACAGAAAAAAACTTGTAATTGGGTTGATTTTAGAGAGACATTCTCCATAATTTATTTTTTTGATTTTCTTTGTGCTATTGGTCCCACAACAAACGTAAATCTAACCTTTCATTCTGTCTTTAACTAGATTTTCTGGTAGTTCAATAGCCACATCGAAATCTTCTAATTGTTCATCAAAACGATTCTTGATAGTCGTAATCCTTGGTTCTGTCAGAGGGCTTGACCAACTTTGTGCCACTTTGGCACCAAGACCTATAACAGGTGTATCCGTTACATTTAATTCCCAGATTTCCATGGCAATATTTGGAGTTACAAGACGAATGCTCTTCTCTTTTCCGAGCTGTGCTTTGTTAGCAATCTCTTCCATGTTGGCTAAAATCCTAAAAGATAATTGCAAATATGTAATCGAATTTCATAGATTATAACCCTGTTGAGTGGACACTTTGTGTGAACTCAATCGCATTTGGAATCATAATTGTATACCTTTGTCCTTGTCCAAAGAACCATGGGACATTAAGTGTTTATTTTCAATTTTGCGTCAGTATCATTTAGGTAATAGAAAAAGTATGTCGATTATAAACCCGTAGAAAATTATAAAATAAAAGTAAAATCGTGTTTTAGAACACCAATGTTTCAAAGGGCCAATAACCAATTTTCTAATTTCAATTTAACAAAAAAAGGACCTAACGAATGCCCAATATATAATCTTGGGCCTCAATAGAAATGGATTATCGTTAAGACATCGGCTAACGATCTAAAAGGTGAACACGATGGTGCCATGAATCTATAGAAAGTAATGTGAATTGTAGATGGGCATAATTGACGTTAGGAATTGTCAATTTGGCTAATTTTGGGACCAGTATACCTTTTGGCAAGGCTTAAGAATATATTTTCCCTTTTGATTGGAATCATGAGCCTTTAAATAAGGCTAGGCAGATTATCTGATACTTTAAAGGTATACCATAAAGATATACCATACCTTGAAGCTGCTTTATTATGTGTTTCAGCATTATCTATATCATTGCGACTTGAATCTAACACTTTGTCTACAGTCCGTACTAGATTCTCTGAAACCTGAAAGTTACAACAAATACTTGTGTTAGTTGATCTCGCCAGTTACTTGATTAAACTACATACATATCCGTTAATCTTTTTCATATAAACCAAATTAGGAAGATTCAAATACACAGGGAAGGAGTACTCTTCATGTCAGAAAATTGTCCTTGAAAACAATACACATAAGTTGTACTCATTTATTAAGTTTTTTCTCCATATTTATCCTAATGGCTGATTTATAACTGATTAATGTTTTATTCAATATTTACCTTTATGCCTGGTTTAGACACGGTGTTAATTTTGTCCATAACTTTAGCTACCCGATTAATATCATCCTCTGTTAGACTTTCAGGTTGGGACATGAGCTCGACCATTTTATCTGATACATCTTCAACATTACCGTCTTCAACTTCGATCTGTAATATCAAAAACGGGATTTCTTATAATGGCGAAGTTCACTAGTTTTCAAAGATAGGTATGAGGAAACTGGTCTTGGGCAAAGAGTGGTTCGAACTATCTCAGCTTATATCATGATTAAACCCGCGACCTATGTTTATTGAACCAGCACCTTACTCACTGAGCCACCACGTAACTCCCGAGTAAACCAATAAAATGAATTACAAATCAAGCCAACTAACCTTTTCCAACTCTATCAGGCCCGGATTAGATGTGGGTGTCGGCATAAACAAAGATGGTCTAGCTATAACTTCTATTTCATCGCCATTTGTTTCCACAAATTCTTCAGATGACATATCAGGGAATGTACCACATTCGTTATCAACCACCCAATCATGCCAAAATGCCCGTGATTCTAAATCGCCAATACATCTAGCAGTTCCAGCAGGTTTACCATCTAAAATGAATTAAAATACAGATATTCGCAAGCAGTTCTTTGGCAGAAGAGACACACCTTTTCCCTAGATGGCACCCCCCCCCCCCGCAGTTTATATTTTATGCATAAAACTGATGCGAAAGGCCAAAAAATAGTTTTAAATTATAGAAGATATCTTACCACACACTTCAACACTCGACGATGACGAATTAACATACGTAGTTGGAAAATGTGCACCTAAACCTGTTACATCATCCTTTAAAAATTGTTCCGTACAAACATCTTAAAAATATCAAAATATATATATATGATTTGACATAAAACTTAGGTTAAATTCATTGTGTTTATATAATATGTGATAGTTTCTTGAATAATGAGGTTACTGATACGAACATGAAACGAATGGGGTTTAACATCCTACTTTTCTACACCGATTGATAGAAATATGGGAATGCCATTCTTGAGTTTGTATACTGTGGTTACTGTTTTTAAAACACACCATGATACTCTTGGATATGGCAGTTTGTTCTACTTTAGAACAAATCTACTTACGGAAGAGGTAGATGGGGGTAGTATGTTCCTGAAGCAACGGCCGCAAGTTTTACAACATCTAACCGTTGTTTCATTATTGGGCAATTCCCGAACTTTTGTGCTCGTTGTGTTTACAGGTGACCAATTAGCATTGCAAAATCAGAGGTCATGTTACATAACACCATGAAAACAAATATGGCAGCCTCCACAGAAAAAGAAATAGACAAGTTTACAGCCATGATTTCCAACAACCTTTACATTGGTCGAACCTTGAACTTTGCAGCTCGATTGGACATTTAGCTAGAAGCGCGAGACTTGATAATCGTAACGATATTTTTTAACAAAGGAATCTGATTTGATCACAAGCTGGGCTTATAGACAATAATACTCAGTGTCGAAATATACAGAGTATTACGCGAAGGGCTTGATAAGATGTACGTAGTTAAGGCGAGGTCAAGGAATGTTCTCGTTGTCGTACTTTTCTCCTGTTTGCTCACTACATGTACACTTATTATTTTAGCGTTTCCCGAGATTCTGTCCGGATTATCGCCCTTATTGTTAAAATTCCTTGACGTTCTAACACATGACGTCAACTGGCAGACTATCGCCATTGAAGAGACGACCACTGTCGATATTGGTCGGATTTTTGGTATGTATTTTTTTTTGTTATGTCTTTTTTGTAAATAATTTTAGTGAAGCCTGTACCATAACAGGCCCGGGACTGTACAGCGAAGTAGACGCTCATGGCTGGCCCCCGGATCCATTCACTTGATTTGATAATTGTCTATTTTTGCAATGTCAATTTTCTGTCTTTTCCGCAGGTTTCTCGTGTAGATTTTTGTTTTGCATGTGGTGCGGTCCTCCCTTTCCTTACTAATAGACGATGTGGGGGTATAGGTGCCGTATTTCCCCAACCCACACCTCAACTGTACAGTTGGTCTTGAGATGAACTGCATAAACCTACACACTTTCGATACAAATAATGTGCGTAAAAGTCCCTAAAGGGTAATCGAAGACATGAAAGGAACAACGAAATGAAGTTAATATTAACCTAAATAAGGAAGGTATACTAAATCTTAATACCTACCAGTTCTACCAATGAATATATACTTGCTGACGTCATGTGCAACATTCCAATGTTGGCTGAGTAAAGCAGAATTGTCTACAATCATGGTGTTCAGGTTCTTTAAGTAATCTTGCACAATTTGAGACTTAAACTCCTCGGGAACGATCTCTCGTGACAAACCGAGGTACGTCATAAATTTTACACGTCCTGTTTCATTACTGCAAGAAAATAGTAAATGAAATGATTTTCCTTATTCTTCAAATCTCGTTCTGGATAGTGCACTAAGCTATCAATGATTTTTTTTTTTTAATTTTTGTATTGCCAAGCAACTCATTGTTGGCTTTATATTTGTTAATATTGAACAGAATGAATGAATAAAACAAAAAAGGTCCACTGTACTTACTCTGCTTTGACTACCTTTGTAACAATGTTATTTAATAATGGTTTTAACGACCTTATTGTAGATGTTATGTTATTGTTAAAAAATAACATATCTTCAGATACAGATCGTGTTAACCCCACGGCGGTATCCATTAAATTAAACAGTGCTGCATCTTCAGCCGAAATGCCTTTAGTTTGAATTGTACCAGAAAGCGTTACCACATCTGAAAAGAAGAGTCCCGATATTTTGTTTGTCTTGCAATGCTGTTGTGGTATATTGGACACATTGAATGAAAAATGCAAAAAACACTCAGCCATTCCTTTACATCGATTTATAAAACATAAGGGACAAATGGATCTCCCTGAATCACACCAACGTCATTGTTTAAAATAAATAATTTTCAACACGATGTTGTTGAGTTTTGAAAATGTTTAATTGGAGAGAGAGAGGGAGCATTTACTTAGAATGGTTCTGTATTATACCATACAATGTAAGCTTTTTACTAATCATCTAACTCATGGCCACAGTATAAACTTTAAAGATTAAAGGAGTTATTAATTTACCTGAATATCTTATCATATATTTAACAGATCTAATTCGTTTAAAGGGTCTTCTTCTCCAAACTTCACACCAATATTTTCCTTGCAGTAACGACGGAAATGTAAGCCCTCTCTCCTTAGATTTTAGTCTTCTAAACAAGGACAGGTCAAGTACCAACGTACCAGAAAATCCTGAAGAAAAGAATATTTAAATATGTTGAGAAATTTTTGAGAAACAATATGTGACGAAATATCATTTCCAAAATGTCATTTATATAGTTTATTAAAATTCTTACGTAACTAAATTGAATTGAACGTTCTGGTGCTATAAGATTGTTATAAAATATTAGCACTTACGATTTTGATTGTTGATCTTGAATTCTTTGTTATTCTGTCCCAAATAAACAGAGCCCAAATCTTGTATAAGTACGCCATCTTTATACCAGAGGACTAATTCGTCTGGCGACGAAGATTGAAGTGGACACAATAAAGTACCTGGGCGCATTGATGTCATATGTACAAGTTGCACTTTGCCTGGTGTATCCAAAAAGTCCTCAAAATTTTCAGTTTCTGCGACTTCTGTAAAAAAGCGTGAGAAAGTCATTTCAAGCCAAACTGGGTCATTTCGGGAGTAACATATTTTTATTTTGATAATTCGCTTGTGTGTAGGGGATTTCGGTCAAGTAATAGGAGGAAACCAGAGGTCCCGGATTAAACATACTAGGTTAGGCTGTAGACCCCTCTCCTTTAAGTGTGGGATCAAAACCACGCCACTTGATTCAATGACGGACCTTATAACTGATCTAATGTGTATGCGTTAGACTAATCAACCACCATACCCCATTGTAGACGAGATAGTGTTTATTAATTTTTATTAGGGATCACGGTGGCTAAGTGGGTAAGGCACTGGTTCGCTAGCCTGGAGGTCGGGTGTTCGATCCCTGCATTGGCCGAGAAAGTTCATCTCGATTTTTCGACGTGATTTCCCCTTGTCAGTGATGCAGAAGGAGGGCCTGACAAACCGAGGTCCCGTGTACACATTGGAGTGCACGTAAAAGATCCCTTGGCAGTTGGAATTCGATATAAGAGTAGGCCGTAGCGCCGCTGCCCGGGCAAAATTACCCTCATAGCACACTGTATGGCGTATGCCCGTCTTCAATTAGCTCAGGTTAAGTGCATAACAGTAGGACGTTAAACCCCATTTCATTCATTCATTCATTAATCTTTATTACAATTTGGATTAATAATAACATAAATGATTTCTTACTCATATTGTTTTATATTACTACAATTGAATTTATTATACAAACATTAACGGGTTCATGAGGACAGGAACGTCCTTCTTAACTTTTTTTTTTTTTCAAAACTTTTGATACCGGGTAGGTTTTTTTTCTTAATGTTTTTCAAAAAATGTAATCTTCTTTTTTTCTTCTTCCTATTTGGTACTGAATCATATAATTTTTACTATCAAACATGTTCGTATAACAACCCCCCCCCCCCCCCCACAAAAAAACCCCCAAAAAACAAACAATTTATACCTACTGATGCATCTAAAAATAGAGAAAGGTAAGCCACTTTTCCGTTGACATTTTATTTTCCATCAGGTATTTCACTGAGAAAAAAATGTCTACAGAAAATGGTTTACCTTTCACTTTTATGAGAAACATGTTTGATAGTTATATTGTATGATTGAGCACCAAATAAGAAGAAAAATAAGGAAGATTAAAAATTTAGAAAAAAAACCCACATAGTTAAGAAGGCCGTTCCTGTCCTCGTGTACCTGTGCAACCATTGGGAATTTATTGAGTTATGATTATAGTGCAGTGACTGATGATTACATAATTACACAATAATCACACTGCCAGGATCTCACGGTAGTCATTGGGGTGTGATTTATGAGTTGTGAATGTTCTGTATTTGATATATGGTACCCTTTGTACATGATCTATTGTAATTTAATAATATTTCAAATTTCCAATGAATCCTATAATTTTTGGTTGGTTGAAGCAGCAGTCAATATTTAAGTCGACCAGCGACAACATACAGAAATCACCACTTCGTTCGTGCGACGGTTGAGTGATTGCCACATCTGGTCTTGTGAGTGACCGGTCGTAATGGCGATGCCCATGGATAAAACCGATTTAAGGCGGGACACAAATTTATAAAAACACATAACATATTAGCTTGCGCGAATCCACTGCACTGACAAACAAATTGCCTCAAAAAGAAATTTTCCGCTGATTTATACACAGCGCTCGAAGTTCGGTGTTTAGCAAATCGTCACCGGTTACAAAACTCGATACCCGTTGCCGTCGATGTAATGCGTACCAGGCTGAGTTTCTAGGAATTAATAGGCAATTTAAAAAAAGATGGGTTTTAACGTCCACTCGACATGACTAGGTCATTAAATTTTAGGGACCAACATAATTAGTGTTCCATTTTTTTTCAACAAATCGCTTGCGCGTAGCGGTCTTAAATAGTGGGAGGGAACCGAGTGAGCTGGAGAAAACCAAGCGGGAAATCGAAACCTTTTGATCCGACGTGCACTCGTTTACCCCCAGACCCCAACTCGGTTAATTAACAGACATTGCAGAGGAAATAAACTGGGTAATCAGGTAGAAGCAGGATAATTAAAAAGACAGTGGTCATTTAAAAATCTGAATGTTAGGGAATAAATTGTTAAAAAAATTGTGTAAAAATATTAAGGAAGATTTTAAAAGTTAGGAAAATGTGCTGGGCGTGTCAATGGTATTGTTTAGGAAATATATCGTAGGAATATTGAACATAACTGTGTAAGAAGCGAATATTAATTTAATAATATTTCTTTGCATTTATTAATTGGGAAAACAGATAAATTTAACCCTTTCTATTCCGAGCCATGGTTAATATGGTTGAAATATTCAAGGGCTTAGTAATAGTAGATAAAAAGAAGTAAAATGAAGCTATTTACTAGTAACACATTTACATAATATAGCTTGAATAAAGATAGGGGTGGAAGGTTTTTATTATAACGGTACATTACCTCTATATAAGAATGCTTTAATATCTAAAATTAACATAGTCATATGAATAATCTTAATTGTGTTTTATTAAAATAATGATCGTTTATCTTATAAAATAACATTATCACCCCACTTTTTCTTTCGGTTTAAAGAAAGGTTGCGGTGCATATGGGGATAATAGACTCAAGGCCTATGTTATTGAATATTCCCAGCACATGTTTATGTCTCAGAATAACATTTAACTGACTATCCCAAATGACAAGGCTTCAAACAAATATTTGACATAAATTTGTGACATTGTTGACGTTGCTTACGTCAGAAAATTTGACCAGCCTCTTTAAAAGTTTAAAACTGGTTTCTTACCTGTTAACGGAACTTGTTTTTCACAGACACTTGGTAATCGAGTTTCACAATTAATTTTAGCGACGTCATACCCAAATATAGCATCACATTTAGGATTATCATCATCATGAGACTCGGCGAAATCTACCCAGGCATGTGTGCCTAGAACAATAAAATAGAATTCGTGTATAAAAACGATCTTGCTCTTTGTTTGCCAATATTTTTTTGCGATATCACCCTGGGGTGGAAGCGGACTCTAAGCCCAACGAACAAAGGAACGATGCATGTCAATAAAGTAACTTTCGTCGCTATTCTAACATTTTGATAAATTCACAGATCCTCAAAGTTTTCAGCTCTCAATAAAAATAAGGAAATAATATAATAAAGTTAGTCAGGCGTTTGCACATTCCATAATAAAAAATCAGAACGAAAATATGACGTAATGTAATAATGGACGATACAGTTTAGGGCAGTGAGAAAGGCACTGCCTTGCCTCCCTAACTTAAAGGTGCCTGGATATAATCAGTTGTAGTTTTCCGTACAGTAGCGCAGGACAACATCTAGTTCTTGGGACAGGACGAGAAACCGAGTTATCGTGTATACTTTGGTGTGCACGTTAAAAAACCAACTCTCAGTTGGAATTTGAAATAAGAGTAGAACTTGACACACCTTTGGAATGTCCTATTCTATACGTACCCAAAGATGCACGGCGGGGATGTAGAGCAAATGCCATGGCGGAAATGTTACCATAAAAGGTAGAAGTTATATCTGCCAACTTTCCACCGCGATCCACGCAATTTTTAGCTGCATCCTCTTGGTTGTGTGGTTTTTCTATGACCCTATAACACTTATCCAAATGGTGATGACTAACCCAGTGAACTCCACAGTTAGGATCTTAAATAGAAAATACTGTACAATTAACACAAAACTTGATCCCAGAATTACAATGAGTACTATACCGGCAAATACCATTTATTTACAAACTCCATTATTCGAAGTATACTCATCGACAGATTTATGAAGGCAACACGTCGTGTGTTCTTGTCTAATTTAGATAAGTACGAATCTAATTTCATAAAGTCAGCCGAATATTCTGCCATGAGTTCCAAAACTCTAAAACAACTGCGACCAGTACAAGGGCAATAATTCCACAAAGAAAACTGATGTTGTAAGGTCCCCCCAGTTGGCTAAACAAACAATCCCTGAAGGTTTTCAACAAAATACCCTCGAAACTCTGGCCAGTAGACGGTTTCGGTGACAGGGACCCTAGATAATAACTGATTACGTATATCTAACCACTGAACCCCTGTAAACTTAAAAACAAAATCCCCGAGTATTAACAGGAACAGTGAACGAACACACAGATTGGCGAAACCAAAGACAGATATAATGTCCATAAACATCCACATGAAGTGCTGATTTAAAACACCGTACGTTATATAATTATATTCATGGGGAACCATATGTGTAGATTAATAATGAAACCAGCTTACCAGGACTAAGGCTGTGTATTGGTTCAGTGTAACATATAAAGGGGAAAGGCTTTTCACAGTCTTCCATTTCCATTCTAGGACGCATATTTTGAATTTGTAAATTTTGATTAGATAATGCGTCAGAGAGGGAGGGCACCAAGTCAGCGTGCGGAGCTACATTAATAGGAGGAGCTACCCGACTCTCTGCTGACTGTAGTCGTGACTCTTCTGTGGCAGCTGCTGTGATATAATCCACAACCTCTTTGGAGTTATCGTTTTGTTTGTATTCTTTAGAATCTGGAACTAAGTCTTCTACATCTGTATTTGATACAGTTGCCTTTGTCGTTGCCGAAGTTGCTTTCACTGGTGCACTTGCTGTAGGTACAGGTACAGGGGTAACTTTATCCGTTATGTTGTCCGCAACTTCTTTTGAATCATCTATGCTTTCCTCGACTGTTTGTTGGGTATTTTGTGTTGAATTTTCTAGAACCTCTTGCGAACCCGTCGTTTCTTGAGTGCTGTTCACTGGATCTGCTTCTAAAACATTACTTGCTGGATTGGGTGTTTTTGGGGTGGTTAACTGCTGTTGCTTCAGGGTACTGCGTTTGTGTATGTCCAGAATGGTGGGTGCTTGCGTTGTGGTTATAAGCGTGAAGTTTACCAACGTGGTATCGTCAACATCGGAACTGTCAGGTTCATCTGTCATTTCGATACTGTCAAATTCTGTTGTTAGTTCTATACTCGATGCTGTCGTGTTGTCTTTTGGAGAAGGTGTGACAGCATCGTTGTCAACAGATTGATCATCATTATTGTCATCGTCTTGGTTTTGATCTATTGTTATTGTTGAGTTTTGGGCATCATTGGTATTTTGTGAAGTTGCATTGTTCAATGTGGTCTGATTAGTAGGGACTGTAGCTTTGTCATCGGAATCAATGTTTGTGGATCTAACATAACGTTTAATAGTTGTTGCTCCAGCTGAAAATGCCCCACATGTTTTAGATGAATCTTGAAATGTTCCCTGTTGCCATTTCCATCCTCTCGTTACGTCACCAAATGGCTTATTTTGGCTGAAAATGATAGTGATATGATTTATTTAATTAATAACTACACATGTATATCGGGATATTACTATGTAGTGCAAGGACTGTGGGAATTAAATGACGGGGTGTGGTGTAGGTAGACATTAATAATCCCTTGATTCGAAATGATAAACCCATAAAAATATTATGGCGTGTACTTTAAAATGATATTAGAAAGATTTAGCACAATATCAATACTTGAGAACGCTAGATCGAAGACTGTCCTTAGCATTTTATGACGTCATATTATGTGGATTGTAGGTTATGATAACATTAGGTTAAGGCTTGGGACCTGCAGATTTCGTCAGGGTCTCGAGATGTAGACAGCTAGCCCTTACTATAACCCTGGGCCAAGCCTAACCCTTACCCTAAATCAAAATATACATATGACGTCATAAAATGTTAAGGACCGTCTTCAATCTAGCGTTCTCCATAAATACTCACCCAATATAAGATTTTACAATATGTGATTTCTTCTCATCCCAGATTAGTTTAGATTCTTCAACGTGTAAACCAGACCATACATGACTTATCCCTGCCATAACAATAGTAATAAATCTTTAAAGAGACTGACCAAATTCATTCGATGTATATAACGTCTGTGTGGATGACTATTAAATTAGAAGGTGTCCAAAAGCGACGAAACAATACTTTTTATTTTATGAGCTTAACGGCATAAATTTATTACATATTATAGTCCTGGCATTTTACAGTTTTCAAGCGACCAACTTCATAAGGGATGTTGCCAAGCCGGCATACTGGAACAGTAGTAGAACAGCAGACATTTTAAAGTACTTAATGTCCGTGCACCTACCTAGTTGACATTCAGTCAGAGAATTAGTTTGATTTTACATTACACAGCTATATTTTTAATATTATACTTATTTTCAATCTATCCAAATGGATATCAACGTAGATAATATCACTTTCATTGTGGAGCTTACCTTCATTTATTAACACCTGATCCAAAGAATCACTTCCCAATCCAAGTCTAGATTCTAATTTGATTAGAAATGAATGGTCGGCTCTACAAACATTCTGGGAATCTAACCAGGTATGAGGTCTTCTATATAATTTAACACAGACAAATGCTGTGGTAGGACCCAATTGTTTTGTTCTAGCTGGTATCCATCCATCTTTGCATATTATTCTTTTCCCGCCATATGATGTTATACTTGGTATAGTATGATGGTCATTTGTTCCATCCTGGTCTGAACGGGATTCTATGCCCGATAGACTCACAATACAGATTGCTAAACCTGAAATGGTACAATAAAAATATTCTTATTCGCATGGAGTTTTGTAATGTATTATTGTATATCCATACTGTTTATGTTGCATTGATAGAGTATCGGTGCTGGTTACTGAAGACAACAATTTCAAGGGTTTGTGTCGAATTGGGTAGACTTAATATTTTAAGTACATGTATAGTTATTTTCTATGCTGATTTTGGTAAGACTTATGTTTTAAGTATCTGACGTGTAGAATGTACTGCCTATGCTGATATGGACATACTGGGCCCGATTCCTAGAAAATTCTTAAGCACGTTCTTATGCTTAGATTTTAGTCGACTTTGCATTTAAGTAAACTTACCTTATTTTGTGTTCCCAGAAAATTCTTAAGAACGGCCTTGTGCTTCGATTTTAAGTAGACTTCATTGTAAGCACAAGAACGTTATTATGCGTTCCAAGAAAAAACTTAAGCACAACTTCGTTCTTAAACATAGTCAGTCTAAGCACAAGTCCCAAGCAAGGTATAGGGCTTGCTTACCAACCTTAAGTCTGTTTCTGCTTCAAAAAGATGGCTGACCGTAGAGTTACTCGACGGCATTTCCGACACCTTTTGATACCAAAGAGACAATTACAAGACAGGGAAAATTCTTCTCAAAAAGTAATTAAGAATGCTATAGAAAATTTTGCATCTAGGGCCTTATAGGCCTACCCTGAAACCAATTTATGTATTTGCCAATTAGTAAACAATAGGCTACAAACACACAGGCTGATCAGGCGCTCTCACAATTATTCAGTTAGTTTGTAGGCCTATGTGTCTGCGTTTTTTAAAAATACATTTTGGCACATTTTATAATTATGTAGGCCTATACAGGGGACATGTCAATCAAAATCAACCACAATGAAGCAGACGACAAATTTATGATGTAATTCGCATACCAAAGTTATTTTATGACGTTAAAGAGCATCGTAGTCTCAGTGTATGGTAAGCTTTACCAGTCACAATGTGCTTAGACTTGTACTTGACTTGTGCTTACGTAAGAATGGTCTTGAGAATTTTCTAGGGACGGTATTTTTATAAGATTCTTACGTAAGTAAAAGTGAAGTATGACTTTGTGCTTACTTTAAGAATTTTCTAGGAACCGGGCCCTGATATATTTTTAGTACAAGTAATCGTTTATTGTATCATGTTATATAAATTTGTTAAACTTGTTATTTTAGTACATGTACTAAATTTTTAAACCATTGATAGGACATAACTTGATAACATATTTAGACTATTAAAAAAATTCTCGAGAGCCTATAGACTCCACACCCTATTTAATCCAAGTTTGAATTACTTTCCAATTTCCGGTCCACTATCAAACATTTTACAGTATTCCTTGAAAAAATTATCTCAATTTATTTTTCCTCGTCTATGCGACGCTAGATGGATATGCTGACATAATTAAAGGAAATTATCATTAATAATTGGTGTTATCATTGACCAATGAAGCGTGGTTTTCCCTGATCTGTGATTGATGGCCTTCATGTAAATTATATCTTATGACCTACAAGTAAATTAATTTACCTATATATATCGTATAACATAACTTGACGTAATAATATACATTATGTATGTCCTACTTGTAATGTTACATACAATTATGATATATATATATACGAATATAATCTAATACACAAAATAATTAAAATCTTTGATATAGTCTCATAAAATCGGTAATTAGCATAATATAGGAAACTAGCAAAATTATGTCTGGGGAAGTGATCTCAATATCTCTTTCCCATCCATTAATTTTATTTCCCCTAATATAGAAAGTTATTTTTCAAATTCTGTCTCTATAGTTTATAAAATTATAAGGTTTTGTTTTAGAATTAAAATTTGAATTCTGTGTTTTCATTTCCCAAGTCTTTAGTCTTTGATTATTATAATCTCAAGTTTCTAAAATTATAATCTAAAATTCAAATCTCAAGTTTTTGAATTTTATGTCATTATTTGAAAAAATTCTACTTTTAGTTTTTAATATTTAAACCCTGTTTGTCCACTTCTAATTTCTAGTTTTTCCTATTCTAGCCGTTAGGTTTTCCTATTCTAGTCGTTAGGTTTCCTTTTTCTGGGCGCTAGGTTTTCCTGTTTAGTATTTCATATTTCAACTGATACGTTCTCCTATTCTGGCAACTAGGTTTTTAATTTCTAGCCAAAAGTTTTTTTTTAAATTCAAGTCTCGGAGTATTCTAGTTCTAGTGGCCTGACTTTTAAATTGATGTTTCTACGTCATAGAATTTTAGTGTCTGGTTTTTCAATTTTTTCCATTTATTTTCTAGTATGTCTAATTTTAGCAACTAGATCTTTTGAAATTGCCGTCGCTTGTTACCTCTATTTAATTTCAACCCATTGTTTCTTTTTCAAATTATGGTCTCCACTTTCTCAAATCTTAGACTTTTCCCTTTTGATAACTTTTCAATTATTTGGTTATACCAAACCGAACAATAACAGTTTCGATTTGATAACAGTATTATCATACTACTTTTGGGGTCTTTTTGGTATTTTGTTCCTTTAGTTTTTGGTGATTTATTTGTTTCATTTGTCGTTTAGTTAATTGATTAGTATCTTATTTGATAAATAAAATTCGTTTCAAGATATGTCCTAAAGTAGTCAGCATAACAGCGGTGATCCTTATTCCTTATGTTGTAACTATATACCAAACCAATGACTGTACATGGATATTGTATATCTATGTGTTGGATTTAAGAGTGTCAGTAATTTGCACACCAGCAAGTTTAAATGTGTTCATACGTGACAGGTTGACATGTTTCGGTTAAGATGTGGTAAAATATTGACATATAACCTCCAGGTATACCAACTATAAACCTAGCCCACCTCACCTATATCGCCATATTGGAAATGTAAGGCCCTTTTCCATAGTTTTGTAACTAGCATCGAGCATTTGTCATTTCAACTATTTTCATCACGAACAATACGACATAATAAGTAATTTCATTCATGCAGTTACAATATCGGACCTTTGAACATTAACTTATAAATTAAATAAAAGCAAATGCGGTTAAGTCGTACTTTTTTGCTCCAACTTGGCTAATGAAGACGGACGTAACTTTCGCATGATATGGTATTTACCATGTCGCTGAATTTATATCAGTAATGTATAAACTCCACCATGTCGCCATCGCTTTTATATGAGTGGTGAAGGCCTATATCGAATTCCTACTGTAAAATGATATTTTACGTACACGCTTATGTACACGCTGGTGTATAAACGGGGTCGTGAGTTTAGTCCCATCCGAACTACTGAAAAAATGTCTTTTGCCGGATCCTCCGTCCTGCATCACCGACAAAGGAAATCCGCACCGGAAAATCCTGAGGATCTCTCTTGTTCCACATCGGAAGCAAGGACTGGATAACCACCGCTCCCGGGAATCTTATATACTGTTAGTAATCTTTCATATTAACATGCACCGAAGATATTAATGTCAGTTTCAAATGTCAAATAATTGGAAAACTAATGTTAATATGTCATCCCTAAAAGTATGTATATAGATCTACTATATATTTTTTCATACATTCCTCATGCCTTTTCTCATTAATTCTAAGGTTATGAAAAAATAACCATATTTAGTTTGACCCTTTTAAAAAATATACGTGACCTATCTACATACATGAATATTATATAGGCCTAAACAGATATATATGGGATATACAGATGTTTTATTGACCAATCAATCTTCATTATTATGAATCGTCACATTTCTTATTTAGTATACAACACGTGATATTTGTTTTAAAACACAGAAATATGGTAACTATTTGAAGCAATATAAACAATATGAAAAAAATCATATATTTAAAAAAAAAACACACAAAAAAATATAATCCTTGAGTGGCATTTAGTGATTGAGCACATTAAAATAAAACACAGCCAATTTATATAGAAAACAATCACTAGTGTATCAGATAAGTGGGAGGTGTTTTTGCTAATTTATTTTAATGGACTTTGAATTACCCCTTTGAATCGATGATACTACGTAAATTTAACTAATTTTGACTTTCTCAGCTTTGCTATTGATAGATACAAACAGCCTGCAGTTGGCAACACATCAAGTTAATCGATAAATTATCTGATAATTGCTGATTCCTGACAAAATTCGTATATTCATTTGGGCTTAGTATCCAGAATTTTCGGTCACAACTGTAAATTGTAAATTAAGGGAGTGTTTCGCTGCCGCGAATGAAAATTTAAATTATTTCCCCATTGTGTTTTGAATTTCAAGGATGAATCCAGATGTGAGAATCCGTAAACCCGTTTGTTTGTTGATTCTGTGGATTCAGATTTATGGACAAGAACAGCCTGGCTTCACAATTTTTTGAAATGGGTTGTTTCTGCCTTGCCTGGACATAAATTCTAGGGTCCGTATTCAAAGGTTTCTAAAATACTTATTAAAATTGTTCCACTTAACTGGTTGTATTACCTTAAATCGGTAATCAAGGGTTGTATTTTACATATACATGGCTATGGAATACTCACATTCGCCAAATAGCGTGAATTTTCAATTTATGGAATACCCTCCACAGCCGAAAATCACGGATTTCTAACATTGGAAGCAAGTTATGCCCCCTTAAGAGCATCATTAACTCTATTAAATTCTTAGTTTACATTACCAGGATAATGTTTCTAGAAATATTATTGTAACGCATGAAAATAATTTAGGATAAATTATGATAGTGTACATAGCCTACCTCTCGAAACGGCTTTTTTTTTTAAATGTACACTTCAATAAATTACAATAAATAGTGGTAATATAATGATGGGTATTGTAAACTTTAATTGTTTTAACAATGCATCACGAATAGGAAATTCATAGACATTTTAGATTTTCAAAGATGGCATTGACGGTACATTGTGTGTTCGAAAGATGCATGTTGTATTATATTTTAACTAAATAAATACTACCAATTGTGTATATATGGGAATGAGTTGTTAATAATAAATCATGCCTAGCTTCTAGCGGTAGTATAAATAATTCCTGAAATCTATAAAGCCATGTCATCACACACGAATTTAACTTTATTATAGGAGTCGTGGAAACATGACTTATCAATACGAACATGATTACGTATATTTAAGTGAAAGCTAGACTTAAGATATAATTTGAATACTGATCCTGATTAAATTTATTTAGAAATTATACCCTTTCTTTTGTATGTTGTGGATCATTTTACGACACAGACGCTTGAACATTTGGAAAATCAAAGTGGCACTTCCCACCCCACCCCACCCTTTAACCTATCAGTAGTCCCATCTAGATCATCAAACTATCACGGAAAATGGATGTTCGTCCTGATAGATTTTAAAAAAAAATATTTAGTCATTTTAGCCTTTAGTCACTGTTACTTTTGACTTTTTATGAAATTCACACCCTGCCGATCCACCCTGACGACATTGGCATATGTATGAAAGTTATAAATAATAATATGTATGACATAATACCAAACCCGGCATGGTACAATCATACAAATAGATCAGTCATTCTTACAGGATATTATAACTCTGGGATACTATTTTTATAGATATTGAACAGGTGTCCCGTGTTTAAGATCTATTATATTTACATGTGTCGTTTGACAGGGGTGTCATTTATGTGTCCAAGTTCGACAGATTCTGAATATAGCACCGTACGTTCCTAGGCTGTTTGGGCTAAATAAGGCATCACTGTTTTAAGTACTTATAGCTCCAATATTATTCTTGAGATTTTCGTCAATATTCGGGACTAACACATGGCTCAATTTTATTTCAATAAATCTCTTGAGCGTATGTGTATCTGTATTAGTAAAAGCAGGAGGACTACACTACACGCAAAACAAAACAAAAATCTACAAGATAAACCTGCGGACAAGACAGAAAATAGACTTTGCAAAAACTAAACATCATATCAAGTGAATGGATCCGGGGGCCAGCCGTAAGCGTCCAATGTAGCAGTGAAATGAAACCTGGAGACCAGGAGTAAACTCATGGGATTGGACAGGTGACCCTACGACTTGTCACGTACAAGTTGAAAATCGAATCCACGCCAATTGACTTGAAGGCAGACCTTATCCAAAGCGCGCACATTAGACCATGTGGGGTTTTTGTAAACGTGCATAACATCCGCCTATATCGACCATAGTTCGTATGTGTGCCCACAACCAATACATGTTTTCACACACAATTTATTGGGAGAGACGTTATTGCATGCAATTAACTGTGGTCCGTCGACAATCTGATAAACCACGTCGTGGTATAATATCTCGGTTGTTCGTCACATCGAAACATTTTTCTTGTTAGAACCACTCCTGACAGACGAGAACCTGACGTTTGAAAAATCCAGAATAATCATGGACAGTGTTTACTAGTCGACTAAAACTATTTGATGCCATAAAAAAGGGATGATAACATGTTTTAGTACTTATTAAAAAGTCACCGGCGCCTCCGATCCAGTTTGTTTACATGACCATGCTGTTGTTATTGCCTATCTTTATACTTACTGCCACACTCACCATGACGTATTTTAATTTTGAAATTATACAGCCATTGTTTATACCCCTTTTTCTTGTATAATTGTAGTCCCTTCAAGTTGATAAAGATATTTGATTTACGAGTTCCATAATGTTCTGGAATCACTGGTAGGTCAGATCTATTTCTTAAGGTTACCTCCAGATTTTGTCAAAGGTCGCGAGATGTAATCAAGGCTAACCCTAACCCTAACATTAACCCTAACCCTGGACATAGTCCTAACCCCTACCTTTACCCGAGTCCTAACCCACACTCTCGCTAACAATCACATACCCTAACCTGTTTTAAATCTCAGCGACATTGACAAAAAATTTGCTAAAAGGGAAATTAAGGCCCGTCTCCTTATAACAACCATGAATAATTCAGAAGTCCTTGATTCACTTGACTTGCACTATACTGTCATATCTGCAATATATGAAGTATGTACTGCTGTAGTGCTATATATATGTGATAGATATTTTTTTTAGCTAAACAAAAAAAAAAACACACCTATAAATGTCAGACAAGACGGATCTATAACTGCTATAGATCAACATTTTAATTTGTTATACTACATTGTAGATGTAAATTTTAAAATTAAAATGACATAGAAACGATTGATTTATTTGTGGGCATCTTATAAACTGGCGCCAGTAAATCTTAAACCGGTGATTTTTTTTATATTGTTGGATACATGCAGCTATAGGTAATGTTTCGTCTTTACTTTATTTGGTTTATCCATGAAACAACTTTGAATTTATAGTATAGCCTATACTTTCTTCTTTAGTGCGAGACATACAATTTATAGTTTTCACCCCAATATGACAGGAAATAGTTATCTTTAACCGCTTTGCCTAGAAAAACTGATAAATCAATAATTAATTAGCATAGTGCGTTCGACCTCAAATGTTTTGACAAGTATATTGTTATGTACAATGAAGGAATATTAGCGAATTGAATGTCCCGAGAAGTGGCATCAAGTGGTTCAAGATGGAGTAAATGAAATGAAATGAAATGGAGTTTAACGTCGTATTGTTCTGGTCCGAATTGGGCTAATGAAAACGGGCATACGCCATACAGTGTGCTATGAGGGCAATTTTGCCCGGACAGGGGCACTACAGCCTATTAGAATTCCATGTGTACGCCTGTGTGTATACGGAACCTCGTTTTTTGGCACCATCCAAACGACTAGACAGCTTTCCTTGTCAGGCCCTCCGCCCTGACAAGGGGGGTTCACGCCGGAAAGATGGAGTAAGAAGAACGGGATTGGTTCATGATTATATGGTATAAAATGTCCCCATCGTGTGTGATTCCGGTGGTACACTATTCTTTAATAGTATTTAATAGAATAACGGATAATTAATTGATATAAGATGTTCTACAAAGAATACCCTGCCCCGTGTACGACTATTTCCAATGAAGTGTTATTCGGATTGGTTAAGTAATGATATCTCAGTGGTATCAAACATAAACCGCTGAGTGGTAAGAAATAATATGCACACTAAACAAAATCAAAGTTTATATAACCCCTGCAAGATGTCAATTGTTTTATATGTTTGATGAACGTCGTGTAAATATAATTCACCCCACCCTAAGCCAACAGTAAAATGTACACCATTCCAGGCATTCAGTGCACATCGTCGACGCAATTGTGAAGTGTTTATATACCTGAAAGGAGGGTGAATTAACACATCGCCAATATTAATGGGCCTCAGAGGCTTAACAAGACAGTGGCCCACTAATCAGGGGGACATTGGTTCCGAGCTGGAAGTTAAAAGAATTTGACGAAGTGCAGGCGGAAAAGACCCTCGCCGATCCTATCCCCACCCCATCCATCTCGGCCCGCCCCGCCTCCATAGCAAACTACCCGTATGCCGTATGGTGCAGAAAAGTAAAATATTTTGTCACCATTAATAATAATAGACTAGGTTAACCTTTTTTAGAACAAAATGAAGACACCAAATGTTTTAAACAGTTCCAAATTAAATGGCAGAACCAAGTAGATGAGAAAACAGTCGAGTGCCATATACGCCAAGAACCGCGCTGAAACGGGAATCGAGTCAACCCGAGCAATCAAAACATTACAGTCAGTATCTATCACCTTTTTATGGATTAGTGAGAACTATTTATATTTTATTTCAACAATGATTTCATTGTTATTCTGTCTACATGTACATGGCATAACTATTAATATGTCCGATGTATATGTCTGTGGATTTAGTGGTGTAGCATTACTTGTCATGGTGTGATTTATTACTGTATAATATCACGAATAGTCCCCAGGATCGTGGTTATATATTTAAATATTTGAAACAACCACAAAACAGTTCCGGCGTTTATGTGATTTTAAAAGACCATATTTTTATTATACAAAATTAAAGCATAAACCACGCTGGAAAATCCCGAGGAACATTCTCGACCAACACCGGAATCGAACCCGAACCCTCCTGGTTATTGAGGTAGCCAGTGTCTTGAGCTTTCTACTATCTAGTAAATGAGCTAGCCAGTGCCGGAGTTATCTGGTTAGTAAGCTAGCCAGTGTCTGGTGTATGTAGTAAATGAGCTAGCCAGTACCAGAGTTACCTGGTTAGTAAGCTAGCCAGTGTCTGATGTATGTAGTAAATGAGCTAGCCAGTGCCAGAGTTATCTGGTTAGTAAGCTAGCCAGTGTCTGATGTATGAAGTAAATGAGCTAGCCAGTGTCAGAGTTATCTGTTTAGTAAGCTAGCCAGTGTCTGATGTATGTAGTAAATGAGCTAACCAGTGCCAGAGTTATCTGGTTAGTAAGCTAGCCAGTGTCTGATGTATGTAGTAAATGAGCTAGCCAGTGCCAGAGTTATCTGGTTAGTAAGCTAGCCAGTGTCTGATGTATGTAGTAAATGAGCTAGCCAGTGTCGGATTTATCTGGTTAGTGAGCTAACCAATGCTGGAATTTACCTGGTTAGTGAGCTAGCCATTGTCGGATTTATGTAGTAAATGAGCTAGCCAGTGCCGGATTTACCTGGTTAGTGAGCTAGCCAGTGCCGGAGTTACCTTATAGGCTTGCGCGACTGAAGTCTACCCCCGGTCAAGTTGTGTAATATTGTTGACATTGTCACGAGCCTCTTTTACATGCATTGTAGTGTTAAACTTTGCCCAACTGTGTTTAAAACACACTTTCAGCTTCCACTAGTGGTCAGGGTGGGGCCTCAAACGTTGAATAGCCTGAGGCCTCGCTTCATCAAAATGCGACACTGGAGTTAGCGATTTACGCACTGTACTCTAAGTATGTAAAGCAAGTGTTCTAATTATCACTCCCATCTATCTAAATATGGCAAATAAATTGTATAACTTTAACCATGTGTATATATTTATAAAATAGGTTAGAGAGAGAGAGAGAGAGAGAGAGAGGGAGGGAGAGATGAGAGAGAGAGCGAGAGAGAGAAATGGGGTTTAACGTCCACTCAACACAACCAGGTCATTTCGGGACTAACATATGGTTTTAATTTTATTTCAATAAATCGCTTGGGCGTAGGGGTCTTTAGCAGTGGAAAGAAACCGATGTGACCGGAGGAAACCCACGAGGTTGAGAAGGCGCCCCTATCTCCATGCCATATACGCGCACACCAGGGCTCGAAACCACAGCCGCAAGCCAGAGGTAGCCGGCCAGCTGGAGGTCGAAGCGCGGCACTCTAGACCATTAGGCCATCCCAACCCCCCAAAATAGGTTATACAAAAGGTGTAAAATATATACAATATATACAAACTAAGTGACGTTATTGAGAATATCTTGTTGTGTTATAATAAAAACAAATTATCGCAGTATCAATTATCACTAACTATATTATAATTGTGACTATATGAAATCATATTTTAGACCAACAATTATTTTTGTTATTAAATTGAGCAGATAATATAAGGGCTGAAATTTGTTATTATGTACCATCTGTGCCTTGATGTTCCTGGATGGAAACGAATCAGTATTCATTAGATGGTTGACGTTTTAAAAAAAGAAACGGATGAAATCAATAGAATGTATTGAAAACAATAGATGGCCATGACTTACGTTAAGGTTGGTAAATTTTAACATTTCTTGGAAAAGTATATTTTTGTTAGGTCCGCGTTCAAAAGGTGAGTAATTATCTATCAGCTTTTAATTCTGAAATATTGTGACAAAAACAAATCGTGCCGGGTTGCAAGATCTAGGATATGTAAATTAAGAGTACAATAAAAAAAAATGGCTGACACTTTAAAGACATTAAAATGAAAGATGGCTATGTTATAAATCAAATTACTTACCCAAGAAATATACTTTCTTTATAAACTGTAAAATGTTAAAAAGATGTTTCATTTCAATAAGTTCTTTACGTTATATTGTCCCATAAATTAAACCTGAAAGGAAATATAAAATATGCCATCGGACATATAAATACATGTAACTCCAAACATTATAGATTGATGTGTTCAAATTGTGGGTAGGCTTCATGAAATTACGAGTGGGTGGAGGGTTGTGGGTGTAGGTAGGTATGTAGGTAGGTAGGTGGGTAGATTGGTGGGTTAGTGGGTAGGTAGGTAGGTAGAATGGATGGATGGATGGTTGGATGGATGGATGGATGGATGGAATGTATGCAGTGTATGCAGTGTATGCAATGTATGCATGCAGGCATATATGTATCAAATCAATCATATTTATTGTAGTATTACACAGTTACGTGCAATGTAAACACCCGAAGTGTTTGCCTCTTTCCTAGTAGTCATATAGGTATATTTATTTACAGTTCAAAAGATTGAAAAAATCAATCTCAGAATTCAGAAAGTAAGTAGAGGGTGCACAAATAGAGGTATGGTAAAGTTTATATACTACTGATATAAGAAAAATAGCGACATGGTGAAGAATGTTTGAGAACAGACACAAAGCTAATTCTTAAATCGAAATCTAGAAAAGTATTTATTATTCTTCTATTAAACAAAATTGAAAATGTTTCTTTAATCATTGCGTGTATGAAAGGTGTAAAACGGATTAGAAACAAATTACAAAAACCCCCACAAAACCTCTCAAAAACGGTCTACTATATCAAGGCCACTCAGCACAGAGTTCTATTCTCAAAGTATATATTTCTCTGCGTGAAAATGAGGCTATGCAGTGCCGGATCTAGATGAGGCAAAGTGGGATAAATTTTAAATGTCCTCCCCCCCCCCTACATTTAGGGGCCCCCATGAAACGCTGCCTAAATTGTCTCAGATGAACTGAAACTACTCCTTATTTTTTTAAAAAAAAGCCTGGAGGAAAACACCCCAGGCCCTCAAGGGGGAGGAGTACATGTACATACTAGTATGATCCGCGGTGAGTACGAACAATTTGAACAAACAACAATGGGGCCCCAGCCTAGTTGGTATGTCCCGAGTCCCCACAAGATTAATCCGGCACTGAGGCTATGCACCACTTACATACTAATATATAACTACATGGTTATACTACCAACGTACAATAATATAGAGACATGGTAAGTTGAGATAGAGAGATTCGGGGATCAGCGAAGTATCACCTTCATCTCTCTTTAACAAGGGTAGTTAACACTTTAGGGTCATTCCGACTTCTGATTATTGTGTAAGAGCGTCGTTTAAATCATAGAAAACAATTTGTCTTGATACAGATTTGTTTTTCGTGAAAAGTATAATCCGTATTGTATTTAACCTGACTAGAATGTATTTGATGAATTGGACTAGGTCAGGTCAACCACTGGACATTGACAGATGACCAACTGCGTGGTGTTGTCCTAGGATGAAACCTTAAAACGTAAATAAAATGATTTAACACATATAACATGCCATGGTTATGCATCCAGATTTTAGAGGTAGAATTCAAAGCCAAACAAATGTTTCCAATTATTGAAAACAAAATTGTTAAATAAATAAAAATGACGTATTTTGTAAAGTAGAAAACCGAGAGTAGTGTTTTTTTTAATAATCTATCGATTTTAAAAAAAAAATTACACATCCTTTTCCGGTAAAAAAAAAACCTCTACCGTATCGAGATATAAATCATTTGTATAGAAAGGTTTGGCCTCTTTTTTATGCATGTCACCTATCAGACTTACCAATGAGGAAACACACCGAATATAAACTTTACTTTATGAACTTTTATATTTTAGTAGGGTTGACGTGTCAATATGAAAATTTGCACTGATTTACATTGTATCAACAAACACAAGATAACAATTTTTACTTAGACCCCCCCCCCCACAAAAATAATAATAATAATAATAAATGATTAGTTTCTTTCTTGAAAAAAGGCCGATTACAAAACACCACTAAAATACATATACATGTAATGAACTGAAGTCAACACCTTTGAATGTTTCACGGAATTAGGAATACTTCTACACACTTTAAATGTTTCAAAGTTTCACATCTAAAATTTGTGTCCATGTCATGAGAATGATATGTCGAAGGTGTTGGAATGTTAAAGTATACACTCATACAAGAAACATTTTTAAATCAGTTTACTCATGATTTAAAAATGCCATCATCACTTTTAACTTTCTTTTTTTTTAAATCTAAAAGCAAACTGATTATGATGACATATGCACATCAAATAGATGTAATGAAAGACGCTATTAATCAGTGTCAATGTCGTTGATTCTGATATAAACTTTGTAGCACTTGAACAGACTAGTTTTTTTATTAAAATCATGTTGTTAATAATATACCGTCTTTGTTTTACTATTTAGTGTTTCAGGTATCTTTGCTTGGTGTGTGTTAAAGGCCCAGTAACACTCTTGCTGTAACTGAATAATATGCCCCAATCATTATTCTGGTCAACAAATTGTACTATTTACAATATTCCAATTAATTGATGATACAAATTTCATTTTAACACACCGAATTTAAAAATTGGAAAAATTCATCTACATGGTTTGAAAAGCTTTACGTAAACCTTTTCAAGTGTAACTTAGATTTAAAAATATTTTCGATCTCTCTGGACAAGTAAAATAGGATGTATTGGATAATTCACACAACATGTAGGACGCTTAAACATCTAGTAGTTAGAATCGGGCTATTTTTTCTGGACCTGTCAAGCCAGCAAGAGTGTTATTGTCCCTTTAGGATACTTTAATATTGTCCTTTGATTTCACGTGGAATATAGATATAGAGAGAAATGGAGTTTAACGTCCACTCAACAAGTGTGATATTATAATAACAGTATAAATATCAGGTATAAAATAATGGCAGTCTATATTTTTGTTTGTTTATACTTGATCTTACTTTTACTTTTTGAGTAAAAATATCGAAATGAAACTCCATACATTACATGTACAATAAAAGCTTAAAATAGAATGATCGTCTTGGTTAATTAGTTTTAAAATAGAATAAGGTTTGACAGTAGGCCTACTTTAAAAAGATCGCGGATATTTATTTCCATCCGTGGATAGATCAATATGGATACCTTTTTCGGAATAAAACAAAATTACTCACCTCATGGTGCGAAAAAATAAATCCAAAATTATGGCATATAATGAAACATATCTGCTTGAAAGAAAGTAAACCTGTATATTCAATGTGGTAGGTGACAGTGTATGTACTGGTATTTCATCTCTTGTTCCGCATCAGTGGTTTCTGGTACAAATTTGACAAGGGATGAAGGATGACTTGTACACCCTGTAAGATGACTGGATCAGCCAATCAACTTATGACATTTTAGATGTTTATTACCGCTATACATCTTCTCGGTTCTGTCGTATTTAATATGAAATAATACCATACTGTATGCAATGTTAATTTAATGCTCAGGTGTGATGTCATTAAAAGTTTTAAGAGGGAGTAGCACATCTATATATAGGATATTTGTATTCATTATTGTAAGAAAATCTGTAATGACACACAAAAAAATTCTCGACTTATTAGAAATGACAATTACCTTGTTTACAAACACACATAACAATTAAAGATTTTATATTGGGGGCATTCTATACTGCAACAGAAATGGTGATAGAGATAGTGAAAATTAAAAAAAAACATTCCATGTGTCACTGCCTTGGAAAATCCAGGTTTTTTGATACAAATACCAAATTAATATTTGACACTGTAGACTGGTACCCAATCCAATGTCGGTATATCTTGTTTAATCTATTAATATTAAAAAAGCATATCACAAGGCTATACATTTGGCCCCTTTGCATTACTTGGAATAGTCAATGAACATAGCAATTGTTAACTAAATAGAAGGTGTTTTAAGTGTTCTAGCAAATGTTAAAAACAATCTGACGTATTTGCAAGGTTTATTTCTCGACTAAAAATGAATGAATTACGACCTTGATATAGTGATTTCTGTGATCGGAAACATGGAATTAACCTACGAATACATTGATAAGAATCTAGAAATAATTTGTTAGTTTTATCTTTCAGAAGTAAAAATTATATCAAGTGGCTTAAAGGAGTGACACTTGATTAATTAGGTGCTATTATAGGTCATAGTTAATTATAAGGCGCCTTGATGGGTTAGTAAGTAATTAGGCTAACATGGGCATCTTTCAAATTATGCATGTATGATCGGTATATTCTGACCCTTTCCTCGTTGTTTCTTTAGACAATCGGTGACTTATTATTACATGAGAATAACTAGTTTGTAGATTAAGATATCTTATCAATATGTTATCTAATAATTAAATTTACCATTTGAAATTATTTCTCCGGGTAAAGATCATCATGAATCTCTCTATGTATCATAGCAATACGATTTGTTTTCAGGTAAAAAGTTAATTTTCGTATAGATTTTGTATTTTGATTTCTTGAACATCTTTGCCCATCACCACTAATAATATTATCGAATGTGAGAGCGAGAAATGGGATTTAACACGACACACATTAGGTTGTTTCGGGATTAATGTTTCAATTGTATTTCAATAGTTAGCTATGCGTGGGGATCTTAGAATTGGGAGTTTGGAAAGACGACGGAGAATCAACAGCACGCCGATTAATTGACCCAATGAAATATCTAATGACCTAAAACACGCACCTTGGACCAGTCCAGGGGCGGATTGGGGCCGGGAACCTCGAAAATTTTGAAAAATGAACTCCAAATATGCTATTTGGCGGCATATCTGATTATAATCTCTGTGAAATAATATATCTCATAACAAGGAATTTTTAACACCAGTCTCAGGAAATCGTCTTGCACTCATATTCAGCCAGCAGATCAGCTAACATCAAATTTTGCCGAGGCCTTAAAATTGAATTTATTTTGGAGTTACCAACCATCGGCAGACGTTTCTGACGCATCCCCACAAATAGGTTGCAAGTGACTTATTAATAATTAGTAAATTTGCGAGCGACAGTCTCAGGTGAATCCGATGAAATCCTATTTAATTACAACAATTATTAGGATTAGTTAAGATTCTGTTTGTATAAAACCTGTACATGTTTATATCCCAATATTTTGGTGTGGTGTTTTCGTTTAAAGATGCATTCCCGGGTACAAACTTTGTGATTTGACGATATATTTGGACTAAACGCATATTTAAAGTAACCAATCTATCAAAAATTTGCTTCCATTCCCTTTCAAAACTCTGTTTTCGCCGGGGATACCTATAGCTGTAAGTAAGCTCTTGTTAAACGCAATGTCTGCCAACTTAACTTCATTAGGGGAGGGTCCATATTTCATAATGTATCTATCATTACTTACTTTGCATTTACCATATTATCGAGGCCTAAATAAATTCTCAATTATTTCTGTCAACTTCTTTTTACACCTTTTAATTGCAGAGTATTTTGTACCCTGACAACCCACAATTTTCCCAAAACCGCCTAACCATTTGAGCAAGAAATAACAACTGCTCCCTGACCTAAGCTAGCAGACAATAAGACAGCAAATCCTGTCGGGTTGACAGTTAGTGATTCCCTGACAATATTGCCCAGTCCTTGCCCTATGGGCGATTTTCGCGTAATCCAGTATTTTTCTAGTAAGATTGGGTGTCTATACTTTTCATATATACCAAATTTGCCATACTTTTATTGGAAATAACCAGCCGATGAATACTTTGCTGGGAACCCATCTTTACCCCGTAAAATATGCCAAAACAGTGTTTACAGAGGACTGAAACTGCCAAAGGATCTTTTACGTGTACGCCAATGTGTAGCCTACACTGGACCTATGTTTTCGTCCCACCCGAACGACAAAACAGCTCTCATTTCACGGCTACGCCTCTGAATTAGTATGTTGGTATGAAAAATTGCCGTCTTCTGATAAATAGTTAGCCTACGCCATTCCACCAAAAATAACGCTGTTCACCGAAAGTCTATAGTAGCTTGCTAACGTTCGAAACGTCGCCCATAACGATCAGTAGGCCTACTAGTGTGTGTTATAGTTTATCCTGTAACTAAATGCCTCTAAAAGATTATACACAATGATAATATTTTGTTTGAAACAAGGGCCAAAATTATTTTTAGTCTTTAAACTCTTTCCTTTTCTCCTTTTGCATGGCGATATTTGTTCACTTTCTGTGTGGAATCGAATGAAAAGGGCTTGAATATACATTTTTGACAGGTTTTGGAGAATATTCATGATTTTGAGTGAAGACGTTTGTTAGGTTGAAATAGGGCTGACAGTAACCAGCTGCATGTTTAATTTTATGCTACTTCCAGTTTGTATACCTCAAGTTTTCCATTATTAACCACAAGCTTACTTTTGGGCAAGAGGTTGTCACATGTTTCTCTATCTGTGGTAGAGGTTCTACCAAACTAATTTTTTTTTAAAAAAGATAAAAAAAATAGAATAAGAGATGATGGGGAATAATGGGTGATCTGATATTTCCAATGACGTCTATACTGCCCATAGATATAGAAATATCATAGAGTTAGGCGACATAAAAAAAAATAGTTGGTGATCATCCTCGCCCGCCCAGAAAATTCTACCCGACCAGAATTTTTTTTTATTTTTTATTTTCAAAATTTACCCTATTACGATGTTTAAAACCAATGCTAAAAGTTCCAAATAGTAGCCAGGCTACGAAATTTCTAATGAAACGAGCAGATATAATAATTGACACGTGTTCCAATACTCTTAAAATTTCGTTCGCATGCGTACAACACCAAATACAATATTTGGAAGACAATGCAACCTGGAACTATAATATTAAGATGGGAATAAGTCTTGCCGATTCTGAATTACATAGAACAGTCTCTCGAATAAATGTAATGTGGTGATCTGAAGCGCATGTTCATAGCCCGGTCCGCGTCCTCAGTTTAGACGAACTTATCGCGCAGGTCTCAGTCATTGTTTATTGGTCACTGGGCGAGGAAGGCCGTTTCCCTCACGGTTGGTAATTACTAATTATTAAACTTGATTGTACATATTGTTAAGAACTCTGATAATGTTATTTTGTAGCTATGTTTCATTCTTATGTATATTGTAAATGTATTTTTATAAATCCGTCCTAACACGCGCTGTCGTCAGCCCGCTATCTATTGGCTGCACGTGTTTATGATTGACAGGAGTAGTAGGTGTGTCTTGTACCACGTGCTTACGTCACGTGATTTAGGGGTATATATTACCTTGTCCTTGCCCAATTCAGTAGGTGAGAGTTCAGTCGTGATTAGTGGTGGTAAGACAGAGACCTTTATCACTGACGAGTCTGACCCCGACTTATAGGGAGCGATTTATGGAGCCCTTTTAGGAGCGATACCGAGAGTCTGACCCCGACGTATAGGGAGCGAATTGTAGAGCCCGTTAAGGAGCGTTTGAGAGAGCCCGATAAGGAGCGTTGAAGAGAGCCCGATTAAGAACAGGTTTAGAGCTGACGAGTGTTAGACGGAAATCATTATTTGTGTATTGAGGAACAATAAAGAGAGTTGCTGATTGATCCGGTGTTAGTCTTTCTGAGCCAGCTGCTTGGTTGGCTACTCCCACGTTTCTTCAGTAGTGAGCCCTTGACAGAATTGACGGATAGAGCCGGGCCCACTCTACCACAGTAATCCGCTCTATCCGGAGGTCCGGTTCACTACAGAAGTTTTCTGGTGGCTGGAGTGGGATACAGACAGACGACCCCGGATTCAGATTGGCAAACCCTGAGACGGCGCCAGAAACAGATAGTCAGATCGGATGGAGCCAGAGAGCCAGACCTCTCCCAGTTGTTTCAGAGCTGAAGATCAACTTGTCTTTCCTGAGGAAGGAGCTGCTCATATTGGTGTTAACTCAACTGTAGAATCCACAGAAAAGCCAAGGAGGAAGAGTGCACTTGAAAGGCTTCGCGATACGATCTCAAGACAAAGAGCAAAACCGATTAGTTCTGATGCGCAGAGCTTAATAAAGAATTTGTCGGGAGCCAGAGCCAAAACTGAAGAATCATTTGATGCTGGTTTTAGCGAACAGAAGAAAGAGCCAGTATATCAACAGTCGGATATGTTGACTCCGAGGAACAGCTCTGAAGCTCCAGTGTGTGATAACTGGCGACTAGCAAGTAATTTTAGACCTTCCGCCAGAGCTGCGACTCCTGATGTCATGGGAAGTCCTGATTTAATGAGAAGTGAGAACCAATATTCTGAAATGGCGAATCTCAGTAAGAACGAGCGCAATTTTATTTCTGGACCGAGCCACAGTATAAGAGAATTTAATAACACCAAATGGAACGAACAAGATCAGAGAAAGCCTAATATGCCCAGAAGGAACATGATTACTCCTCAGCCATTTGATGGAACGAGCTCTATTATGGATTATCAGATTCATTTCGAGACCTGTGCTGAATTGAATGGATGGGGTGAAACGGAAAAGGCTTTGTACTTGGCTGGAGTTTTAAAAGGAAGTGCACAATCTGTGTTGCCATCGATGCCGACGGAAGAACGAAGAAATTATAAAAGACTAATGGAAGCTCTCAGAAATAGATTTCTACCTCCAAACCAAACCCAGATGTACAGAGCAGAGCTTAGAGCCACACGCAGGAAAATGGGAGAGACTCTTCCAGAACTTGGACAGACGGTTAGAAGAAAAGTGAGCCTAGCGTATCCTACCGCTACTTTAGAGTTACAAGATGTGCTTGCACGAGATGCATTCTTTGATGCTCTCCAAGAGAATAGAGAATTGGTCTGGAGAATTCAGCAATCAAGACCATCGAACTTAGAGCAAGCTATACAGGTTGCAGTGGAATTTGAAGCTTTTATGTATGCAAATAATCAAGTTCAACAACCAGGTCGTGCAAGAGCTGTTGAGAGTGAACCAGATACTGAGAGACTTCGAAAGGAGATTTGCGAGCTGAAGAGTACTATAGAGCAAATGAAGACTTTGAATGATAAGTCGGTACCTAAAGCTCATCACACAGACGCAGGCAGACACCAATTTAACGCAACAAGGAGAGACGGGGCAAGTTTTGGTAATCAGCGAGCATGCTTTCGATGTGGAGGAAAAGGACACATTGCTCGTCGGTGTGGTACCCCGAGAGCTGAATTTAGAGGAATTTCGAAGAGGCGTAGGAGAAAGAGCCGAATCTCTTCAGCCGTGTTCCATGAACCAAGCGAGTCTGGTCTTCATATAGCTGCCAAAGTTTGCGGTAATCTTGCTTATTGTCTCCTGGATACCGGTGCAACGTTGACAATCGTTTCATGGAGATTGTATGAGAGCATCTCGAATCGACCAGAGTTATCACCAGTGGGACACGTCCTAAAAGCTGCCAATGGTGAATCACTGAAATCATATGGGAAGTCCATTTTCATTTTCAATCTTGATGGAACTGAATATAGACAGGAAGCGGTAGTTGCTGAGATTGGATCCCAATGTATCATTGGACTTGATTTCATGCAAGCTCACAGATGTACTTTGGATATTACTGGGAAATCATTGACAGTCGAAGATGTAGAGCACCCCGCTCAGATGCAAGGCTCTATTGGTATTTGCAGAATACAACTAGCTGAAACAGTTACGGTACCCCCGAAACATGAACAATTGGTTAAAGCTTATTTGAAGGGAAACCAGTCAAAGCTCTTTATGTCTACCCCTGGAATAATTGAACCCGTTGAAGATTTCGTGAATAGAAATAATGTAATACCTGCCCGTACTTTAGTTGAGGCAAAGGAAGACAGACACGAATTTGCTATTAGAGTCATGAATCCCTCAGATAGTGCAAAGACGTTGCATAGAGATGTGACCATTGGAAGTTTCGCCCCCGTGGAAATTGTGGAGAGACCTGAAGATGCCATTATTGGTGGAACCGAGCAGAAACGCAATAATCTCCCAGGGCATCTACTAGACTTATATAGCCGATCAATTGAAGGATTAACGACAGAGCAAACGCATGATATTGGAAAACTTTTGATGCGTCATCAGACTTTATTCGCTGCTTCATCTGATGATTTGGGACGAGCCAATAAAGTGAAACATGAGATAAAGACAGGCTCCGCGAAACCAATAAAACAGAAGATACGACGAGTTCCTATCCACCAACGAAAAGATATTGAAACTCTGCTTCAAGACATGCTCAAGAGAGATGTGATCGAGCCTTCAGTAAGTCCTTGGGCGAGCCCGATCGTATTGGTGAGGAAGAAGGACGGATCCCTTAGATTCTGTGTGGATTATAGAGAACTAAATATGGTTACTGAAAAAGACGCATACCCATTGCCACGGATTGACCAGACTCTGGACTGTCTTGGAGGCGTCAAGTGGTTTTCAACTGTAGATTTGTTATCGGGATACTGGCAGGTGGAGCTGAAGCCAGAGGATAAGCCTAAAACAGCGTTTACCACGATGCACGGTCTGTTCCAGTTCAGAGTCATGCCATTCGGATTGTGCAACGCCCCCAGTACTTTCGAAAGACTTATGGAGTCAGTGCTTGCTGGACTCCAGTGGGACATCTGCTTAGTATATCTAGACGACGTGATTATTTTCTCGAAGACGTTTGCTGAGCATATACAGCACTTGGATGTAGTCTTTAGTAAGATTGAAGCTGCTGGTTTAAAGCTGAAACCCTCGAAGTGTTTCCTTTTGAAGCATAAGGTAGAATTTCTGGGGCATATTGTGTCGCCAGAGGGAGTATCCACAGATCCAACTAAGGTGAAATCCATTAGAGAATGCCCAGTTCCCGCCGATGTGACACAGCTTAGGAGTTTCTTGGGAATATGCAGCTACTATCGGCGTTTTATTGCAGGTTATGCCAAAATAGCAGCGCCACTTCATAAAATGACCGAGAAAGGAAGAGCATATTTGTGGACCTCGGAATGTCAAGAAGCGTTTGAAATGCTAAAGGATCGACTCACCAGCGCTCCTATTTTAGTTTATCCAGACCACACCATTCCATTTGTACTGGATACAGATGCTAGTGGATGTGGCATTGGAGCCGTACTATCCCAGATTATCGACGGAAAAGAAAGAGTCGTGGCTTACGCGAGTCGGAGCTTAAGTAAGGCAGAGCGTAACTACTGTGTAACCAGAAGGGAACTCTTGGCCGTAGTACATTTTGTAAAATATTTCAAGCCGTATTTATATGGAAGAAAGTTTGAAATAAGAACTGACCACGGAGCACTACGGTGGCTGCTGCACTTCAAGAACCCCGAAGGACAACTCGCCAGATGGCTCGAAGTGTTGGCAGCTTATGATTTCAATATTGTACACAGAGCCGGAAGAGTCCATGGAAACGCTGATGCACTATCCAGGAAACCCTGTGTTCAGTGTGGACAAACACATGAATCGTTGAGGCCACCAGGAGCAGTGAACGTTATAGAAGTGGAAAATACAAGGATGAAAGATCAACAAAGAGCTGATCCAGATATCTCAATGGTGATTGGTTGGAAGGAAGGTGACCTTAAACCAGAATGGAAAACCATATCTCCAGAGAGCATACTGGTGAAGAAACTTTGGTCTAAATGGAATCAACTTCACGTTCGAAACGATGTACTGTGTCTAGAAGAGAGAAAAGAATTCCGACCCCTACGAAAACGAGTCGTGGTACCCTTAGCTGCTAGAAGTGAAATTATTGCTCTTTCACATGACCCTCCAACGAGCGCTCACTTGGGTATCACAAAGACGATAGACCGGATAAAACTGAAATACTTTTGGCCAGGAATGAAAGCCGATGTAGAAGACTATGTGAAAACGTGTAATGTTTGCTCTCCAATTAAACTTAGGAAGCGAAAAGCTGCTTTAGAAGCATACACTGCTGGAGCACCAATGGAGAGAGTAGCTGTTGACATTGTTGGAAGAATTGAGCCTGCTACCACTCAAGGAAATAGCTATATTTTGGTCGTGACAGATTACTTTACTAAGTATGCGGAGGCTTACCCGATGCCGAACATGGAAGCAATAACGGTTGCCAAGGTTTTGGTGGAGAACTTCTTCCTGAGGTTTGGACTCCCCCGCCAACTCCATTCGGATCAAGGGCGACAGTTTGAGAGTGAACTTTTCCAGGAGATGTGCAGATTGTTAGGCATTAACAAAACTAGAACGACACCCTATCGGCCGCAATCGAATGGTCAAGTTGAGCGAATGAACAGAACACTGAAGTCGATGCTGTCATCGTATGTACAAGAGAAAGGAGATAACTGGGACGACGTGTTACCCCACGTGATGTTTGCCTATCGTTCGACGGTACATCAATCTACGAACAGTACCCCGAATTTTCTGATGTTTGGACGAGAAGTAAATACACCGGTCGACCTCCAGTTTGGTTTGCCACCTGATGAAGTTTACAAAGAGACCCAGTATTGGAGCCGAGCTCTTCGCCAAACCATGGAAGAGGCGCATTCATTTACAAGACGATATTTAAGCGGTCAGTTAAAGAGACAGAAGAATTATTATGATCCGAAGCAGGGACGAGAGCCGTTGTATGAAGATTCGCTCGTATGGTTGTATTCCCCTGTGAAGAAGAAAGGGATCCCGAACAAGTTACAGAAACACTGGAGTGGTCCGTACCGTGTTACTAAGAGAATATCGGACATTACTTACGAGATTTTGGACGAAGAATCCGACCGAAGACAAGTGGTACACATAGATCGTCTTAGAGAGTATCGGAGGAGAGTTATCATAGATCCAGAAGAAGATTACCACAGCGCCGTATCAGAGCAGGAGTCTGACCAGGAATTTTCTGATGGCTGTATTGGTGATAATGACGAAGACACCGACGAAGATTCTCCTTTGAGGCTAGGTTTTCGCTCTCGCACCGGTCGACTCTCTCGACGTCCCAATTACTTACAGAATTATGTGTGTTAATAGAACAATGATGCCCATCGATTAGATGTTGATAAATCTTTAGTTTATCCTGTTGTTATTAGAGACTTTCGGTTGTGATGTGATTTGTGTTATTCATGTACTTTCCTGATGGAACCCTAATGGTGGATGAACGTTGGAGATACCTGTGAAACTTCGTGAACTTTTAGTTATTTTTAGAGACGTTTTATTTTCGTATGGAAGTAACAGTCCAGTTGCTTCATTGTTTTATATATAGATGTATTTGATACTTTATGTGTTATTCATAACTTTTGTAACTTTTGCTAATTTTATATAATGCGAGACGCATTAGGCGGAGGCGTGGGTTATGTGGTGATCTGAAGCGCATGTTCATAGCCCGGTCCGCGTCCTCAGTTTAGACGAACTTATCGCGCAGGTCTCAGTCATTGTTTATTGGTCACTGGGCGAGGAAGGCCGTTTCCCTCACGGTTGGTAATTACTAATTATTAAACTTGATTGTACATATTGTTAAGAACTCTGATAATGTTATTTTGTAGCTATGTTTCATTCTTATGTATATTGTAAATGTATTTTTATAAATCCGTCCTAACACGCGCTGTCGTCAGCCCGCTATCTATTGGCTGCACGTGTTTATGATTGACAGGAGTAGTAGGTGTGTCTTGTACCACGTGCTTACGTCACGTGATTTAGGGGTATATATTACCTTGTCCTTGCCCAATTCAGTAGGTGAGAGTTCAGTCGTGATTAGTGGTGGTAAGACAGAGACCTTTATCACTGACGAGTCTGACCCCGACTTATAGGGAGCGATTTATGGAGCCCTTTTAGGAGCGATACCGAGAGTCTGACCCCGACGTATAGGGAGCGAATTGTAGAGCCCGTTAAGGAGCGTTTGAGAGAGCCCGATAAGGAGCGTTGAAGAGAGCCCGATTAAGAACAGGTTTAGAGCTGACGAGTGTTAGACGGAAATCATTATTTGTGTATTGAGGAACAATAAAGAGAGTTGCTGATTGATCCGGTGTTAGTCTTTCTGAGCCAGCTGCTTGGTTGGCTACTCCCACGTTTCTTCAGTAGTGAGCCCTTGACAGAATTGACGGATAGAGCCGGGCCCACTCTACCACAGTAATCCGCTCTATCCGGAGGTCCGGTTCACTACAGTAACAACAGATTTTCGGAATGACATGGGAGTCATGAATGACTAAATCAACCAATTATTAGTGATCGTTAGTCGTTATGCAAATCGTTTTGGGTTTTTTGGGAGGGTTATTTACGGATTATTCTGGTGATCTTACTATTCGCAAACTACAATATTTTTATGAAAGTTGATGTCTAAAAAGAATATCGATCCAAATATGATATGAATTGAAACATTTTGTAACATTTGATATCCTGCAAAATTAAATAAACCAGTCGGCACTACCTATAGGCCTAAGTGTTCAGTTATAAATCTCTTAATTATATCATTTGATCGAATCCCTTCTGGGATATCTATAGTTTAAATATTTAATCTGTACAATATAGCCTATGCAAATGGGGATCCTTTATATGAGATAAGTTGTGTTTTGACATGAACTGTTAATATTCCTGAAGTATAATTGCTTGTTCTGTATATATATATATTCATTAAAAAAAATAAAATAAAAAACCTCCCTCCCTCCCACATTTTTTGAAAAAAAAGGATGATCACCAACTACTTTTTTTTATGTGGCCATATATATAACTCTATGAGAAATATATAACTCTATGATATTCAATGTCTATGATCATAGATATCCTAACAATTTATCCAATCAAAAGCTCCCATTATATTTGGCTCGCCGCTAACCCACTAAACCGGAAACGATAGATTCTTATGTTTATTTTTATATTTCGTCTGCTGTCATACTGAAATATTTCTTTAAATTGAATACTTTATATGTCTGTGTATTTTATTTATTTATGTTGATGAGGCCATGCGTCGTAAAGTAACTTTTTATCACCTCTTCGTATTTATCTTAACCTTTCTAAGGTAAGTGTAATAGTAAATATCCGGGGGACAGCACTACTACACACTACTCCAGGGTGTCTAGAGGTTTCGTTGATACGTAACCTCTAGGTGCCAGTAATAGTTCAGCCATTGAGCACCGTCCGACTGAATTTTTTGCGCATCGAACTGAAAGGTTTCAGTCGATAAAGCATCGAGCTGAAAGGCGCCAGTCGATAAAATCTGAATGCATGTCCTACCTTATTGTATGATCCTCCTTGAGCAACAATGACACTTACTGACAAACAAACGTTGTTCAGTGAAACCGGTTTATCCAATATCATACCGATAACATTTCATAAAGTTGCCAAGTTGGGATAATTTGACCTTTTTTTGACGTCATATCCTCTCCATTAAAAAATAAGAACACTTGTTTTAGCGAAACGAAATGCATTATTGTAAAATATTTCTATGGATTAGGTATGAATTTTTTTTGTAGATAGGAGTTGCACATAAAGTAAAATAGTGTTTGAAGGGATCGAACTCCCGACCTCCAGGCTAGCGAGCCAGCACCTTACCCACTTAGCCACGTGGAAGAGCCCCCATGAGCCTCAAAATTAGTTTTTTTTTAAAAAAACATCACTAAATCTTATTAGAATCGAAATAAAAACAATGACATCAACAACATGTCATGATTTTTGTTTATTGATCATATTGATGTCTTTTTAATCAATGACTTGCACATTAAAAGGATTGCCTTCAAATAAACTCTTGATTTCGTTTCGTGTTGAACCCTGTTGCTAATATGCATGTTGCCGGCCTTCACCTCTCGCCAATAAAGGTGATTTCCGGTTTTAACGTTTGGTATTTGGTATCTCGGAGTATTTTTGTGAAATCTCTTAAAATAGACAAGAAAACAGATTTTGTGGAAAGTAGATGGATATGATATGTAAGTTTAGTGTGTTAGTGTTGCAGATAACTGAAAATTGGGAGTTTTGCCGTACGCTGAAAGAAGTAAACTAGTTATCAAATTCTGCGGCGAGCTTTTGACCGTTCGGATGTTAGATGTTACGTTGTCAGCATATCAAAAGAGTAACATCTAACTTGTTGGATTATACTACACACAATCAAATTCAAACTCAAAGACAGCCAAAAACACACACAGGTCAGGAAGAGAACATGACACAAATACAGACAGTACAAATAATACTATTAACAAATGCACATATCAACAAAACAATTGAATGGATCTGGGTTTAAGCCTAAGCATCCACAGTGCTGTACTGTACAGTCTCGAACCTGAACTTAAGCCTTTAAAATTAAAGGCTGTGCTGTAGTGATACACTCATACAGCACAGGCCTTCACGTTTAAAAAACTGTGGGAGACGGGAGCCATAAAAAGCTCCTGCCAATTTCAAAAATGAGAAACAGCTACCGTAAAAACCCCTCTTTTCTATATTATTAAGCAAAGCCAAATCGTATTTAAAATGCTTTAGTCTTGTTTAAAATGATGTGAATATGTTTGGTGAATATGGTAGCATCAGAATTATTATCATCATGATAATCATGGAAACTGGTAGCTCGAATGTATGCAGTTTTAAAATAAACAAAAATTGAAAGTAGTTAATTAATCTTCATAATTAGGAGAGCGATTTAGGTAATTTGCAGGACTCTTTAATGACTCCCGCGAAGGAAGGTCGTGGTGCGTCCAGGGGAGCAGGAGCGAAAGCTCGCCTTAAACATGAAGGTCTGGTGATATATTAATAATATAGTACTGTTACAGGTTTCACTGCAATTGATTTTGAAATGAAAAACATAAGGATAAGCTTGTTGTTGTTACATTTAAGCCTACCGGTACTTACTTGTATGAAACTACTCACTAGTGTGGCAGTGTGCATGTGAGTCATGATTGGGTAAATGTATGTGCTAGGAGAAATCTTAATGTACATGTTTCGGCACATTGAAGGATTCAGCCACTGGCTGTACTGTATCTTACAAATTTAATATTACTTGTCAGCCACAGGGGATGGACTACTATAAGTACTTACATCCCACTTCTACCTCGTTGCCATTGGCAACCTTTGATAAAACTAGCCTTTTTATTTCCAATACAAGCTTAAAAGTATCCGTGTATCAGAAATGAACAGTACACTTTTTAAAAAAAAGTACTGTTCATTCCCGACAAACGAACACTTCTACACTGTTTGAGATGCCATTCAAGCAATAAGTAGCGGACGTTTAGTCCGGCCCAGATCGCAATGATAGCTATGGCTCTATACAATGCAGCCGGACAAATTACATGAAACAACTAGTCAAAATCACAGTAACAAAACAAACCGGGTGGAACAAACTGGCAGTTCAAAAATATATACAATGACATTAAATTAACTAAACATCATATTACACAAATCAATTATTATACATGTCAATTGGCACCTATTCCATAATTTGGTTTGATTTATATTAATATGCAAAACATATAAATGAGAACAATGAATAATTATTGTAATTGTGATGATAAAAGGCGCAGTTCTCTTGCTGGACACTTCACAGACATTTAAAATAAGCAGGATAAAAACAAAAACGCCTAGAAAGACATCTATTTTATTACAAATAATTCGTTGATGCATACTTTCACCAGGAATGACCCACGTTTCGCATTTCCTTCACACTACATTTAATAATAATATTATTAATATTGCGGTCTTCTACGATGTGGTCTAAACAAACACGTGATTGTTTTACGCTCAGGGTATAGCTAGACGCACGTGTAAATACTACTAAGCTCGTCTCTCGACTGCGAAATCATTCTACCATGAAATGTAACGTGAGGCTCAGAAAGGGATAAATGAAATAACATTTGTCACTTTTCGGTTGAAACGACTCGATAATAAATACTATTTTTTACATATCGCTTCAAAATACTCGATAGAAATGTGATGTAAGTGACTTATTAGCACCTTTCCTCGGTGTATCAGTGAATATCAGGACAGTTTTGGCCGGGGACCGCCTCGGCTTCGCCTCGGCTGATCCCACGACCAAAACTGTCCTGATATTCACCGATACACCTCGGAAAGGGTGCTAATAACTACTACATATTGAAAGAAGTCATAATCTAGGAAATAACAATCCAATGTGAATAGTATACACAGTCAATACTAAATTTTATTACAACAAAACACAATCGACCAATCTTTGATGGCTGTAAACACAAGCTTTTACATTATCACTGGTACTTTCCATATCACAGATAGTAACGCTCAAACCTTTAACAGGAATTGTTACTCTCATCAGGAAAGTAAATGTAATTTGTTGAAACTTTCTAGATCTATTTATGTTTAGTTCACAATCAAAATTTAGCTCAATCCATTGTTAGTCTCAGTTACGCAACACACTGCATCAAATCTTTAGATGTAAATTGTAATACATGTAATTGACACTCCTAAGATAAATGTCTAGTGTGAAACGACTTGCACTACAATGAATTTAAAGCAGAATAAGTTTAGTTTATATTGAAATATGTGCTTGTTGATTTTGAGACCTGAATATTTATTGCAATTCAAATCCTAATGTGACATGTGCAGTGTATTAATGTGATACATATAGTATCATGACTATATATAGGCTATTCGCAATATTGGCAGCATTATTGCCATTAATCTGACATAATTTAGAAAGTTATTCCAACCGCAGAAAAAGTCCACACTTCAGTAGTTATGTTTTATCCCCCAGATGGTGGTTTCTCATATATAAGACATATCTTTTTGTTATAATTTCAGCTATTCATTCTTCCATGCTGCAAGGAAAACTTTTAGCAATGTCAAGTCCACTATCTCTGAGGAATGGACACCAACTTTTAATAATGAAACAGCTAACATAACTAAACCATACTCTGTAAGATTTTTTTTTTAGTATCATTGAAAAATGAAATGATTATGTCTAGCCGTGTTTTTTTATCTAATTGGAATTAAGTGTTGGCATTATTATTTGTGTACTATCATGATATATCAGATCAGTACATAATGACAACAGGAATACACCATATAATGTACTATGACATATGAAGGAAATTTTTCACGAACAGCGACACTCAGGCCTAAACTGCCAAGCGATCTTTTACATGCACTCAAATGTGTACACTGGACCTCTGAGGGAAATTTTGTCCGAACAGTGACACTCAGGCCTACTCTTATCATATTCCAGCTGCCAAGGGATCATTTACTTGACTTCTGTTTTCATCCCATCTGAACGACAAAACGGCTCTCATTGTCAGGCCCTCCATCCTGCACCTCTGACAAGGGAAACCGCATTGGGAAATCCTGACAAACACCGGAATTATTTTCGTTACCTCAAGGCTAGTGAGCCAGCGTCTTACTCACTCAACCGCCTACAGAAGGTAATGTGACGCGTAGATGGCCAAAATAATATAGCTTATGTTAGGTAGGATTGATCAATTTAATTTTAATAAAACTACATTTATTGTCTATATTTGCCATTTATTTCAAGTGTCCTTTTAAACTGATAGTGTGTTTATTTTTAATTATAGCTATGGAATAAAAGACATTTGTTTGAAAACGATAAAGATGCTGAAATATTCTTGGGTGTTTTAGATGCTACTTTTCTCATATCGTATGCAGTGGTAAGATTATTATATTGAATACTGAAATAACTGGATTGAAATAAACAAAGCTAGAATTGTTTTTTTAGGGTGGGGGTGGGGTGGGAGTGGGGGGGCCCAGGGGGGTCTGACCAATTGATTTATATATCTGTATAACACTTATGTCACTAACTATACCTACAAAAATGCTTAAGTCACTAAATTTACCTACAAAAATGCAACATTTTGTATCATTTGTTTCAATAAATGTTGATCACCAGTATTCGAAATTGGAAAAAAAGCAAAAATTGATGGAGAACTCCTGCCATGGCATAACAGTTGGAATTCGAAACAAGAGTAGACCAGGATACTGCATGATGCTTGCCTCAAATTTTGAAAAATATGATACTTGGTTAAACCCCATTTTATTTTATTATCTATATTGTAATATATGACTGTATTGTTATTGTCTTGTTTGTATTTCAGGGGTTGTATATCAGTGGAATGGTGGGAGACAGGTAAATAACTTTTTATATGTGGTCGAAATAAGTAAAAAAAGCGGCAAACATTTTCAAACCACAGAGAAAAAATGTCTTAATGATAGGATTTTAATAACCAGCAACTGGTTAGGGGTTACATTAAGTGACAACAAACTTCCCGAGTTGAATAGATAAGCTTACATTTCAGAGGTTATGAAATTATATTACCCCCCTCTCTCACCACCCACCCATTGTATTTTTGTAAATTGGATTTTCCTCAAAAATTGGTTCATCAGCTTAGATATGATATAATGATTTCTTATTTATTTTTCTAGGTTTGACATGAGGAAAGTTTTAGCATTTGGAATGTGCTCATCTGCTTTATCGGTAAATTATTTTCCATTACTTACTGATATTAAAAAAAACTTGTCCTTCCTTACTAAAAGCAAGACCTTTTTATCCCATTTTGGAGACATGGCCAAATCCGACATTTGATTGACTTCAGGCTGGAAGTACTAGTAGGATACTATAGGAGCTGGCTATTGGTACTCTCTCTCGTTCATACAGTGATATTATACCCTGACCATTACTTAGGGTAGCTAATTTCAGGGGACCAAGGGGAAGGCCAAGATATGGCAGTGTTTAGACCTAGAAGAATATATATAATCCTAGCAGACCTAGCAGTCATTTAGCTGTTTCTTGTCTAGTAGGTATAGAAAACATTTTGCCAAATTGTTAACTGTATTTTACTTGAAATACAATTCAATTTATTTGGGGTTTTGTTACTGTTAAAACAATCTATAACAGTTATAAACAGATGAAAGAAATAGTCATTAGTGTACATTTTCAAGTTTAAACATTTTGAAACTAAGATCATTGACTTCTTGTATTAAGGGTTCAAACCATTTGGGGGAATTTTGAAAAAGCATATATCTTATGCTGGTCCCAAATTCGTTTTTTAAAGCATATTCAGGCTGAATTTTACACCAGTTAACATAGCTTGATGACTTTTATATTACAGATATTTATATTTGGTTGCGTTTTAGAATGGGTTCATTTTTATAATAAATATGTCTATGTTATTGTCTGGGTGTGCAATGGGTTATTACAATCTACTGGCTGGCCAACTGTGGTAGCTGTTATGGGCAATTGGTTTGGACATACGAGGTAATTGTCAACATTATTCTTTTAAATGATGAACAGATTAAGAATTCAGAACAAAAAATAGGTCTGTCCTCTCAAATAATTTGAAATAGCTTTTAATATTATCGAAAGTACAAGATTTAGTAGATATGTTTCTTTGGCGAAGTGGGGTGGATGACCAAATGGTTAGCAGGTGCGTGCTGTATCATAAAGCCTGTCATTGAGTCAACTGGCATGCTTTCGTATCCCCAGTTGTACGTGATAAGGTGTAGTTTTGTCTGTCAAACCTCGTGGGTTTTCTCCAGGTCTTCCATTTCCCTCCACTTCTGAAGACCCCTATGCGCAAGCAAATTATTGAAATAAAATTAAACTATATGTTAGTCCCAAAATGACCTAGTTTGTGTAGAGTAGATGTTAAACCCCATTTCAATCTATCTATTTCTTTGGCGGATCTTATTTGGATCTGTTGAAATGAAGTTCATCGACCCAATAGAGACTGAATGAAATAACCTCAACACTTTGTTATTATCACATTTTATTGAAAAGTTGGCTTAAGCAGATAATGTTGAAATAAAATAGCTTGTTCACAAGAAAGGGCATATGTAGTCATAGGAATGGTTAACATGAGCGATATATTTTTTGAATTATAAATTGTTTTATTTTAATCTTCTCAAAAGCCGAGGTCTTGTACTAGGATTGTGGAGTGCCTGTGCATCTGTTGGTAATATAATAGGAGCTTTCATGGTATCTTCAGTTTTAGACTATGGTTATGATGTAAGTTCAAAGATTATCTTTATGTTAAAACATGTTTTAGTTATAATCGCAGAACGTTTGTTGGCGTACCCTGTCTTCATTAGCCCAGTTGGAGCAGAACAGTAGGACGTTAAACCCTTTTTCATTTGTTAGTGTCACTCTTGATTATCCATGTCACACATGTACACAAAAACTTTTAAATTTTTTTGGTCCATATTTTTATGCACATCAATATGGTGATATAAAACAGTTTTATTTCTTAGACATCGGCAGGACTAAAAATATCACTTATTCATGGAACATATTGACCTAGATATGAATCAGGAATTAGGATACAAATTGTAATGTAGTACCTGCATCGCAATACATATCACCGTGACTGCTGTGGCAATAATACCCAGAACTAATTGAGATAGAACTCACTGTCATTCTCAACACAGCCTTTTCAACCAATATCCCCTATAAATGATTGCACAGTTATTGCCCCTTATAACAAAACCCGAATTTGATGATTTATTAACCGCTTTAGTAGTATATACAGATAGACCTAGAACTATTCAATCAGTAAATTTTGAATGATATTTCTGAAAATGTACTATTATTTTATTTTAGTATGCCTTTCTGTTTACATCAAGTGTATTATTTGGAGGTGGTTTTATAATATGTTTTGGTTTAGTTACTTCACCAGCAGAAGTCGGTGGGTTTATTAAAAATGTTTTTGTAACTTGGTGTGTCAAAAAGTACTTTAATATAGTTTAAATGTTTAATATATATGAGAACTGGAATGATTTCAGGATTCTTTGTGTTTATTAGAGATCCCATGTTGACAATTAAATTATTAATAATCATTTACAGCAGATGTTAAATTTGACTTTTGATAATGTAGAAAGCTGTTATTGTCTCACCCATGTCTCTATCTTGTACGGTAATTTATTGCAGGTTTAAAAGAAAGTAGTAATGGTGAATTTATAAAAAGTTATAGTAGTGATACAAGTAGAACTACATTTATACAAGATAATGCTGATGTTGATTTAACAGATCAAGCTGATGGTAAAGCTCCTCCAACTACAGATTATTAGTATAAAGATACCGTACATGAGATATAAATACCATGCCAAAATTTTTGTAATAGGCAGGCATTATCTTATGACAATAAACTCGGCCAACTTATCATATTTTGATTTTAAAACTATTTTCATTTGTACTTTTACCATGTTCCTATTAAACTTACATTATGCAAGAGCTAAATCTGCCTATTGTAGGTCTTTCTTTAGGCCTGAAATCTTATATATACACTATAAATTAGACATTAATTGACATATCCACACCATAATCAACTCTCAGTGTCAACGCTAGCCTGCAATATTTGTTAGATTTTGATCCGATTTGCTGCATAACTTTCCTTCTCGATTTAACATATAAATCGATGATCGAGACTATGAATTTTGTCTTTACGACTTCCGATCGCTTATTTTTCAGTTCATTGTGGATTAACTTGACTGAAGTTTTCAGTAAATTACCTTATTATCTAGTTTTAAACTATTATAGTGAGAACTGTCAACTCATTATCTAATCTCCCATAATGTATCTTTAATGAATAAGTATTTAAATTACATGACGACGTACATTATGGGGTTAATTACATTTCGGATAAGAATTCTTTATTTGATCTTACTGTGAACAGATTATAAGACCCTTGAGAAGATAAATCGTATAATATTTTGTTAGTTTCAATCTGTTTTGTCAATGCCCTTGTTGTTGTTTTGCACGCCTTTTTTTTGATAGTGGATTAAGATTTCTATGATATATTTCAGCACCATTAATAGAAGATAGTGATGTAGATATTTGTGAAGTGAAAGTAGAAGTTAAAGCCATTAGTTTTTGTCAAGCTTTGTTATTACCGGGAGTCATACTGGTTCGTATTTTATTTGTCAACCTTTAATATCCTGTAAAGTAGATAGAATATTGTATAACTTAGCGATTAAGCACAATATGTATACAATTCAGTGATTGTTTTCCATATAATTTGTGTTATTTGAGCGGGAACTGGTCTCTAACCGCTACTCATCTTCTTCAGCTGCTTCAAGAAGTGGGGGATCACGGTCGCTAAGTGGATAAGGCGCTGGTTCGCTAGCCTGGAGGTTGGGTGTTCGATCCCTGCATTGGCCAAGAAAGTTCATCTCGATTTTCCGACGTGATTTCCCCTTGTCAGTGATGCAGAAGGAGAGTCTGAAAAGGACAGCTGCCTAGTTGTTCGGATGGGACAAAAAACCGAGATCCTGTGTACACTTTGGAGTGCACGTAAAAGATCCCTTGGCAGTTGGAATTCGATATAAGAGTAGGCTGTAGCGCAGCTGTCCGGGCGAAATTTCCCTCATAACACACTGTATGGCATATGCCCGTCTTCCATTAGCCCAGGTTAGGTGCATAATAGTAGGACGTTAAACCCCATTCATTCATTCAAGAAGTGACATTCTTCGAAAAATCTGGGCACCATCAATTCAAGTCCGATCAACATGAAAACTGGCATGCTTGTTTCTTAAACAATTTTGCATCGATTTGATGGTGAATTAGATTTTTGAATTTCATCCAATAACATGGTCATGCAGTCCTGGTCCATATAGTAAATTTGAGCAAAATGTATCTCAATTGTTACATGCCTATTGTGGTTTATCTTGAGATACTCTGGTTTCTTCCTGGTTTCTTCCTACAAGCGACATAAAGAGATGAAAATAGGCCATGTTTGTTCCATGTTTGTTAGAATTGAGTGGACATTAAACCCAACTTTTCTATCTCTCCCTTTGTGAATGGTTCTATTTTCCATTTGCAAGATTTATTTTACTCGTTTGATAAATCTAGTCCAATTAATTTAAACGCAAAATTTAATATATTTTCAGTACTCACTAGCCTATGCTTTCCTGAAACTTGTCAATTACTCGTTTTTCTTCTGGCTACCATTTTACCTTGTTGCATCATTTAATTGGAAGGCCACAGTAGCTGATAATATATCAATATGGTATGATGTAGGTGGTATAATTGGTAAGATAGCTTTTAGATTAAAAACTCTTCTCAGATTTATACTTTGACATTGTTTATGACATTGTTAAGCCTTATAATTGCGATTTCCTGTATGTAACCAGAAACAATTTATTAATTTGCCTGTTTAAGCGATAATTTTTTATATTAAAATAGATGTGTATCGACTCCAGGATCTACTCACAAATCTAAATCTCTGAAACATATATTCTTTTTTGGCTTTTTTAGAGATTATTTTTTATAATTAAAGATTATATTATTCTTTATGCGTATCTACACTTACATCGGGAGCCGCAGTGGCTCAATGGGTAAGACATTGACTCGTTAAGCTTGAAGGTCTTGGGTTCGCTCCCCATGTTGGCCTAAAAAGTTCCTCAAGATTTTCCGACATGATTTCCCTTTGTAAGTGGTGCAGGAAGGAGGGCCGAACATTGACAGCTTATAGTCCATCGGATGGTACAAAAAAAAAACAAGGTCCTTTGTACACATAAATTCAATAAAGGAATAAACCATAGTACCACTATTTGTGCAAAATTTCCCCTCATTGTATACTCACTATACTGTATGGTGAATGCCCATCTTCGTAGCTTGGTGTACCTACATCTACTCTCTGAAATATAATTTCAAAAGCAAAAAATTGAACCAGACATAAGTTGTAGTTTGAAAAACGTAAGATTTTATGTAAAGTTCAATTTACCAATTCAAATCTATATTAAATATTTTTTTGTGGTTCCCCCTTGTCAGTGATGTAGAACGGAGTGCCTGGCAAGGGACAACATACAGTCGTTTGGATGGGATAAAAATGCAAGTCTCTGTGTGCACATAAATTGTTAAAGAACCTCTGACAGTTGGAATTCATTAAACATTTATTCCTGTGCAGATGGTATTTTTAGTTGGATTTGAGTAGCATCCTAAAATATAATTTATTTGGATTTACAGGTGGAATTATAGCTGGAGTAGTATCAGTAAGTATACATTTTATTTATTTTATATAATAATTAACACATGCTATCAGTTATTTTAAGCAGAGATTATCTTTTTTTATTGAATAACAAGATTAAAGCATTTTCATTGATAGTCTACAATTATCATTATCACAGTTCATGAACAAAAGTTGGATATTACATTTCATATTCTGTAAGGCAATTTCTTGGATTTCCTGGGTGTTTTCGTAGAAGTGTATTTAACTGACATGATAACCAGTTTGCAAATATTTGTTATTTATTAGCTTAATACACAAATATATATAATATATATGTTCCAGGATCTATGTAAACATAGGGCTGTAGTTGTAGTACCAATGTTAATACTTTCTATACCAGCTTTATTTATTTATGGCAGTAAGTTCTTTCTTTTTCTTTTCTTCTAACTAGATTAAGCAATTTTTGCTTTTGCCTCTCATGATTCTGGGGGTTTGATGGCTGAACGGTTAGTTTGTGCACGCTGTAATATAAAGCCTGTCATTGAGTCAACTGCCGTGTTATCGAATCCCCTGTTGTAAGTGGCAAGGAGTAGGATAGCCTGTCCAACCTTGTGGGTTTTTTTCCGGGTCATCCGATTTCCTTCCAATTCTAAAGACCCCTACGTGCAAGCAAATTATTGAAATAAAATTAAACCATATCATATGATATGTTAGTCCCGAAAGACCTAGTTTGTGTCGATTGGACGTTAAACCCCATTTCTCTCTGTCTCTCATGACACTTTATGAATGGCCTTGTTATGGGCTTTTGTTTAGATCTTAAAACCTTCATGCAAGTATAGTTAAAGAATATTTCAATTCCTGGTATTACAGAGTAAACAAACTAGAGGCTAATGAATATTATTCAAGCCAATATTTTATATTTCTGGGATGATATGTATAATCACTTTGTATTATATAAATCAATGATTGTTTTTTTTCTAGATTCGTCAGGTGTTTATGGTATGAATGCATTTTTAATGGGTGTAACAGGTTTTTTTATCGGGGGTGTTTCTAATTTAATCAGTGCAGCTATATCAGCCGATTTAGGTGGGTCATCATTATTTATTTTCTGAGAAAGTTATCATCTCATTGACTGGAAATTTATACACACTGTTTATGTTGATGAGATAAAGAAGACTATTTTAAACAATTTCTGATTATTGTTGTTAGAGTTATGACCCTTGATAAATTTATCATCTAATTGAAGAGAAATTGATACACGATGGTTTTATTCATAAAACGACGAGCACAAGGAAGAATAAATGTCACTACTTTGTGGACTGCTTGGATGATTGAGAGTGTATGTTTCATTTCTTGGCAACCTATCTTTAATATATTATTAAGATCACAAAAATAAAGAAATATCTTTATCTTTGTGGACAAATATAACACACATACTATAACCCATTTATTAAGGGCTATACACACTTAACCACTTCATATTTGCAGTATCAGAAACATAATATTTACAATATCAATTGTCAAAGTGAGCCTATTTAATTGTTTGTATATTACATTAGGTCAACAAGGTCCTATAAAAGGCAATAATAAAGCTTTAGCTACAGTAACTGGTATAGTAGATGGTACAGGTAGTGTTGGTGCTGCTATAGGACAGGTGGGTTTATCATTAATATACAAGTAAACCTTTAAATATACAGTATATCGTCGGTGGGGAGTCAAAAGGTCGTATCTGGGTTTTGCAAAATTGTCCAGGAGAGCCAAAAAACACAAAGAGGTTAAGAATCAAAATGTCTAATAAAACCGTCACGTCAAAATGTCGTATGTAAAATGTCGTAATTCTGAAACTTTTCTCAAATATTTATTTACAAAATGTATGTGTAGCCAGTTAAATTGTATGTAACGATCCGAACGTATCAAGCTCAGCATCTAGTGCAGTAATAAGAAGTGAAAGCTAGTTATTTGCAATTTTATAAAGCAAAGACGTATGTCCTGAAAATATTCACCTTTACCTGCTTCGATTTCATAGATTTTATACAGTAGAGCCTCAACAATAATTTCAATAAAACATATTTAACCATAAACCAATACTGGCCATATTTCGTTTGATTGCAATGCTTTGATTAGACACAAGGTTGTTTTTTGTCAAGAAAATACAACATTTTCACTTTTAAAAAAAAATTAAAAAATTAACACCCGATATACGACTTTTTGAAACAGTATCTATGGAGACTATAAAACCTCTTTTTATTGGCTTAGAGATACGACTACTAGATTAAAAGATGCTCACGGAAATTCTCATTCCGAAAAAGCAAAAAAGTGAATATCACAAAATATGCCAGATACGAGCCTTTGACTCCCCACTGACGAAATGTTTTACACTTAACCAGTACTTACACAAAGCCACGTGGTTGATGAGAATCTGTTGCATGATCTTTGGAATAAAGACAGTTTACCATTCTAATTGGTTTAGAGGTACAAGGTTTTGAAAGGACATGTATCAATGAAATGTGAGTGTCATAAGCCCTAAAAAAGATTTTGGCTAAATTTGAGATACAAGGTTTTGGAAGCGCAGCGACGCTATACTTAAAAAGAAAATTAATATGGATGATCAGCATGACAGATTGTTAACATAACAACCTATGAAACGACGTATGCAAATTTAAAAGTCTACAGTTAGTAGCAATTGATTGTAAGTAGCAATTGATCTCATATTATTCAATGTTTGCAGATATTGGTACCTGTAATTCAAACTAAACTAGGATGGAAATCAGTATTTATTTTCTTTATGATCACAGTAAGTGTCTATTTAATAAAATTCACTAATCACATCAATCTTTGGTATACAATGTTGCTAGATGTTATCTAGTCATAAGTGCATTGTTTGCAATGATCTATAGTTATTTGTGGTATAAAGTGTTTTATTATACGCCCACATTTTCATGTGGACGTATTATGTCGTCGCCCCTGTCCGTCCGTCCGTCCGTCCACAATTGTTTGTGGACTCTCTACAGGTCACAATTCTTGTCCGATTTTTACGAAACTTAAAATATAGGTTTATCCCCAAAATATCTCGGCTGCTTTTGATATTGGCATGTATCGGATCAAAACTTCATGGATTACGGCCCCTGATTGTACGAAAAATCACGTTTTTAGCTTGTGGACCCTATAGAGGTCACAATTTTGAACCGATTTTGATGAAACTTTATATGCATGTTTATAACCCAAAGATCTTGGTTCCTTTCGATATTTGCACCTATCGGAACGTAAATTCCTGAATTATGGCCCCTGATTGTCCGAAAATTCACCTATTTTAGCTCGTGGTACCTCTGGAGGTTACAATTATTATCCGATTTGAAAAACCGTTCGATTATATCACCGTTACACCCTAAGGAAGGTTGAGTTCAAATTTTGGAAAAATCGGACTAAAATTACCATACAAAATGGCCGCCGTTCGTAAGCAAATACTGTTAAAAAATGGTATATCAAGGTTGTGGACCCTGTAGAGATCACAATTTTAATTCAATTTTGATGAAACTTGAAATGCACGGTTATAACCCAAAGATCTTGGTTCCTTTTGATATTTGCGCATATCTGATCGTAACTTCCTGAATTACGGCCCCTGATTATACGCAAAATCGTCTTTGTTTAGCTTGTGGTCCCTCTGGAGGTCACAATTATTATCTGATTTAAAAAATCGTTTGATTATATCACCGTTACACCCTAAGGAAGGTTGAATTCGAATTTCGGGAAAATTCGGAACAAAATTGCCATACAAAATGGCTGCCGTTCGTACGCAAATACTGTTAAAAAATGGTATATCAAGGTTGTGGATCCTGTAGAGGTCACAATTTTAATTCGATTTTGATGAAACTTAAAATGCATGGTTATAACCTAAAGATCTTGGTTCCTTTCAATATTTGTGCATATCGGATCGTAACTTCCTGAATTATGGCCCCTGATTATACGCAAAATCGTCTTGGTTTAGCTTGTGGTCCCTCTGGAGGTTACAATAATTAACCGATTTAAAAAATCGTTTGATTATATCACCGTTACACCCTAAGGAAGGTTGAGTTCAAATTTCGGAAAAATCGGACCAAAATTACCATACAAAATGGCCGCCGTTCTTACGCGAATACGTTAAAAAATGGTATATCAAGGTTGTGGACCCAGTAAAGGTCACAATTTTAATTCGATTTTGATGAAACTTGAAATGCATGTTTATAACCTAAAGATCTTGATTCTTTTCGATATTTGCGCATATCAAATTGTAATTTAATGAATTATAGCCTTTGATTGTAGGAAAAATCACTTTCGATTTTGCTTGTTCTCTAACCATCTCTCGAAAATGTGGGCGTATCCTGCCTGGCAGTGCCAGCTTACTATCTTTATCTCTGTTTTGAGTACGGTAATTTTTTATGCCAGTATCATTAGTTTTTAGGATAATGGTTCTTTAAACTGCAACATTGCACAGTTTATATTTGAGTTATACTTGTATCAAACTGCAATATTCCTCAATGCATATTGTCAATTGATGGTTTCAGTCTGCTTATAGTGCAGGGGCCGGTTTAACAGAGAGAAAGATAGTTGCTGGAAATAAAGGTCCAGAACATTCTTTGGTGCAAATATTTCCTACAGATTTATGCTAATATCAAAAATAAAGTATTCAATAGTGTTTTCGAGTTTAACGGATTGTTAAAATAACTTTGTTTTGAGCAACTGACCCCTGTCTTTATTATTTTGGCTTAGAATGTTATATTAACCATAATTTAGACATAAATTTGCATGACAAGCCCATAATCTACTCTCTGAAACAAGGGATGGCATTTGCCATTTAATGATTTAGTTTAAAAATGGTGATTCGAGTCTTAGTGTTGAATAACAAGTACCGTTGCTACGATAATAAACAATCTAGACCACATCTTGTGATAACTTCGATCAGAATAAAGTAACTTGAATGAAATTTTCAATATTCATTTGCATTATCTAGTTTTGAACTATAATAGCCAGAATGGACAGCTCTTTACCTAAATCATACATAATGCATCTTTAAATTACCAATATATGAGTGATTAATATGCAGTCATTTCTTGGTGTCTTTTTTAGACATTAAAATGTTATTTCTTTATTCTTTACAGATATTTTTAACTACAGTTTGTGTATTTCCAATATTTGTTCGAGAAATCCGCACAATAAGTTCCAAATGTACATACAGTTGGAATATTGGTTTACGGAGAAGAAAATCTGTATTAGTAGAGGACAATAATATTGAACAAACTTCTGATCAAACAGAATCAGAGGATATACAATGACATACAACAAACTTTTAATGTTCTAATGACTGGATAAAATTTCAAGGCTATGAAATGATTATTAAATGCCATATCAATAGATCTCAAAAGCCAAAATGCTCATAAAGTATTTTCCTTAATAAATATTGCCATAAACTATATTTTAAATTTACCTTATACTGAGGGTGACATTAACTGTGTTTTTAGAAATGAAAGAAAACCCAGATTGAAGGTCAATGATGAAATATATTATTTATGAAATATCTATCATATTTCAAATTTATTAGTAGGCTACTAAAAATTGAATTGGTCATATCTATAGTTTATGTTAAATTACTTTTCTTAGTTTAAACATATTTTAATGACAAATATCAAATGGAAATACCAAACATTATTATGTGATGTGAATATACCCTTAATTATTCTTATTTATAGTTTATGTTAAATTGTTCTTCAGCAACACGTTATGAAGTCCTTAACAGTTTCTTGAGGTGTTTAAAAGTTTAAAAAAAAAAATCACTTGAAAATAAAAGTTTGTGGTACTGTTCTCCACTCTTCTTCTATATTTCTATATAGTCTTTTATATATTTTTTTTATCATCTTAAATTTAATTGACTTGAATTTTGGTAGATTACATTACTTTATTAGTTTATTAATAATACAAAAGCATGATAATCACTGTCTTTCTATACATTCCATATACAGTACAGTAGTACCATTTCTAGACCCTCTTTTTGGTACTTGGCATTGCTGATCCTTTGTTGAACCTTTCCCTAGGATCGCCCTTTCTTCTCTACTAGATATTGTTGTAATATATGTTTTAAAAAAATGTGTATCCCTCCACAAATGACACCTAATTTTTAATTGATAGTGCCTTAGGCATACCACGCATTAATTTAAATTGAAAACATAATCGTATGGGCAAGATCAGTCAAAACATGTCTCAGTGTTTTATTTTTATTGCCCTTCAAGCCTTTCTTCAGATTTAATTCTTTGTCATTGTTCAACCAATGATCATCCTAGCATGCTCAAATCAAGAGGCATATATAGTAGTAGTGGTATTACTGTAAAGCTTACATCTTGGATATTTTTAATGCTCATGAATGACATTAGTTTATAGTGCGATTATTTTTTTAGTTTATAATGCGATTATTATTTTAGTAAATATATTTTGATACATATTTTATAATCTTGTTTTTTTCTTATATATTGTGTGTATTTTTCAATGTAAATACATGTAATTATTTTTAAATAAACTATAACTTCATTATTATTTTAAACATTTAATTTAACGCATGCCAATATTCATGGATTTTAATAAATCTTGGGGTTTTTTTTGATAATATTACACAAAATATTTTTTAATGCTTAAAAATATAGAGGAAAGAAATTGAGCTCAACTTCTAGCATTTGGAGACTGGCCCCACAGGCCCACACACCCCAGATTTTTTTATTAAAAAATATTAGTTTTCTGTTTAAACTGGGAATATATGTCTAAAAATGGAGTTTGCTTATGTATGGTTGTGCAATTTGCCTGTGTTTTTTGGTTGTTTTTTTTTTAAGACCTACTCAAATCTATGATTCTACAATATTATCTCTTAAAATAATATGTTCCAGTATCTCATTTTATTGACTGAATATTACTGTGATATTTCTTATATAAATGCATACCACAAGAAACCATTGAAACTCAGATCCTATTTCGTTTCGTTTTTTATAGTTCAAAATTTCGCTTTACTTGTCTTTACTACACATGAGCGAGGCCATCGAAAGTATAAAAAAACTAAACGAAATATAGATCTGTATTTTAATTAGATTGTTGTCACGTACAACTGGGGATTCGAAACCACGCCAGTTGCCTCAGTGACAGGCTTTATGATACAACACACACATGCTAACTTATCTGCCATCCACTCCCCCCATTAATATACAAGTAAACCTTTAAATATACGGTATATGTTTTACACTTAATGGTACTTATGAAGCCACATGGTTGATGAGAATCTGTTGCATGATTCTTTGGAATAAAGATAGTTCACTATTCAAAATAAAAAACCCAACTGCGTACCAGCAGGAAAGATGTCTGTACTAAGTCTAAAATCACTGTTAACAAATCGAATGAAATTTTGATCTGTAGAATGTTCTCAAGAAATTGTGTATGGACGATTGGTAGGGCAATATATCTGGTATGTCTACATTAAAAACCTATACTTAAAAAGGAAATTAATATGGGTGATCAGCATTGTTAACATAATAACCTATTACTTTACACTGCATACACAATTAAAAAAAATAAGATTCTCCATTGTTCAGCCATATACAAATTTAGAAAAGATTAGAGAGAGAGAAATGGGGTTTTACGTCCACTCAACACAAACTAGGTCATTTCGGGACTAGCATATGGTTTCATTTTATTTCAATTATTCGCTTGTGCGTAGGGGTCTTTAGCAGTGGGAGGAAATCGAAGTGCCCGGAGGAAACCCACGAGGTTGAGAAGGCGTCCCTAACTCCATGCCACATACGCTCACACCAGGGCTCAAAACCAAAGCCGCAAGCCAGAAATGACCGGCCAGCTAGAGGTCGAAGCGCGGCACTCTAGACTCTAGACCACTAGGCCGTCCCAACCCCCCTAGTAGCAATTTATCTCATATTATTCAATGTTTGCAGATATTGGTACCTGTAATTCAAACTAAACTAGGCTGGAAATCAGTATTTATTTTCTTTATGATCACAGTAAGTTTCTATTTGATAAAATTCACAAATCACATCAGTCTTTGGTATACAATGTTGTTAGATGTTATCTAGTAATAAGTGCATTGTTTGCAATGATAGTTATTTGTGGTATAAAGTGTTTTATTATCTCTGTTTTGAGTACGGTAATTATTAATGCCAGTATCATTAGTTTTTAGGATAATGGTTCTTTAAACTGCAACATTGCACAGTTGATATTTGAGTTATACTTGTATCAAACTGCAATATTCCTCAATGCATATTGTCAATTGATGGTTTCAGTCTGCTTATAGTGCAAGGGATGGTTTAACAGAGAGAAAGATTGTTGCTGGAAATAAAGGTCCAGAACATTCTTTGGTGCAAATTTTTCCTACAGAATAATGCTAATATAAAAAATAAAGTATTCAATAGTGTTTCCTGTAGTAAATTTAACGGAAAGTTAACAAACAACACGTTACCAAGATATGTCCGTTCGATTTTAACGGATTGTTAAAATAACTTAGTTTTGAGCAACCGACCCCTGTTTTTTTTATTTTGGCTTAGAATGTTATATTAACCATTATTTAGACATTGATTTGCATGACAAGCCCATAATCTACTCTTTGAAACAACGGATGGCATTTGCCATTTAATGATTTAGTTTAAAAATGGTGATTCGAGTCTTAGTGTTGAATAACAAGTACCGTTGCTACGATAATAAACAATCTAGACCACATCTTGTGATAACTTCGATCAGAATAAAGTAACTTGAATGAAATTTTCAATATTCATTTGCATTATCTAGTTTTGAACTATAATAGCCAGAATGGACAGCTCTTTACCTAAATCATACATAATGCATCTTTAAATTACCAATATATGAGTGATTAATATGCAGTCATTTCTTGGTGTCTTTTTTAGACATTAAAATGTTATTTCTTTATTCTTTACAGATATTTTTAACTACAGTTTGTGTATTTCCAATATTTGTTCGAGAAATTCGTACAATAAGTTCACAATGTACATACAGTTGGAATATTGGTTTACGGAGAAGAAAATCTGTATTAGTAGAGGACAATAATATTGAACAAACTTCTGATCAAACAGAATCAGAGGATATACAATGACATACAACAAACTTTTAATGTTCTAATGACTCTATACAATTTCAAGGCTATGAAATGATTATTAAATGCCATATCAATAGATCTCAAAAGCCAAAATGCCCATAAAGTATTTTCCTTAATAAATATTGCCATAAACTATATTTTAAATTAACCTTATACTGAGGGTGACATTAACTGTGTTTTTAGAAATGAAAGAAAACACAGATTGAAGGTCATTGATGAAATATTTTATTTATGAAATATCTATCATATATGAATTTTATTAGTAGGCTACTATAAAATTGAATTGGTCATATCTATAGTTTATGTTAAATTACTTTTCTTAGTTTAAACATATTTTAATGACAAATATCAAATGGAAATGCCAAACATTATTGTGATGTGAATATACCCTTAATTATTCTTATTTATAGTTTATGTTACATTGTTCTTCAGCAACATGTTAGGAAGTGATTAACAGTTTCTTGAGGTGTTTAAAAGTTAAAAAAAAATAATCACTTTAAATAAAAGTTTGTGGTACTGTTCTCCACTCTTCTTCTATATTTCTATATAGTCTTTTATATATTTTTTTTATCATCTTAAATTTAATTGACTTGAATTTTGGTAGATTACATTATTTTATTAGTTTATTAATAATACAAAAGCATGATAATCACTGTCTTTCTATACATTCCATATATATACAGTAGTACCATTTCTAGACCCTCTTTTTGGTACTTGGCATGGCTGATCCAATGTTGAACCTTTCCCTAGGATCGCCCTTTCTTCTCTACTAGATATTGTTGTAATATATGTTAAAAAAAAATGTGTATCCCTCCACAAATGACACCTAATTTTTAATTGATAGTGCCTTAGGCATACCACGCATTAATTTAAATTGAAAACATAATCGTATGGGCAAGATCAGTCAAAACATGTCTCAGTGTTTTATTTTTATTGCCCTTCAAGCCTTTCTTCAGATTTAATTCTTTGTCATTGTTCAACCAATGATCATCCTAGCATGCTCAAATCAAGAGGCATATATAGTAGTAGTGGTATTACTGTAAAGCTTACATCTTGGATATTTTTAATGCTCATGAATGACATTAGTTTATAGTGCGATTATTTTTTTAGTTTATAATGCGATTATTATTTTAGTAAATATATTTTGATACATATTTTATAATCTTGTTTTTTTCTTATATATTGTGTGTATTTTTCAATGTAAATACATGTAATTATTTTTAAATAAACTATAACTTCATTATTATTTTAAACATTTAATTTAACGCATGCCAATATTCATGGATTTTAATAAATCTTGGGGTTTTTTTTGATAATATTACACAAAATATTTTTTAATGCTTAAAAATATAGAGGAAAGAAATTGAGCTCAACTTCTAGCATTTGGAGACTGGCCCCACAGGCCCACACACCCCAGATTTTTTTATTAAAAAATATTAGTTTTCTGTTTAAACTGGGAATATATGTCTAAAAATGGAGTTTGCTTATGTATGGTTGTGCAATTTGCCTGTGTTTTTTGGTTGTTTTTTTTTTAAGACCTACTCAAATCTATGATTCTACAATATTATCTCTTAAAATAATATGTTCCAGTATCTCATTTTATTGACTGAATATTACTGTGATATTTCTTATATAAATGCATACCACAAGAAACCATTGAAACCGAATAAAAACAAGTCAAATGTTTAATTGTTTTGTAATTTTTTCTATTCCCACATTGAAAAAGCTCTAAAGGCTTAAGTTATCATCCCATTGACTCAGAATGTATACACATTGTTTACTGGTAGAATATATATATATGTGTATGATAAGCAGTAGCATCAACAAAAGCTAGAAGCTATATCAATTTAATTATTTCTCATGTTCTTGCGGTTATATATAAATACTCTTGGTAAGTCTTTATATAATAATGTCTTTTAAATCCTAAAAATTTCCTCAAAAGAATCAATATGGAACAGCCTTTGTGGACTGCTCAGACGTCTTAATTAGCTGCTGCACATTGGTATATGTACCATGGAAAATCTTTTTCTGTGATAATTACGCTAAAAAAACAACAGTATCGATATAGGCCTATCTTAGGTTTTTTTAGGTGTGTATTTATTGGTTTACTAAGTATGCTGCCAATACAGACTTTGGAGGAAAGCAGTTCTACCTGGTAATAAATGTTTTCAGTTCTGTTAAAGGTGGGGTAAAATAGAGGATAATACATAACTGCGAGTATAAATTCTTGAGGTTATCGACTCCCAAAAAATGTGGTCTGAAACAGACATTCCGGTAAATGTATTTAGAGTTGTCACCCCTGCGAAACGAGCAAATATGGCGGATGTTTCAAAACATTCCAAGAAAAATGAGAAACTTTCATTCTCTTTTAAAGACAGGCTTGACGTAACTACCAGATTTTATATTTTTTTGTTTGAAGTCAGACAAGGTCGTATTAAATACATAGAGATTGATTCTGGACAGTTTGGGGTCGTAAATAACTTCTTAGTACAAAATGACAAACAGTCCAAATGAAAATAAATCAAATGCCCAAAAATTTTAAAAATAAAATAAATCACAATACAATGCGAGCAAAATTAAATAACAAAATCAAAATGATTTTATTTGGATTTGACTTTTGCCTCATGCGGTCAGATGTAAACGGAGCTAGGAAACGTAATTTTTGCCGATCATTGGGGCAGTGTGTTTAATCTGCAGGTGGTTCCAACTTGATGATGGCGCACAGCAGTGCCAGTGGATCATTCAAAGACTATTTAAAGGACTTACTTTACTTTGAGCATTTCTTTTTTTACATTCATGTTAGATGCGACTCTCATTACTGTGTTATAGGTTTTAATCTTAAATACCCGACCCTAATCCTACCCCTATAATAATATACATGTATAGAAAGTAGGAAGTACCGTACCAGGTGGACACCACTGAATCTGATTTTTCGGGGTAAAAGTGATGGAAATAGAAAAGGAAGTCGGATCAAACATGATCTCCCAAGTTTTTTAGCCATTTTCTGACCTATATTACTCTCTTAATTTCCAATTAAACTGACCCCGAACTGTAATACACACAGCTTATATTAATTCAATTCATTAAACCACACCAGTTCCTAATTTAATAAATTTTAACACAATATTTCTGTTGATTTTAAAGTGGCAACCAATCAGAATTATAATGTGCATGTGATTTCATGCTGTCTCTAAAATATAGAAACACTGTTCAGTGATCGATATGTCATGTAAGATAGATTAAGATTTCAGTGGTTCACTAGGGCCTAATTGTACCAATTCTATATTTCATTTCCATGCAGCTAGGAGTTGGGCTGGTCTAGATTAAACTGTAACAATATTGTAATTTGGAAGGGATTGGGCCTTTAACATCTAGGATATCATTACAAAGTAATTGTAATAAAGGAAACATAATTCTAGAGGAAACATTTGAAATTTAATTCTATTTAATAGATATTAATTACATGAAGAACTTTATTTGATCACCCTCTCATTTAGGCATATTTTTTTTTTTCACCAGAAACTAGGATGTCCATATACTGAAGGTGTGGATGAAAGCTGGGTCTTGGAACTTATCTTTAAACCAGGTGAACCCAGGATCCGTCTTCTGCAATGGCTTTTTGCTAAGTAAGTTCATTTATTCTATAACTACATGTACATGCAAATACGAGCAAATATCATTAGATACAGCCATTGAATAACCTATTATAGCGGTATTTAATGGCCATTGAATAGCCCTAAAGCTGCATTCAATGGCTTGGACAGGGACTACTTTTTCCAGAATGACGTCAATCCTGTAATGACGTCGCAACTAGTCAACCACAATTTTTGTAAAAAAGAAAGAAAAAAGCCCAGAACTTATGATAAATTTTAACGTTAGTAGTAATGATTTTTTAAGATGATCTGAATAGTTCAGTGTATTTTGAGATTTGCATGTAGTCATAGAATATAAAGAGAACTCAATGACCATTGAATACCACTCCGGTTATCAATGGATCAAGAGTGTGTATCCCTGCGCAAGTATTCAATGGTCATTGAGTTATATCTATGTATTATCATTTATTCCTGCAAGGGATCATGGTGGGTATGACTCTGGCTCGCTAGCCTGGAGGTTTGGTTTTCGATCCCTTCATTGGTTGAGAGGTTCAATCATATTTTCTGGCGTTCTTCCCCCTTGACAATGATGCAGGACGGAAGGACAGCTGTCTTGTCATTCAGATGGAACAAGGACTGTATTTGCAGTAGTCTCAGTTGAGTTATAGTCTAAACCTGTGTTGCTTTATAATGTCACCTAGGAGTGAAAATATTTTCAATTTCTATCTATAATAAGATGACTGAAAACTGATCTATTCTTTCAGATTTGATTCCAAATTAAATGAGCTTCTTGACCCAGAACATGCACCCATAGAATCCAAAATGGATTCTAGAATTCAAAGTAAGCTATTTACTTTATTATAAAACTTCAAGTAGGCATTATCTTTCAGGAATCAAATATTAAATCACTCTTATTTTTGTAGATATATTTTCTTGGCAGTCTAGAGCTGAAATACACATCACCTATTAAATCTTGAGATTATAATGCCGTTTTCTTTGTTGTATTTTCAGATAAAAATAAGATTAATGGGAACATATTTTAATGGTTGATATATAACTTAATGTTTTGGTTTTTTTTGCTAGGATTACTGTATGTATCAAGTACTCTTGGATTATGTAGACATGATGATGTGGATCTTATAAGGGTAAGAATTTATACCTATCGTAATCAATATAGATGTTGTGCCATTACTAAGTAAAATCTAAAAATCAAGAATTTAACTACAAGAAGTTTGAAATTGAAAGGTTGGTAGATAAGGATCCACTTTTAAAGCATATAATTCAAACCTGTCATAACTCTGAACTAACCTTGACTGAGCTCTAACAACAGGGTTGCATATATTTCTAATGTGTTTTAAAATATGAACTGTACTGTCAGTATAATTTGATTTTATATTTTTGACTAATTTGTAGGGTGTTACAACAAGTTCTAAGCAGACAGCTTTCATGGATCAATTGTTGGACTTGGTCTGTATAACGGACATTTCTGAAGATCCTAGAGAAAAAATATTTCAAAGTCCTGGCTTAGTTTGGTAGGTATAGAAAGATATTGCTAATGTCACATGCTGGACTTATACAGCTGAACATGCTAACCCAAATATTATACATGAAGGCCTATATTGGTCATGAAGTATGTGTGCTATTCTTCTATTTCGTGGCACAGCCATAGATTTTTGAAGATGGGGAATGATAAGTGTGACAAAAGGTGTATGAATGTTACCTTAGAGCATCCATAGACCACATTACCTTGTAAATGATAAAACTCTCTGATCCCAACCATGCGTTATTCAGACAATTTGCAGGATCTAACCCCGTTCTATTTATTCTAAAACATGCAAATGAAATTTATTTCATGTGTTGTCTAAGCATCATTCTATATCACATTTTTTTAGAACCACGAATCATGGGACTCAGAGTTCTATCTATGCAATCAGTCTGTTTTATTAATTTATTTATGCAATTTGTTTCAGTGAATCTTCAGGTCTTCAAGATCAATTTACATCAGATTGTAATTATATAGACCAATTAGTTTTAGAAGAAAAAATGTCAACATTATTTAAATCATCAGTTAATCTTCTACCACCAGATATAAATAAAAATATAGAAACTAAAATGGTTGAAAAGGGTTTGAATAAAGAAAAGTAAGTTAACATTTGATTTGTTTTTCATAATGTATCTCATATAATGTTATTACCTACATCAGATGTACAAGCACTTGAGCAATGAGTACCTTGCTGCTAAGATATTTTATTGATGTGGAACACATGCCTTAATGTCGGAAACTGTATAAATTTTTGTGGGATTATTTTAAATATAAAATTTCCAAACTGATTATTTAACATTTAATTAAAACCAAACCCAACCAAAATGTCAGCATTAGATATTCAACCAACTTGAAATTAATTGGATTAAAAATGAGCACATCAAATTATTTTACCAAACAAGGTTGTAGTCCTGCGAAATAGGTATCTTAAACAAAACTATGATATAATATGCTGTCACACATCATCGATACCCCCAGTGATATTGCTCTGGGCCCTGTTTCACGAAAACTTAAACTAAAATCCTTAAAATCGATTTTAACTAAAAATCAAAATGAGATTTTAAATTTTAAGCGTTTCACGAAGATCGATTGTAACTTAAAATGCAATTTTAATAGATTTTAGTTAAAATCGCTTGCGCCTGCGCAGTGCAGATTTCCGCTGTGGGCACTAGCGGTGAAAGCAAATACGCTTCGAAACTGTTGACAGACTGAATTTACGGTTACATTATCAATAGGGAGAGTTTCATACGTTGTAGAAATGTTTGCACATGGTCAGAAAGTCGTAGAGAGATGAAATAAATGAGTTTATTGCGTATTATTAGTTTCGAAATGTATTGGTGGGTTGACCTTGAACTTGGCATTTGATTTCCTCGCAGGTTTCAGTGGAAATAATGTGTATCGATAAACTAAAGCGCTTGAATTTCGTAGTTTTATAGTAATTTGGAAAAGAGAATCTATTAAGAATTTTCACAAACAAATTATGATATTCGTCACTCAAAAGTCTAATCTAGGCTGCAAGTTTTTTGTCGTAGTTTAAAAGTATATTAATATTGAAATTAAATAAATACGCCAAAAAGCCAATGTTCCGATGCCTAGATTTGAAATGTCATTCTCATAGACACTTTCAATGATACTTTGAAAAGGCAGAAGAGTCTATCTATCTTACTTAAAGGACCGAAGTCCGTAACTCAAAATCCTCCAAAATCTTCGACATTGAAAACACGAATTATTGGTCAATTCAAATCAACATTGATGTTGTGATCTTACCTGGAAACGGTAGGCCTCTGATATCCAATATTTAAAACAAAATTAACAGTTTACCATTGGTACACGGATCGTGTACCATAGAGCGTTTCAGCGTCACTTGTAACAAGTGACTAGAAAGAACGAGGCTAGACTCATTCCACAACTCCTGTCAAACGATGAGACTATATTTTATCTGGTGGGCATGCCCAGTAGACTAGAATAACCAGACACTACAAATACTTAATACGGTTGAGACTCATGCCGTATTTCGCTGGACATAACGGATTTGAAATTAGAGTCAAAACGGAAACAATTTAATGTAAACCAATGTATATACAATCAGATTATATTATTATATGCGTTGCGACCCATTAGGGTCAATTTCCAGGTCCCAAGTATTAGCGATTTAGCTCCTTTAAATGATTTTTTTCCCCAAGATAAAATAGCTTTGGCGCCTATTTTTTAAAAAATTTATGTTGTTTTATTAACGTAACTTCATTAAGAAATAATAATAAATTTATGATATCAAAATTTTATTTCAAATAGGCCTATTACATTTTTGAATAAACACATTCTAGATTATTGATTTATCTTTTTACAAATCATCATAACCCCAAAAACATGAGTAAATACTACATATGGCATGTCTAGTATTATAGGCCTTTAGGCCTTCTAATACAAAGAAATTTGCTATATTAAACACGAAGATATTTTCTTTATAGATAAGATTGCTCTTCTGTCCATGACATTGGATATAAATGTTCTTTTAGTGTGTAGTTTACTGGAGTTTTGGGTGTTTATTTTCTTGGAGTTCTAAATGGGGCGCCATCCAAATGCTTAGATTACCTTACAATAAAATAAACGGATGGACAGTAGCTGTATATCCCATGATATGAAAAGAAATTGAATGAAAATTGTTTTTGTGAATGATTGTTGTTAAAATTATGTGCCAATTATATCTGTATGTCACAATAGATCAAACAATGTAGCTCTAATCAATGTTTGTTAATGTAGTGATTTTAAGTTAGGAGAGGGTGACAGCTATCCTAAGTAACAATCGATTTTAGTTAAAATTGTCCTTAAAATAGTTTTGTGAAACGACACTATTTTAAGTTAGGATACAATTGTAACTTACAATATTATTTTAGTGGATTTTAGCTACAATGCTTAAAATCGTTTTGTGAAACGCTTCTATTGTAAGTTAGGATGAAATTTTAGTTTACAATGATTTTAAGGAGATTTAAGTTTTTGTGAAACAGGGCCCAGTTCTACTCCACTCCACTATATACCCTGGTTTCATTCACATGGGACAAACAGTCAAATTATCAGCCCTTGTGCTTTTTTTATAGACCAATCGAGTGGGTGAAAGGAAGTAACTTGTATTTTATTACAACTAAGATTATTGTGATGAACGTAAACAGGTATGATTGGTTTGTAGAATCAACCTACGATCAAGGGCAGATAATTTGAATTCATGAAAACCCTGTGAATGAACCCATGGCATTACCACTGGGGATACCAAGAATGGTTCTCACCATTAATTGATTTGTTAAATTTGTAGGCCACCATCACCTGATATCCAGAAACTAATTGAACAAGCTAATATTGTATCGAATACCCTAGACAGACAAACCCTAACCTTACAGGAAATGTCTGAAAAGGTAAGAACATTAGCTTCAGCAAAGCATTTTCAGGTGGGGTTGGTTAAAATTCAGTGACTGTTAGTGTATGTTACATTCTAAAATGGCATTCTTTTAGTGTTTTACTGGCAGTTATATTTATTATTTTATTGGGGAATCCCTTACAAACTACAATATTGTGAAAGTTTAATCTGTAGAAGTAATATCAGACCAAAAATGGTTCACTTTGTTACAATAATTTAAAATTTTGCAAAATTTTAGACTGTAAAACTGGATATAGTCAAAATAGACTACTAATCCGGATACAAACACAATACTTTCTAAATGTGATTTTTCCTAAAAGTTTATTATATTGTCATTTATGCATTAATTATTATAGATTAAATCATTGTGGTTAGAGTTGTCTTCTTTTATTTATTTCAGTTCACATATTCTGAGTGTGATCCCAGCTTTCTATCTACTACTAGTCGAACCATGCAGGTTGTTTTATCAGAATTATCTCAATTAGTTGTTAGTTTTAGTTATTGTTACGAGAATGAGATGAGAGTATGGTGTAATAAAACTCCACCAGTTTTAACAGATCTAGGAATAGCTTTTAAAAGAGTGTACAACGTCTTGAAGATATTTGTTGAGGTGAGAGTTCAATAATGATAGGATGGAACACTGTGCCAATCAATTTAGGATTATGCCCTATTATTGTGTAGTTTTTCTTAATCTGCTGTAAAAATTTTACACAGTGTTAATTGGCTAAGGCTTGCTAGTCTGGAGTGGGTGTTCGATCACTGCATTGGCTGAGAAAGTTCATCTCGATTTTACGGTTTCCCCTGTCAGTGATGCAGAACGGAGGGCCTGGGTAAGGATAGCTGCCTCGTCGTTCGGATGTTACAATAAATGAGGTCGCATGTACACATTGGCATGCACATAAAGATCCCACATAGCACACTGTATGCCAGTTTTCAATTAGCCCAGGTTAGGTGCAGAAGAGTAGGACATTAAACCCCATTTCATTTTAGTTAATTGTCTTGGTTATTTTTTTTTTATCAATTCTGCATCCTGTTCATCCAAATTATTATGAAAGCAGTAGTAGGTAAATGCATACCTTTCACAGTAATTGATAACCTACTGTAATATGAACTACAGGGAATAGCAATAAATAAAACAAAATAAATTTGTTTAATCTCACTAGTTATGAGAGCAATTTAATTTATTTGCATAAGTCATTAATGACCCCCACGAAGGACTGCAAAAGGCAAAGAACACATTCATGGCCACACATCAGGGCCATTATTTATATCATTTATCTCTAGCCATTGCAAATCATTTAGTCTTGATTAAGTCTGCATTTTCTCTGCTTCAACTACAAAAATAATTAGATCTGTTTTCACCATTACAATATACTCTTATTCAATCACAAGGTGAAAGTCATAAGCTTCTCAACATGACCTTGGACAATGATATTGAAGACTATATAGCAGTCCCAGCTACAATACAAGAATTGTCAATTTACAGACTTGCTCAGTTTACTAATTAATTTCTTTCAGTATTTAACAAGTTTAGAGGGCATCAGACAGTCTTATTCTAATCTTGGTCAGAATTTAACCAATAAATCAACAACAAAAACAAACTTTGGTAATTACATTTCTATATTTTAATCCGTTATAAATTACATTGAAAATAATGTTCATCTATGTCAATACATTATACTTGACCATTCTGACTTATTAATAGGGGTGGGCAAATGGAGGTCGAATTTTGGGAACGAGTGTTTTCTAATGCGATTTTGGCTGCTGAACCCGAATCCGGTGAAATTTTTGTTCTGCGACGTCATTTTGAGCTGGTTCCATGGCCATTTTCGAAATGACTTTTTTTCGGTTATTACCCTCATATCGATATAGGATGTTATCAAATCATAAATGGGAGTGCAATTTTAGAATCCACGGTCATGAAAATATATATTTTAACATATTGGACAACTCTTTCCAATATTGTCTCGCTTTTATGAGAGAAAAAGTCATTTTTGGGCTGCCATTTTGAAAACCATGGAACCAGCTCAAAATGACGTCACAAAACAAAAATTTCACCAGATTCGGATTCAGCAGCCAAAATCGCATTAGAAAACACTCGTTCCCAAAATTCGACCTCTATTCGCCCACCCCTATTATTAAACTTACCTCAGTCATCTCTTCTGCCTGGCTCTGTTGGATTTTTTTGTTTGGGGGGGGGGGGGTATTTTTTTTTTTTTAATGGGAAGGAGATTATTATGCTTATACTTTACTTTTCATTGCAGTACATACAAGCCAGCTAGCACTAGAAAATTTTCATGAATGTGTAAATATACTAGATGAATCAATACAGCGACAAGATATAGCCTCCACATCTATGGCATCATCATATTTATCAGCAACGTAGCTACATGTATTAGATTATCTTTTGATCAAATTGATTTAAAACGTTTAAAAAGGTTACTTGCTACGACAATTCATTTGAAAGTGCCAACAGAAAATGAGGTTTATCAATTGTATTAATATTTTTATGAAAGGACTTTATAATTTCATTGATTACTATCATAAGCACATACGTAGTTTGTGGAAGTAATTACTTGTAGATTGAAACAAATTTTCCACCCACTCATCTCATCAAGGCAATGTACACTACTGGAGACAGCAAATCAATATATTGTGATTTGTTTTGTTGGCAATTGGCTGACACCAGCTGTTTCTCACACTCCTTGGCACAACAGCTGGAAATTATTGACATTTTGAGGTTATTAAGAATAAGATAGTAACATAAATGGCACTGTGATAATAAATAAAATAATTTAATATGTAACTATTTCTGTTTTCTTTCTGTGAAATTTTCTCCAGACACGACAATTGATGTTTGATGTAAGCACCCCATTAATTTAACCAGTACAGTGTAATATGTATTCTGACATTTTCATACTGGTAAATCTGACTGAAAGATAATTTTTTTCCAATAATGGTAAATTTACATTAGAAATGCCAGAAATTTGTACATTGTATGCATCAATTATTATCCTAATGACAAACAAATTTCCCAGTATGACAGTCAGAACATAAATCAACTGTTGGTTGGGCATAAAACCATGTTTACAGGTACCTCGATATCAAAGGGTGTCCTATTCAGAGTACTAAAATCATACTGCAAATATTAGCTCTAGGCCAATGAAAAGGCTGCACCGTTCAAAAGTTCTTTTATAATAAATTATAAGGACTCCCACAAAGGGTGTGATTTCTAACTCCCTGATCAGTTTCTATAATAAACTGGTAATATTTCAATATTCATATAACTTTCAATTTAATGTGACTCAATTAAAAGAATTAAAATTACAGGCCTTTGATTATTCCTTTTTAGTAAGTGAGTTATGAACGTACTTTCAAATGTGAAAGAAACAATTCACCACGCTTTATATTGTTTAATTCTTTCAGTGAGAGTCATACTTATTTAAAGAGATATACCATTTCCCCAGCTTTGCAGTACCCTTGGCTTTTGCTAGCTTTCATCATCTCTCCCAGCTGAACGAATTTCTGCTCTGTTCGGTTTCCATCTAAAAAGGGAAAAACTAATCATCTAATTTGGGGAATAATAAATACAAACATGTTTGCAGAAATTTAGTCACATTTAAAATCAGACTATAGAAGAGACAAATGCACATAGACATCTGCTAGAATCTTCAGTCTGGGTGATCAGGAGCTTCAACTCGCTATATAAATCTTTTTGATACGAATCTTAAAAAGATTTAATAATGTGGTCAGTTTAGAGAGTGTTCATGACAGCATTATACAGGGTTATAAAAATAGGGCTTCATTTCCTCATGAAATGAAAGATTGGAGAATTAGTTGATTAATTCATAATACAGATCAGATAATTTGAGTGTGATATAATTACCAAGTATAAAACCACCTGTTATTACCTTTTATTTAAGTCCAGATTATCAAGACTTGTCCTTAGTTGTGATCAACCAGAAGAACAGTTGAAACTGAAAAATAAATCTGACAGTATTAACTTGAACAAAATGAATATTGTTACATGAAATTATTTGATTTATCATAAATTATTTTGGATCATTTTTCTTAAAGTATAACAAATAGAATATGAATAATAAAATAATTTCATTATAACAATTATTCTGAATAAAAAGGTGATATTTTATTTTTTAAATATAATTTAATAATAATGAAGTTTACATATGATTCATTGTAATCTTATTAGACTACATGACATGTATAATTTATGGAACATAAAACTATGATTAATTATGAAAACAAATGTTATCCAGTGCCCCATCTTTCACTTTTGCCATTTGTAGAGCTGCTCTGTTGACCGATTCCTTCTCTGGAATAACTGTCATTGGATTGATTGGATACACCAGACCCTGTTGGACGGTATTACCGCTATTGGTCACATTATTTATCTTCTTCAGCTCCTAATAATATTATAATTCTATTTTCTGCAGGTCTTCTATTTCCTTCTTCATACTTAAATTTTCAGATTTCAACTGATCTAATTCACTTAACAAATCTTTTAAATTAGAATTCAATTTTCTATTGTTTGATTTTTTGGGTGTTAGTCCTAATGATTTGGATGGAGTACGAATAAGTTTATTTTCTCTTATATTCACTTCATTTTCGAGTTTTTTGACAGCATCAATAAGTTCACATTTAGATAAGTTTGAAAGTTGTTCAGCACGAACTGAATCGTACATTTGATTGAAGTCATTCATCATAAACATTACAGAATGTGCCTCATCAAAATTACGTGTTTCAAAATTGTCTGATAAATCTAAATCTTCAATTCCGTTTGAGTTAGGAGAAGAAAATTCATTTGCGTAATTCGATAAATCTAAATCATTATTTTCTATTTGATTATTTATAAAATTGTCTTTTTCTGGATACGATGGTTCATAAAATTCAACATCATCGTCACTTCTGCACATCAAACTTTCGTGGTCTCCCATTAAAAACTGAGTTGAATTGTGTGGAGCTTTAGGAGAGTATCGCGGCCGGATAAATGAACAACGTTTAGATCTAAAATGAACAACTGGTTTGTGAACTACAGTTGAAATAAGATCACTCTCAACGAATCCGAGTCTGCCCCACTGTTTCTCTACACCATTGCTTGGTGCGCCGCCATTATTATCACAGTTTACAGTTACACATCCATTTCCAAGGGAATCAAAATGTTTACCATTGTTGTTTGCCCCATTCTCATTGTGATTGTTGCTCTGGTTTTCTTTCTCCTTCTGATTCTGAAACAATGCAATTCTCGTCTTCCGACCACTTCGCTTTCCCCTCCGTGTTTTCTTTTTAATTGTTGATTCCGCTTCCATCATTATGCTGTGATTACAAATAATATTTAGGCCTAACATACTTTATACTAGCCTATAGTACTTCAAGAAACGTTCTTTTCCCTGCGAAGTTTACTGGGTAATAATAACAGCGCGTGGCTTGCCAACACCTTTTATAACATCAAGCATCGTTGTCAATACGTTTATGTCGTCAACTACACGAAATCCCCACCATCGACCAATCGCATTGCAGTAAATTCCACGTCTATATCGTCATGCACTATTTATGGTAACAAGTTAAAACAGGTTCGTATTTTTTTTTCACTTCTGGATTATTTAATTTTAGTTTAACGTGTAAAATATTTATTACCTTTATGAATTAATAAAAACTTTTGTAACATAATATTATATATTTTCCCGTTTTTTTTCTAATGCGAAGTTATTCGCGTCCGTACCTTTCGTATTGCGGGTAAATCTATTTTTAGAAACAAGTGAGAGAAATCTCATTGACTTAGCCATATCAGTCTTGACGATGTCTATATCGATAAGTTATAATTATTTAGATTGCGCCATATGTTTTCACTCATATTTTCATATACGAGGGCTGAAATATAAAGGATCATTTTTGAATAATTGGAAATTGTTTAGAACAAACAGATAATGCCGAAAAACAAGAAAAGAGGTGAGCCATATTTCTGCCTTTTTAGACCTAGTTCACTCGTGACTCAGACATTGATAGCAAGCCAGCATTAGAAAACGCGGGTCACACGTGTCTAACAACAGATTTGCCAGTCAACGACCGAACCTGTCCTAAAAGATTTCAGTTATGTTGAAAACGAAATTTTTAGTACTGTCTACATTTATTATGTCAAGGCCTATCCATGTTTATAATTAAGTCAATGTTATTATTTATTTATGTCGACAAAATGCCTAATCACTACTAATCAGAGAACATGCCCTTGTGTCTTGACTAGTTTAATCCAGTCGGCTAAATAGGCCTAGTTCATGGTCTATCTAATCAAGTGACACTAATTCAGTGATTGGTGTTTACCTAAATGTTGACAGAAAGTAAAGTATGATTAGGTTTACAAACCATGTAAAGGTCATTGTGATTGATAATTGATTAGATTTAGAAACTAATATAGCAATAGTCAAGTCCAAAAAAACCTTCTATAAATGCTCACAGACAGTCACACATGACAATTTATGACTTATGGTGGTCAGTACCCCCCCCCCCCCCCTGAGGATTATAAATAAAAAAGAAGCAGATTTTTCGCTTTGTTGGACATAATAATACTAGGTTATAAGGTCATAATGTAAATCGCTGCAAGATTAAACCAGTATTATTTGTCTTTCTGTGTAGTACTAGTACTTAGGCGTAACACATTTCCTTTATACTTTTTTCTGTGGTGTCTTAATTCACTTATACATGTACCACCATGCTATATAATGTTCTGGACATGTCACCATAATTAATAAATTTATTACGTATTAGAAGGACAACTCATATAATTTTCTATTACTAATTCGTGAACGACAGATTATATTTCATCTGAAATAATTAAAGTCTAAACAGGACAATTCATACAGTCAACAGTGTATTCTACATTTTAAATAGATCAGTAATAACATTTCAATAAATCAAATTGTGTAAAAATAGATTAGTTATTTTAAGTATCAACTTATTGCTTAGTACCATGCAATAGAAAGTGGGTCAGTACTACCAGTAATTCTATTTATAACAATAACATATGATACAGGGCTACAGTGTAAAATGTAAACATCTGCTAATAGTCACATATATAAGCAAACATGTATGACAATTTTATTCAGTACACAATTACTCGAAGGAAGAGCTACCATATGTTTTATGAAATATGGCATATTTAGGACTAGGAGGTAAATATTGATATCGTAATAAATACCAGAATATGACAAACTTGTGCAGTTACTGTAGAAATTGCTGAAAATTAGACAAGTTTTTTTTTAAATTCACTATTGATGAGGACATAATGTAGCATAATTCTATGAATAGTTATTTGGTTAGCAAAATAAATGTTTTGTGTTCTATGACTTTTAAGTTTCCATTGTAATTTCTGTTTTCTCTTCACCCATCAATAAAATCTATTCATTTTATCTCATATGAATTATGATAAGCTTAAGCATACTTTGCCTGTTCTATCATAAGATCTGTCATTGAGTCAACTAGCATGGTTTCGATTTCCAGGTTGTACATGACAAAGGAGTAAGGTTGCCTGTCAAGACTCGTGTGTTTTCTCAGTTTTCTCCCACTGCTAATTACCACTATGCGCAAGTGAAATATTGAAATAAAAACAAACTAATTTGTGTCGAGTTGAGTTAAATCCAACACAATCTCTCTATCTCTTTCTCTCTATCTCTTCCCAGCTTCCTTACTCTAGGCATAGAAAGAAAAAGTTTTTTTACCTGTCATTTATCAAAGCTCTTTGGTAGAATGTTACAGAATAAATTCATCATCTTCATCACTTTTCTTCATGTTGTGTTCTGACAAATTTTTAATTTGTTTTCAGCGAAGGTCCAGAAGTCTGGTGCCGTTGCATCACGACCTCCTACTGATGATGAGTATGATACCGCGGATAATATAAGTACAGTTAGTGCCCTGTCTGATGATACAGGAAGTACTCCAGATTCAGGTAATAACTCTGATTCTACATACATGTATTTAGGGAAGGGCGGGGTTGGATGGCCGAATGGTTAGTACGTACGTGCTGTATCATAAAGCCTGTCAATATTCAGTCAACTGGCATGGTTTCGAATAACTGGTTGTGCGTGACAAGGAAAAGGGTCGCCTGTCTAACCTCTGGTTTCCCCCCACTGTTAAAGACTCCTACTTGCAAGCGAAAAATTAAAATAAAATTTAACCATATGTTAGTCCCCAAATGACCTAGTTTGTGACGAGTGGATGTTAAACCCCACTTCCCTCTCTCTCTCATTTTCAAAAAAAATCACAGAACAATTAAAAACTAGAGAAATCAACAAACTTACAGTTATAAATTTCTATTTCATCAATACAGCCATAAATAACATATATATTTTAATATGAGAATTGTATTAAAATACAATTCTCATATTATAATTAGCCTTTTCCCTGAACACATCTAAAGTAAGGGGAGGATTGGTCATAATATATAATTTTTAATAAATGTATACATACAGAGGTCTATTTTTTAAGACTATAGTATTTATTTTTAATTGAAGTTGGAGATGAAGTAGATGAAACCAGTTCACATGAATTATTTGAAGATAAGTTAAAAGAATATATAGAAGGCACAACACAAAAAAGGTAAGCTTATCATTTATTATGCCACTAATCACTAAACATAAATCTTGTACCAAAAAATATAAGTAATATCTAGCTCGGTTTTCAATTCCATTGACAAGTGACATTTTAATTTCCTACTTTTCAGTGCTCAAGGAAGAAAGAATTGTTTAGAAGAAATAAAGAAAGCTTTAAGTAAATGTTATTTATATGATTTTTTGATGGACAGGTAAGCAAAATGTAATAATTATATTTTCTAACATAGTAGTTGCTATAAGAAAGAAATACAATTATCCGATAAAGATTTGACAAACACAAGTTGAATTCAGTTCCCCAGGACTGCGTCTGTATATGTATCATCACTAAAGAAAAAATAGTGACTAATTTAGAGCAGTGTTGGGTTAGGTGTCAGACATAAGCTTCAGTATGTTGACATTCTGAAACACTGGATAACACTTATATGTGATGAAGTTGTTCTGTGGCTGATTTATCTTCATAATTAGTTTCTTGTGGTACTTCATTGGTTCATCTTAATAATAATAATAATATATTTCTTGTGGTGCTTCATCACCTCATTTTATACACATACATTTCAATATTGTTATCGCCCCCACTCCTCTTGATATTTTCGTTTTCACAATTGCTTCCCTCCCCAAAAAATTCTGAGAATTGAAAAAGCAGGAGTATTTGTCTCCTGATCAGGAGCTGGGGAGATCAGGGGTGAAATCGGAAGACTCCCACGATTTGCGGTAGGTATCACATAATATGATGTTTATGTGCATGAAATAAAAAAAGCCTATTGATTTTCAACGATTCCCAATGTCTTTCAGAATTGTGGCCCTTCATCAAACAGCCAATTTTAAACAATTTTGCATAATTACCAGAGTTATTACCCTTGAATTTTCTTTTTCAGGAAAGTGACATTAAGTGATTCTTTAACAAGATGTTTACGTAAAGGTAAAGGTGATGAACAAGCATTAGCTGCAACATGTTTTTGTTTATTATTCACACAACTAGGAACAGATGTAGAAGATATATTTAATGAAATTAGACCGTTGATGTTAAGTTTAATGGCTGACAATTCAGTAAATCTTAAGGCTCGCTCAAAGGTATGTAATATTCTTTTTCGTTTGAAAAAGTTGTATTTTGACGCAGTTATTCCTAGACTAAAATTGTTTGTAAATTGCTCTATACAATACAATCCAAGAGTTTCGGTCTAAAATCTTTTTGTTCAGAGAAATTTCTCCAACATTCTAATGAGAAATAAATGCCCCCGTATTTAATTTTTGTGACCCTATTACTGTTTATAATTATATCAGAACAATGTATTACAAATACATGGAGAGTACTGTAATGAATGAATTTGAAATCTTGTCATGCATGAATAGGTATTGATTAATATTAATGTGTTTTTTTCTCTTATAGAACTGAAAATTGGATTACATGTACTTCTAATCTCATTATTTTCAATTTCAGTGTGCATTGGCACTTGCTATTAGTAGTTTTCTTGCTTGTGATGAAATTGAGGTATGTACTATTGTAACAATACAACCTTTCTGATTAAGGTCAAAAGTAAAGAACTTTGACAAGAAATAATTTTACGACATTTGTGTTTTGGTGGTGAAAATCTGACATTTTGAAGCTGTAGATAAGCTGAGTTTATGTCAATGAAACTGTAGGCAATTATAGAATGCCATTTATAATTGACCAATTTTTGTTTAATCCTTGTCAACATATCTACACAAATTATTTGTCAATTTAAATCAACATTGATGATATAAACTTACCGGGAAAAGATGAGCTTCTGATATCCGATACTTAAGATAAAATAAAAAATGTAACATTGGTACACGATTCGTGTACCATAATGCGCTTTAGTCCCAGTTGTGATGAGAGACTCAAGGGACGGGGCTAGACACATTGTACCAAATCAAACGGCCTGTATGTAGACTGGAAATACCAGACGTTAGAATTTTGCACTCGATTGAGAATGCTGGCTTATTTCGCCGAACAGAACTGATTTGGAGTAAAAACAGAAATCATTGAATGTAAATCAGTTTATAAACATTCATATTACAGTATTATATGAGTTGCGACCCACTTTTGTGAATTTTTAGATCCCAAATGTTAGTGATTTAGCTCCTTTAATTATTATACTTCCTACACCATATCTCAGCTTTTCAAAAATTCTAACACAATGGTAATTTCAATATGTGTGTGTTATATCATTCAAAATTTTTAACTTTTCAGCAAGTGAAAAGTGTAATGAAGGCATTAGAAGATGTATTCAGGAACTCCTACAGAAAGGGAGATAAATCTGTTCCTACACTCAACCCAGAAACCTGTCATTTTCATTCACAGGCGTTACAAGCATGGTGTTTATTACTATCTATAGCACCTACCTTTATAGTAAATGATATAGTATCTAGGTAAGTTATTAACACTTAATAAAATACAAATTTTTAGGGTTAAGTAATATCGTATCAATGTACGATACATTGTACAGCCATCAACAAAACTTTGTATTCTTGCTGCTCTCTATCTTTGAGCAACATTAAAATGAATTGGGATTTAACATACTACTGATCTGCTCCAAACTGCCATACAGTGTGCTATGAGGAAAATTTTGACCCGACAGTGGCACTAAGGCCTACTCTTTTTACATGCATGCCAATGTGTACACAGGACCTGTTTTTCATCCCATGCCAACAACTAGACAGCTGTCTTGGCAGATTCTTTGTGCTGCATCACTGACAAGAAGGAACTATGCCGGAAACCAGCAAACTAGCGACGTCCTACCCACTTAGCCACTGTGACCCCCTTGAGCAACATTAAGTTAACATGGTAATAACCACAAAAAACATAATATGAGACACAGTTTACTATTTCGATTAAAGCAATGTTTCATTACAGGTTATCTATGTATTTTTGAAGACAATTGTTTTATTTTTTTCATTGGTTTATGAATAATTGTATCTGTTGTTTTGGTTTCAGTCATTTAGTAAAACTAACTGATCTGTTGTATAGTAAAGATTTAGATGTTAAGATTAGTGCTGGAGAAACTATAGCGATGATGTATGAATTAGCTAGAGAGACAAATGAGGTAAGTCTTTATATTTATTTTAAGCTACATAAGTTTGTTTTTGTCAAAATTGTGCATACCACTTGATGAACCAAATTGTTTGAATCTTAAATAAAAGAATCAGCACATGTGCTCTAGTGACACACACATCAAGTATTACATTCACTAGGATATATGCAATTCCACATTTTTTTATTACTTAAGTTTAAGTGAGAATTTCTTCTCCCAGGCCTTAGGGGGGTTGGATGGCTGAATGGTTAGCATGTGCATGCTGTATTATATAGCCTGTCATTGAATCAACCAGTGTGGTTTTGAATACCCTGTTGTACGTGGCAAGGAGTAGGGTCGTCTGTCCAACCTCATGGTTTTTCTCCTGGTCCTCTGGTTTCCTCCAACTGCTTAAGACCCCTATGCGCACGCGAATTATTGAAATAAAATTAAACCATAAGTTAGTCCAGAAATGCCATAATTTGTCTTTGAGTGGATGTAAACCCTATTTCTCTCTCTCCCTCTCCTCTCTCTCTCTCCCAGGCCTTAAAACCAAAAAAACTGCAGCCAGTTCAGGATATGTCACCTCATACAGGTAGAAAAGCAATTCCTTTACGAACAACGAATGTGTCACCCATAATATCACAGTTGATTTAGTGCATTATGAAAGAAAGTCCACTTTTGGTTCTACCTCTTGTAACTAAATGAATTTATTTGTACAGGAATTTGAAGGTGATGATATTGATAATTTATGTGAGTTATTAAAGAATCTTGCCACAGATTGTCGAAAATCTCAAGCCAGAAATGAAAGAAAACAACAACGATCAAGTTTCCGAGATATTTTGAGAACCATAGAGGTAAGTCCTTAAATTTATATCAACTTATGTCTGTAAGGCTTATCAGAAAAGTATTTTTTTTTCCAAGTTGTGTTTTTTTTTTTAGTTGTGATTGTTGTTATGGCAACTTGGGATGTTTCCTTAATTTCTGTTATGTTTATACTTAAAGTAACTAAGTCGTAGTTTTGATTGTTGTTATGGCAACTCGGGATGTTTCCTTACGTTCTGTAATGTTTATACTTAAAGTAACTAAGTTGTAATGTTTTGAGAACATTTATAATCTTAAGTTTGTATTGTTGATTATTTATATTTTAGGAAGCTGATGTTCCTGAAACCTGTGTTAAATTTGGTGGTGAACATTTAATATTAAATAGTTGGGTTAGAAAGAAACAATATGATACATTTTGTCAAGTTATGGGTCCTAGTATTAATCAACAATTACAGGTATTTATTCTTAAACATTTTTCACACAACTATTTTATTTTCTAAATATCTAGCCAGAAAGACTAGTAGAAATATAATTTATTTTTATGTAGCCTAGCTCTTGTAATGTCAGGAATAGTAATGACTCCACTTTTTGAATTGCGGAAAAATGGTTAATGATTATCTTTTATTGTATCTTTCAGTCTAATGAATTATTACGAGAAATATTTGATCTTGGAGCTGTTATACCAGTAGGAACTGTAAAAACCAAATTATCTAAACATGAAAGAGTGAGTAAAGATATAATTTAATCTAATAATGTCAGGGCCAGATGTAGAACTGGGTCAGTTATATAAAATCTAACAATGTACAATTTAGTCATCTGTAAGATTGATTGATTTGAATAATATTTTTCTGGATCAATTATAACTGAATAATTTACATTTGATAGATCTGAATAATGTTTAACCAAGGTAGTTTAACAGGTTGACTGCCGACTACGGGTATACTCGACTACGGGTATACTCGTAGTCATGGTTATCGTGCCTGTGCCGCTATGAGTATACTCGTAGTTAACATTATTGACTTGGTATAATAATATAAATCCTCTGCAATGCTGATGAACATCGGGTAAAAATGGCCATTAGCAAGTCCCGCACTACAAGTCATATGCTGGCATATGAGTTAATACCGGAAATGGTCGGCATATGTGGTGCACACTTCAAACTGGGGTTGGCAGCGAACGTGCTAACTTGTATATGGTCTTAAACTCCCTTATGTCCTGTTTTTTGTGCCTATACAGAGTTCCCCCTTGTCAGTCATGCAAAACAGAGGACAGCTTTCTGATCCTTTGGATGGCAAAAAAAACACCAAAGGTTCCGTGTACACATTGGCGTGCACGTAAAAGATCCCTTGACAGTTGGAATTTGATATAAGAGTAAGCCGTAGCTCACTGTATGGCGCATGCTTATCTTCATTATCCCAGTTTGGAGCAGAACAGTAGGATGTTAAACCCCCATCTCATTTCCTATCCAGGGTAAAATCTTACTTCGTAATCTTTATCCATTATATTATGTTAGTACATTGTAATTGTTATTAAGTTAGTAAATACATTTTTATCATTTCAGAATATGTATAAAGCTGCCGCTTTTAAAGCAAGGACCAAGGCCAGGTCGAAACATCGAGATAAACGATCAGTTAATTTAAATGGATTTTGATGACGGCTTTTTCCTAGTATTTATTTGTGTAATCAAATAATTTTATTTCAAAATAGACTTTATGTGGCATTGTCAACTAGAAAGTTGTTTTAAATTAAATTTAAAAAACTATTGAGTTCTATATGTCTGACTCGTGAGTCTTTGAGAAACTGTGATATGAAATATTTTAATTCATATTCTCTGAAGATTTTGCTTCTGTGAATGTGTTTTGACTAGGGTTTTTTTGTACATTATTTTATTGAATTTAGTTACCGGGTTATGTATGAAATTATTGTATATTCACCAGAAATAATGTAATAGAGAAATTCTTTTGTTAACTTATGTTGTTTTATGCCAACTGTGCATATTATTGATTAATGAAAATCTGATATTTTCCAAAAAATTATTTCTAGTTAGTTACTTACAAAATAAAAGTAATTGGTAAAACTGCTTTGTATGTACACATGTATGTATCTACTTATAAAGCTGAGTGTGAAAACAATTCTTTATTTTACTTCTTGCATTTAATTGTACGGAATTATTCGAGATTTTTTTTTTCCAAATGTGGCTTATTTCCATATAAAATTAAATGGGTGTGCTATTTAGCAATATATATACATTTCAATGTGTTCATTGTTACTATATCACACAACCTCAAATAAAATTTAATTTTAACCGTTCATTATAAAAGCTGTATAAATCAAATACATCTTGGAAGTGTTTATTGAATAGTTATTTTTGTCAAGAGAGAAAAAAGATCTCCTGAATGTACATTTTGTAAAGCTTACAGTTGAATTTGTTCATCTATAGTGCTATTAATTGTGATGAGAACATTACCTTTTCCAAGATAAATGTAAATCTTCAAGAACATTTCACTTTTAATGATACCTATTTTGTTACTATAACTTGACTTTGTTTAAAAAAAAAGAGAAAACGTTTTTATTGGAGATAAAATATCAAAAAGCAGACTTTTGAATTGTTAAAATGAATGAATTTGTTACTATTATTATATATTGCATAATGTTGAGTTGTTTAAGTATAAAATTAATATCAATATATAGGGGTTGTGGATGTAATGATATTGTTACCAAAAAATAAAGCTTTCTTTTCTTCATTACAAATTTGTTTATTTTTGCTTGAGTTGGGGATGTGCTATTCTTGTGCATAAACAAAATCAAATGTAACAATACAAATTTTAAAATATACATACATGTAATTTCCACTTCTCTAATATGTTTCAAAGTAGATGTTCATCTACAAAGATTATCCTATTCTATAGTTATTTTTGGTCAGAATGTAGTTTGATTTGGGTAGGTTTTCCTAACAAACACTTGATGGATGCTGGAAGGGCAATTATTAACTTGAAATTTATTCAGTGTTTATCTTAATGAGGCTAAAGATCTCCCCCACTTCACTTGATGCATACTGGTCTATAATATATATTGTGTGTGTACAGGAGTTGAAGAAGTCTAATGATGGAGGCAGATCACCATTAAATTTTACCATCTTGGTACCCACAAATAATCTGTCTCTTTTCTGCCCCTTTGCATGCCCATTTTTGTTGATTTTTTGGTCTAGAATGGACAATGACCGTTTGAATTTTCTGCCAGGTTTTGGTAAATATTCCATACTTGATGCGATGTGATAACAACAGGGTTATGAGGTTGGCTATGGTGATCTGTATGGCAACTTGCTACATGTTTCTTTCAAGTGTTTGTATCTTCAAATTTTGGTTGTCAAACTCATACAAATTTTAGTGCAAAAACATGACCATTTAGTCTGACTGTAGTGAAAAGCATTCAGCCTTACGAAATTTTGAGGAGGTGGGCCAAGAGGCCAGAATTTACATTGAAATCAATGTGGAAATTACTGGTGGTCTGCATCCTGTATATGCCATTATAGTTATTTCCCTTCATCATTCAGATAATCATCCAATTGATTTGAATCTTTTACCAGCGTTTGATTCACAAAATAAATGAAATAAGGTTTAACACCCTTCTGTTTTGCACCGGGATCACGGTGGCTAAGTGGATAAGGCGCTGGTTCGTTAGCCTTGAGGTCGGGTGTTCGATCCCCCCTGCATTGGCCGAGAAAGTTCATCTCGATTTTCCGACGTGATTTCCCCGTGACAGTGATGCAGAAGGAGGGCCTGACAAGGACTCGCTACCCCCCCCCCCCCCCCAGCCCCTCCATTAGCCTCGGGCCTGCTATAAATGTTTTATTTTGCCTTTAATTGAATACTTATGTGGAGTTTGGGATAACTGCAGTAGTTATAATTCAGATAAATTATAAATTTTTCAGATGAAAGCAGCTCGCGTTGTTACAGGAAATACAATTTAGGCCTACACCTCCAGACAATCTTTATATTTAGAAACTGCATGGTCAAAATTACGTGAAAGAAGAAAGATTAGACGTTTTAATCAGTTACATAAAATAATCCAGGGAATCTATCCCGTGTATTTTACTAATACTAAATATTTTGTAAACGAATCCCAAGCAACTTACAATTTACTAAACTCCAATATTCGGGAATCCCGTTGTCGTGTTAGTATCAGACAAAAAAATTCTTTACGAAAACTATTCGTGAATATAATAATTTATCAAAAGATTTGAAAGGCATTGCAAACGTTAAAGAATTTAAACAATCTCTAAAACCTAAAATAAAGCCACCAAAATTCAGAAGTATTGGTTCTAGGCCATTCTCTATATACCACAATCGTATTCGACGTGGATGTAGTAGTTTACATTTTGATCTATTTCGTTCAAATATAATTGAAAATCGATACTGTAGTTGTAATGCTATATCTGTCGAAAATTCGTATCACTATTTTTTGGAATGCCCTTTTCAGTAAATTGTCATGGCTGGGAAATATTCCTTTCACTGAATTACGCGAAATATTTCTACATGATTTTTCGCTACTACCAAAAACATAAAATACAATGTTAGTTTTACTTATTCAAACCCTTTTACATATAATTATAAACAAATACTATAATAATGTAACAATAAGTAAACGTATTAGTATTCATTAGCTAATATAATTTATAAGGAAGTTTTGTAAATAGATGTACGTATGTTTATGTTTGTTGAATAAAAAATAAGTTCGCCATACTATTTTTGTATAAAAATTTGATTGATATGTTCGGAGAAGATTCATAATTTGTTATTATCCCTTTGTAAAGAATATTTTTGAATTAAAATATGTTTTAGTTAAAAAGCCAGGCCACACTGGGCGACCAAGCCATCTTTTTCCTGAATAGCTTATTAGTAGGTTTTCAGAAAAGGTGATTTCTTGACTGATGATTTGCATGCCAATGCAATGACTGCATTCTCATTCAGTAGTGGATTCAACAGTAACAGTGTATAAAACGATTGACTCGGACTCAGGGCCCTTTCCCATGGTCAAGTAGGCTCTTTTTTCAGACGTGGGGCCCTTTTTTTCAAACGTGGGGCCCTTTTGTCTGCCTTTAGTGCCCTCCCTAACTAGGGTACATTTCATTTTTCTCATCGGTTGGATATTTTTTTATACTGCCCAGAGGCGGACCCAGGGGGGGGGGGGGCGGCCCCCCTAACTAAATAACAGTATAAAAATAGATATGCGCTACAAATCACCACTGACATCCAGATTTTTTCAAAAAATTTCTCGGGGGAACCCCACGCCCCCCACCCTAATAGGATTTCCTGGGTCCGCCTCTAAAACTGCCTAACGTGGTATATTTGTTTATACAGCCTCACGTGGTATATTTTCATCGGTCCATCAGTCCGACGTCCACAATTTCTTATGGACACTCTACGGACAACATTTATCATCTGATCTAATGTTATGTACGTCAATGAGATAAGTCAGTGTCGTCTTCACGTAGTAAAGTCGTGTAAATCTCGAACGAAAGTTATGTTAATTCTTTCCAGAGTTATGACCCTTGTTCATTTTGTAAAATCTTGTGAACGCTGTAGCGACAAAAATTATTGTTCAGTCTGCTTGAAATTGAAATTTGGATGAAATATCGTTGCTCGGTAAACTCATAATCCTGGCAGTGTTCCGTTTGATTAGAGATAATCCCACTTAACACTACTGTAAAGAGGGAACATTCTTGTTCTAAATTATCATTGATCTATAGTCCGGTTAACTAACAATCGCTGACGGCGTTACAAAGGCATTACCCTTAAAACAGGGCGTCAGATTGGACCAAAATATGTTTACATAGCGTTACGTTATGGCTTACGATTTTATTATGCCCAATTAACCAGTATAGCAGAATATTGCAGTAAATCTAATTGCGTGACAAACGAGGCTATCAACATTGACATAAAATAAACAACACTACTTCAGGAATATGATAAAAAGTTACAATGCAACAACCGAAGTGGACTTATATTTGACGAGTTATTGGCTTTGGGCGAGTATTTTGTTACCCTACAGCCATTATATTATGTCCCCTATAAAACTTCTCTTTTAGTCAGCCGCTTTAAAATGTCCGACGACATTATCGCATGGGATTATATACCGGTTTAAAAAAAATGTAGTTCATTATTTGTTTTAAAATGAAAAGTTGTTTGTAATAGGCTTTCCCAGATAACCAGATAACGTTCACATTTTGCGCAAGAGGGTGATTAGAAATGTAGTAGTACAAAAAATAGGTTATCAAATATACCGGAGCTGTACATTGTAAACTGTTGCCTTGACCAAGAATTTGCGTTGACGTGAACTACTATTGCAGCGTTCGACACGAAATATCACATTCACATTTCACGGATTAGCAGTTCAGCGATACCCGGGTGATGTTAAGCATTTTGTTTAAGTTTTAAATAAAAAAAGAGGGTGTGACATATTCTTTATGTAAATCAAACAGAAAAATAGGCGTACGGGCCGATTTTCCTTTAGGGGGTTGTTGTATCATTTTTGCCCGAAAATCAAGATGTCGAAAGCGTAAAATCCAAAAATCAATGGCGAATTGCAGTTTGGTTAAGTAAAGTTCCGGAATTTTTACTTTTCATATAAACTACAATAAGCAAAACGACTACGCAGGTGAGCAGGGGGGGGGGGCAATGTTATGTTTGGCGTGAGGTCTAGGACCCGACACATTATAAAGTCAGATGCTCTTAGACAATACTTATGTTCATTTCATGATAGTATTAGAGTGGCGTGAGACCAAAACTGCGGCAATGGTTCGTATACGGGGTTGTTTTTTTTTGGGGGGGGGGGGGAGGTATAATCACTTAATCAAGAAATAAAGTTACTGTGTTTCAAAGATTGCTCACTCAATCCAGATTTGACCTTGCGATCCACCGGGAGAAAAAAATATACACGATTAAAACTTTATTAATTACAATAATAATACATATTTTGATACAAGCATAAGATACTTTGAAAATTCATACGATAATGTGAATGAAATGACCCTTGTATTACAACTGTGCAAAATTTCAATTCTTATAAAAGCCCTTCTTTATACAGTGGTAAATATTATACATACAATGGTTTTATGTACATTCCTATAAACACACAAAATATCACCAATTATTTCATAATATGAGGCAAACAATAAACAAATTTTCAAAGTAGGATGGGAAAACACTTAACTCGAAGTTTAACTAAATTCAGTAGATATATCTGCTTTGGGAATAAAGTCTTGACAAAGAAAAAGATTTAGTTAAAAGGAGCTAAGTCTCTAAATCAATAACATCTAAAATCTTCAACATTGAAAACGCGAATTATTTTTCAATTTAAATCAACATTGATGCTGTGATCTTACCAGGAAGACACGGGCTTCTGATATCCAATATTAAAACAAAATAAATATTTTACCATTGGTACACGAATCTCGTACGATAATGCGTTTCAGCCCCCGTTATAGCGAGAGACTCAAGAAACGAGGCTAGACATATGGCACCAAACCAGACGGAAACCATTGAAAATAAATCTGTTTATATACATTCATATTACAGCGATTTAGCTATATAAGTTCTCTCCAGACAAATAAAATAGTTAAATCTTATGATACAATACAAATTGGTGGACATAATTACAGACAGTGGGTAACAAAATATACATTACTTGGAGTGTAATTTTAAGTTTTAAATATTAAAGTGTCAAAATCTCTTGCTGTCTTTTGTGTATTTTTTGGACTATTTCAAATATGATAGAATTGGTATTGTCTGAAAGGACAGGGTTGCCATATAGGATCAGGTCAATTGTAACATTTTGTTTAAGGTGGTGTAGGTTATTTTTGAGAATTGTTCTTGGGGCAGTGTATGCTGGACATATGAAAAGTAATGGTTATCATCTTCGTCCGCAGAATTACACTTAGGACACACCTTTGTTCCACCAATAAAGTGGTAGAATAAGTGATTATTTAAATTACTAGCTTTATTTCTTAATTGACAATGGATAATATTCTATTTTCTATTTCCAGTATTATAATAAAGTAGTGGTCTAATTATAGGATACACACGTGAAAGACCCAATTTAAATTTACATAACGTTTCTGAGGTTTAAATATTTTAAGGTAAGTTGTTACAAAGTTTCATTGTGCAGGGAAAAAAACTATTAGACTATCAGCTGGTTTTACAAAATGGTAGATTGAGGTTCAGATTTTCATCACGAAGATTATAATATAATTTGATATTGACGGTTCGAGTTTTTTAAAGACTTCGGACAGATAAATGGGACTTAGGCTATTCTTTATTTTATATAAATAAATTAGTTTGTGTTTTATTTTGCGATAAGAAAATGGTTCCGAACCAAGCTCTTTGTATAAATTGTTTTTAGATGAATTTTTAAAACGCACCAGTAGCATCACAGAGAGATCGAATGTAATTTAGGAATGTTTTTACTGCGACAAATACATTGACACAAGCTATCCGGTTTAACATATATATTTAATGGTGCTTTTACTATAGTATCCGCATCACCAAATTAAATTATATAATTGAATAAACGAAAATATCTCATCCCCCCCCCTCTCCCCCCAACTCCATAAAAATATAAACGATAAACTATTTTGATTCAACGGATAGTTGTTGATTCCGCATTCCAGACGTTCACAAGACCTCTTCTGATAATAATAGAACATGCGGTAGTTTTATTACAATAAGAACTAGATTGAAGAACCGTCACTTTAAACTTTGTAATAAACGGTAAGTTCAAAAGATCTTAAAGTTTTGTCGAACCTTCTACTGGTGTACTGTTATGATTCGTTGAAGCCGGTGATATTATATTAATGTCGGAATTTTCAACGTCTGGCGCGGGAACATTGATTTCCATTACGAATCCATTAGCGGATTTTTCATTAAAGTCTTTAGCCGCCCTTTCTTTCTTCGTCATAAATTTGAGTTCAACTTCCTCAAGCGATAAATTTTTAGTTTCTGGTACAAAAATAAAGACGAATATTATTCCTAACACACAAAAACTACCATACAACCAAAATGTCCCTGAAATAAAAATAAATGGACATTAAAACAGAAAGATAAAAATAACTTGAATAACAGATTGCAGAACGTGCAATGCAAAAATATATAACCATTTAATCTAATAGTGGTTGTCTATAAAGTTATGATATATGGAGGGCTGAAAGCCAGAACTGCCTATCTCCAAAATTGACGTTTTGAGAAAATGAAGATTTAAAGTTTGACTGAATTTTAAAAATCAGGTAATTGTTGAATTTAGATGATTTTTTTGTAATTACGTGTGTATTAATAGCTGAAAACAAATGCTGAATGATCAATAGGCTTATTGCAGTAGTTTTCAATTTATTTCATAATAATGGATTATAGACACTTCTGGTCGATATAAATTCGCCCAATATTGGAAGTCAACATTGGAGATATCCTGTTCTGGTACATTAACAAGGCAGTTTCGGCAGTGTTTTATCAGCAAGAACTGTACACGTGGGATATATACATATCTTGCATTAAGTTCCATATGTAAATAAATATCATTTAGCAAAATAAAATGACAGCAAGAACTGTCTATCTGGAGATACGGTTTTTTGCTTCGAAAAAAAAATAAGTGGTTCTGTACTTAACAATATATTACTTCTTTGTTGCGTCATTATTTATAAAGATAGGACTTATATAATTTTTGCTGAGAAACTTCACGAAATTTCGAACTGTTTGGTGTATTTAACTCATTTTTGGCAATTTTGGAGATAGACACTTCTGGCTTACGTTTTAATTTATCATTTCATTCATTTGAACGCCAAAGATCTGGGTTATATCGTCAAAATTCGCGTACTCTTAAATTGGTTGATTTTTCATGATCATGGTTGCTGCACACATTTGGTTGCTAACGTAAAAAGTCTCTTCAGATTTATCCTGGTCGACCAGATAAGAAAGCATTATGTGCTGTAAATCGCTGCGGATATTCAAGTTTGGTTTTGTTGCTGTTATTGCTGCTATCGTACTTGATGGTAATTATTTTTGCTCTGAACCATTATCAGTCAACTTGATGCCAAGGTAGATTAAATCTTGAGATACGTATTTGAAATACGAATTTTTTTGGTACCTTTTCCTTAAGCCGAATGAGTGAATAAATGAAATGGGGTTTAACGTCCTACTTTCCTGTGTCAACCTGGATAATGAAGACGGGCATAAGTGAGGATTTTTGCTCGAACAGAAATTGAATTATTCAACTTCCATGGGCTCTTCTCCGTCCAAATACAGCATAATCGGAACAACTGAACACTATTCCTTATCAGACCACCGTTTACTATTGCAAAACCAAGTTATCGACCAACACCGGGGTCGAGCTTCCCAACTCTGTGAGCCATAATAGCTCCTTCCCTAATTGTATTGTTCTATTATCAGCTTACCGTGTTTTGTTATAGATTCTGTCAATGTGAGAAATGTAAATGATATAATAAGATTTAAAATCCAGTTGACGGCTGTGGCTATTGATGTCCCCGTACTTCTGGCCCAGAGTGGATATATCTCTGAATTAATAGTCCATGGCATGGGTCCAAGACCTGAAATCAGAAGAATATGATCAGCGAATGTTCTATAATGTCTTTCCTCTTTGTAAATGATCAAATACATTAGAGTTAAAGCCAGAATTTCGTATTTTCTAAAAAAGTCAAAATATAATTATTTCTATGTCTTCTGCTCAATAGGTTGTCAACTCACCATTATACGACCATGGGCATTATTTCCCACCCCCAAAAATGAGTGGCACAGGAAACAACAACACAATTACCTCCCTAGTTTTCCTATAGACAACACGGACGTCAATTTTCCAACGTCGGAATTTGAAGTTGAAAATGATACTTTGCCAATTTCTCGGCTGGCAATAGTGAATTATAGTATTAATAGGATTATTCTCTAACAAGGTAAGACTGTTTATGGATACCATATATTTTAAGGCTTTATTTTAATAAATTTTAAAACTATAACTTGGAAATTTGAAATTGTAGCTTTAAACTAAATAAACTAAACTATTCACCTGGAGCAAAGGCAAAGACAAATAGCGCCAGTCCAAGAACGGCCATCCATGTGTAATCTGTAGGGCAATAACCCTGAGACCAATGGAATCCCGAAGCTACCTCTGTACTGTTTCCGACGGCACCACATCGTCCATCTTTAGCTAATACGTCATCTTTAGCTGGTAAACACGTAGCTCGAGATACATCATCATAGCAAAAACCACAATCTTTATTTTCTATACATTGTTCACAAGACCTATAAGAAGCAATACATTTAGGAATAATATAGCTTTTGGTACTAATTACAAGTTTTCAGATTTTTTTTTGTCCAATTAAAAGCATATTGATTACACATATTGATTAGGCTTTAACATAACCCTGATGTTTTGGGGTTTCTTTATTAATTACTTGGTAGAAGACTGCTTCCAAGAAAATAGTTTAAATTATATTTTGTTCCGATATTACATATCTACAAAAACGTGTTTTTACATAATATAAATTCAATACATTTCAACACCAATTTAAAATTTGTCCGTTAGCCTGCCATCTCTAGAATCACTTCATTTATTGAAGAATTTAACAACACCAATATCCCCAAGAACCGTTTTTCTTTCAGAATGACCCAAAGAAGAATATTACTGCAGTATAATAATTAATCCATTACTAATCCTAGTATTTCAGACTGGTGGGTAATGAAACTAATTGTCAATCAATGGGTATAATTGATTTTGTTAGGTATATACGTGTTACTTACGTGTATGATTGCGAGTTACAGTCCATAATAGTTGAACCATTACCATAGAATTCAACAAATGTGGTGTTTAGTTCCGGCGAATAAACGTATGATAACTGAAACCCGATAGCTAATACTGCTAGAGCTACTGCCACCCCTGAAATTATAAGCATTATATAATTGATTTTAAATAAATCAAAATGTGTTTAAAAATAAGATTACCACTTTCCAGACGATTGGAGTTAAAATGAAAATCGTCGCAAGTGTGATGACAGGTTATTCCTATTGTCCAATTTACAAAGAAAAAATTTATAACATTTTCACTAACAAGGTGGTCTGGGTTCGATCAAACGTGTCAGTGGTACAAGACGGATACAGCTAGAGAGAGAGAGAGAGAAATGGGGTCTAACGTCCACTCGACACAAGTTAGGTCATTTCGGAACTAACATATGGTTTAATTTTATTTCAATAATTCGCTTGTGCGTAGGGGTCTTTAGCAGTGGGAGGAAACCGGAGGACGCGGAGAAAACCCACGAGGCTGGACACGCCAAGTGATTCGATGAGAGGTTTTATGATACAGTGCGTCACATCGTGCTTACCATTCGGCCTCCCCCCCCCCAAGATGGATACACGTTAGCGTCCAAGTAAAAAAAGATTTGGAATTTGAAGTAAGACTACACCGTAGCTCCGCTGTCCGGGCAGAATTTCTCCAAAGCCCACTGTATCGTGTACGCCCGCCCAGTAATGCAGTAGGCGCATAAAAAGTATGACTTTTAACCCCATTTTATTTCATTAATACACTTTTATCTTTCCATGGAATAGAGATGTGGTGACTAATTCAAACAGGTTTCGACATTTAACTTACCACCCAAACTAATTATGGTGAGAAGTTTTCTTCCCAGTCTTTCTACTAAATATAAACCTATAAACGTTGATAGAAAGTTAATCGTATTTGGTACCATTACCAACCATATAGCATACTTGACAGGAAACCCAGCCAGTTTTAAAATAGAAGCACTGTAATAACTGAAATAAAGAAACATGCGAATAAAGATTTAATCACATTGATTATCTAATTAAGTAAACAAAACCAAAATTAAATGAGAAACCTAGACAAAAATAGTTTATAGCTGTTTGAACTTCTTAATTAAATGTGGTATCGGGTGTTCCAAAATGATGTTCAGTATGTTGTTTTATAACCTACTCAATAGGTTAATACGTTGGCATTAGCTAATAATCTCTTGATTATATTCATAGTTGATGGAGTTTCGATTCCCAGCATGTACGTGCCAAGGAGTAGGGTTTCCACGACGGTTTTCTCCAATTTCCCGGGTGTTCCGCCCATTTCTCTCTCTCCCTCTCTTTAGCCATAATTCATACCCCCCCCCCCCCGGATTTTAAAAGTTTGAAAATTAATTATCCCTAACATGCTCTAAATTGATCACTGGAACATAATCATCAATCATCTTACCAATCTGGTTAAAACACAGATCCTATTTCGTTTTGTTTTTTCATAGTTACAAATTTCGAGTGCACAGGGATACACTCTCTTGAGCCATTGAATAACCCGAGCGGTATTCTGGTCATTGAGTTCTATCTATATATTTTAATCAGATTTTCAACTTACATAACTGTATTGATGCCACATAACTGTTGAAAGAATTGTAAACCAGCGCCAGCAAATAAAGCTCTTCTAACGTGAGGTGTGGTTAACATTTTACCTAAAACTGATCCCCCGCCTGCAATATATTACACAAAATATACAAATCTAATCTTAGACTGATATTACAAAATATACCAACCCTATCTTAAACTTAACTGCCCCCCCCCCCCATTAAATATACTACACCAGTACGCAGGCCGGAAGGCCTGACAAGGAATAACGTATAGTCGTTCGGATAGGACACATTGGCGTCCACCTGAAAAATCTCTTGATAGTTGTTGGAAGTCGAAATAAGAGTAGGCCACATTGCCGTAGTCAGAACATAGTTTCCCTCATAGCATAGATGGCGTATGTTAGTCTTCATTAGCCCAGTCGGAGCAGAACAATATGACGCCAAAAGTTGCCAAGTCTTCATCTCAATATCATCCCCAGTCGTCGACATTGCAAACACGACTTATTGGTCACTTTAAATCAACATAGATGTTGTTGTCTTACCGGGAACAGATGGGCTTCTGATATCCAATATTTAAGACATATTAAAATTGGCACACGAATCGCGTAACAGAATACTTTCGAGTGTCATTTATAATGAAACGACTCGATGAACGAGAGTAAACCTATCAAACAGAATACTACCGGTGTAGACTGGAATAATCAGACACAACAGACTGTCATTTAATTTGGAATCTTTGCGTATTTGGCCGAATATAACTGCTGAGAAATTACAGATCAAAACAGAAACGATCGAATGTAAATCAGTTTAAATACATTCATATTATATTATTATATGCGTTGCGACCTATTTGTGTCTATTTCTTGGTGCCGAAACATGGAGAATTAGCTCCTTTAAACTCCATTTCATTTCGGTTTTTTTTTTCAGATACAGTGGATAGCATACTCGTCACAATACTTCACAAAGAAACAAGATGGGAGTATAGCGTTGATTATTTGTGTCTTATTTGTGATAACTATAATGCATAACCCAAAGGCGCCTTTACATTTATAAATTCCTAGCCTTTTTTTAGACATTTACCAAAGCTGACAATTCTTAATCATTTATGTAATGCCAACATAGATGAAAAGCGTCATTAATCTGTGACGAAAAATATCGGCCAAATTAAAAAAGGGTGGAAAGAATTGGATTTTCGATAAAAGTGGCGACCGAACAAAAAATATTGTTATATCCAGTATCAAGATATCGAGATGAACACTGCCATAATATCGAATTTTTGATAAATGAAAACTAGGGTTTTAAGAAATCTGTCTACGGTACTGAATTAAAATATACACAGTTATAGTAGTAAATCATCCTGCTCAATATCGATTGATTGTCTATATGTTGATATAACAAGCCAAAGTGGATCATTCACGTAATTTACAAATCAAATCATATTTGCTCTGACATCTTTTCATATCTGACGAAAATGGAAAGTTTATCTTCATAGCAACCGAATATTAAGACCAGAGATTTACTGCGAATGTTTTTGTAGAAATATCGTCTGGGTTATTTATGTTTTATCTGATATACTACCGTGTTTCTGTGTTTTATCACTTTGTTGACAGAGCTTATAAAGGCACTATTTCGAGGTTAAATGTTGTTTTTGGGTATGCTTTTAAACAATAGGTTATATCAGGAATGGCTTAATCTAAAGACATACAAACCATTTTGTTTTGTTATCAAATCGATCTTTTCTCTCTCTTTTTTTTAAAAGAAAAACCAAATAATACCAAGGACATCCATTCTAATCATTTTCTAATCATGAACATGAACTCATATGCAGTAAATATCTAGTTCTTGGCTTCCGAGGGCAAATGGTCGGCATTCGTCCCCTGGGGGATATGGTTAATATGTTATTTGTATTATTCTACAGTCATGATATTAATCATTGTTAGCCTGACAGACAACACATATATTATATAAGAAATTATGCGTATAATTGTCAGTAGTTGTCAATGGATATCCACGAATTAATGTAAACTAACCATCTCCCCTTGCAGCCGTTGATTCTGCTACTGCTTTCTTCATTTCTTCTAATTCATCATCAACATCTTCTTGAGCAGTTATCTGCTTCAACACATCTCTAGCTTCATCAAATCGACCTCGTAAAACCAACCACCGAGGACTCTCCGGCATGAATATAAATCCTATAAACTGAACCACGCCCGGTATACCAGCAAGACCCAACATGTACCTAGAAAAACATGGATATGGTTTTTACAAAGAATCCCTACCGGGTGATACTATTTGTAATGCAAATTTGTTGTTTTAGGGTTGCTTCATAAACTTGTACGCCAAATAAGCAACTGCTATTATTGAGTTTAAAATTCTCATGTTATGGTCATATAGATTTTTATTCTATCAATTTCGCACCGCCATTTTAGACATATAAAGAAGAAAATATGTGTTTCGTGACGCGCGTTTGGTGCTCCAAGATCATCAATATTGTTGAAATAGTTATATGTTCCTAGACTAGAACGATTATCTAAAACAGAATTTTAGTCCAGGCATATATTCACTTTATTATTACATTATCACTATGTCCAATATTCAAGACTAGACGCCGGATGCCAAAACCAAACCCACAATCTGGTTCGGACCTTTTGTAGGGAACACAAATCCCAACCGCTCAGAAAAAGTTACGTAAAGAGAGAAAACCCGGAGAATTATTAATGGAACCGAAGACTATCTTGAGGCAGTCGTGAATTAACAACAAATCGCCCAGTGACCATCTGACAACCAAGAATCTCCCAAGAATCCGTGAGCGACAGGCAGATGGCGGGGTTCCGAAAACGGCTGATCTGTTTTTTCGACTGATCTGGTTTTCGACCGTACTTACCTCCAACCGGTGGTCTTCATCTCACTAAAAGCACCAGCTATGAGACTGGATATAACAATACCAATGGTTATAAATAATTGATTCAGTGTTACCAGTCGACCTCGAATATCTGCTGGAGCTGCTTCAGCAACGTAAACAGGCACAGTCATAGATGCAAACCCTGAAAATATACCAATATGTAAAACGTAATTAAATTAAAGAAGCATTTTTAGGGAGCTATATTGGCATATTGCATAGCTTTTTTCTAGCTTTTCTGTCAACCCTTTCTCGAAATCTTAAACTTACAAATAATAATGACCCTTCAACAATTAATTAGCAACACATATATGTATTGGGCATTTCGAATGGCAATATCGGGCAATAGTAATCAAGAGTACTCTACACACACAGGTAAGAAACCTTTATCGCCCAATAATACATTTGACAGTAGATATCGCTTAATTGTGTGATAAATTACATAATCTACTGTGATATATACACAGCGGAGATATCGCTTTACATAAATTTGATTGGCCAATCAAAAAGGAACTACTTTCTTTTATTTTAAAGAAACCACTTAGTTTAAGAAAAGATAGACTTTTAAAAAAAAAACTGCTTTTATTTAATTGATCTTGGAGGTAAAAACTGGGTCAGTATATAAGACTATACAATAGCTAAACTGCTGTCAAAAAATGATGTATCACTACGCTGTAATTTAATTAGGTTCAGTAAAAGTGAAATCTATACCAAAGAATTATATTTATTTATTTGTGCATGTAAGAAAGTATTGGGTGATAAATAAAATCTCCAACTCGTGTTTTTTGATACCAAAAAATATCAAAATACCCATAGGAGATTCTCTATTTAACGAAAAAGCTGGCAAACTGCGTTAGGGAACAAAAAGAATATCGTGTCGAAATGATTTTTAAAAGACAGATGTCTAATGCAGATATTTCCATTGGTTGTATACATGTATATTAGTTCATGGTATCTTTTTTTCTGGAAAATGTCTGCGAAGATAAATAGCTGATAATTGCACGACAATACTGATAATATTATGGTTTGTCAAATTAGCTAGCCATTTCTATATATCAAAGATCAATTTCATTCTTTAACGCAGTAACAGTATTGTCTCCCTAGAGACGAAAAGAATTTTGTTTTTCTGAGAAACTCAACATTGCTATCTGGGTGGCCTTGATATTATTCCACAGAATGATAAAATTCTGTCCTCAATTAGATTCAGTTTGTTATATTTCGAGGGGCAGGTGTATCCGCTCGAGAATTCACAGCAGGCAAAGACAGTCTTATTGACGAAGGATTAATATTATTTCTCAATAAAAGAGAACATCTAGATCAGAATTGCTTCGATTTTTATAGATTATTTCAGATACAAACTGTAAGCGATGACGCATAGAAACAGGTCTGTAAATCAGCAACTACTGGACGCCTACGTTCGTACACAAACCAAGGTGTAACCATTAACGATAGCAATTGGAAAAAAAAAGACAGCTGCCTTTTCTTTACTTGAACAATAGTTTTATATTATTGTTTACTTAAAAAGTGGTTGCCTTATATTTGAAAAGTGATTAATTTGCTTATAATAGTTGGTTTCTTTACTTGATAAATGGTTGTCTCATTATTATTTACCCGAGCAATAATCGCCTCATTCTTATTAAACTAACAATCTCAAAGGAACAGCAAGCCAGACAGTTAGCTTCAACATTATGTAATATATATATAACTTACATCCTAACAATCTTAAAGGCAGACAGTAAGCTTCAACATTATGTAATATATATTTTGACATACTGGGGTTTTGATATATCAAAGGAAATGAAAAGTTCTTTTTACCTAAATTTTAGACGAAGTTGTTTGTATAATTTGAACATCTGTCATAAATTACCTTACAGTTTGATGTAAATGAGAGCTTCATTGAGAGGGCAGACACCTTGACATATTTATTAAAGAGACATTATCACTATCACCAAGAAAATAAATCTAATTAAATTTGAATAATATCATATCCATAATAATATCTACAACAGATAAATTGACAGTTTAAACATTTATATATTTTTATGGCCCAACCAATTGTAAAATGTACGGAGAAACTGTAAATTCAGTCTCGTCAAATGATAATTTTTTACCGTTCAAGACCCCCAAAGCGACCAAGTTTTGAACGTCACGATCTATTTTCAAAATCTGATAGATTCTTCATTACAATGTGTCATTTGCATTTTTAACTAAAATATTAAATCAACGCTCATATGTACTCAGATTGATTGTTGAATATTTAATTAAGAAGACGGAATCAAAATACCAACGCCAGTTAACGTTCAAGATTGAAAAGAATCAGATTAAAGTGCAAGTTGTTTCTATAGCGCTAAAACGCAGCATCAGACTTTAAGATTAAGGTATGATTTTAACGGGTAGTCTACAATAATACAAGTGGTAGTTCAAGTAAGTGGTAGTTTGTTCTGAAATTTACTTAAAGTTACCAATGGTGCAACGTTTGATTGTGATATGATTTTGCAACACTTTGTTCGTGGCGTTCTTTTGCACCATCTCGAGACACTCTTTTACACCATCTTGAGACGTCCTTTAACACCATCCTGTGACGTTCTTTTACGCCATCTCTGATTGTGGTGCCATTTAGACCATTTGTTTGTGGTGCTATTTTACACCATCTGACAGAGGTGCCATTGAGGCCATCTGATCGGGAATCCATTTTACACAACCTCTTCGTGGCGTTGTTTTACACAACATGACCGTAAGTTTCTTTACGCTACCTAAGCATGCGGCTGTCTTAAACTGGGGATTGTGACATTGTTTTACAACACCAACATGGTCACTACCGAAGGTGAGGCTATGAAAAAACGAAGCACTTATCCGCAGTGCATGGATATGCCTAATCTTTAAGTGGTTTCTGTATATTTCAAGGTTCTGTTTAAAATTGCTGTGATTGACATATGTCAATAAAGATCTCAGATTCAGCCAAGTGGTTTATTCTCATTCGATCAATAGAATCAAAGAAATTTCAAACTTTCTCGGTTTCTCTTGTTTATATCTATAATGGGCTAACGAACTGTACTTTCGAAGCGATTCAATGGCACTTTAATTTAAGAAGTGATCTCGGATCTAGTCTTTTTTTATGTCAATTTCAGAAATTGTAGTGGCAATTATTGTCCGTCAACCAGATCGAGTTTGCATTCCTCCACATAATCAGTGCAAGTTTATTAGACGTAAAGTAACGGAGATGTGGGTTAAACACATAACCCTTATTAGCTCAGAATCCGGGTCAAGTCGAAGAATAAGATTGACATTGATTTAAAAACCAAACTAACTTATATGGATTGAATCAAAGTAAATATGCTCGTTTTAACCATGAACTATGTAATTGTTGAATGTAGATTACTAAACAAATATTATTCTGTCAAGGAAGGAAAATTGTATTTCCCGGTTCCCGGATCGTTTTAGTCAATGAGAGAATTTGTAGATTGTAGATTCTCTCAGACTTCTAAGTTGCCTCTCTTGGGATGGTTGGTTATGAACGGCGTGGGAGACATGTGTGCGTCGGGGGGGGGGGGTTCTTTGTGGCAGATGGTTACCCATACAGGCATAATCTTCCAATCACCTTTTAATCATATGGAATGATTTGCGGGTTTTTTTTTTAAAATGACTATCGATTTGAGTTTTTGATCGTTCTCCATACCCGGAACAACAAATCTATTTTCTGTTGGTAATGAATTCGGCCACAACAGTTTCTCGCTACCGTAGACAAGTGAAATCTATGAGGCGGGGGTGGGGTGGGGTGCGACCGAAACATATAATTAGACCAAACGGGGTAGTCTTGCAGGTTTTCCTGATCTACACTGTGCGACAAGCCCTTCTTGCAGCTCCAAAGCCGTCTCTTAATTGTTTGGAAGAAGGGTGCTAAGCTGTCCACTCTCCCTCCTACATCTTGAAACTGTGGGGACACTGTCTTTCATTTCTTACATTTCTATATCCTCATACATGTACTAATAGACGGACATTTATCATGAAACATGAGTGAAAAATATGAGATATGTTTAAGAAGAGATTATCACATTTTTTTCTAACTATGATGAAATAAAACAACTTTATCACTGTGTTAATATAGTACACAAAAATAAATTCTAAACCCTAAATAGACTTCGAATGCTTCTTTCTCGAAATGATACATTTATATTATACTATACGGTTCTAAAAGAAGATTTTTAATTAATTAGATGCCCTGGAATTAAGCTGGGTCACTGATGTCAAATGAATGGTAATCCTAATCTTTTAGTGTTTAAAACCGTCACTGGCCAAGAAAGAATTTTACTTAGAAAAATTGTGAAGCGTTTCCATATTATATTAGTACATTATGTTTGAATCAATGGTAATGTGATTGCAGACTACGAATCAAGTACATAAATAGTTCTTTTTGGTTCCGATGGTCACTCTCTAACGCAACTTAGTGTGCTTCCCAAATCTTTAATAGAGCTGAATGGGCTCTGATTGCCCAGACATCATTTCGCCACGATGGACTGATTTTGGAAAGGATTTTCTCACTAGCCATCTCGAGTTTGAAGCCAAGACAAATACCATGCGGATTTCTTATGACATCATAAAGTAGACACCATATAGCCGTTTCAGAAGTTGGGTAAGAGATCAAGTCTTGTGGCTAACATCGGAGACATACATCATACATGTAATGATAATTATAGCTATTGAGGTTTCCTCTATTATTATTATATCGGCATGGTTCGAGTACAATTAAAGGTACACAACGTGAAGTACCGAATAAAGTCTAAAGATGGAAATCAATAATGAAACTCAAGAAAGAAGACCACACCACATGATTGCCTCATACGTAATAGCGGTTAACGCAGGATAGTGTCACATGTGAGTGCCACAAACGCTTTTTTTGCTTTTTGGCCCGCGACGTAGGATAGTGCTACATTTAAACAAAATAATACACCTGCTTGTTATCATATCAAACTCATTCAATTGTTGGAGAAATACAATCAAGGCCACTGAATGTCGTTTGGTGACAATAGGGCACAATTTGTATCCAATTAATAACTTTATCAAGTTAATCTATGTTTGTAGGCGTTTTTTAGCCTATACCTATCTCAGTCTTGAAAAAATCAAATATGATTTTTGAATCTATATTTTATCTCAATTTTAAAAAACTCAAATATGATGATAAACTTTTTTTTGCGGAGATATTATTTAAGTAGTTTAAAGATTTATACAGATAACATTTCCTCGTGTTTGTGCTTTCAGTTCACTCTCAGTTTTTCGTATCATGTTATTCTTTACCTTGTGCTTGATAACGACAAGAGAAGCGTTGACACGTTACATGATCAAAGCATTTAAGATATCTCATTGTGGGACCCATCCAACTGATAATAAGTTATTCGTCTCCCTTAATTTAAAAGTGTTATCGCGCTTCTCAGGGGAGCAAATCTATTACTTAGTGGGATTCTCGATTGTAGGACTGGACTATCCCGAGTTGACAGAATGACAATCGACTGAAGTTGAACAGAGGTGCTGTGAGTAGAATCGTGACGTAATTTAACACAATCATAATGTTTTTTCTTTCACGGTTAGTTAGGATATTTTCTAACCTAGTCGGAGCATGCGCTGTATACCCAAATCCCACTTTTTATTCGGGTTCGTAGAGGGGGGGGGGCTATGGAGGGGCTTAGCCCCCCCCCCCCCCCCAAATAATCTATTTCCCCAACAATAATGATTTCTTAGGAGTGTTCTTAGCTGGTCACATCCTCAGCCCCTCCAAAAAATTCTGTGCACCCCCCCCCTCCCGCCAAAAAAAATAAATTATTAGCTGGCTACAGGCCCGTCGCCATTACTTTGGGTATTGAGTGAATTCGAGTATCTCGTTTGTGTGATTTGTACACATGGAATAAATAGTTAGGTAAATATCACCATGATATAGTCACATCAAGCAGTTTATGGACCTGATCTGATTTTAGAACGCATCCAAGTGAACTGAGTTGCATCAGGCTATTGGTCATTTAATATGTCAATCATTAAAAGGTTCATCATTAAAATTGAAAAACATGATGGTAAAATCATATAATCCAAACGATCCTCTGGGGTTTTGTTGCTTTGTTGTCCTGTAATATTAGCATTATTAGCAGTAACGTCATGTTTCGTGCTTGCTAAACTGCAATACTGGGCCAATTAGAAAGTATAATTAAGATTTACTAGCCGTGGGCGATAATAAAAAAGACATATAATATGACGTTTAATTTTCACCATTTCTTAACACGCTGACTGAAATGTTGTTTGATAATCACTGCCAGTTACTGATGACATTGTCTTCGATCTTTCTTTCAGTACATGACTACACTAATGTAATGGTTTTCATACAATAAGACCGCCATATAGTACTCAGCTTGCCAATAACGAAGTCTTTTATTTGCTCGTATTAAGAAAATGTTCCACGTACTAAATCTTAAATAGCGATCATAGATATTCCCTTCATAATCTCCCGTCTTCGAGGAACAACCATTTGCAAGTCCAATTGCGGACTTTCTCCGCTGAAAGACAAGAATTTAGATCTTCATCGTGAATACAAAATTCATTAACATCGAAATCGAGTGCTCTACTGTTTCTGAAATCCATTAATTTCCGCTATTACTGGATTATATAGCATCAGACATAATCAGTAGGCTAACCAAATCGGGTATTGCCCCAATTATTTGTTGGAACATGGCCCAATTATGTTATAAAATATAAACAGCGGACGTTATTAAACAAACGAATTTGGGTCATTTTGAGACTAACAAAGTCAACAATATGCCGCTGTTAACCGTTGATGCAAAGATCACAGTGACATTTTTAGAGAGGGGTCCTCATACAATCTTATTCCGCCCCTGCAAACGACATCTTTCAAGAGTCGCAAGCGCTACCTCGAACAAGTGGCAATAATAATAATCGAGTTATACACTCCGGGATTTGAACTACATGTAAGAACATGCTAGTCAAACCAAATTTATTGGCTCTTCGGCATCTTATTAAATTAAACAACAATGTTAAGTATAGAATTGTTTTGGCAAAAGAAATTTATCCCCATATGTTGATTAAATAACTAGTTTTAACCTGGTTAAATAAAAGATTAGATTATCAGATGTTCATTTAATCATCAAGAACACTCAGAAAGGTTTATCTAAGAAATCTATAATACTCTTTAAGGGGGTTCGGCTGTTTATCAGCATTCATACAACCAGTTATAACGATAGTGCAGATTAAAACAAAACAATTTCAAACTTGTCATATTTAGATATCCCAGTGTTGCTAAGTTAAAATTATCTACTTGTTATACATATAAGTTAATTTTGTCTAATGGTTTAGATAGTTCGTACTTGTTTTTATTTTATTTTATTAATTTGATATGCTTATCAGAAAGTGTATCCTTCTGTCACTTTATTTAAGTAAATCTCTTTACACAACGTGAATTATTACATATGAAGCTCAAAGAATTGTGTCAAGTTAACCATGTCCGAAAAAGGTGAAATAAATTAATCATTATATACAATCTGGGACCGAGGTTTATATACATGTATATCATTGGCGATGCAATGTAAACTACATTCTTTGCCTGCTTTGCTCACCGTATGTTTCCAAGGATTGAAAATATAATATAATTACGGAGCTAACAGAAGTCAACCCCAAGATAGTCTGTTGTATAATATGACAGCAGTATATGGTCAGAGGCTACTACTCCTGGGTATGATATGAAACAATATGGCGGTAGTCTATAACATGGTTTTCTCATATGATATATTACTCCAGCAGATTGAGATCTATGGTATAGAACCACCTGGTGATAGTATGGTCTGGTGATAGGCCACGAAACGTTACAGCCTGTTATAGTCTATGATATTATTTGGTGATAGTATGCTCTAGTGATAGTATAAACCACGAAACGTTACAGTCTGGTTATATTCTATGATATGGTCTGGTGATAGGTCACGAAACGTTACAGTCTGGTTATAGTCTATGATATTATCTGGTGATAGTATGGTCTGGTGATAGTATGGTTTAGCGATAGGCTACCGAACGTTACTGTCTGGTTAAAGTCTATGATATGGCCCTGATAAGCTACAAAACGTTACTGTCTCGTTATAGTGTATGATATTATCTGGTGATAGTATGGTCTGGATAAGCTAAAAAACGTTACTGTCTGGTTATAGTCTATGATAATACCTGGTGATAGTATGGTCTGGATAAGCTACAAAACGTTACAGTGTAGTTTTTTATGTTGATAGTATGATCTGGCGATAAGGTACCAAATGCTACAGTCTAGTATAGTCTATGATACGAGAGCAAGGCTGAAAAGTTCTGAAAAAAGGATAGATCAATTGGGTTGAAACAAACTTTTGCTACCAACAAGTAAACTCATTGAATGAATATTAGACATAACAACGGCAACTGTAGTGTTATTGTTGTCTTCGTATGGAAAGACCCATTGAAATCACCTGAAAGACAAAACTGGCTATTGGGCAGTCACCAAGTGCCTGCAACTGAGAGGACTTATCCCACCACAGATACATGCTGATGGTGCCTCTTCATTTTTCAGTGTAAAGAAGTGGGGTTCAGAATTTAAGCATAGCAGAGAGAGCCTTGACGATGACCAGAGTCGTGGAAGGCCATTAACCGTAACCATTCAAGAAAACATTAGCCGGGTCTACGACATTGACAACTCGATATATTGCCAGTGTTGTGAGCATTTCTAGTAGAGCACATTATCGCCAACGAGATCGGAATGACAACAGTTTCTGCAAGATGGGTGGCAAAGCTCTGAACGTGTTTATAATTTTTGGCGTCCAGTGACATTATGTGCTGTTTAAAGAAGATTCTGATAAAGCTGTGGCCAAATTCGTAACCATGGATGAGACCAGAATTCATCACTTTCAACCAAACTCAAAAATCCAGTTTAAACAATGGACCCCCCCCCCCCCCCCCGCTCCCGAACAATCTAAGCCGGTTCCTTCTGCTTGAAAGGTAATTCCACGAGTATTAAGTTGAGTGGCTATCTTATGTTGAGTAGAATTGGGACATTTTACCTAGCTCTTGTATTATCTGGTGATGGTGTATCTGGCGATGAGCTACCAAACGATACAGTCTCTGTCTAGTCTATGATATTATCTGACGATACAGTCTCTTCCTAGTCTATGATATTATCTGACGATATAGTCTCTTTCTAATCTATGATATTATCTGGTGATACAGTCTCTTTCTAGTCTATGATATTATCTGGTGATACAGTCTCTTTCTAGTCTATGATATATTTCCGGTGATACAGTCTCTTTCTAGTCTATGGTATTATCTGGTGATACAGTCTCTTTCTTGTCTATGATATTATCTGGTGATACAGTCTCTTTCTAGTCTATGATATTATCTGGTGATACAGTCTCTTTCTAGTCTATGATATTATCTGACGATACAGTCTCTAGTCTCTTTCTAGTCTATGATATTATCTGGCGATACAGTCTCTTTCTAGTCTATGATATATTATCTGGTGATACAGTCTCTTTCTAGTCTATGATATATTATCTGGTGATACAGTCTCTTTCTAGTCTATGATATATTATTATCTGGTGATACAGTCTCTTTCTAGTCTATGATATATTATCTGGTGATAACGCCAATATCGCATTGTGCCATCTAGATTACCCACGCCTGTTTGTGTGCACTGCACAGCAAAACTAAAAGTACACATTTTTACCCCTTGTTTGTTTCTGTTAGATTGTTAATCACCTTTATCTATTTCGTGTCTGATAACCCAGACAGTCATGATATATTTCAATCATCTAATTTCATTATCATTAAGTCATTGTAAATCGAATTTTTGACCGCCATCGACCCGAATTGCTTTTAGTTATATTACTATCATTTCTAAGGGTTGGGTGGGGTGAGGGCGTAGTGAGCGAATGGTTAACGCGTGTGCCTTAAGTCAAGTGACGTGGTTTTGATTATGATTACTGGTGTGTACGTAACAAGAAGTACGATCACGTCATGTCCAGTCTCGTGGGTTATCTCCGGGTCTTCCGGTCTCCTCTCACTGCTGAAGACCCCTACGAGCAAGCGAATTATAGAAAGAAAAAAATTGAACCATATGTTAGTCCCATAATGACCTAGTTTGTTGCTCCCTAAGGATATGTCGTTGACGAATGTTGTAGTCATGTACTCCCCAGTCAGTTAGATTAAATATGGCAATTTCTTTACTTGTGCAGATTCATTCATCATCAGTCAAGTAGCTAAATTTGTGTTAAAATCATTTCTTTGACATTTTATATGTCTTCCTTGTTTTCATTACTTCGTTTGGTTCAGAAAAGTAATACGTTAAACCCCAATTCACTTAGATAAGGCTTCACACACTTTTATCATTTGTCCACACGCTTCCTATGATTTTGGACTCGACAATATATAAAACCACTCCTTGCTATGAGAAGTGCCGGAAAGTCACGCGATATATTATTCTGGGGTGTTGTTTTGTAAAAATGTGATTTATGTAATTGTTTACTGCTTGTTGACTTTTTATGTAATAAAATTTATCATCCAATAATACATTATACCGTAGATATCGCGTGTGTGTCAAATTTCATAATCTATACTACTTTTTTTATGTTCAAAGAACAGTTCACTTTTTATTAAAAGTAACTTCTTTCTTATTAAAAAAGGAACTATTTTTATTTAATTGACCTTGGTGAAAACACGTGGACAATATAAAGGACTTTGCAATAGTTTAATTGCTGTCAAAAAATTGATGTATCACTACGTCATAATGTATTCAGGTTCAGTAAAAGTGAAATCTATAGTAAAGAATCATATTTATTTATTTCTGCATGTAAGAAGGGATTGGGTGTAAATAAAAATCTCCTACTCGTCTTTTTTGATATCAGATAAAAAATAAAAACACTTGTTGATAAAGTAAAAAATATCACGGTAAAGCTTCGTTTTTTTTACATTATCGACTTGTGTTGATATTTTTTGATATCAAAAAAGACTCGTAGGATATTCTCTATCTTAGTGCAGTTGGAAATACATTTAGCAACCGGTAATAGATTGAATTCCAGTAGTCCGCATCTTGCAGACGAAACGCCGGGGACAATTTGGTTTATATTTATAATTTACCCCAGGCCAATAGTTATTCTTTGTTGGTGGAAATTGCCGACATAATTAATATCCTTGGGATATGCAGATTTTTAATTTCGATTTGATTTGTCAAATATCCTTTCTCGAAGAATAATGCAGAAAAATATTAACCTGTAAATTTACAAACACCTCGATAAATCCCTAATAATGAACAATTTTTTGAAAGGATATGAGGTATACCGTCAATCTGCCTTACGCTACAGGAAATATTATACAGCATTAAAACCAATTACTGTTGCAAATTAAACTATTCACTTTGGTTTTAGTTTGCGAAAATGCGAAATGAAGGAACATTTGCGTTAAGACGATTAATTTTTTTGAGTAATTTCCAAAAGCTTCTTGGCAGTATTAAATCAATGAATGAATGAAATGGGGTTTTAATATCCTACACTTCTGCACCTAACATCGGCTAATTGAAGATGGACATACGCCATACAGTGTGCTATGAGGGAAATTTTGCCCGGGCAGCAACTGAATTCCAACTGCCAAGGGATCTTTTACGTGCAAGCCAATGTGTTCACGAGACCTCGGTTTTTCGTCCCATCCGAACGACTATTCAGATGTTCAGTGTTCACAGTTTTCCATTAGAGAGATTGCGATTGGACTGAGCAAAACAGATTATTAACCCCAAAAAAAAAGAAGATTGATCGTGACCCTTTAAATGAAACTTAATCTGACATTTCTCTTATGGCCCATAATGTCTGTATTTTTTCTGTCGTATTTTGTTTTGGGTTTTTTTTGTAATGTCTGTTCATTATTGTGTGTGGTACAGTCCTCCCCACCCCACGCTCTATATTATTGTTAAAATAGGCACTTACCTATACCAATGCCCACAACTATTCTGCCAACCAATAAAACATATTTATCTGGAGCAGCTCCCATAATTATGGCACCAATAACAAACACCACACTCGCTATCATGATGGTCTTTTTTCGTCCAAGAAAATCTGTAAGAAAGCCTGCGACCAAGGCCGAAATGGCCGCTGCTCCTATTGTGGCACTGACAATTGCTTCTTTCCAAACAGTAGATAAATCAAAGTTGTCTTTGGTTTCAATAAGTAACATGGAACCAGACACTATTCCGGTATCATATCCAAATAATAAACCTCCTGTAGTTGCAAAACATGCTAAAACATACACAAATACAGGATGTCCTTTTTGGGGTTCTGCTTCCTTTTTGTCCATGCTGATGATCTGTTTTGTAAACGGCACCGTTGGTATCGTTAGCGTCAGTTTAAGACGACTGGAGGTCGATAAAGATAGCTACTACCGACTGTTTTTACCTTAAATACACGGTATACTTGGTTACAATCTTGTCTTAAAACACGCCAAGATATCTCAATATTTATAATAATATCCCTATAGATATCAATCTATATAGATATCCACTTAATAATAACTTGTAAATTTTCTACTTTTATATAATATCCTTAAACCAGAAAGACACTAATAATTGGGATGTGGACGTTTCTGCAAGTTAAAATATGTTATCAAAGATTAGATATATTTTCTTTATCTATGATTTATGTTATATTATATACAATGTAGACTATTCTTTTTCTAAAATCTGCAAAGTATTCATTCATTATTAAAGGCCCGATAACACTGTAGACTATTCTTTTCTAAAATCTGCAAAGTATTCATTCATTATTAAAGGCCCGATAACACTCTTGTTGTAACTGAATAATATGTCCCAATCATTATCCTGGTCAACAAATTGTACTATTTTACAATATTCCAATTAATTGATGATACAATTTAATACAAATTTTATCTTAACACACCGAATTTAAACAAATTGGAAGAATTCACCAACATGGTTTGAAAAGATTTACGTAAACCTTTTAAAATGTAACTTAGATTTTAAAATATTTTCGAACCCTCTGGACAAGTAAAATAGGATGTAATGGATAATTTACACAACAGGTAGGACACTTTTAAGTGTTTAAAAACATCTAGTAGTTGAATAAGGCTATTTTTTTCTGAACCTGTCAAGCTAGCAAGAGTGTTATTGTCCCTTTAAAGATTTATCTTAAGCATAATTAACCCTTTCAAGCCCAAGTGGTTAAGTTTGGAAATAATTTCTTGTTTTATGGTATTTTATAAATGATTTGGGTTTGGTTAGGATATCGACAAAAAAATATTTTTAAGTTTAAGGTGGGACTTGAACGTTACGACGGACGGTAAATGGGTTAATTATTTCAAATACGAACAATACTAAAAAAAAGTTAAAATTATTCTTGAAACCTGAATTCTCACCATAACTTTAATCCACAACACTAAACAGACAACTCAAACAAATAAATTATATTTTCTCAACAATTTGAAACAATAATCCATAGTTACATTCATTCAACTTAAAGTGTAAACAATTTTAACTTTTTTACAACCCCAGTATGAAAATCTAGAATACAATTTCTTGATTTGTTACAGCTTAAAAATACATTACATGTAACACATTTACTCCGAGAACGAGATTCGATGTTTTTCTTAGAACAACCCTCCCAACGACCACGATTTTCTGAAAACATATATTATCATTTCACAGACCAGTTGCAATTTAAAATCTCTTTGTCATCTATATAAAGGATAAATTCAGACATATTAACAAATTCGTAAAGGAAAAATCACATAAATTTAGAAAAAAACGCATTGGTACTTCAAAGTTCCTGCGCGTACAATTTTCCTGACGTGACTGATACGTCCCATCGAAATAAAATATGACAGTAATTGTAAATACTACCCGGTTTTTACATAAACTTTATAAAAGGATTTTGCTTTGATTACTTTGAATAAAATTTCATGAAAAAAAAATCACAATCATTTTACTTACTTTTAACTTGCTCTGTGCCTTCAAACATGCACAAATTTTTTCTCACAAAAGAAAAACCACCACCATGATTTTGTGTTTGACAGCACTACTTCAACTCAACCTTATACCAAAGGAATCTGACCTTCTATCCGTACATATATATGCATACACCATGTCGTACCACACAATATACTGGTACGATATGATGTATGCATATTCAGATAGAACATCAGCTACCTTTGCTTAGACCTACAGTATACCTAAAACTATATGATGGGACATAAGAGTCCCGTCGGGGTGGAAAGTGTTTTAAAGCCCCAATACCACTCTTGTTGTAACTGAATAATATGTTCCAATCTTTATTCTGGTCAACAATTTGTACTATTTTACAATATTTAAATTAAAAAATGATACAAATTTCATCTTAACACACCTAATTTTAAAAAATGGAAAATTCAACTACATGCCGTAACATGGTATGAAAAGCCTTACGTAAGCACTTTCAAATGCAACTTGGATTTAAACATATTTTCGAACCCCCTGGACAAGTAATGGGCCTGTCACACTATAACGTTTTAGACAACTTATTCCAACGTATGAAAAAACAGTTCCAACACGCTGGCATACGCTAAAGTTGACTTTAAAAATCAAGACGGCGCTCTTTTTGGACGCATATATAACGTACTTATAACGCGCTGAACGGATATATAACGTATGTTTAACGTATGAGTAACTTATTCATAACTTATCCCCAACGTAAACGTAACTTATACAAATATATGACAGCGTGTGCAAACGAATTTTAAGCGTTCTCGACTTATGCAAAACCCATGCAGAACGTTAGTCAAACTTATGCCTAACTTATGCATAACGTGTTGGAGTGTACTTCGACGACCACGTGAGGTCAGATATAAAAACTGAGGCTCGCCTAGACCACAAGTAATTATGGGGCTGTCACACATTGACGTATAGCATCAGCGTATATGCCGACGTATGAGAAATTTAGCGAATACGCTGGTGTACGCTGAATACGTTATGGGTACGTTTTTAACAAGTTACGAGCATACTGAAATACGGTGGTATAAGTTGTTGTACGTCGAGCGCGGCCGATAATTTTGTGCATGCATAAAATTTTCGGCGTATGCGGGCGTATTGCTAACACGTTAGGCTTAAGTTAGAAGTACGCGACAGGTAAGTTATGCACGCGTTATGCACGAGTTATGCACGTTACATGTAAGTATCCCATAAGTTGACATATACGTCGGCTACCAGTTGGGTAATTGAGCAGCGTACGCGTAACCTATTTCTTACCTATAGACAACGTACTTCTGACGTCCTTAAAACTTACTGAACGTGTTTGAAGCGTGTGTAGAGATGAGCATGCGCAGAAGTCTACAATCATGGCGGACCCTGAGAGGTTGCGACGACACGTGGTCGTCGAAGTACGCTCCAACACGTTCTACTTCAGCGTATGCCAGCGTGTTGGATAATTATTTCATACATCAGAATAAGTTATAGTGTGTCCTGCTTGTAGTCGACGTGTATGTCAACGTATGAGTAACCTACATGTAACGTGCGTTAACACATGCATAACTTACCTGTCGCGTTCTTCTATCTTACGCCTAACGTGTAAGCAATACGTCGGCATACGCTGAAAATGTTCTGGATGAACAAAATTTTGTGCCGCGTTCGGCGTTATAGCAACTTATTTCAGCGGTCTCGTAACTTGTTAAAAGCGTACACATAACGTATTCAACGTACATCAGCGTGTTTGCTAAATTTCTCATACGTCGGCATACGCTGATGCTATACGTCAATGTGTGACAGCCCCATAAGATAGGTTGTAATGGATAATTTACACAACAGGTAGGACACTTAAACATCCTGTAGTTAGAATAAGGCTATTTTTTTCTGGACCAGTCAAGCCAGTTAGAGTGTTATTGTCCCTTTAAAAGTGATCTTTTCCAAAGACAATACTTATTTTCGGATGATGTTTTTAATGATCAGAGAAAAAAAATTATGGACCTCGCTTCCATTATAAACCAAATCACTGGCTTACCTTAAGAGCGACGTATAAGCGTAAACTGTCTAACCATGGGCTTATCTTGAAAGAAGGGATGAAGTGAAACGTCTTGTCAATTTGAGACATGTGTCACGCTAAGGAGGGGGGGGGGGGTGCCGGGGTAGCGGCCTTTCCATATATTCGTCACCGAATCTCTGCGTAAACATGCACGCGGGCGATACTCAGGTTTATTTTTTGTCATATCCGAACAACCTAGATACACTTTATTTTTCATTCCCACATGCCCTACCGTTCACTATTGAACCCAACTTGGAAAATCTCTGGGATTCGGACCCTGGATTTTCTAGTGGTGTCCAGTTCCTTTTATACCGCCTAACCAACACGGTCACCGATCTTATTTTGAAGTATATCCTAAGAGGTACTGTAATTAGCACTAAATGCATTTCCCAATCGGTAATTATATTCATCTTACTGGAAATATGTCGTTAACTAACATTTTTGTTGTATCATAACCAATAATAAAATAAATCTTGTGTGTCCTTCCCGTATCGGCGTAAATTCATTGATCTGAAAATATTAGCTATGTCATATTTAAAAATCCGAAACTACGCATTAGAACCGACAATTTCATTGGCTGATATATACCGAGGTCCGCGAGTATCATTAGGGTCATAAACTATAGTTTAACACGCATTGGAATGACATGTGAACTGTGTTACCTTTTGTACCAAATGTTGGTTTAGTTCTGGTGTTTTGATAAATGCGTTTATAACGATATGGGACGGGGAAATCTGGATAGATTATTTAATACTTTGACGATCAGTATACGTTCCATAATGAAATATTGTTTTTTGTTCAGGTTATAATATGCTTGTCCAAATGAATCTGGGTAAAATTTCAAAGATAGCCAATATTGTGTGGATATTCTTCTAAGATTATAAACTTTTTTCATATTTAAAGGGACCGTCCCATTGTCAGTAACATATTTCATAGGACAGCGTTATCCAAATGAAAAAAAAAATGACAATATGGCCTATTTATCGTCTCTTGAAATTTCAAATATAAATATTGATAACTAGATTTGCTTAATATGTAGTATGTCAACATTATTATGTTCGCAACATATTTATTATGCACCGTATACTTAAACAATAATCGGCAATGAATAAATCTAATCATGTGTGAAAATATACCTTATCACATAAAATGAAAAAAGATAAAACGACGGTGCATTCTAGAATTAGTGAACTACCTTAAAGAGACAGTCAGTGGTTGAGTAACAATACCATCAAAGATATCAAGCCCCTTCCCTTAACCATAATAACAAATCACAAACTAGATGTAGAGACATGGGAGCTTGACAACATGCAACAAAAGGGCATGGCGCGAAATGTGGAAGTTTCTGAAAACATTTTGCTATAATTAATGAGATGGTTAAAATGGGCAGATTGAATATCTCAAGAAAAGGAACCACTTAAAGATAATAAAATAGTTTGATCTGGATTCCTTGTGTTATTGTCCCCCTGGACTATTAAAATGGGTCCGTCCGTCCGTCCGTCCGTCCGTCCGTCCGTCCGTCTGTCCGTCTGTCCGTCTGTCCGTCTGTCCGTCTGTCCGTCTGTCTGTCTGTCTGTCTGTCTGTCTGTCTGTCTGTCTGTCTGTCTGTCTGTCTGTCACACTTTTTGGGACACAATAACTCTCGTTCTAGTTGAGCTAGAATGTTCAAACTTAGTGTAGGTGTGTATTATGCCAATACCTCGATGGAGTTCGAAAATGAGCATTTTCCGCTTAGGGTAAGCAGAGATAAGCAATTTGATTGGTTGATGCTTTGGGACACGATAACTTTAGTTCTAGTACGGTGAGAGTGATGAAACTTGGTGTATAGTTTCATTACATCAATACCTTGACTAAGTTCGATAATGAGCATTTTCTGCTCAGGGTAAGCAGAGCGATAAGCAATTTGATTAATCGAGACTTTGGAACTGAATAACTCTCATTCTAATTGAGTTAGAATGTTCAAACTTAGTATGAGTGTTTATTAGGTCAATATCTTGATGGAATATGAAGATGAGCATTTTCGGCTTAGTTTAAGCAGAATCAATTAATTTGAATGGTTGATGCTTTGGGGCACGATAACTTTAATTCTATTTAAGTTAAATAAAGAAACTTGGTGTGTAGTTTCATTACATCAATACCTTGACTGAGTTTGATAATGAGCATGTTCTGCTCTTGGTAAGATGGCTGATAAGCAATTTGATTGGTTGATGCTTATTAAGTTCTGATTAAGTGAGAGTAAGGACACTTGGTGTATAGCTTTAGCTTTATTTCACCGATATATTGACCAAGTTCGATAATCAACTTTTTTCTGCTGAGGGTAAGCAGAACGATAAGCAATCTGATTGGTTGATACTTTGGGGCACGATAACTTTAGTTGTAATTAAGTGATAGCAATGTAACTCAGAGAATAGATTCATTGTATCATTACCTTGACTAAGTTAAATGGTGCAAATTTTCTGCTTAGGCTAAGGAGCGATAAGCCCCTTTATTGGTCAAGACTTTGGAACATAACTCTGATTTTAATTGAGGTAGAATTTTGAACTTAATGTAGATGATCATTAGGCGAATGTCTTGACTAAGTCAATAATTAATATTTTGAGCTAAAGATAATATTTTGAAAAAAATAAATGTTTGATTAATTAATATGTGTCATCTTATTATTTTGGGATTTCGGCGGGGGACATCAGCCTCACTGTTGGCTTGTTTGTTTTGCGGGCTGAAAATCCCCCCTCTTGATTCCAAAAAATATAGCCGATCGTCTTTACGCCCAAATAGTTCGACAGAAAAAATGTGTGTCGTCTTCTGCAGTTTCTTCGCCTATTTTGTACGAGTCATCTCCTGTTCATACATTCGTATATCTGTTTAGTTTCTGATCATAGCTATCCGATTGACCTTAGACGAATTTCTTTTAAAGAGAGAAATGGGGTTTAACGTCCAGTCGACACAATTCTTTTTTTTTATTATTATTTTTTTCAAATGGGTCCAGTTCGTTCTCTAATCTGACATTTTTGGATTATTGAAATTTTGTGGACAACTTGTATGTATAAAAACACACATACCAACCATATTGAAAGCCAGAAATAAAATCCGTTGATAAAGCACAAAACGGTTTTCGGATTGATTTTGTAGATCTATTGAATTATGCAAATAGAGGGTTTAGCAAAATAACAAGTTCTTAGTGATAAAGCAATTTGGTTTATATAAATGACAAGCGTGAAGATTAAAAGAACACTCGGTGCGACGAGATAGCTATGTCGCTATGAATAAATGAATTCGACCTCCTTACCTATTGATTTTATAACCCCCCCTTGAAACAGTCGGATCCCAATCGAAGCGAGACATGTCACGCTCAGGGCTGTAGTGGTAAAGTTTTTAGTGAGTAGGCCCTCACTTTACTGACCGCGGAGCCTGGGAAGGGTTTCGGGGGTTCTCCCCCCGAAAAATTTCGAAAATCAGATGCCTGGAAACGCCTTCTGCGGCCATTTCCGAGGCCTGGATATCCTGGAAAATCCTTCGATTTTCACCAAACAAATCTAGAAATTCTCACAAAAATGGAAAAAATTCAATCAATTTATCATAAAACAGTAAAAATTGCGCACACAGTCAGTCCCAGAGAATATGAATTTCGGAAATATATCACATTATTTTCTTGCGAAAAATGCTTAAACTGGATTCAAATCGCCAAGAGTCTCTAGCCTGTGAACTCGTGATCTGGTATCATTTGCATCTCGATGCTTCGAGAGCCACTTGGTCACAGACTGGTGGACCATTCATCGGAATGAACACCAGACTCGATAAGTTGACAATCAGCAGACAATTCCTCAGCGGAGTTAGAATCAAGTTCATTATGGAAAATCCTTCAGCGGCGGTGGCTTCGCCATTTTGTTGGAAAAAATCTAATTTTAATTTTACGCCGAAAAAACTTTCCGCCGGCGAGCTGTGACGCACGAACTACGGTAGAAAATGAAACTTCAGCCGGCGCCGCACTCGAGTGTAGTCATGGTTGTTGGCATTGGCTGGTTCCCTTCTCGCCTGAATGTCGTCAGGCCGCTCACCTTACCGTCACACTCCAAGATTAGACTGCAGCAGAGCAACGAAATATGGCCTTTTTTTTCAGTGGGCCTCACAATGCCTACTTTTTCCCGCCGAAAGGAGGGTAGGCCGGGACTACCCAACTTTTGACGAGAAAAAAGGTGGGTAGGCCGGGCCTACGTGGGCCTACGCACCACTACAGCCCTGGTCACGCTTTGGGCGCGGGGTTATCCGAATTTAATCTTGCGTAGAGGCCATCTGTTAATACTTTTGGGGTCACGGTAGTTACGTGGGTCAGACCTGGCTCGCTAGCCTGAAGATCGGGTGTTTGATCCCTGCATTGGCCGAGAAAGTTCATCCAGATTTTACGGTGTGATGCGGGACGGGGGGGGGGGGGTGACAATGCCCCGTAAAAGATCCCTTAACAGTTGGACTTCGATATAAGAGTACACCGTAGTGCCGTTGTCCCAGCAAAATGTTCCTGATAGCACACTCTATGGCGTTTGCCCGTCGTCTTCATTAGCCCAGTTCGAAGCAGAACAGTTAAACGTTAAACTTTTATTAAAAAAACGGTATATTTTTATGCCCTGCCACATAAAGGCCCGGGCATATAGTGCTACATTTGTGTTCCGGCATTCCCTTCAGATTTATTGAGGTGGTTTGATCTATTGAACTGCAATTGTCAAAACGAAATTTAAATTACATGACTTTAATATACGTGAACTAAAATTTGTTCCAAATAGACAGGTCAAGTTCCGGAGAAGGCTTCTGAATTCTTTTTTCTGAATTTTATTAACTATGGCGAGGATGACCTTCAAAAACACATCTCCATTTTCTCTGTCTATATATAAGAGACATTTAGCAATGAACTACCCAGCCAAGTCACCCAAGGGAATTTCCTTTTCGAAGGTCTGAAACTATCAATAAGGAACATAAATGTATCACAAAGATTACAAATTAATATGGGGAATTAGGTACTTGGTTCATTTGGTGCTAGTAATAATGACAATACATTAAGAAATATTCTGATTTTTATAAATAATCTCATATAATGAATATTCAGCTACTTTATTCTAAATAATAACATACCGCTTATATTTGGTTCAAATACATTCTAAATAATAGCATATCGCTTATATTTGGTTCAAATACATTCTAAATAATAGCATACCGCTTATATTTGGTTCAAATACATTCTAAATAATAGCATATCGCTTATATTTGGTTCAAATACATTCTAAATAATAGCATATGGATTATATATGGTCAAATACATAAACACATAAATCGGAGATATTTGAAAAGGTCTGAATTCGTCACCTCTGCTCAACTCAATTATCTCCCCAATCAAATCAATTAGAACAAAACTGAATAAGCAAAATATTCTTGCGAAATTTCTTAAATTTAAACAAGCTATTCGTTTAAGAAGAAATCAATCGCTTTAATTATTATGTTTATCGTATTTGGTGCTTAAAGGGTAATATGGGTCTATAATATACTGCTGTTTCCTGATCATTGAAATTAAGTTTGAAGAGTCGAACAGGTGACCCAATTATGCTTGAGGGAACATGTATTTAAGTTTGCAAATTGTCTCTTTAAAACAAGGCACCAAAAGACGGTTATAATTCTCGCCTTACCAAGAAAATAAATATAATTAGTTCTTGAGAATACCATAAACATCGCAAACCGAAGCACTTAGTTTGTGTTTGTGTGTGTGTGTAGGGGGGGGGGCATTGTACTCTAAATTCGCTTTTAAACAACTTATATAAGACGATGACTTAGCAGGAAGTTCACTTTAAATATTAACGATGACTTGGTATATTTGCATCAGAAAAAACTTATATAAGACTATGTAAATATTAACGATGACTTGCCATATTTGCATCAGCTTCTGTCTGCTTACAATCTAATCTGAACATGCCTGGTCAATGTAACTAAATAATCAAATCGGGTCAAATCCAAGATTATGTTTGTAATAACCGGCGATGACCCCCAAATGCTCTTTTAAGATTTACAAAATCAAAGACATGTGCACTGGACATTGGACATTTACCGTCATTAAACTAAGATGTAAATGTAGGCTACTGTGTGTTTTTCTGTCATCAATCAAGGCCATTTTGTAAGGTATCTGTGGTGACTGTAACCCTCGCACAAGAACTATAAGTACGACGTGATTTTTGTATGTCATGAATTATGATGTTTGGAATATGAAATCATGAAAAGGGTCTGACATGTTGTCCTATATTGATTTGTGTTTATAAATGTAATGCTAAGAACATCTAAACGGATATATGCCTATGAACACCTGTCAACCTTTCATTACATGTTCAGAGCTGGTTGGTGTACCAATTTTAAGCAATCTCACCAAAGTAATTTTAGCTTTATTGTACTGACAGTTGTAGTACTTTGTTCATTAAGACCATATTGTATCTCTTTAACTAATTGTTGGTTCACACTTACTTTTGAGTCATCAAATCTCACATACTAATAAAACTAATTGACATGTATGTATGTAAAACATGTATTTTGGTAAAATCCTTACCATTGTCAAAATATCCATCAAATTGTATCTGTTTATGACATGTGGTTGATAGACCAAATAAGGTAATGTTCTCTCCTGGTTTTGGGAGAATGGGGTGCTTATTTCATATTTTGGAATGAAATTCACGCCAAGGTCACTCTATATCGTACATAAATAAGGGGGGGGGGTAAACTGAGGGTGTTGAGCGAAATTGATCAGAGCTAACCCAGATACTCCGAGCAGCTATCATGTATGCTTTATTAAGAACGTAGGTTACCAACTAGTTTAACAACAAAATTGTAAGAACAATTAACCTGTAGTTTTTATTCACGATCACAAAAAACACGAGTCCGATATTACAACACATTAGTCATTACGGTACTTGTACTGTAGTCAATATACCTCAATTCCATTGTATACTGAAACATTTCTTGGTGGATTTAGAGCATTTAGTTTTAGACTATTTTGTTTTATACATTTCACCGGTGCGGTTACTTGTATAGTTGTATTTTACTACATAATGCAGACCATGCCTTATGCTGGCATCATGCAATGATTTCTTTGGGTTGTATCCCTGATTATTTTCAAATTTGAGTTAGGTCTGTGTCGCTACAGGCGCAGTGGACGCTTACGGCTAGCACCGGGATCTATTCACTCTTTTTGAATTAGGGGGTCGGGGTGGGATCGCCTAGTGGTCTAGAGTGCCGCGCTTCGGCCTCTAGCTGGCCGGCCACCTCTGGCTTGCGGCTGTGGTTCGAGCCCTGGTGTGAGCGTATGTGGCGCCTTAAAAACCTCGTGGGTTTCCTCCGGACACTCCGGTTTCCTCCCACTGGCACTGCTAAAGACCCCTACGCGCAGGCGAATTATTGAAATAAAAAATTAAAACCATGTGTTAGTCCCGAAATGACCTAGTGGTGTTGAGTGGACGTTAAAACCCATTTTTCTCTTTCTCTCTCTCATTTTGAATTGTTTGTTTGTTTGTGGTTTCTGAGTATGATGTCTTGTCCATATATTTGTTTTTGTGTAAATTATTTGTGGCGCAGTCCCCCTGCACTTACTATTACAGATATTCCAGACATATTTCAGAGAACAAGACTGTACAAGAGTGGAAGAAACCCTTAACTCTAGTAATTCTTTATATTCCAAGTTATATAAATTAAGTTTTTGAATAACACTGACTACCATCCACAGTATACTCGGAAAATCTCGACATGTTCCGGTAGCCTTCATTAAATCTCGGCTGTATGACAGTTAGTGATGTGTACCTACGCCCATACATTTGCGATGCGGCCACCGGTTTACTTTAAACAGAAAAATGTGTCGCTTTTACAAACAAGTCCCAAATTGCGTCTTTTGTAGGGTGTATATACCTAAATGAGCAGATATATTGTCTCAAGGCTGCTGGTTTGATAAAATTCCCGGGTAATTCCCCAAACCCAATGCCAAACGTGACGTTTGTCGATATAATACACTCTCCGCAGAAATCTCAATGAGCGAAGCCATTTTTTGTTTTTCGGAACCTTTGAAGTAGTGCAAATATGGCGGAAATGGTCATACAACCGAGATTAGATGCGTAGAATATGTCGAGGTTTGTCGAATGCCGTCCACAGGTAAGCCGGGGTCGTAGCGTACAAAATTGTAATTCCTTAAATGAGCAAAGTCATACCGATGACTGAATTACCTATTTAGCAAATATTTTTAGCAAAATAAACACGTGTTTATAGGGCATTGACAGGAGAAAAGAGTGCCACATAATTTCTGCTATGTCATTGCCATTCGTTTTTATGTACAGTGCATATGAGGTGGTAGTGGGAACTTATCGTTACGTACTATATCCACTTTACGGCAAGTTCACACCTATCTAATTGAAATTAATTCAGCTATTATCACCCAAAGTCGTAAAAATAGACCTCCCGTAAAAACGACTTTGCCTTTTTAATGAAAACACTCTTTATCCCCTCAGGCGCCAGTGACGTCACAGTGACTGAATGCATATTTGGAATGTGTATTCCTTAATTACCCATATACAGCAGTCGTGTGTATTCATTAACGCCCGACTGATTTCTTAGCCCCCTAATTAAAAAAAACAATTGACTACGGAATAATGTCTGTAATTCATTTTAATTTAAGATTCAATTTACAGTTTCATAATGTACGGTAGGTGTCGTTTCTCACGACAGTGTTTTAAAATCTTCTGTGGTCGTGTTAAGTCCAAGGGCGGATTGGTACAAAAAATGAAAACAAATTTTTTGTCCAATTCGTCTAAAAAAAAAATTCTGCTAAACATTATATGAGGGGGTGGGGGGTATTGGACCGCCATGGAGCGATGATGATCATGTTGTATGTAGCCGGTGGCTTAAACAGGCCGCGACGCCATCACTGGAGTCTGGAATGGGCTGTTATAATATATGGGCCTGTCACACTATAACGTTTTAGACAACTTATTCCAACGTATGAAAAAACAGTTCCAACACGCTGGCATACGCTAAAGTTGACTTTAAAAATCAAGACGGCGCTCTTTTTGGACGCATATATAACGTACTTATAACGCGCTGAACGGATATATAACGTATGTTTAACGTATGAGTAACTTATTCATAACTTATCCCCAACGTAAACGTAACTTATACAAATATATGACAGCGTGTGCAAACGAATTTTAAGCGTTCTCGACTTATGCAAAACCCATGCAGAACGTTAGTCAAACTTATGCCTAACTTATGCATAACGTGTTGGAGTGTACTTCGACGACCACGTGAGGTCAGATATAAAAACTGAGGCTCGCCTAGACCACAAGTAATTATGGGGCTGTCACACATTGACGTATAGCATCAGCGTATATGCCGACGTATGAGAAATTTAGCGAATACGCTGGTGTACGCTGAATACGTTATGGGTACGTTTTTAACAAGTTACGAGCATACTGAAATACGGTGGTATAAGTTGTTGTACGTCGAGCGCGGCCGATAATTTTGTGCATGCATAAAATTTTCGGCGTATGCGGGCGTATTGCTAACACGTTAGGCTTAAGTTAGAAGTACGCGACAGGTAAGTTATGCACGCGTTATGCACGAGTTATGCACGTTACATGTAAGTATCCCATAAGTTGACATATACGTCGGCTACCAGTTGGGTAATTGAGCAGCGTACGCGTAACCTATTTCTTACCTATAGACAACGTACTTCTGACGTCCTTAAAACTTACTGAACGTGTTTGAAGCGTGTGTAGAGATGAGCATGCGCAGAAGTCTACAATCATGGCGGACCCTGAGAGGTTGCGACGACACGTGGTCGTCGAAGTACGCTCCAACACGTTCTACTTCAGCGTATGCCAGCGTGTGTAGCAATATAGACGTGGGGACATTGTTTTAAGATTATAGACATTAAAGGGGGAGATAGAATAGCTTTATGTTTCACCCATATTACTTTAATATCTGGTGTGTACTGAGATCAACTTAGAGTTAATTGACATATTTATGTATAAAAAAGAGTGTAGAACTGATTCTATATGTAAACATAACTGGTTATATGGTCAACAACAGGTTAACAGATATTTCATGGGAATGTTCGTTTGTAAATTTCCATTCTACCATATAAGGGTGGGTTGTTGACGTAATGGGCTCAATTGACCAATCTCTATACTTATTAACATCATATCTGACCAATAAGATAATTTAATGAGCAAATCCATCAGATACAAAATCATGCTTCTGGTGCGAATTCGTCAGACTCCGATTAGACTTCCAGACGGGTTCCATCTTACTAGCTAGCCGCAAGGCTAGCTAGGTTTGGGAAGAGTTTAGCTAGTAGTAACTGTAATTGTAATCTGTACTTTGTATGTATACCTATATATGCTACATAAAAGGTAAAAGCGAACTCTGGCAATTGTTATAACTAAGAAGATGAACGTCTTAAGAGACCAGTAAAAGTACACAACGTGAAAGAGAAGAAAAGACGATCACAAGGCTAAGAGAATTATGTAACAAGATACACGAGTCTAACTTAAGATCTGGGAATCTCAAGGTCCGAAGAAGACGCGATATTGTTACATATCCTATTTGGTGCCGTGCAAGTTTCGACCTTTGGGTTAAGACGTCACTTTAGAAGGAAAAAAAAACAGATCTGTACATCCAGAGACGGAGAAAAATTTTGGTGGAAATACGAAAACCTGATGATGATAGTCCAAAAATCTTGGTAAATACATTTTGTTTGTTAAATTAAATATGTTCAAATTGTTTAATGACCAAATAATATTCGTTTAGGTTTAAAATCTATTTTTGAAGCTAAATAGTTAAAATTAATTGTAGGAGAATAAAATAATATTCATTCATCAGTTTTGATTGATAGGTTTGATAAACATGTGTAGTATGTATATTGCGAGGTCAATATGACCTATGGTTAATTCAAGTAATACAAGTTTAAAGTGAAGGTCTCTATAGAGTAGGTTTTAAAACAAACAAAATTTTCTTTGATATAACTAAGAATTAATAAGGATAAAGAAACGGTATAAAAAAAAAAGGAACTAATGTTGTCTCCGGATTGCAGTGGCTAGGCGGCAGATCTAAGATTTTCTGAGTGTTTAACTCTAGTTTTTCAAGATGGCTGTGCTCGCTACTGTAAATTCGTTAAAATGTGTTTTTCGTTTGTTTCGTATATAATCTAGTTTTTGAGATCCTTGTCCAAAGTCTCATTAATTAGGGTTTTAGTCGAGTAAGACTAAATGGGGTAATTCAACTTTTGAATACAAAGTTGAATTGCTATAATTTGTGTTTTTGTGTTGTCCATGTATGTGGTTACGTGTAGATACGTAAGAGTAGGGTAATTTTGAGACCATTAGTCCAGGTTTCAATGTTATGGTAATTTAGCTTTTGAATAAAAAGTTAGGTTATGTTAAGATCCCATTTAATTAAATTTAGGGATTAGGTTATGTTAAAATCCCATGTGGTTAAAATCTAGGGATGTAGGTATGGTTTTCCTGAGAAAAAAAAACAACTAAAATTATTGGCTCGTTCAATTGTGTGAATATCACAAAGTCATTAATACGAGTTTGATAGGTGGTAAAGATAAGAATAGCACACTTTGTAGAAAAGTGTAGTGAATATGTGGTACATTTTTGGTACGCATATAATTTTATGTAATTATTTTTTGGCTTATAAACGTGATATATAGGCTACGTTTAATATATTTTGCTATTATATACATGGTTAACTAAAATATAAACAATACGCAATGAGTAGATGGTGTAATTTGACATGAGGTCGAAATATATTACACAATGGTATTCCTAATGTTTAAAGTTTACTTGTGTAAAAGTCACAATATATAGGAATGTCATGTTTATATAAATATAGACAGTTTCAAGTGAATGGAGTGTACAGCCATTTACTCTGGATATGGTTTTATATAATGTTGTATAATACTGTATGTGTAATTAAAAGCTAGGCATGTCATGTTTCTATAATATGGGATGTGTTTTACGTGAATGAAACTGCAGTCATTTGCTTGGAACATGATTCTATATAATGTTTATGTAATACTAATGTGAAATAAGTAACCATGGGCTTGTTCCATGTGTTGAACTATTTTGTTTAGCGTCCTACTATGGGATGAGATGGAATGTCATTCATTTACTGATCATATTTGATTGACAGTTCTATTTTAAATAACGAGTTAGTTAATACTAATAATGGAATAGGTACTGTAGGGAAATGGGATGTCATTCAGATAGTGGCGCCATATCTGTCTGTCATCCTGGCTAATGTAATAATAAAGGAAATGTTTATGTAATATTGGATAATGTTTATAAAAAACGAAATTACAAATTGTAATGTTTAGGTCAAAAAGGTCACGTTACCGATGGTGAAATATAAACTAACACTAGGAATTCGAAAACAAAAGTAAACGCGATTATAAAATAATAGTGAAATTGTTTGGTGTAATTCTAAAAACACAAACGGAAATTAAAACATTATAAAATTGTAGATTACTAAAGTAAGGTCAAGAGGTCAAAATGAATTTGAAAATTTATAGTTAAAGGGACACATCAAAGTTTATAATTATTAAATAAAATTTAATTTTAATTACGAGAAATATTTGATAGTTAGTTTCGGAATAAAATATTAATATAATAATAGATTAATAGCACAATAAAGTTTAAATAATTTAGAAATAGTTAGTTTATGGTCTGATTTCAATGACATGTTTGATTGACGAATAAACTTGTACAAACCAATCGTCCTTCGAGAAGAGGATGACCACTACAACTCCAAGAAGATATGGTTTACCAGTTTACCAAATTGAGAGTTCCTGATACAGACATTAATGTGAAACTGAACTTTGAAAATATTACGTGATGTGTTATAGTGCTTTGAAATTAGGACACTTCAAGATTTTAAAAAGACAATTTGTGTTTTCTGTGTTACGATTAAAGTGAATTTTCATAGGACTTTGAAGTACATTGATGAACTTTTGGAGTGTTTTTGCATGCGATTTTGATTTTTGACTTTTGATGTTGGTTATTTGTGTTTGTTTTTCACAGATTTCTTTTATAGTATGGTAATCATTTATATTTCCCTGATGCGTGCATAATTAGTTAAAATATCTATATTCTATATATATTCTTAAAGGGGGAAGGATTGTAGCAATATAGACGTGGGGACATTGTTTTAAGATTATAGACATTAAAGGGGGAGATAGAATAGCTTTATGTTTCACCCATATTACTTTAATATCTGGTGTGTACTGAGATCAACTTAGAGTTAATTGACATATTTATGTATAAAAAAGAGTGTAGAACTGATTCTATATGTAAACATAACTGGTTATATGGTCAACAACAGGTTAACAGATATTTCATGGGAATGTTCGTTTGTAAATTTCCATTCTACCATATAAGGGTGGGTTGTTGACGTAATGGGCTCAATTGACCAATCTCTATACTTATTAACATCATATCTGACCAATAAGATAATTTAATGAGCAAATCCATCAGATACAAAATCATGCTTCTGGTGCGAATTCGTCAGACTCCGATTAGACTTCCAGACGGGTTCCATCTTACTAGCTAGCCGCAAGGCTAGCTAGGTTTGGGAAGAGTTTAGCTAGTAGTAACTGTAATTGTAATCTGTACTTTGTATGTATACCTATATATGCTACATAAAAGGTAAAAGCGAACTCTGGCAATTGTTATAACTAAGAAGATGAACGTCTTAAGAGACCAGTAAAAGTACACAACGTGAAAGAGAAGAAAAGACGATCACAAGGCTAAGAGAATTATGTAACAAGATACACGAGTCTAACTTAAGATCTGGGAATCTCAAGGTCCGAAGAAGACGCGATATTGTTACACGTGTTGGATAATTATTTCATACATCAGAATAAGTTATAGTGTGTCCTGCTTGTAGTCGACGTGTATGTCAACGTATGAGTAACCTACATGTAACGTGCGTTAACACATGCATAACTTACCTGTCGCGTTCTTCTATCTTACGCCTAACGTGTAAGCAATACGTCGGCATACGCTGAAAATGTTCTGGATGAACAAAATTTTGTGCCGCGTTCGGCGTTATAGCAACTTATTTCAGCGGTCTCGTAACTTGTTAAAAGCGTACACATAACGTATTCAACGTACATCAGCGTGTTTGCTAAATTTCTCATACGTCGGCATACGCTGATGCTATACGTCAATGTGTGACAGCCCCAATACCGAGGGCTGAAAGCCAAAAGTGTCTATCTCCAAAATTGCCAAAAATGAGTTAAATACACCAAACAGTTCGAAATTTTGTGAAGTTTCTCAGCAAAAATTATCTAAGTCCTATCTTAATAAATAATGACGCAACAAAGAAGTCATATATTGTTAAGTACAGAACCACTTATTTTTTTTCGAAGCAAAAAACCGTATCTCCAGATAGACAGTTCTTGCTGACATTTTTTTTGCTAAATGATATGTTTTTACATATGGAACTTAATGCAAGATATGTATATATCCCACTTGTACAGTTCTGGCTGATAAAAAAAATGCCGAAACTGCCTTGTCAATGTACCAGAACAGGATATCTCCAATGTTGACTTCCCATATTGGGAGAATTTATATCGACCAGAAGTGTCTATAATCCATTATTATGAAATAAATTGAAAACTACTGCAATAAACCTATTGATCATTCAGCATTTGTTTTCAGCTATTTAATACACACGTAATTACCAAAAATCATCTAAATTCAACAATTACCTGATATTTAAAATTCAATCAAACTTTAAATCTTCATTTTCTCAAAACGTCAATTTTGGAGATAGGCAGTTTTGGCTTTCAGCCCTCGATACTTTCTGGGCCGGGTGTGCTGGGTGTGGGCCGGAATCCAGAATGCTGCAATTGATATTTCGAATTTCATCTGAAATTTCGCAGGAGGAATCAACTAGCGATCCCGGCGACAAAAATGTTACATTTTTGAATGAAAATATTACTACTTATTCAAAAATCCTAACTGGTTAATGAAATGGTCAAAATTTTCTCAACTAGTCCCATTTTTTAACAAGTTAAATGCTCCTGACTCTTGGCTATACAATGACAATACGTTGATTAATAATATGACGATATGATCATTTCTTGCTCAGGTTGATGGTTGTAATTTACTAAATATATCGATTTATAAGATATATTATTTGACAGAGATTATAATCACATATGTCACCAAATCGAATATTTGGGGTTCATTTTTCAAAATTTTCACGGGTGCCCCCCCCCCTCCAGGATCCGCGTTCAGTAAAAGCGGCCGCTTCGACATGGGACCCCGGTCCAAATCCGCCCCTGATGCAGTCCAAACGATTCGAGATACATTTTGGTCAGAGGAGTATTGTGGTTCTGAAAGAGTACAGAAGTAAAAAGATGTGGTCATGATAGACAAGTGATTTGTCAGTGACAATCGGTTATCATCGTCCGGCGCCTTTTTTCTGCATGCCGATTTGACTTCATTTCTCTGAAATAGACCGTAAAAATGAAATGGAACAACAGATTGAAAAGAGTCATCTATCTAACTATCTTTATTCTTTGTGTATTGATAGCAATATGGCAAGTGTGGTGTCCTTAATATCTGTCATTAATTAATCAATCCCACTAAAGTTATACAGACTTAGGGTCATAAATTAATTTACATCTCGGTGTTAGCAGTGCGTGTAAGTAGGATTAGGTAATTATCTTTTTTACGCAGGTCAGATCAGAGACATCACTCTAGTAAGGTGGAACATGTGCGTAGAACCCCACGCATGCACCAATGGTAAAATAGTACACACACACACTTTAATTGTATAAAAATAATTAAGTTTTACTCATCAGTTGTTTATAGTTTTTATTTACCCAATAATTATTGCTCACAGGTGTTTTTGTAATCAAGTAACGTCGTATTTTTTGGTTGATTGTGGCGTTTAAACAACATTTGATTGACTGGATATAAAATATGAATATAAATTTTTCGAGGGATAATCTTTTGTGATACGATTAGGTTACAATGTCTAGCATCGTCTATCTTCTTTGACAGTTTAATCTCTCCCCAAATGGCATCAGGAGCTCCGCGTATGATTAAGAGTATTTGATATTCATGTCCATATAACTGACGAGTTATAACATATATATGGATGGGGGGTTGGGATGGCCTAGTGGTCTAGAGTGCGGCTTGCGGCTGTGGTTTCGAGCCCTGGTGTGAGCGTATGTGGCATGGGGATAGGGGCGCCTTCTCAACCTCGTGGGTTTCCTCCGGGCACTCCGGTTTCCTCCCACTGCTAAAGAACCCTACGCGCAAGCGAATTATTGAAATAAAATTAAACTGTGTGTAAACCCCGAAATGACCTAGTTGTGTTGACTGGACGTTAAACCCCATTTCTCTCTCTCTCGCTCTCTCTGTGATAGGATAGCTAACAATTCATGTAAAAAATCGACTGCAACTACGGGCCCGCACCCTAGGACTTTCTAGCTAATGAAATTACTTAGCAATATAGTGTTTTTTCTTCTCAAAATAATTTGTAATGCAAACAGTCGATGGTGGTTTCCAACAATGCTGAACGTGTCAAATATATGCATAATGATACCTTTTTGATGAAACTGACAATGCATAACCGAAAAGTCTCGACAAATTTTAGCTTGGGGACCCTCCAGATCTCACGGTTATTATTTGACTGTCAAAACCGTTTAAATATTTTACCGTTATACCATAATAACGTCTGAGTTTAAATATCGCGAGTGTTACGTGAAGTGCTATAGATAAGATGTACGTAGTTAAAGCGAGATAAAGCCTTCTATTGAAGATGGTGATACCCAGGTTGTTGGCCATACAGTGGTTTGAATTTTCATCCAATTTCGATAGAGGCGCGTATTGGAACGTAACTTTCTGGATGATTCCTGATTGTACGATATTGTGTTTTAGTTTTGTGGACCCTTTAGAGGTCACCATTTTTATCTTATTTTCAATACCATTCAAAATACCACCGAAACTATCAGTGAAATAGACACTTCAATAAACGCAAATAGTGTAAAAGCATGTAATGCCAAGGTTGTGGACGTTAGAATTTTTATCCGATTTAGATGAACTTAAAACGAGTATCAATGGCTGGATAGGTTTAATTTTGGTGCGCATTGTCCCCCTGCCTTTTACGCAAAATGTGAAATATGAATGAATTTTGTGGACCTTCCCGATGCTACAATTTTTGTCCGATTCAAGAGATGAAACTTGAAATATGTGTGAAGGATCAAAAGTTCTTGGATGAGTTCGACTTTGGTACGCAGCAGACCTGCTTTTTACGCAAAATGTAAAATATATATGATTTTTCTTTGCTCCCCAAAGGGGCTACAATTGTTTGTTGGGCCTTGTTAAGACAATACTAATGCAATTCCCATTTCTGCATTGTTCCAGTTCCAGCTTACCTTTAACCCTTTTTAACCTCTGAAAACACACTATTTGATTTGAGTGGGAAGCGCTGGTGTTATATAATTCAACATGAATGGGAATTGCAGCATAATTAATGGTTGGACTGGGCATTTAACCTTCACAAAGCGTAAAAGTCAGTAACGGCATCGACTCGGGGAAGTCGGTGGTTTGTCGGATAATATGCCTGTCTTGTCAAGCCGTTCTCAACATTCATATTCCATAATCCTTTGAATTGCTGTTTGTAACCTTATCCACTTTTGTTGCAATGTTGCTTTCAGTGAATCTTGCACCCATGTCCTGCTTAATTAACGCAACGAAGCGCTTTCTGTGTTTAGATGTCAAAATTGACAGAATAGTGTTGTATCTTCCACAGAACCTCATTTTTGGGGGTCTGCTAGAATTGATCCTGATATCGATCTCATGTTATATTTAAAATTGCAAGATTAAATCGCATCTCAAACGAGATATTTCACTTTCATTACGTCTCAGTATACATGTATATTACAGAAGCACGAAGAATAAGAATGACTAACGCGTCAGATAAAAAATGTTGAAAAACTTTGTAGAATGCTCGAAAATGAAGAGATTTTTCCCGTGTTCATTGTAATTGTAGGCTTACAGCTCTTTTTTGTCACTTTTTGTATACAAGTTCTACATTTACTCATATTTTACTGCTTGTCATGTTGTCCACTACGTCTTACTGAAAGACATTCGAGTTTCTGTAGCGAAATACGAACTTAACACTTGGGTTTTAAGAAAAAAATAAATGTCTTTTACGGAGGTCTTAACTTGTTGTACAGTTTATCATCTACACACGTAATTGTGCTCGATAATACTAATTTTACTCCCATGATTTCTGTCAATTTAGAGTGTTTTCTTGTACGTGGCGGCAATGTCTGAAGCTCTCGTAATTTTTGAAAGAAATACAAACTTTTATTGTCTTTGACAGATTGGCGGTAAGTTTCCAAGTTTTATTGGAAAAAGTGGTTTGGTGAAAATACATTTTAGAATAAGCCATGGATTGTAAACACGCTAATATCGGATGCCATATTTTATAGATTCGACTGAGCCCCCATCTGTTTTATGAACTAAATTAACTGTGTTAATCTTAACGATCAAAGATATCCGCCGAAACTATCGATAACACTCATAACGACTGATTAAAGCACGTTAGGAATTATCCCATTCTCGGTCTGTATTGATTTTATGTTTTATGAAGAAACGATAACATACATTACTCTAATATAATTTTAACACTTCAAATAAGGTTATCTTTTGCAACAACGTATTTATTGAAAGCTGTTTATCAAACAATGATGGGCATTCTGCATTTTTCGATCTTTGCAACATGTTCAACGAAATGCGATATGGATAGGTGACACATATTTCGACGTAAAGGTCGAGGATGCATTTAGAAAGTGTGTTATTGCGCTTTTGGTCATAATGCAGGCGAGTTGAGCCAGGGTCAGAATTCACCAATTCACACAATACTGCACGGAAAGCCAAAAACTGACTGGTGCATCAAAAGTGTTTACAAATAAAAGTCGGGAAGGGGGGCATTTCGGACTACGTAATCGTGTGTGCCGCGTGTGTATATTTGAAGGATGGTTGTAATAATACATCTGAAGCCCTGTGACCGAAATTCGGGCAATATAAATGTTTACTTCATAACGGAATATTCGTAATCAATAGGGGAACACTTTTGACAATCGATGTAATCTAGATCTGTATCGTAATGACGGTTCCATTTGTCGTCTAATGGTGGAAGATACAACGGTATTTAACTATCTATTTACGGCATCGGGAACCAGGGTAATTTATATAGATAGTTTATGCCACCATCACCTGCAAGCGTTCACAATAATGTTATAGGCCCCATATTGATTAAAGTGTGACCACGTCACACGAATAATCCAATTTTCTTATTCCTTCTTTATCGTCGGAGCCACGATTGCCCAGTGAGAGGTAACTGCTCACTAATCCGGAGGTCCATTGATGGATGGAAACATCTTATATTTCCGATATAGAGGTCTTAGAAAGGAAATAACTGAGCCATATAAATTTATTTTAGCGCTTTATACAATTTATATACTATTTTTTTTATATATTATAAGGATATTATTCTGACTGTACCTTCAGATATGTTTTGTAAGATTGAGAACTCGGTACGAAAATTGCATGTTTCTGCTGACAACCACAAAGCTAATATACCATAAATAAATTAAAGTTCACTGAATGCAGGTTAAGCTCATAATCCTGATGTTTTCGCTGATGGCGTTTGACGTTTGTAAATCATGCTATGGTCTGGTAAATGTAGTGCTCTCAGTCCAAAACATTTTCGTTTTAAAAGTAGTTACCTCCCTTTAACTGTGTCTGAAGCAAAAATATTCATGTGACAAAGATATAATGTGATGAACAAGACAACAGTTGAAAATATAAGGGAGATAATTCACGATTTTTTTTTTCGAGAGTCCACAACTTGTTTTCTGTTTCAAAATGAATTTCTCATGAAGGACATTCGAAGACACCTGTTTTAAGCATGAATATTTTAAGAAATATATCCCAAACATTGCTGAAAAATGTTAGGCCTCATATACGGTATGTATATTTTTAAAAGTTTATCGGAGAAAAGAAAACTGAACTGACTGAAGTGTATCATACTATTACTATCATTTCTCGGGGTGCCTTTTAGTTCTGCTCTAAACGTCGGTCTCATTACTGAGACCGACGTTCAGAGCTGAACTAGGGGTGCCTTATGCTTATTTTTCTAGGGGTGCAAAGATACGGTCCTGATGTTATGTAATAATAATTGTCAAAATGGGACCATTTTATCTCGGACCTTGTAGGCCTAATTGTATAATATATATTATAGGCCTACTTATAATTTAAAGAATCAAAGTGATGCCAGTTGTCACTGGCCATACGAACCGATAGTTTCTAGTAAGTCCACTGAATTAGTTTATAATTTTTTCTGTGGCATGCAGTGATTTTAGTCCTAAGAACCAAGATACAATAGTACATGTAGTACTAGTTCAGCTCTGAACGTAGATCTCATTTAACACTCGACACTACGTCCAGATCTCGTCCCATTCAATCAATGTCGAAAATATATCCACCGCCCAGTCAACTTTACTGGGCAACTTTTTACTGCTAAACGGTTGCGTGGCAGTCGCCGTGAATGCCTGACAAATGTAACTGAAAGTGAGAAAAAAAGACTTTGCTTACCTCGCTAGGATCAGTATGAGCGACACAACACGCTGTTAAAAAATACGTCTCCGTCTTCTAGCCAATTTGGCCTACTTCATTGAAGGGTAACGCACAAATTTACGATCTCGGGCATATAAGATAAAACGAAATTTAGGATCTGGACGTAGTGCCGAGTGTAATGAGATCTACGTTCAGAGCTGGACTAATGAATGTAGTATCGATGTCGACTTCACAGTCCATGACATGATTATTATGCCATTCAAATTTTCATTCACTTTGTATATTATAAGCTTAATAAAAGAAGTCATCAACTGGAATGTACTGGTGCTCGTACTCTGGTAGGAATGTCATCTTAATTTTAACCCATGTTGGCAGAATAAAAGGATATTATTAAGGCATAAGCCAGACATCGGTGACATGTATTGTGTATTTTTTTATTATTCCAGAGTTAGTGTACGTAATCATAATTTTGATGGAGATGTCTTTCAGCGTTCAGAAGTTAATATGTTAAGTAAAGAAGATTCAGATGTTATATACATAGAGACAATCAGCTCACGTGGCTTCAAACTTAATAGCGGTTTTAGAATTATTGGTCCTTGCATCATATTTCCTCGAACAGTTTTACACTGGAATGTAAGATATTTTATATTTATTTTATCAAGATATTCAAAATAAATACCATATCAAATAATGTAGGGGGATTACGTGGCTAAGTTGGTAAGGTGCTGGCTCGCTTTCCTGGAGGTTGGGTGTTCGATCCCTGCATTGGCTGAGAAAGTTCATCTCGATTTTCCGGCGTGGTTTCCCTTGTCAGTGATCCAGATGAAAGGCCTGACAAGGACAGCTGCCAAGTTGTTCTGATGAGACGGAAAACCAAGGTCCTGTGTAGGCTAACGCATTGGTATGCATGTAAAAGATCTGTAGGCAGTTGGAATTCAGTTGCGTATGCCCATTTATTCATTCAAATAATATAACACAAAAATAAAGGAATATCAGTTTATTGATTATTTGTCTCAATAAAACAGCTCCAGGCATTGTTACTGTTGTGAAGATGAATTAGTAAACCAGTTTTACAGACCCCCCTCCCACCTCCTCGCAACATTTTATAACCGTATGTATGTTAGGTTTGAATCTCTTTAAGAAATAATAGATGTAATAAGAGCTAGTTTTCCTTCTTATGGCATAGACTTAAATATTTATTTTACATATGTCCATTGAAGTATGAATGATCTATATGTAGATTTTATTTTTCTAGATCAACACTGCTCAGGAAATCAACGAGAACTCTTTATCTCTTTTTCCACTTTTAGAACCCAAATTAGGTAAGTACAAATACCAATACTTCTATTAATGTACTTTTTTATCTTGGGTTTTTCAATTCAATCATCTTAAATTTCAACTCTAATAGTATTTACTTAATTAGTAAAAAGTCAGTTTGTTGGAATATACAATTCAGACGCCAAAATGTGAAGAAATGGAATGTCTATCTTTTCTGAAATTTAACAAAATTTTTAAAGGGGTTAAGCATTGAGTGACCCGATAAACTGGGTTATTTGATACCATTATTACACCTTGCTAAAAGATAGCTAAAAAACAGCAGACCTGACAAGTGCTAGTGATCGCATATCTTTAATCATATTGAATTTAATTTGATTTAAATTTTGTTTTTTGACAGATATACTACTGATAGGTATTGGAGATCGTGGAGAGCAATATGATTCAAATATAATACGGTTTTTAAAAAGTAATAAACTTAACGTAGAAATCTTACCAACGGTAAGTTTACCATTTATGCACATAGATCTCAATATTTAGAGAATAATCAGCATGATTGAAATGACTAACAATTATTTTTGTATTTTCGTTATAAAAACAACAGAGTAGTAGGCGATTCAGTCTTGGTACTAAAGTGACTCAGACTGAATATATCTTAAAACAAAAGTTTTTAGGTAGTTTTAACAATATTTTATTCAATAAACTAAAATGGATTGAATAACAGGAAAAGGCCTATATAATTAGTTTTTGTTTCTTTATGATTATAAATATATTATATGATGCACAATGCATTGCAAATGACTTTATCAAATTAGGCTGATGCAATGTAAAACGATCTGTATAGATTTATATCGAGTACAGCTGTATAGAGTTGTGTAAATTAGGTGTCTTGTCTAATGACACTAATGTGGATCTCAGCATTGGCTGTATCGTTAAGCCTGAATGTGGTATTAAAGGGATATTGCCAGATATTCTTCTTTATTTAATAATTCGAATTGCCATGGAGACATGGTGAGCTTTTAATGTCTTAATAATAGTAGGTTGTATTTCAATCTTATTAAAACACAGATCCTATTTCATTTCTTTTTTTGTAGTTCAAATTTTTTTTACTTGTCTTTACTGCACTAGGATCTGGAAGATTTATTACATTCCTATTGATGTGAGGGATTAGACAATAAAGTTGTCCGTTGTGCTGATTGGATAATGAAATGTCTAATGTCATAGGGTCAAAAGCCTCTTGTATGACCTTGAAAGCGATGTCTTTCTACAATTGGTCAATAATTCATGTAGTAGAGGTCATCGAAAGTATAAAAAAAGAAACGAATAGGATCAGATTGGTTGTATTTTTTCATCAAAGTTCTTTCTATGTAGTGATTTGTCAATGTAAGGTCCTGTGTCTGGATAATCAAGGACTTTATCAACTGCAGTCCTCATAATCCTGGAAATATTTACTTTGATACAAGGTTGGCATAATTAGCGTAAAGTTTACATTAATTTATTCTTTTGTCGATGGCTTTTGAAAGGTAGAATCTCAAAACCAAATTTACAAGTTAAGAAAATACACATATCACCAATTTTTTATACGCCCACATTTTCAATGTGGGCGTATATTGCCATTGCCCTGTCTTTCAGTCGTCCACAATTTCTTGTGAACGCTCTAGTTGTGCTGTAAAGACTGAAATTTATAGTGTAGTATCCCATGATCCCCAAATTTGCAAATGCTCCTTAAGATTGTTTCTAATTGTCTTTGTATCATTTTGTGTATTTCAGGAACAAGCTTGTGCAACGTTTAATTTTATCAACTCGGAAAGACGATATTGTGCAGCAGCTCTTTTACCTCCAAAATATGATAAAGGAGAAGACCCTTTTTTCACTAATCAGGTGAAAGATGAACTTGATAAACTATATTTATATGATCGAGACGTTGAAGGACACCGAATAGCTAAGGATACAGATCATGAATCTATAAGTGAACCTTCTCATATGCAGAGGAAAAGAACATTTCTACCTATAGACAAAACTCAAGATAAAAAGAAAAAATGAAAATCAGTATACTGAATAGATTTACTATTAGAAGGAAAATGTGTGGAAAGATCAAAGATGTCTTTGGAGTTAAAAATTATGTGTAATGGAGGAAAACCAATGCTATCAATTCCAGCAAAGTTTATCATGAACTGTAATTTAATTTAATTGTTTAATTTAATTATAATATAAAGTACTGCAGTCTCAAGTCACCAGCTAGTGTATTTTACAGATTATAGTTTTACAGGGAATGATCTTGAAAATACACCCATGTTAAGGAATTAGGTATATGATTAATGCATGATTTCTCTATTGTAAAACTTGTGATGCAAGTATATCAGTTTTTATTTAAGACATAATATCTGTGTTGATTAACAGTGAAACACATGTAACACTTTCATATTCCTAAAGCAGTGGTAGCAAGTATTATCAGGTCATTAACCAGGTTGCATCAGATCAAAACATGGATAATTTATTTCATAGGTCTTCAAGTTCCCTCACTGAACTTGTTAAGCAGCAATAAAGCTTATTCGAAATTCTATATAATGTGAGTTGTATGACTGGAGAAATTGTGCATTTAAGTCTGTGGGCGACAGCAAAGATGCTCTTCTTTGGACCACTTTGAAAATAAATATCTGAATAAATGAAAATTATCCCCTTGAATTTATATGTTCAAATTAGTGAAGTGCATTTCAACGGGGTTTCCCCTTGTCAGTGATGCAGTATTGAGGGCCTAACAAGGACAGCTGTCTAGTCGATCAGATGAGACAAAAAAGAGGTTCTGTAGAAATTTCAGACCGGAAGATGTATCATTTTATCTTCATGACTTTGAGGAATTAAATGATTCTATACCCTGACAAAATTACAAACCACTTCAAAAAATGAAAGTCATTAAAACTAGTATTAATTCACAAATATGATATTTATTGCCTCACATGTTCTATGTGTATAAACATGAAACAAAAACAAGCCTAAATTATATATTTATTTATATATATTCATATATATATAATATATATATACTACCTTTGTACACGATATATTATCTTTAATATACTACACACATGTACATATCACTACACAGAATAATATATTATTTTTTCTTCACAAAATGAACACATCTCAAAATGAAGGTTTCTTACAAATTTGTTCATGTAAAACTACCTCTAAGGTTATAATACCTACACTGTTTTTTTTCTAAGTAAAATCATCAGTTAATTCAAATACAAAAACGAAACACACATTGATTTATAAATATTGTGTTCCTTGATTAAATAAATTGAACTATGAATTATATTACATGATGGAGGATAAGGATAAAATATAAATTTTATATAAAACTTGTTAGGATATTATATAAGTGCTTGATGTCGCTAAAACAAAGCACTGTAAAAGAGTAAATGTTATATTAAGTACAACGTGTATGTATATATTTATATTTTTTAAACTTAAAATAATTTTGGTAAAATATGACAATTATGAACACTGGATAACAGAGATATAACATTCACAGGACAACATAGTATATTATATATGTATATGATCATAATAATTAGCGCGACTAATTAAATAGAATAAAATATGACATTAAGAAACTTTGTAAAACTACGATTTCAATTAAAATGTGCTTTTATTTAACAGTGAGCTCTTCTCTGGCAGTGACCATGAAAAAGATTTAATATCATTAAAATTATCGAAGGATTTTAAAAATATTTACACATATTTGTCTAACCAGGGTATACAACGATTTCTAAAACTTTTGTTTTGATCAATTTATATAAGAAGATTGCACAAACTACCAAAACAGAAGCTGTTCGACTAGAGTGCAAAAACAACCAACGAATTGATTGAAACAAGAGAATGTTATCTAGTTATATCAATCATTATTTACTTTGGTTAAGCTAAGATGTTTTTCAGGTGGTTACTGGTCAGTCTGCACATGCTGAGCAGTACTGACTGTTCAGAAAAGGCATTTCATACAATATACTTTGTAGTCATTAAATAAGTCTACACATTTTTTTAAAAATAATATTATTTACCGGTACTATTTATTTTAACAAGATAAGTTGCAATTGTGTTGCAATTTTGCTTTAGCTATCCATTTGAACTATATGACTCTTTGAACAAATTTAGAACTATATGTATATTACTCTTGGTTAAAATTAGACATTATAACTTTCAGAGTTTAGAATTGGAAAGATATTAACTCAATACAATTAAAACTATCATCAGTATACAGCACAATGTAATTAGAACCTTACCATTCTCAGTGTAATATACTAACAACTATTTACTCTCAGCATAACTAAATCTTATTTCCAGAGTAATAAAATTAGAACATATTACTCTCTTTGTACCAGATATAAAATTAGAACTATAGTACCACATTACTCTCTTTGTACCAGATATAAAATTGGAACTATTGTAGTATATACTCTCGGAGTACCAGATATAAAATTGAAAACCATAGTACCATATAAATCTCTGTGTACCAGATATAAAATTAGATCTCTAGTAGCACATTACTCTCTTTGTACCAGATATAAAATTAGAACCATATTACTCTCTGTGTACCAGATATAAAATTGGAACTGAAGAACTATATTACTCTATTTGTACCAGATATAAAATTAGAACTATAGTACCAGATATAAAATTTGATTATATACTACTCACACAGTAATATAACTGAAACTATATAATTTATTCTCAGCATAATAGGCCTATATTATCCCTAATATAAAGATTGCTTTAATTTATACAATTTATTTTCTATCAAATAAATTAATAAACAACATTAACTTCAGACAAAACGTTTACATAACACATATCATACACATTGACATATAACATATACTATTTATTACAGAGGCACTCAAAAAAAATAATAAAACTTCTAGGATTCCTTCATAACAAAAAAAGAGAGAAAAATATATACTGAATACTGAAGAAAAAAATATTATGCTTGAGATTGAACAACTTGGTGCTTGGTTAATACACATGACTGAATGAATGGTTTTCGAATGAAACAAGGGTAAAACGAATGAAAATATAAATATTGGAATTCAGCAGTTAACATTAACTAGGACAGAGAATTTATTTTAACACAGGTACTACATTACTGTTTGTTCTGTTTACATCTTGTTGAAGTTATCCTTCATTGCCTATTACATTATTAGTCAGGATTTGCTGGATTATTCAACACCAATGATCTTTTAATATGCGATAAATTTGTTTTGAATCTCAACAGTATATCGAACAACATTTGCTGTTAGTCAATGCAAATTTGTGTCAAAAAATGTATTTGGTATCCAAATAAGTTAAATGGCACTAAACTGGATTCTTAGTATGTTGTTTGTCAGTTGAGAAATAATAACCCAACCATGGTTTGGATTTTTTCTAATCAATATCATATTTGTTCCTTATTATGGAGTAGCTCTAACAATTAGTTGAAAATTAGGGCAACTTTTGTATAGTATTGCATTACATGTAGCAAGCAAACAAGTCATAGTTACCTCCCTTACAGCCTATATTCAATAACAAATGATTTATTCACAATGGATCTTGATAGCAGTCATATTATAAATACATTTTGGTCCAGTAAAGAACACAAATTTACTAGTACAGATCGGGTGGTTGGTTAAACAAAATCACTCCTTAGATGACGAAAATGAGATGAATTGATAAAACAATGTTACCCTGTGTTCTTCCGCTGATACTTTGAATATCATTATAAATATGATAAATGCTCTGATCAATAATTTTATGTCCTACTCATAATATTGATTAATTCATACAAGTCACAACCTTTATTCTAGATCTCACCCTGTTCTTATATTGACATTATGTATAAATTAGAAACATGCACATTGATTGGGATCTTATCTGACAGGACTGACTGAAACAGTTAAACTCTTATCATCAGATCCACTTACACAGGTCACAGTCCCATGGAAAACAACTACTGCTTATTGCTTACTGAGTATTAGTCTTTATCAAGCAATGGTGAAGACTAGATAAAGATTAAAGAAGGGTTGCTCAGTAATGAACAGTAATTATATTCCATAGAATTGTAACCTGAATATTTCAAGCCCTAATTCTAAAAGCTACTGTAACAAAACATTGACTTAACTAATACACACTTCGAAAACTTAGTTTACAGGTAGTAAATAGAGAATTTCAGGTATTTTTTTTAAAACTACAGACTTCTTTAGAATTCTTTGCATAGATGTCACTTCTGCCAAAATATTTATTATTATTTTCCCATTTATATTAAATACCTACCAAATACACAAGTTTAAACTGGTTTATTGTGTTAAGAAAATTATCTAATTACCAATAATGGCACCAGACTTAGCATAGACCAACTACAGACATGAATCCTGTGGATGACCAAAATGACCATCTAGAAATTTAAACTTTCGAAACATTTTAATTGTAATGCAATGAAAAGCTACGAATTCTCATAATATAAAAATAAAATTGAAAAACCATATAATAAGAATTGATAACTTTTCATTGAATTACAGTTATTATTTTGTTTCAACAGATGGGCAAGAACCTTTTGATTGTTCATGATTTATTAATTCATACAAAATAGAAGAGAGAGAGAAATGGGTTTAACGTCCACTCGACACAAACTAGGTCATTTTGGGACTAACGTATGGTTTTCAATTTTTATTTCAATAATTCGCTTGGGCGTAGGGTTCTTTAGCAGTGGGAGGAAACCGGAGTGCCCGGAGGAAAACCCACGAGATTGAGAAGGCAACCCTATCTCCATGGCACATACGCTCACACTAGGGCTCGAAACCACAGCCACAAGCCAGAGGTGATCGGCCAACTAGAGGTCGAAGCGCGGCACTCTAGGCCATCCCAACTCCCCATACAAAATAGAAACAATACAATGAATTTTGAGACTTTGTAATTGTTTTGCTTTTCATAAAAAAAAGTTCTTCATTTTCATGCCACCTTTTCAGCGGATTTCATATATTAATCGAAACAGGAGAGGTAGCTCTGTAATTGGCCATTAAGAAATTTGATATGGTACACAACTACCACCAATTTAAAAAAAAAAAATAATCAAAAATTTTGTTTTGTATTGAGTCAAAATGTGCCAGTGAGTTAAGTCTGCAAAATATGTTTCAAATTTATGATTGGAAAAGCTTGAAAATGCATACGTTTCTTCCTATAATCACATTTAGTTTTCAAAATTTCAGTCAAGAAACATAATCAAGCTTTCATAAATGAAAAACAAAATTGAATTTTAATATAGTTCTTCCTTATTACCAAATGAACAATTTCTGCAATTTTGAAAACAATTTGCTTTGGGTCAAATCTACAGAAGGTTTAGCAAGAATGACCAGAGAAGGGGGAGGCTATATGCCAGCACATTAAATGTTGGCATGTAAAGAAATAAATTTATATTTAACAAGCATAGAACATATACTAAAAGGTAGTACAGAAAAGAAAGAAAAGATTAAAAAGAAGAAATGCAGCCATCAGTACCTTAAAATGACTGAAGATGTATGAAAACGATGAAAATATAGCAAAAGACTTAAAATAATATTTACAATATTAAATTAATATATATAATGTGTATATTCATTCCCATTTTCAAAAATCACACAAATAACATAACAAATTTTACAAATAAAAATTGTAATGAATTAACTACCTGAATTAACAATGACTATTGAATATTGAAATGATTAGTGATTTTTTTATTACCCTACACAACATTTAACTAAGGAGGATTTAATCTACTTGCCCTTGAAAAAAATAGGTATTTTGTTCAAAAAGCTAAAGATACATTCTATATACTTTGAAAAAACAATTACTTAAGAAAGTAATTTTTTTAATCCGTTTCCCATTTATTAAAAAAAGATTTCATTCTAAAAAAAAATGATTAAGATGATCTGATTAAGTAATGAACAATCTTATCTACATGTACATAGACATATATATATAAACAATATGTACTTGTAGTTAAAACATTGCGTAATGAATTATTTGAAAACTTAAAAGACGACTAATATATATATATATATATACATAAATTAACTTAATATCGGTTCATAACATTATACAGAACTCCACATCTATAAGGATCTTGAACTTGATTATCTGTTGGTGCTGAACGACTCATGATATCTTGTGACATAGATGGTGCTGTAGTATGAGACAATTTGGCTGCCGAGGGATACTGACGTTCATCAATAAAAGGGTAGGGGCTATTTTGAGGAGTATATAACGGTCTATGAGTGTAGTCTCGTTCGAACACAGAATGTTGTGTAGGGGTCGGGTGAGAGAGAAAAGCACTATTTGTATTTTCTGTCATGTGTTGTGGATGATACATTGCATCCCTAGGATAAAATTTGTCTAAATTGAACCCACTAACACTGTTCACACCAATACCACTAAACATATCTGAAGATGAGGTGGGAGGCAAGGTCCTAAAATCACTCATCCCAGCTGCTGCTGTTTGTCTATATCGTTCGTCAAATGCTTTCTGAGCAGTTCCACAAGCCGTGCGACTATAGTCTAACGAAGTTGTTCCTGAGTATGGATGGCTGCTGAAATAGTTACTCAATTCAAATCTATCTAACGTTGGGAAAGTTTCACTAGTTATTTCACGTTGTGGTTGTGGAGAGGATAAACTTGCGAACATATTTCTTTCACTCATGGTCCTAGAAGGATCAAACATAAAGTCACGGCTTGAGAGGTAGTTATCTTTCGCGAAAAAAGGAGCAGGTGTTGCATTACTTTGCCTATCTAACGGACGTTGCAAGTAGGGTGTTTGTGGCCAATGAGGTGGTCGTACATCTTGACTTGACCAAGTATTATACAGAGAATTCCTTGGCATAGTTCCTGGGACAGTGGGAGCCATAAACATGTCTTCTCTTCCCATTGGCGCTTGCCGTAATAAGGATGGGTTAGGAGGTCTTAATGTTGGGTCTGGGATTCTACCTAAAGTTCTATCCGATTGAGGAACTCCTGGGGGCGGTAGGAATGGAGTAGACATCCGCTGTCTCTGTAAAATTGCATCAGTTTCACTAAGTCTCATAAAACTAGGCGCTGCACTAGGTGTACCAAAAGATAGTGGAGTCTCGGTAGGACGCAATAAATTGTTTTCTCTTGAAGCACTATGTAAAGAATTTATAGCAGAGAAACTATCAAATGATGTATCTGGCAATCTAGGCAAAGCAGAAGCAGTATCTCTAACAAAATGACCTTCATGTTGACGATCTGTGGCTAATATTTCCATTCTTCTGTGAGACATGTCCACGACACCAGGTTGTAAACCTGAAGGTAATATCAAAGATGCAGAGGGTGGTTTGGGTGGGTAGCGACTAAAATCGTGTGGTTTTTCAGCTAATTCCTCTAACCTTTGTAATCTGTTAGTTTCCTCTGGTACAGGTGATCTACTATTTGGATTATGGACATTGAGATCTTGCAAATATTGACCAATAAGATCTTTCTCTGATTCTGATTCTCCTGGCATAAACTGTGGTGGTTGTGCAGATTCAGGACTGAGCATGGATCCTTGAACAGAATTCGGTCCATGAACAGACCCTGGTCCATGAACAGATCCTGGTCCATGAACAGATCCTGGTCCATGAACAGATCCTGGTTGTTGAACAGATCCTGGTCCTTGAACAGACCCTGGACCTTGAACTGAACCTGGTCCAGCAACAGAACCAGGTGCCTGAACAGAACCCGGTGCTGACATCGCTGGAGATGTTTCAATGTTGCCTGGAGGATTTTCAATACTGTCTCTAGCCATCGCTTCTGGCATTTGTGGTGTTCTTGGTAGCGTGTGTGTTAAATTTGAATCTCCAACAGAACCATGATCCTGTATTTCTTGGTTCAAGTGTTCCATTATCTCAGGTGGTGAACCCAATTCTTCATCATCTTCTTCTGGAGGGGGTGGTGGTGCTGGTGCTCTGGGAGGAGACAATGATGCTGACAAGTCATCACTCATACCGCCATATGGAGATGGTGACCTTACACTATGATGGTCTTCTTTATCGTCCGGCATACCCGTCATAGCATTATCATTCTCAGCTTCAGCTGGAATACTTCCAGAATTGAAGGGAGAAAAGTCTGTCCTGGATGTTTCAGCAGGATTATCATCAATTAAATTAGCAGGTTGGTCGTAAGATTCAGTCTGACTATTGGCATCACTGTAATTTATAGTAGGACTTTCTGGTGATAAATCATCATCCTTACTTTTATTTGTATTGATAACATCTCCATTAAGTTGTCCGTCATCTTCTTCTATTTCCTCTGTATTGTCTTCATGTTCTGTCTCTGAATCTGACTTTGGAACAGGTTTCTTTTTGCACTTCTTGGTCTTGGTGGCAGTTTTCTTCTTCAGAGCTTTCTTTTTTGGGGATGCTTTTTTCTTAGTTTTTGCGATGGGAGATGGTTTTCTATTACGAAGATTTCTGGTAGAAGATGGGGATTTTTTACCTTTGGTTGAAGGCTTTTTACCAACACCCTTTTTAGGAGACACTGTCCTTTTCTTTGAAGTTGTTGGTTTTGCTTCTGCCACTTCTGTTTCTGTTTCACTTTCAGACTTATCTACTACAGCAGCTTTCTTTAGAACCTTTTTAGACTTCTTGTTCTTAGTAGCTTTTTTACTCTTCTTTTCAGGTGTTGATTTTTCTGAGTCTTTACCTGATTTTAACACCTTCTCAACTTTTGGCTCACCCTCTTCTGTTTGTTCTTTCTCTACTTTGGGTTCTTTTGTCTTTTTAGGTGATTTTGATCTTTTCTTTGGTGCTTTAGGTTCTTTCTTAAGGGTTGACTTTTTTGTTTTTGTTTTTGTTTTTGATTTTTTGATAATAGGTGGAAGATCTTGAGTAACCTTTGGAAGAGGTAGGCTGCTGATTAAGTCCTTGTCTTTGAAATTTTCCCTCCTAAAGACAACTGGCTTGTCATCAGCAAACTCACCATCAGATTTGAATTCATATAAATCTTCAACTGGATTTTTATTTATGTATTCCATTAGCAGATTTGTGTCTTTTTCCTTCTTAATACATTCTGATTGATTATTCCCGATATTCCCCTCATTCTCCTCTTTATTTTGATTAGCAATGTCATTAGTTTTTGTAACTGAATCTGAGGATTTAATTGTTTTTTTAGTGGTACCGCTACCTATTATATTGTGATGACGTTTATTATGGTAGTATAATGAGCTTTTTTGACGACACGCAAAGTCACACTGATCACATTGCACAGGTTTTTCATTTGTATGCTGCCTTTTATGTACCCTTAGATTGTCAGCATGACGAAAAGATTTTCCACAGCCTTCAAATTTACAATGATAGTTCCTCTCACCTAAAAAACACAAATTGAAAAATCATTAATATTGTACATTTATAAAATAACTATATAATTGGTACATTTTAATGTTTCTGTCCACTTTTAACCCACAAGGAAAAAATAAATCAATGCAACTTATCCATTTAGGACTTTGCTTTTGTGATGTGCTACTGTGAACTCATTTAAATACACGAATTTGTTATTCATGGTACAGACTAGAGAAGTCAGATTTAAAACCTGTCATACTCATGATAACGTGATTGTAAGGCCTACTGACAATACAGTCCACTACTTAGTTGTTTGTTTTTGAGAACAAACCACATAGATTATCTAACTGAAATATTGATTGATTAAAAGTTGAATTATTTACATTTCCAAAGATACATGTGCAAGCCCCCCCCCCCCCCCCTGACTTTCTAGTTGTATGTGTGTCCAAAACATGGCCTATCACTCAGTTTTGACAAGTGACGGTGACAGACGGTAATATTTTGGTTTCAACTTCCATCATACATGTACATGTAACTCAAAATTGTTATAATTCAAAAGGTTTCTTCATTTTGCTAATTTAAATATTGCATATTCCACAGATCAGTGAACATTTATTATTAACGCATTCCCAACAGAGTGAATTAGTTCTATACATGTATATGTAACTGTAGAGCTAGTTTAAAGCCCCAATACCACTCTTGTTGTACATGTAACTAAATAATTTGTCCCAATCTTTATTCTGGTCAACAAATTGTACTATTTTACAATATTCAAATTAATAAATGATACAGATTTCATCTTAACCCACCTAATTCTAAAAATTGGAAAAATTCAACTACATGCCGTAACATGGTTTGAAAAGTCTTACATAAGCACTTTCAAATGCAACTTGGTTTTAAACATACTTTCATAAAATAGGATGTAATGGATAGTTTACACAACAGGTATGACACTAAACATCTAGCAGTTAGAAAAAGGCTATTTTTTTTTTCTTGACCTGTAAGCCAGCAAGAGTGTTATAGTTCCCTTAATGAACAGGATATGTTTGAAATTGAATACCGTAGGCTTACAGAAAATGTAAAGAGATCTGATCATAAATGTACGTGAAGAAATCTTACTTATGGCTGCTTACCACATCACAAATACATGTATAAGAAGAAGAAGAAATATTTTACCTGTATGAGTTATAAAATGACGCTTAAAATGACAAAGTTTGAAGAATGAGAAACTGCATCCCTCCACAGAACAGTGAAATTTCTTCTCACCGAGGCGATGTGCCTCTTTCTTGTGAATGCGCAACAATCGAGCAACTCGAAATACTTTTTGGCAATCTTCAATGTCACATTTATGCACTTTTTGTTTTTCGTGTGTGGCTTGATGTCCTCGTAAACTTGATTTGGATTTAAAGACTTTTTCACATTTAGTGCATTTATGAGGTCTCTCATCCGTGTGACGATTAATGTGTATTCGTAGTTTTTCATCAGTATAAAACATTTTTTCACATAAAGTACACTTTTTATTTCTTTCTTTTTCTGAATGTTTATTAAATTCATGTTTAACAAGATTAGCGCGATAGTTTGTGGTGTAACTACATTTGTTACAGCCATGTCTTTTGGGCTGATCGGGAAAGTGAGTTGTTAAATGCACTTTTAATGCTGATTCATACGTAAATTCTTTAGCACACTCTTGGCATTTAAATGGCACCTTACCCTGACAGTCTTCAAAATGTTTTTCTATAGAGATGTCTTCACATTTAATATATCTATAGCACTTCTTACACAACCTCATATCACTTTTTTCTTTCAGATTGTGCACTTCACGAAGATGTTCATTTAACACTTCTTTATTGTCTGCCTCAAAATTACACTTGATGCACATATATATGCCATGTGTGATCGCGTGTTTGCCTAAAAGAGCGTGTTTACTTGTCGCATAGTCACATTTTTCACATTTATAAATATTATCTGGCAATGTCTCCTGATGAACGTTACGTAAATGTCTACTTAATGATGACTTTCCTTTTAGTTTAACTTCACACCGAGGACAGTCTAACACAGGATGTGGTTTTCTGTTTTTATTTTTACTATTTTCAACAGCTATTTCTGTCTCTGATCCATTTATGTTTGGTGAATCTGAAGCTGATTTTGTAACTTTTGCAGCAGTGTCCATGTCAGCAGTACTTTTGTCAACTTCAGCAGCCGACCCAGATGTCCCTTCTTTTACATCATCATCACTATGAGAGTCTGATACACCATTTTCTATCACTAAGTGATTTATAACAAAGTCAAATGTCTCTTCCATTTGTTTTTCTAGCACATCACCTGTAACAATGTTAAGTTTACTTTTTTTAGGCTTAATCTTTTTTTCTTCGCCTTTCTCTTCTTTAAGTTCTTCAAGCTCTTTACTTGGTGAAGTTCCCTCTTCAGAATTATCTTTAACTGGAGATTTCTCTTTACCATGTGGTTTCTCTTTAACAGGTGACTTTTCTTTACTGGGCGACTTTTCTTCATTTTGCTTCTTAGGTTTCTTTTTCTTTTTAGGTTTAGGTTCCCCCTCAATTTGTGATTCTTTGAGTTCTGGTGTTTCATTGGTTTCTTTACTACAACTTGCTTCTTCCATGGGAATGGAAGGTTTAAGCGGAAGTTCATTACTTAAATGTTCATTGCTTTTCCTTTTCTTGGTTTTTGTGGCTTTTGGTGGTTTAGGTGGTTTGGGTGGTTTAGGATTAGGTTCAACTTGAGCTTCATCAGTAATTGGGTCTTTTATTTCAATGGAAGCAACTACCGGTTCTACTTTTTTCTTGGACTTTTTTACTTTCGTTGGCTTTTCCTTCTTAATTTTTTCTGGACTTTCTATTTTTTCAATGTCACCATTAGCATCGACACTTTCTTGACTTACTTTGTCTTCCACTATTGGTTCTTTCTTCTTTCGTACTCTTTTCTTTTTCTTTCCAGTCAAAACTTTACTACCAAGCGGAACTTCAGAATTGTCTTCCATGTTTTTATCATTGTCTATATGATTCTCTAATTTATTATTTTCAATACTGTCATTCACAATACCTTCCAAGGCGGCCATTTCCTCTGCAACCTTGGCTAAAGTTTCTAAAGGGGTAGGAACAGGATCCGAAGAGGTTTTCATTTCTGATTTGTTAATGCCATCTGTAAGGCTTTTTCTTCCTGGGGCTTTCTTACGAGGTTTTGGTTTTGGCAACGGTTTTAATGGGACATCATCATCATGGAACTTTCTTTTCTTTGGTGTACGCTTTGACTTAATTAACTCAGGAAAATTTGAATGGGTAGGGTGTGGCGGTTCTACATTTTCCACTGAAGATGTGTCTGCTGCAGAATTTTCAATAGGTATTATTTCGACTCTAAGCTCTGATGAATCAATATCGTCGTTTATCCTGTTCTTTGGAGGTTTCTGGATAAGATTAACATCTTCAGATTTTGCGTCAAGGCTACATTTCTCCTCTAAATCTTCATCTTGAACTTCAACTTGATGATTAGTGACTGAATCATCCACAGCATCTTCTGCATTCTTAACCTCACTTTGAACCACACAATTTTCATCAGTTTTCATATTGACGTCATCTATATCTTGTCCATCCACAATCTTCTTACACTTTTTATTTTGTTTTTTAGTTCTTGAAAACTTTTCTTCACTTGTTGTTTCTTCCGTCGTTTCTTTCGGCTCCCCATCCTCGACCTTAACTTCTTTTGTTTTCATATTTGTATCAAGCTGAACATCACCTCAGCCATTGGGTTTGATATGTAGTAAAAATATCATTTTCTTGCATCTGAAAAACACAAAATATCAAAGGTTATTCACTATAAAGATATATGTATATAGAGAGAAAAGGAGTTCAACGTCTACTCGAAACAAGCTAGGTCATTTTGGGACTAACATATGGTTTAATTTTATTTCAATAATTCGCTAGCACGTAGGTGTCTTGAACAGTGGGAGGAAACCGAAGGACCTGAAAAATAAACCATGAGGTTGGACCGGCGACCCTACTCCTTGCCACGTACAACCGAGGATTCGAAACCACGCCAGTTGACTCAATAACAAGCTTATCATACAGTGCGTGCACGCTAACCAGTCGACCATCTATTTTAAACTTTAAAATAAAAGACAATGTTACTGAGTGAAGCTATTTTTTGTTGTCACCTGAACCTTTAAAGTTGTTGTGCCATATAATGCAATGCCCATGGACAAGTTAGTTTTACTATAAAGATTACTATCTATAAGCTGAGAGAGGATATATTATTTCTAAATTGTTTATCATATTGCTTAAAGTTACTGCGTACGATTTGCATTTTGTGGAAATATCAAATTTCCCACCGCTTCATCCATGCTGATATTATGTATTCTGATTGATTATTTAGAATTCAATTAAGAAGACAAAATCAAAATATCAATGCTAGATAATATCCTAGCTTGGATTCAATCGAAGTAAAAACAATTAATAGATTTCGCGAAATAAAAAAGACATATAATAGATGAAATTTCGATCAGTTCATTATATCTTTGTAAATATTGAACAGAACAACACCAGTTTTAAACTGATATTGCTTTTAGAGTTTCATCTTTTACAAATACTTTCTATATTCTACAAATCGCACCAGGCCCGAAGCCAGAAACCAAAATTTAGCCGAAATAGGGGGCGAGGAAGATAAATTTCCGACGACAAAAAATCAATGAACGAAGGTCATCGCTGACTGCCGTAAGCAGGAGGAGGGGAGAGCACCAAAATTAGAAGCTGAGAGAGTGAATTGAGGCCTCTATGACATGCAAATGTGTCGGAAAATTAAGAGTTTCCCGTCGACATTAACTATCTCTCGGTCGAATTTAAGAGGATATGTCGTACTAAAACTCTCTCCCGGCGAAAATGCGAGATATCCAACCAGCGTTTTTTTTCCGACGCAGACAGAAATATTCCGACAGGAACGGCCCCCCTACTAGCCTTGGGCCTGAATCGCACCCAGACAACATGTTTTATACTACTGATACAAACTTTAATTAATTATCCACAATATTTACCCTTCTAAAATATTTTTATTGACTAACGTTGTATGAGAAAATGATTGTTGAAATGCAGAGTAATGGAATTTCTATTTATTGCGGTTTCGATAGATCTGATTTAGTGCATGTTATGGACAGTCACACAAGGCATATGAGGGTCTAAAGTGTTAACTGCCCTGGCAAAATTTGAGACAGTACCTTGAATCGTTTGTTCAGCCTAACTTGTATAGCAAAACGTCTATTTGAATCCTCATACACCACTTGCTGACCAGACAATGTATCGTTTTCTTAGATAATATTATGCTACAATATCATTTTGATCATTAAAATATTGATCAGATCTCTGTTTATGTAAAACTCAAGTGATTTTTAAACTTTTAAATGGAATGGGGTTAAGCATCCAACTATTCAGCTCTCGACTATAGGCAAATGAAGATGGGCAAATAACAATGCAATGTTCTATGAGGGGAAATTATGCCCAGACAGTGGTGCCATATGGCCTACTCTTTTATAGAATTCCTACTGCCAAGGGATCAGTGTACAAAAAAATTTAGTTATTCATCCCTTCTGACTGACTATACATTGTCTTTAACCAGGATCTTAATACATATTGGTCAAAAAGTTTCAGATAATTGTGTATTGTTCAGGAACAGTTAGAATATCTTAAATAATTTATATTTTAAATTTCAAACAGAATCTTTGTAATCTACTATTACCTAAAATATCAAATGTATTATTTATTTAGAAATTTATTGATTTTCAAGCATTGTTGAAGAGGACTAGATTTCTATTTATCAATGCAAACAATATGTAACTTTGTGAAAAATTTGTAACAGCTGAGACATGGTATTTTTATTTTAACATAAATATGCCATGGTTTAAATTAAAGGTCATTAATAGACGTTTATTATATTAGAACTTTACAATATTTTACAGATTTTTTGCCTAATTGTATAAAGTTTATACGTACAAAAAAAAGGAAATACTATAAACTGTTATATCTTAAAGGGACAGAGATTTGAACAGAGGCTCAAAAATAAAAGTCTGTGTGAAATTTAAGCGCCAAATGGTGTATTTACCATGTCTTAGAATTTAAGCTCAATGTCAAAACTGGTTATCCGAAAAGGTTACCAAAACATTCTGTGTCAATTTTTTGGTTGGGGGACCAATTAATCGATTCACGTTTCTTTAGAGATCTATGAAATGAATGACCCATGCGCTGTGCTTGATAACGAAAGATAAATTTCACCTACACATTATTTTTTAAAAATACAGCTTGAGATACCGGTATTCTTATACAGATGAAGACTGACAGGTTTGAGTTGTTTGAAAACGTATCACATGTATATGAGTTAGTTGCTCAGTCCTAATGTAGAGGATTTTCAAGCGAGAATTACAAATTTTTAGGATACAATTTTAAAAATTATTAAAATAAAGCCTTAAAATAGATGGTATCCATAAACAATCCTACCCTGTTAAAGAATAAGCCTATTAATCCTATAATTCAGTATTGCCAGCTGAGAAATTCGGAAAAATATCATTTTCAACTTCAAATTCCAACGTTTGAAGGAAGCCAATGCATGGAGGCAATGGGAAAATAAGGGAAGTTAATGTGTTATTTTTTCCTGTGTCAATGTATTTTAAGGGTGGGAAATAATGCTCATGGTTGTATAATAGTGAGTTGATGTACTATTAAAAGACATAGAAACAAAAATTCTCGCTTTAAGGGATTTTAACACAAAAGTAAGCAGTTTTATTTTCCAAAATATTATCGGGATTGACCCTTTAAAGGGACAGTCCCGTATTATACAGAGGCTCAAAAATAAAAGTCTGAGAATGTATGAAAATAAAACGCCAAAATATAGGGGAATGGTGTATATACCTTGTCTCAAAATTTCAACTCAAAATATTGAGTCATTTGGACGTGAACGCCAAAATTGCTTATCCGGACACGCAACCCTTTTAAGATTGATGGTCATTTTTTTCATTTGGTGACCTTATAATCGATTAAAGTTTGTTGAGAGGTCTATACAGTGAATGACCCATGTACTGTACTTGATAACAAAAGGTAAATTTTACCTACATATTATTTTTATAGAAAATAGTCTGGTTTTATCCAGATACTGTATGATACAAAGGTCTCCATTTCCAGATGCAGACTGTCAGGTCTAAGTTATTAACAAGCGTATCACAAAAATCGGGTTAGTTGATCGGCCTTAGATAATGGGTTTTAAATGATTTTAACACAAAATTAAGCAGTTTTATTTCCCAAAAAGTTATCGGGATTGGCCCTTTAAACTCCATTTCATTTCATAAACTATAAAAGGTGTTTCCAATGATCTTTTAAAACATTGTAACTTTTGGCAAAATCACTTTTGTGCTATTTTTAGATCTGCAAACCCCAATTCACATGTTCACAAAAGGCAGTAAACCTAGTCCAATTAGAAATAGGGATTTACCACCTGTGACTTATTCTCGTATTTCGAATGGTTCCAAAACGAGTCCTTCAAAACATTGTATCACGGCATCAAGGTCATAAGCAGACGATGGACATTGTAGACTTGTTTATTATGTAACTTAATGTAAGTATTTCATAAGGTTAGTTTGATGAATGAAGATAGTGTTTATTTGTATTATGTAGTAGTTATTAGCACCCTTTCCGAGGTGTATCGGTGAATATCAGGACAGTTTTGGTCGGGGGTTCAGCCGAGGCGGTCCCCGACCAAAACTGTCCTGATATTCACCGATACACCGAGGAAAGGTGCTAATAACTGACTTACATCACATTTCTATCGAGTATTGTGAAGGAAAATGTGAAAATAGTATTTATTATCGAGTCGTTTCAACCGAAACGTGTCAAATGCTCTTTCATTTATCCCTTTTTGAGCCTCACGTTACATTTCATGGTAGAATGATTGCGCAGTGGAGAGGTGACCTGAATAGTATTTACACGTGCGTATTGGTATACCGCTGGGAGTAAAACTATCACGTGTTTGTTTAGACCACTCGTCAAAACAACTTGTCTATGGCGAAGAGGACTGCGATATTAATAATATTATTATTAAATGTAGTGTAAAGGAAATGCGAAACGTGGGTCATTCCTGGTGAAAGTATGCATCAGCGAATTATTTGTAATAAAGTGTATGTCTTTCTAGGCGTTTCTTTTTCATCCTGCTTATTTTGAATGCCTGTGAAGGGTCAGCAAGAGAACTGCGCCTTCTATCCTCACAATTGATATAATTATTTAGTATTCTAATTTATATGTTTTGCATATCAATATAAATCAAACCAAATTGTGGAATAGATGCCAATTGATATGTATAATAATTGATTTTTGTAATATGTTTTTATTTTAATTTAATAATATTGTATATATTTTTGAACTGCCAGTTTGTTCCACCCGGTTTGTGTTGTTACAGTGATTTTGACTACTTGTTTGGTGTGATTCTCAGGCTTCTTTGAATAGAGCTATCGTTATCATTGCGATCTGGGCCGGACTAAACGTCCGCTACTTATTGCTTGAATGGTATCTTAAACGGTGTAGAAGTGTTCGTGTGTCGGGAATGAACAGTACTCTTTTTAAAAAGTGTACTGTTCATTTCTGATACACGGATACTTTTAAGCCTGTATTGGAAATAAACAGGCCACTTTTATCAAAGGTTGCCACTGGCAACGAGGTATAAGTGGGATGTAATGTATGATATGTACAGTAATAATTTTTACCTACAAATACTTCAAACGTCTTTATTTAATACATAAAAAAATGTTTAAGGATTTGATTTGTCAGAGGAAAAGGGTTCATATTGAGGCCTCATTAAATCACATCAATGTCATCCTTATCAGTGACTGTAGCCACCAAGCGAATATTCACTGCTGATCAGTTTGTTTTTAGGGGGTGGGGCTACGCTGGACAATACTGACACAACCATTCTTTCCTTTATACACACTGCAAACATATGATCAGCTTTTAACATGTGAACATTGCTGGTGCCTGGTGAGGAAGGTGTCGTATCTGGATATTAAAGAGTTGTGGAGCCCAATGAAAATATGTTCTTACACAATATCGCGTAACCAGCTTTTCAGCAGATAAATAGATATGATCCAGCATATCTTAACCCTTTTAGTGCTAGTACAACACATAGCGGTGTATAAAAATGTAGCCTAAAACGCGCAATCGCACATACACCACATTGTGTATACAGTTTTTTACTGGTCAGTGTTCGCGGCCATTTAATTTGCAATGGGAAATAATCGATTTGATTAAATAGAGTTATTTCCCACAACAATTCAGCATTAAAGACGTTAATGGCTCTCTAATGTTTATTTCTGTTTGAAAATAAAAATCGCGAATTTAGAATGGAGGATAGAGAAATACCCCGTAAACGTGTGAGGTTTAATATAACTCAGTCATTTTTCAATATATTCTCATCAAATGTAGCTAAAATATACACAATATTGGTCTCTTCATATTCGATAAAACAAAATATCCCATCTTTTTTATAATTATGTTAATTATTACGTAGAATTTGGATTAGAATACATAAAATTCTGAAAATCCAAGATGGCGGCCAGGTCACATGACCAAAGCACGTAATATTTGCAAATGTGATCCCATTATCTCCACCAGAATGTTTTTCATAAAATATAATACTAAAATTCCCTTCGATTATTAATATATATCATTTTTATATTACCTGCGGTGTGCAATATGCATATTTTGTTGCCCACGCTGTGATTTTGACTTTAGCAGTCCTTTTTTTTAGGAAAATCTTTATAATTCGGTTACTTTTTTAATATATTTTCACCAAATTTGGCTAACATATAGACAATATTGGCCTTTTCATATTTATTCAAGATTGATAACCTTGACGAATAAATATACAAGTATAACCCCCGTTCTCTTTCAGCTGCACTGGTTGCCCATTAAATATAGAATAGATTTTAAGATTTTACTTTTAACTTTTAAATGCCTTAATAATTTAGCACCAAAGTATTTATCTGAACTTTTAATAATTATATACCCCTGACAGAACCCTACATTCATCTGATAAATTACTTTTAAAGCAAAAAATTGTAAACCTTTCTGGTTATGGTGCACGTTCTTTTAGTTATCAAGCGCCTGTTCTATGGAATCAATTACCATAAATATTCGAATTTCATCATCACTAGTTACTTTTAAAAAACAGAATAAATCTTTCATATTTTTAAAGGCTTATAATTATAACAAATTGTAACACCTTTTTTAGAAATAATTGCTTATTTAATGTATTTCTCACACTCTTGGTGTTATTTATGTTTTGAATGTATGTTTATTGTTACACTGTAAAGTGCCCTTGAACACACCTGTAAAAAGGGGCGCTATATAAATTTTGTAATAATAATAATAATAATTATAATATAACAAAATATCCCATCTGTTTTGTAATTCTGTTAATTAACACGTTTACTGCCGACTACGGGTATACTCGTAGTCATGGTTATCGCGCCTGTGCCGCTACGAGTATACTCTTAGTAAAAATCATTGACTTGGTATAATAATATAAATTCACGGCAATGGTGATGGACGGTAGTTTATGATGCGGCACTGAAAAAGAACATCCGGTAAAAATAACCATTAGCAAGTCCCGCACTACAAGTCGTATGCTGGCCTTTGAGTTAATACCTGAAATGGTCGGCATATGTGACGCACACTTCAAACTAGGGTTGGCAGCCAACGTGTTAAATATTTCGTGAAAATTAGATCAAAGTACCTAAATTCTGAAAAAATCCAATATGGCCGCCAGGTCACATGACCAAAGCACGTACAATTTTTTGCAAATGTGGTCCAATTATCTCCACCAGAGTGTTTTTCATAAAATATGAATACTAAAATTCCCTTTGATTATGAATATATATCATTTATTACCTGCGGTGTGCAATATGCATATTTTTCTCGCCAACACATTGTCATTTTTAATGAAATTTGACTGTAAGGTCTTTTTTAGGAAAATCTTTATAACTCAGTTATTTTTCAATATATTTTCACCAAATTTGGCTTAAATATAGACATTATTGTCCTCTTCATATTCTATACAACAAAATAGCACATCTGTCACATGATTCTGTTAAATATTTAGTGAAAATTGGATTAGAGTACCTAAATTCTGAAAATTCAAGATGGCTACCCGGTCACGTGACCTGACCACATAATATATTTTTTGAAAATTATGTCCCATTTTCTCTGTAAGAATTTTTTTCATGGAATTTGATCCAAAAATTCCCTTTGATTAAAAATATTTATCTTGTTTTACATGTGGAATGCAATAGGCATGTTTTGCATATTTTAGCTCTAGCTATATACCGTACGACAAGCTTAGCTTTGAAAGGGTTAACGAACTTTGTTAGACATTGTCGTTATAATATCGTAAGTCGTATTACAACGTTATAGGAATAAACCAATATTTTTTAAATACACATGTATCAACAACATCCCATGTAATATAACATATCAAAACAACAACTCGATTCATCCATCCATTAGTTTTTTGTATCTCCTGAAAATTTTATAAAATCGTGATACAGCATTTTTGAAGCGCAGGGACGTTATGAAATAATATTCCAATATTTACATGGTTCTGAAATGTTTTGGTTACAGACATTAGTAACAGTGTTCCAAAACATGTACATTTCACATAGATCCATACAAAATTGACAGTAATGAGCTGTACATGGCTTAGACCTTTAATACAAAAATTATCTAAATAATATTCATACAATAAAGTATCTAATTGTTAAATACTTTCCCTCAGGCTCATACATACTATGATCAAATCTGATCTGACTAAGACTTAACCTTCTAACCTATTGACTTTTACTTTTACTTAAAATACGATGAATTGGACAGTTAATGACTCATGTCATGTATTACCATTTCAATATCCAATTGCATCAATTTATTTTTTTCATAAACCAAAGCTGTACAATGTACATGTTTGTTACCATTCTTTATTCAACATGCATCGCATTACAAACACAATCCTATTTTTTTTCAATACTAAATAAATGAAAAGTATACAAATACAAACCAACAATTAAAGAAGAATATATACATGTACACACCTCTAAATAATTTCAATGGATTTCTGTTTTTAATTCTTCACATTTTCGTTAAGATGTATACTTTGGAATACTGAAAAAAAACAATTGTAGATAATGATTATTGTCAATTTTATACATACAAATAATTTATAACAGGAGAATATAAAAGTGGGAAATGGATATCAGTATATTATACATCATAGTATTAATTAACCAGCATTCAAAGCTCTATGATCCTTTATCTGAAAATTAACATAAAAATCTATAAGAAATATAGTATGATACTGGGCATAGTGTGTAATATTTCCCACAATAAACACAATATCATTAGTCAATATTTGTGAGTATTATCTTTAAAAAAGCAATTGATAAAATTCTTCGTAACTGTGGGATATTATCACTATGATGATTCCAATTATGTAATGATCTTTCTCTTAACAATTTGGCTTTATAATTCACACCAACGGGTGTACTATGTCTAATACACTTTGCCATTAGCCAATACAACAATAGGAAATGGTCGTTATTGTTTTAAAACGCACAGTTTAAACACTCTTGGAGACAATGTGTACATTGATAAAAAGGTCTATTTTACCCAGAAGAATGTAGCAAGTGTGAGCAGCCGACTAATCAACCCGTTATCAATGGCCGAACAATTCAACCGTATAATTCCAATACAGTCGTTTTATAGTGGTATTTTATAATATCTTTTAACACGAAAATTTATTGATAGAACATTCAAATGTCTGAAATTAAATTCTCAAGGTACTTGACAGTTACCGTATCGAAGTTATATCAACAAAACGGCTGACCCAGATTAGCCGTACTCACATTCTGCACGTGCTGTCTGTCTGCCAATCATTCGAGTAGCTGTCAAAACCACTCAAGCAGTAAAACCAATTCAATCGGCCAGAAGATACAGTTATCCTTCTATTCGAGTTAAAATCAAACAACTCTCTCATTTTGGACCGTATTTTATATTTTGCTATATATTGATTATTTATTTAGCGATCGATTGAAAAGCCAGAGAAATTACTGATGTCGATTTCCATACACTACACTCTGGCTTATATTAGGTCCATACAAAATTACAGACCGTTATTGTCTAGTGGCCGAGATATACTCTCAAAACAAGCAAAATTATCATAGATATTCTTTTAAGTCGAAAATGCGTATTGAGCGCCAGAAAACGGATTACACTCGACAGCCATGATCATAGCGTGGTATCAAATTTGCTAGGCCTGGCTTCGACCATGACGGCTACAGAAGGTTTTACAATCTCGGATATAGTTCAGGCATTTGCAGATGCCTATGCATCGCACTGCAACGCCATTTGAGGCGGTAAACACCCAAAATATAAACTTAAAGGGTAACTAAAGTGTATGCAAGATTCATTTGTATCCAAATGAAAACAATTGAGTCGTGATTGTCAATAAATAAATACACAAATAGAACACATACCTTCTTGCTGAATCTAAATATAGACGACATAGCATTCGGAGCAGAATGTTTTTGTTGTGTTTGATTGGTCCAACATTTGCACCCACAAACCAATGAAAACGGAGCTTCCGGCCATAATTATGGCGCCAACATGTAAATGGTTCCGCTGACAAACCGCTCGATGATAAATGGCCTGAATTTTGCTACCACAAAAACACAAACAAAGTTTATATTGCGTGCAGTCGTCACATGTGGGTAAGATATAGATGGGTAATTAAAACATCTTATATCATGAACTAGATGGTCTTAAAAAAACATCCGAGTGAAGTCAATCAATGACAATGTTATGTATCATGCATGTACCCTTATTATTGTGAAAGGGTGTCGACGATTATTTTGTTCTATCAACAATGAAGTAGTGTCAAAAGCAATTATGGTTGAGATTTCATTTAATCAGGTATTATGTGCATCGGAAGTAAATATAATCCTCTTGGTGATAGATAAAATTAACAGCTGTCCTGTAATATACAGTACATGTGTATTATAGAATAATGGAAATTGGAATACACATTGATATACTCAGTTGAATACACGCATATCATCCATATGTCATGTAATCATCACGAGATTGAATACAGTAGTATTCCACAGTAGGCTATACTGTATATCCCATAATTGGTCTGTTGACAGTGGATAAAATATGCCACAGGAGATTAAGACTAAAATATGGTTATATTGCAGTTTCTAAAATAAATTAATATGTTGAATAGTTGTATTTCACAGGAGCAGATCCTTTCATCCCACGACTGGTTCACCCCAGACTTTCATCCCACATATCGGGTTGTTTCATCCCACAAATCAATAAACAGGTTTTACATATTTTTAATCTTTTATTCATTTTATAACAATAACAACATGTCATGGCACTTTTAGTGATACTATTTGTATCATTTCGTACATATATCAGTTCATACATTGTGATCTTCTACCCGGAAAAGATGGGCTTCTGATATCCAATATTGATGACAATATCCAACATTGATTCCAATAATTACTGCCAGAGTTATGGCCTTTGATCACTTCAAAAAAGTCTTGTGGAGTCTATGGTTAATACCCGATTGACTTAAAAAACTTTAGATTTATATGCAAAGTTTGAGGTCATGAGAAGAATAAGTCTATTAATATTCAATGATTTCTGATAATAACTGCTCAAGTTTAGGGCCCTTTGATCACTTTGAAAAATCTTGTGACGCTCTAGAGACTAAAGTTATCATCTGATTGACATTAGATTGATTCACAAAGTTTAAGGTCTTGAGACGAACAAGTATATTGATTTTCAATGAATTTTGGAACAGCAAAATCCATGATATTCAATGTTTCATATACTAAACATTAGCATGGCGCAGATCTTTATAAAAGCTTAACAAATTCTAATGATTTTCTGATAATACTTAATGAATTGTTACTCTTAACCCTTAGAACTCTGCAGGCCGGTTTTCCGGTCTGGACGTAATAATTGACACACAACTCCGCAGGCCGGTTTTCCGGCCTGGGGATTCCCCATTTTATCACGTCATAATTTGACCTTGCTTTTCGACAAATCAGCGGCCGTGTTTACATCTTGACGTTCGCCAGACGATCTACTGCAATCTTTTCGGCTTTCTGTGACTTGTGGACAGTTATTTTGCCGGAATTGTTGCGTCAAAATGGATGAAAACTCTTGGTGACGTAATTGGTGAGATTTTGAGTGTGTGTAGAGAGTGTGCTAGGCGATGGTCACAACTCTAAAAGTCAATTTGAGAGTGAATCTGACCGTGATCTTACTGACTATACTACTAGCGCACACAGTATGTACAGATAATAATGATATTCCTGTAGCTATTCCTGATGGGGGTGGCGATGCCACAGAGAATGCCAGAGGATAGGGAACATGTGACAGAGGGAGGGGGAGGGCTTCTTATGTCAGACCCCCTTCTCCCCAAGGGTGGACTAGAGACTCAAAGAGGTTCAATGAACATGCTTCCAGCCCTAACCAAGCAGTAGGGCCTACGAATATTCCAGACAGAATAGATTTTGAAAGTATAACACTTGAACGCCATTTTCAGAAAATCGCGCCGGGGGAGCCAGGGGTGGGAGTGCAGTTTGATTGGGGCCAGCGGAGTTCAAGGGGTTAATCATATTTTAGTGTATTATAAATGTTTCATTACCTAAAAAAGTAAAAATATGGGACAACTCTAGTTGACTTCCCATAAGCTTTAGCTGTTGTGGGCAAGGGTGTGGATTTGTCATAACTTTTGGGGGGGACGGAGAACCCTGGAACCTTTCATTACCAAACCAAAATGATAATTACGAACAGTTTACCAGTGTTAGGGCATGGGTGTACGGGGTCGATGACAGTTAGAGGGTCTGAACCCGAAATGCCCTAAATAATTTCGGGTTTACAGACAGCGGCGCCAGTCTTCCTCAGGGGCGAAGAAGCGGAGCTTACCTTGTTTGCCCCCCCCCTCCCCTCCCCCCACAAGAAAATTTTGAAATATTTGACTTCTGCAAGTGCGTTTTCCTGCTATTTTAGCCCGTGGACAAAGCAACTTCAGAGCGGCGTAATATACACTAATTAAGGTGGCTGACACAAATTCCGTTGGGAGAAAACTTTGAAAATTTAACTGCCGCAAACACGTTTTCCTGCTATCCAGCCTGTAAAAACAGCAACTTCAATTTGGTCCAATATATCCTCACTGACCCGAATTCCAAACAACCAATCAATCGTAGCGGGATATGAAGTGCCTATTCTAGGGCCCCCCCTAAATCCACGCCCATGGCTGTGGGCATATATTTCGTTGCTTGGCAACCTATTTTCTTTATACTTTCGATGTACTCTACTACATGAAGATCTGGGAGGTTGTGTCAGGTGTCATACAAGCGGCTTTTGTTTGTATGACGTCAGACATTGGATTATTACCGATCACCGTTGATGTTTCTAGTAGTATACTCACAGTTTGGTGCATATTTTTATACATCTCTTGAGTCTTCCACTAAAAAGAATATTTTTTAAAAAAAGAGTTGCCTTGTTGCCTCAGATTTTTAAAACCAATTGTTGATGATATCGATTAATAATGATGAAATGAAAACTCTTGCTACATCATAAATGATGTGGGTGCTGGTGGATGTATGTTAATCTGCCTGTAACAAGTTATGTTTCTTCTATCCCTCTTCTAACAAAGAAACCTTTTTTCCCATGTTGAAATTGAATTTAAATAAATTTCTATATTTATCTTTTGCAGTAGTTGATCCTGGCCAAACAAGATGTTTCAAGATTCATCTGAATATATCTACCTTCAGAATGATACTACATCGACTGGTATGATTGCACATGGTGGAATACATTCTACGCCTAATTCACAGACTACAGAAAGTGAGGCTTCGTTTGATAGTGGATACCTTTCTCCAGCCACCTCTTCACAGAAAGCGCCAGGTGGATTTATTCCACTGACCAATGATCATGTTTTTAATGGTACCAGTACCTTCACATATCAACCCACTCCACCCAGTCAAAAAGTGGCATTTGATGATGAATGGGATAAAAAATTCATCGAGAATTTTGAAGCTAATTTATTCGGAATTGATCCAATGGAAGATTTTTCAAGTGAAGATATTAATCTTTTTAGTGAGTTGTTATCAAGTCCATTAAAGGGTGGTGTGAGCCCAGCAGGTTTGTTTCATGGCCACAGTCCTGCCAAGTACTCTAGGAGTCCCTTAAGGAATTTGTTCAGTCCACCCAAATCACTGCATTCTAAAGTGAGTTTATTTACAGGCACAAATTGGAATGTGAATACTGATGCAGTGACATTTTCCAGACCAGCAGATCCAGTGCCATTGACGGTCTCACATAATGCTGTCTATGATGGCCTTGATCAACACCGTTCTGTGGATCAACGATTATCCACGCATGATTATGCTAAGCCACATACCATATCTTATTCCGATCAAAGTATCCAACAAAATGCTAACTACACACGATCCATGAGTCACTTGTCAGAACTAATGATGGCACCAAATTCTTCAGAGGGGATTACAACTATTGCAGGAAACATGGTACCAGAGCTCTTGCCCCCAAAGCAAAAGTTACAATATGTGCGTGCTAAATTTAAACAGACTCTACAAAAAGCTGTTGAAAATGCTGACAATGCCGCCTTGAATGAGGAAAAATATCCTCAGTTGACAAAGAGGCTGTCAAAATTATCCTCTGCCCGTACGGAAAGTGTTTCCAGTTGTATGGAAAGTTCACCCGATGAAGAAAAAAGTTCTAGTCTATCTGCCTTAGATATTGCGGAAACCCAGTTTAATTCTGTCCCCAAACGCTTTAGAGAGCTTGCCCCTGCACCATCCGGTAAAAGAACTTTTGCTTGTATAGTAAATAACCAATATGAGGTGAAACAGAAGTCAGATTGTAGAGTTGTGATAAAGAAACGAAGAACATATTAAAGTAAACAATTTACTACATGTATATGTGCTTTCCCTTTGAAAATTCTTGGATTTGCAATCTGCGTAGAAAAATCCTGTTTTTTTTGTTTGTTTTTTTTAAATTAAATTACTATCTCGATCATCACATACATCGAATAAAGTTATATGCATGCTACAAACTTAGATTGTAAAAATTAATAACAGTGAAACATGATCAACTGGCATATAAAACTGTTTAATTCAAATGATATCAAAGTGATAGATTAATCCAATTCATGGAAGTCTGTTACAACCAAAAAATTTATGTGTCTGTGTATTGTGAATCAGGTTATGACAGACGGACATGACATCTTTTGGTGAGGGTTAACGAAGATGAGAGAGCAGAAGAGAAGACAAAAAACAATATTTTGATGTTGTGCTTTAATTACTGGTATAATGAATGTGATCTTAAAATGTCTGTGATTTGAATACAATTCAAACAACTGGGTTGTATGCGACGACGTAGAGGTGAAATGTGACTACAACAATGTACATCTATAACTGGGAGGAGAAATGACAGTGATGGAAGCTCGAATTAACATTTGAATTTCGGTTTATCTTTTTGAAGTCTTTTTTATCCCCTTTCTTTGTCTCTAATCTGTTTGAACCACCGAAAGGAAATTATTTACAAAAATAACACATTAGGCAGTGTTAGGAATGTACATGTATAATTTTTTGGTGTAGCGGTATATTCATATCAAAATTTCGGCCAAAGATTATTTCTAAAGCATAAATGAATACTAATACTTTTCAATAATTTCAGCAAAATCTATGCTTTATGGAAGTTTTAAAAGTATCAAATATGTTTTTCAATGTAAAAAATTATCAAGAGTCCAAGAAAGGGGGAAGTAAAGACCTTTGTAGAGGACAAGATAATCAGATGGATTTTGAATTGCTCCTCCCGTCATTTGTATCTCCTGATGTATGTAATAATACATGTGTAGGTTACTTTAGGACAAACAGGGAAAATTGTTGATTGTTTGTGATAAATCGCTTCAGAGATAAATAAGAAGAAACATTAAGATGTTAATTCATTTGATAAAGAGTTTGATTCCAAATTATATTCTTATCAATCTGTCCAAAATACACTTTCATGGAACATGTTATATGTGGCAACTGGCAATACAGAATTTCTGAGATCAATCATCTAGATGTTAATTCGTTTGATTCTAAATTATAACCTTATTACTTATCTGGCTTTTTTACTATAAAAATACACTTTCGTTGAATATAAAACATGTGGTTTCTTGTAATATGAATTTGATAATTTATAAGTTTCAAACAAAATAATGTTTAATAATTCTTTTCATAGTCACCTGTTCTCAAACTTAGACCAGGTTCCCTATAACTGTGTTGTGTTAACACTTCCATGTGACAGTCATGACACCAGTTATAAAGTCTTCTAATATTAAAATAGCAATGGAAATAAATCGTTAATATTTTGGAATGAAACTCTTGTGTTTTAAAAGAGAATAATTTATTATTATTTATAGATATAGTGCTTCTTGTATTTTTTTGTCTCCAATTTCCGTAGAATTTGAAGTAAAGACTTTCCAATGGAGAATTTAGAAAGACTACACTATAATTATGTAAAAGTGCTAGTGAAGGGTTTTTGATGTGTAGAAACTAAGGGTTAAAATAACAAAATTTAACTTCATGTAGATGCAAAATGTTTTATAACTGATTTTGTGATTGTTTTGTTTAATACCTGTTATCTAGTTAAATTTACTGCAACTCTCTGATTCATATGCAATAAAACAACATCCCTTTACATACCATCCCCCATATCCCTTCCATTATACATGTACTACACTAACCCATGGGTCGATTCACTGATTCAAATTATCTCCCCTTTTCATGATTTCATTGCCCTAAAAGGTTGATTCTACATGTACCAACTAATCAAAGAGCAGTTTACATACCAGTTTTAGTGTCATTGTTTATGTACATCACAATACAGCAGCTTTTATGCTCATTTTGGAGCTCCAACTTGAATGGACCCAGGGGTTAGTGAAGAAGAACAGAACAATACCAGTTGGGATACCGAGGATGTTTAAATACTAGTTAGATTGATATACACAAGTAATTAAATCCTAGTATCCTGGCTATTAAATAAGTTGTATTATACACAAGAACCGTTAATCGTTCATGTATAAAATGACTTCAGTTAATTATTGTATGCGAATACCAAAAATAACAAAGTATTTATATGTATTATTAAAATGCATGATTACCCGGTATACTCGACCAATAATTATTTATACCTAAACATCTAATTTATGTGTTATTGACTATTTATCCAATTAAATTTTTGAATAACCCTAGCATGATAATTCTAAAGATTTTGTAGACTAATTGTCCAATTAAATTTTTGAATAACCCTTTATAAGTTGTAATTTATACAAGTATGATAATTCTAAAGATTTTGTAGACTATTTATCCAATTTAATTTTTGAATAACCCTTTATAAGTTGTAATTTATACAAGTATGATAATTCTAAAAATTTTGTAGGCCATTTATCCAATTAAATTTTTGAATAACCCTTTATAAATTGTAATTTATACAAGCATGATGATTCTAAAGATGGGTGTGTATTAACTTAAAAATGTTTGTCTTAAAAACAATATTTTTATTCAGGATGTCTGTGTCTGAATGGGATTGGGGAACAGGCTTAGCCTATATGTAAATCCCCTCTCACATAAACGTTAATACACATATTATTGTGCTGAAACAAATCAACTGGATGCTGGTGATGAAATCCAAAAAGTTATATCATCCAATGTTATTTGTTTTTATTTAAATGTTGAGCTTCAATAAAAAATAATTTTGGGAACTGGATAAATCCTAATTGCTTTCCATAAATGGATGTTTGCCAAAAAGACATGCCACTAGATGTAAGGAACCGACAACTTGTGTTTTAAGTTTGTTATATGCCCATCTTTAGAATTCAGTAATTGTATTTTATATATATTTATATAAAAAATGTATCAAATGAATATATAATTCTATTTAGTATTTTAAAGTTTTATAGATTAAATTACACTAAGAATATAGTCCTTCAAAAATAAATTATGTTTTATAATCTTGTCTAATCCTATTCAATTGTTGGTATAACAAATACCCTGGTGAAAGGTAACTTTCCATCTTAGGTTCAGCCTTCTTGTCATGTTTATTTGCCTTTGGTTATTGGGATTTGAAATATCTTTTTAAATGTGAGATTATTTTTCATTCGTATATTTGATGGCTATGTATAGGGATTTCATAAACTACAACATGTATTTGGTTAAACTGAATAAATATATTCTAAAGGGCATCAAAGCTGTGATTGGCAAAAGTCATTGTTAGATCATGTACTTCAATATGTTGTGTGATTAATACATTCAAAATACCTACTTGACATCTGTATACATGTATGTATTAAAATATGTAGTTTATCATTAATATTGGAAGTCTTTTTCTTGAGAGAGGAGGTAGGATTTTATAATTTTTTTGTATGATTATTATGATAATTTTGAATAATACTTAAAGATATATTCCTTAGACGGTCAACTTACTTTCATAACCATCATTAGAGACTACAGAGAAAACTATATTTATTGCTGAAAACAAGATATTTTATGAGTTATGAAAGGGATATCGTACTATTACGAGTTTGGCTATCGCAGCAGTAGGCAAATGTGTGTTGTGGCTTACAGCTATATGCTACATTTCAGGTGACCGAGCTCCATTGATATGAATATCCCTCTTTCAATATGGATAAGGATTTATTTTATCTATTGTAAGCTTACTTATCACTTTCAGTCTATTATTTTGTCTACCTCATAAGAAATAAAATCAAACCAGTTAAAAAGTTTTTTGGTTGCACAAGATGACCTAAATTAATCCCAAGGAATATATCTTTAAGTAATGAGGTCCAAGTCCATAGATTGTATAAGATTTATGACAGTAAATGATTCCATAATAAATGGCAAATTCGTCTTCATAGGTGATTTCCATATTCTACTTTTGTTATATTAATGATATAAAGATTATGTTACTATTTATATTGGATCACTGAACTCAGTGTTACATATTTTTGAATTATTTATTTTATTTGTGTTAGGAACTTAATTCATTTGCAGTGGAGGTTTTTTTGGTTGGTAAAACTTAAGTTTAGTTAATGATAGAAATTTTAATATTAATTGACCCCTATAGTTTTCAGGGAATTTTCTTTTTGGTATGGTTTTCTTAGAACTTTGCTTGTTCAAAAAAAAAATATTGTCCTAGCTTTTAAAGAATGTGCTAAATTTCAATCCTTACTATTACTGTGCTATAGAAATACCATTTATGTTAAATGTTTGTGTATATTGTTTATGTGTTATAAATATTAATGATGTGTAATTATTGGTGATCAGATGTTTTATTTTTTAGAATTGTAAATTATTTTACTTCGCTTGAAATGAATTTGATGGCTACTACGTGATCTTTATTGCTGTAATCTATTCTCTTGACCTTTCCTGTGTGTGAACATACAGCCAATTGTATGCAATAAAATAGTACCCCTGCTAAAAACTATATATGGCATCCTTTGTTATTTTGTATTCCTGCTGTAAGATACATTGCAGGTATTTGTTGATTGTGACATTACGCAAACTGGTCTTTAAACTGTTCAAAGATGGGGCAAGTTTTCAAAACCAGGGGAACAATTCTGGTTGACCAAACTGTTTAATGCTCAAAGTTATACAGACAGCAGTTCGGGAATTATTTTATTCTACTTCTGTAGAATTATTTTATTCATTCAAAATGAACCATCAGCCCAGCCTCATCTGTCAAATTTTTAATGGGGATTTACAAACACAAAGTGTCTAGCCATTGACAATAAAGCACATATTCTTTACGCAGTATATTTTCCAAACTCTATTTTGACTACCAGTAAATGTCGGCTTCATATCAAAACTTTCGTTAAATTGAGATATTGAAAAATAATATGTATCAAAGATAGTTTAATGTAAATTAACATACAATACTTAAAGATTCACTCACACATCATTACATAATACCTTATCACAACAAAACATTTAAAACAATATATTACAATGGTCCCTGTCATTATTTTACACTATCAAGATGCTGCCTTTTCATGTAATTCTTCAGCTTGAAGTCTTAATTTAAAAAATTCCTCTTGTATTTTATCTGTAATGTATTTTCTTTTTTCTTTCTGAAAAAAACCCAACAAATAAATGATGATATACAGTCCTAAGATTCCTAGAGATAATCACATGTCCAAAAAGTACAAACAAAGTTATATCTTTCTTGATAATGATAATGTAATTTTGTTTTGCTCTACAGTGTTCTACATCGACCTACAATTCTGTGGATTTGTACATAAACTTGATTACCCACATCATGGTTAAAAATGAATAATATGTGTATTTCATCACCCACTAGTTATACATGTACATGAATTTTTCTTTTAATCACAGATAGGTTCCTAGGTAGCTAAAGTTGCTGTATATATTGTAAGTAGGTAATGGCCACCTTCACAAGACACTAAAAACTGATCAAGAGTAACAACCCATGAAGTAATTATCAGAAATAATTAAACATTTTTAATATATAATATAAAGTTCAACACTGGCTATAAAGAAATATTCCTTTGAAGTGGTCAAATAGTCTACAATATCACCCCTGGTGTAACTGGACATTAAAAATCCAGAAACGAACGAAGCAGTGGTCAATAACTCTTCTCAACCAATAAATTTCAATACATAACCCTGAAGAGAGGAGGTAGAGGGTTTAAGGTCCGCTCAACACAAACGAGGTAATTTTGGGACAAACATATGGTTCAATATTTTTTTCATTAATTCTTATGTGGGGTAGGGTTCTTTAGCAGTGGGAGGAAACTGGAGGACCCGTAGAAAACCCATGTGGTTGGACAGACAACGCTACTCCAAACAGGGAATTGAAACCATGCCACTTGACCCAAGTATAGACCTAATTATTCAATGTGCACATGTTAACCATTCATCCACCTACCCCTCTATTCCTGTTCAGTGCAAACGTCAATGAAATGGATCACAATGATAATCGAAACAATAAAACGAATATAACCAAATGGAAATCTACAAGTTATAAATACATATATTATAGTTTTACTCACAGGTGACTTTTTTAAAGCTGATAATGTTTTAATATCAGAAGTAAAGTCCATGGGACTTCCAACCAGATAGGTCACCTTCTAAAATAACAAGAAATTGGCTATGGTCATGGAAAAGTATCCTCATCTTTTTACAAAGTAGTATTAAGAGCTGTTAGAGTGAACATACAATTTTAATATATATAAGTAACAGTTTTCATAGTCTCGATTACGTCAGCCTTTATTTTCTCCCCTTTGAGAATAACAAATATTGGCCTGGACAAAAAAGCATTTTACAGGTTGTCTGTAAGAATGATAAGTTAGTATATAGCTATCAAATTATCTATTATGGGGTAACTTACGGATAACAAATTCTCCATGAACAAATAATTCAATTATCAGGGATATGAATTATATAGCAATGGTATTGATTCAGGTATTGTTGACAGAATAATACATCATATCATTTTACTTACTTTTCTAATTTGAGGTATATATGGGGTTTTGTTGGGTAAAACTGTGTCCATACCTATTAAAGAAAAATATATATTAAATATACAAGTAATAAACTAGATATGGATAATGACATAAATAATATTCTGTATGACAAAATGAAAATAACTTGAAATAGGCCATACAAAACAAATAATATGGTTCTCACACAATCCCTTCAAACAATCGGATACTTAATGGAGTTTTTTTTTTCAACGGATCACAATTCGACTAGGCTAAATCAATTCTCATAAATATCACATTTCAAGGTGCTACATTTATCTCATCCCGTCGTCGTATGATTATCTAGTCATTTATGATTTTCAGGGTTGCGTGCGTTTTAAATATTTGCTTCATGTAATTGAGGGAAAATATTTACATCAGATAAAAAATGAGAACCTGAGTATTTTTTTGTATTTTGTATGGCCTTATCGTTCACAACTGTTTCTGTGCATATCTTCGTATTATAATACTTTCTGATTAATGTAGCAGGTATTTATGATTCTGTACTTGAATCATTACCTGTCTTTGCTGGTTATATATAGTGTTTCATGAAAACATTATTTTTTTTTATAAATTTTATACAACTAGAGTAATAAAATTGTTGCTGTACATTTCCTTCCCTGGCAACCTAGGTTTGTAAATCAAGTTGGTGAGGTAGCTGTGTAGATTATTTCATATTTCGTTTCATAATTTGACTAAGATAATGTATGATAATAATTATCAGTCTTGGAAAAATACTACCAATAAAAGTACCTTACTATTTATATTATTTATTTAACAGTAGGACGTTAAACCCCATTTCATTCATTCATTATATTATTTATTAATTTTATAACAAGATTGAATTACCTATATGATATATGGGTAAGACAATTGGGGTTACTAAACTTTCACTAACTAATCTACCAATACCTGTAATATAAAGATTCAAAATAATGAACACAAAGAAATGGTAAAAGAATGTTTATAAAGGCCACACTAGCTGTAGGTCTATTTAAATTCATTTCCTTAGGATTTATAGTCAGTTTTTCTTTTACATATTATAAACAAGGGTCTTAATTTTCCGTTTCAAAAAAGGATAACGTTGGGCACTTCCGTTTTAGAATTTAAGATACTGGTGGACTGGTACATATATTTTTTGCCTTGTTTACTAGCCATCTTTGTTATTTTGGAATCAGATTCTTTGACTATTTGTTTTTTACTAACTATCTTTGTTATTTTCGAATCTGAATGGCCCCAAAGAATGAAAATCAACTAAATACAGTGCTAGGTATCATGTTTTTTCATCCTAATATACAAATACACCTTTGGTCTAAAGCTGAGGCATTCGCAAAGAGTGCATCTTCTGTTTTGTCCAAGTTCTTGTTTATGCAGATCTCCCTGCTAGCATAGAAATGGGTTAAGACCAAATCTAAAGTAACATTATTATTTGTGTATGAACAACTAAGGTTAATTGGGTTTATCTAAATTTTTTGCAAAACAAATTTGAAAAAAGAAAGAATTTGGTTTAAAGTCCGCGAGGCTTATGATTTATGAAGAAGGGCATAGCTTATGCCATACAGTGCGCTGTGAGGGAGCTATGGCCTACTCTTATATCAAATTCCAACTGCCATGGGTTCTTATACTTGCACGGCAATTATTTACACAGGATCTTAGTTTTTATTACCACTCTTGTCAGGACTTCTGTCATGCACCACTGACAAGGGGAAACAATGTGATCGAACAAAGGACCTCTATGTAAGCGTACCAACATCTTACTCACTGAGCCACCGCGGCTCCCCAAAACAACTGTGTGTCAATGCTGATTAATCTTACCCCATTTTAATCGTAGCTTTTCTTTTTCTAAATTCACTTTCCCTAATAAAAAAAAAGGAAAATATAAAAATATATCAGAAATAATGGCACTAATTAAGATAGAGCTTTGTCTTTCTTTAAATGCAATGTGATGGGCACTATTGGAAAGATAGGTTGCCAGACAACGAAACATATGCCCACAGCAGTCAACAAAAGTTGTCACATATTTTTACTTTTTTGGGTAATGAAACATTTATAATACACTAAAATCTGATTAAGAGTAACAACTCATCAAGTAAGTATCAGAGAATCATTAGAATTTGTTTGGCTTTTATAAAATTCTATTCCATGCTAATGTTTAGTATACGAAACAATTCGGATATTGGTGAAAATCAATAGGCTTATTTGTCTCATGACATTTAACACTGTGTATAAATTTAAAGTCAATTGGATATTAACTTTAGCCTCTAGAGCGTTCACAAGATTTTTCAAAGTGATCTAGGGCCATAACTCTGGCAGTAATTATTGGATATCGCTGAAAACCAATAGGCTTCTTCGTCTGTGTATAAATTTAAAGTCAATCGGGTGTTAATTTTAGCCCCTAGAGCATTCATGAGAAATTGTGGACGATGGACAGACGGACCGATGGAAGGACAGACAAACGGACCGGGGCGACGGCTATATATGACCACATTTCCATGTGGGCATATAAAAACTGTCTTTTTCACTTTGATTTTCTAATCCATACATATTGTAGTTAAAAAAGTTTAGGGGCACAAATCAATGATGGTAATGCTAAAGAATAATTAATTTAATTATTCTTTAAATTTAATAAAATAAAATTATCGACATACAGACAATTAATTTACCTTCTGGAAAAAGATGCACCCAATTACCATTGTTTAGTTTTGAAATGACAAAATCCATACTTTTTTGGTAAACGCCATTTCCACGTACTATTGGTATTGTTTTACCAAGGCTAAAAAATAAGGCATGCCAGTAGTTTGTAAAACAAACATCATGGCTTCCTACTGACCAACGAATCCTATCTGGATGTATTAAATATTTGAGCTGTAAAACCCCTGTAATATAGAATATGGATATAAACGATATTTTCAAAACTTTACCACAATAAAATGGATAAATGTAATTACATATCAATCTGATTTAAGCTCAGATCCTATTTCATTTTGTTTTTTATAGTCTTCAAAACACTAGGATCTGGAAGAGTTGTTATATAACAGGCATTCTAGTTGATGTGAAGAATAAGCCATGAAACGGTCTGTTATGGCGAGTTTTTGGTGTGCTCTGCACGGAACTGTGGGTAAACCCTAGAAAAACCAACACTGATTAAAATTAATCAATGTCTAACGCCATAGGGTCAAAAGTTGCTCCGTTCGTATAATCCTGACGCAACCTCCCATGTAGACCATCGAAAGTATAAAACAAAGAAACGAAATATAGATCTGTATTTAAACCAGATTTTTTTTTTTTTTTATAAGCAATATTTTATTCAGATTTGTACCTGAATAGGGATTGGGGAACAGGCATAGCCTATATTAAACCCCTCTCCCTGTCAGATAAAGATACATGTATTTACATTTTTAAAAATTAATAATCAATGTACACGTGCAAGTATGATTTTAGTGAAAATATCTTTACAATGGGTGTTTATGGTTGTCCCTGGAAACGTCTGGTGATTTCGAAGAACGAATGGACTGTTTTAAAAATGTTGAGTGAGTCTTCCACATGGTCAATTCCGTACAATAAAACAGTAGTGTTTCGATTAATAGTCGATAAGTTATTTATTGTTTTATTTCGGGCATCTGAATATAAGGAGCAATTCAATAAGAAATGTCCAGTGTCTTCAACTTGGTGTCCACATTTACATGATGGATTGTCAGAAATGTGGCGTAAAAATTTATGGCCGTTTAGATTTCTGCAAGAGAGGCGCAGTTTACAATGAATAATTTGGTTTGTGCGGGTTCCAAATGAAAAGAGTTTTGGTGGTATTGAATCTTGAGCCATAAGTTTCGAATTAAAAATATTTAGAGATAATGAGTTTTTTATGTCTGCACTTAATTTGTTCCATTCTCTAATTGATGATGGTATGAGAGAATTATAGAAAATATTTGTTTTACATTTATATTCAGGTAGGCATGCGTTTCGGAGATTATAATGTGCGCTTTTTGTCAAGATTAAATCATGAAGATAAGATGGAGAAAGGCCGTTTATAATTTTATAAATGAGTTTGAGTTTATGTCTTCTGCGTCTCTCTTTTAGCGTTATAAAACCGGTTTCTTTATATAGCAGTCTTAAACCAGATTGCAATAAGATACGACGAAGGTTATTTTTTACATACCCCATAACAACGGTTCATCTAAACAACTATAATGGTTTGCAAGGGTAATCAGTCCAGTGTTTTTATTTCTATTTGCGACTGCGTTATGAAGTGCTTCTCGATTATACACAGTGACTTTATTTACCCATTCTGAAAATAGAAAAGAACAATCGTACAATCTTATTACCATTGCTACATATTGTGTTTTATTAAAATAGTCAAGTACTTTAACATGAAAAAAGGAGGCAAGGGTGGTGGGATGGTGGTGTACAAAAAAGTGATAAGAGTAGAACGACAACATTACACCCCCTATAATACAATCCTACCTCAAAATTTCACACACTTAGCATAATCACACTTTCAGAAATAAAATCTGTCAATTAAAACCACTGAGACCCCAAAAATATATCTGACACTTTTTCTGGGATATAAACTTATTTTTAATATCTTATGAAGAATATATGAACCAAAAACTTCATAATCAAGAAATATTAGCTAAAACTATTTGTAAATTTTACCCTGTGCTGTAGAAAATAGTAAATAAGCTTATGTGTTACATAATATTCCTACAATGATTGTATTTGTATCAGATATGCCCTGATCTCAAGGTATCAGTATAATACCCAGAATCTGTGGACATTATATACATCTTTAGAATATGCCCTGATCAAAAGTACTTCAGTTATGATCAGAAATATCTATGTGAATTCAATATGTTATAATTTCCAACAAAGATATGAAACATTTTTACAGTATCTCGAGATGACATTGAAAGGGTTCTATCTGCATGTTCGGGAAAAGCAAAGCCATCATCATAATAAGGCTCCATCTACATTAGAGAACTATCAACATTTGTATAGGGTTTCTTAGTCTAGTTTAAACATAATTTCACCAAGAAACCCTGTAATAAAAATTTTAATAGTTCCCCAACTGAGACAGAACTGTATTTTCATGATGGCCCCACTTTTCCTGAAAATGCAGATAGAACCCTTTTAATGCCACCTCACGCATTATGTAGGATTCAAATTATGCTGCGAAAGATTTTTAATTCTCTATCATTTCAAGAATTGTTAATCCCTTACAAAATACAATGTTTGTTTTTTTTTATAAACATTGTTTTTTTTAAAACAAAGACACATTGTTATCACCATCCAAAAAACTAATCAACGAAATCCAATGAGACTAACAGTTTAATTTTTTAACCAAATCAAAGAGGTTTAGATATTTAAAATTAATCTAAATATATACCCATAATAACCTTCTACAGCTACTAATTGTATCAATTTCAAATTAAAAACAAATTATAATTGCTACCATTTTCCTAATAAATAATTTCATTTTGTGTTCTGTTCTTTTTGTCTGTGTAGAAAATAGTAATATATTAACATGTGAATAATAGTGCATTTTAAAGAAACTAAAATATTATACTAATAGGCCTACCCAAATAAAACTTAGTAGAGATGGCAACAGCAAAACCAGCAATTTTAAAGGATAACTTCCACCATAATGGAAATTTTTTCCTGTCAAGATAATGCCATGCTTTATTTTGCGGCATTTTTAAAGCTGGTTAGATACCAAGCAATGATCTTCTGATTCAATTTATAACAATCTCACATTATCTTACCAATTGATACATCCATAATCTGACCTATATTATATAAAGCAAACAGTTTAAGCTTATATAATGAGAAGGCTACTGACCCTATCCTACCCTACTATAGTATAAATACACAACGCATATAACCCTAATTAATAATTGAAAGAGTAAATTAAAATTGTCACTGTGTATTTCCCTCCTGGACCACTAATATAAGACAAGAAATAAAGAATGAAATAAAAAAAAACTATGGAAAAAAATTGAGCAATGATCAAAAAATGGTAGACACAGGTTGGTGGTAGTTGTAGGCCTAGTGGTTTAATATTTGACTTTTTCACCGACGATGGTGTGACTTTCAATCATTTATGAAGTATGACCTAAGGTGATTTAAATTGTAAATTTAGATATAAATTGATATGACTATACTGTATTATAATATTTATCAGGCGCGGATCCAGTGGGGGGGGGGGGGGTCAGCCCCAGTGAGACTGGTGTATATCTGTATATCTGCTTTTTAATTGATGATATAAACATGATTTTCGCATTGTCTATGCCCAAGCAATGCGTCAAGGCTCTGGGGATTACATCAAACCACTAATGTATTATGCGGCACTCTAATGATTACCATTTGTTACAATGTATGGGCCCCCCTCGATAAAATCCTGGATCCGCGCCTGTTTATATAAGTATTATAAACACAGCTCAAAAAGTTAGTGAACTAGCGTCACACAACTTTAGTCTCACTCCCTCACCTATCCAAAATTTCCCTAATACACCCACAGCACCTATCGCTAATTGACTGCCAATTCGCCAAAAACGCGGAACCCTGGTTTGCTTTGGAAACAACCAAATGAGTTCAATGGGCATATCTTTAAAACTACAAGACTAAGTTGAAATGTCCAGTTCGGCGGTGGCTAGACAAAGTTCTTCAAACGACCGCCGCATCTGGACGACCGCGACTGCCATTCCCGTGTTATTGTGATATAAGGGAGGGAACTCCAATAAGTAATATCATAGAAATATATTTCAGAGGAATAAAATTAGGCTCATCCAACATAAATTACCGAGCCTGTTGCCTATTCGTGGCATCAAAACCGATTCTTATTGACATTTTAAAATTCTAATAGATGTCTGGTTGGAAATGCACAAAACCACCAATTTTAATCGTGGTGGCTTAAATGGAGTAGCCTCACTTATAAATATCTCAAAGCAAAGGTGGCGCAAAGCCAAGGTGGTGATGTCTTCGAATAATTTACAAAATAAATATAGATCTAATCATCTAATCATTGCTTGTAGTTTACAGGCCCTTCGGAACGATATTGATAGGGCGGGGGGGGGGGGGCTTCGAGCAAAGGTAGCGAAATCCAGGGGGTCCGAATTTCACGGGATATATTTGTTGAAATTATTTTTTTCCGAGTTGTATTTTACAATAAGACATAATCGTTTTCTAACAATCTGTAAATATTGAGAGAAAAAAATAATTAAAAACGGTATTAAACGATTTCGACACGCATTAAAGCGCCCAGTAGAATAGTAGTCTGCATCCAAATGCACCGTCCACTTTAACTGGAGTAGTCCCCCTTCCATCGCTAAACTTAAAAATATTTTGGTAATATTCGGGCGCTTTCTTTTTTTACGTTGTATCTAATAATCATGTCATTTTATAAGGGTGGCAAATTAGGCCTGAGGCCTTTTTCAAATTTGGCCCTTGGCACAGATCGTGCGAATGATTTCGATCATTTCTGCAGGAAGAAACCGAAGAACTCGGGGGAAACCTGCCTGATCGGACGGGAGACAGAATATCCCTCTCACTTAAAACGATAAAGTTCATGCCCTGAGCTGGGATTGAACCCTCGTTGCATTGGTGAGAACTGTGTGCGTTAAAGTTTGAAAATAAATTAAATGATATTGAACGTCTTACTGTTCTGCTCCCCTGACCGGGATAATGAAGACGTGCATACGCCATACAGTGTGATATGAGGGGAATTTTTCCCGGACAGCGGCACTACGGTCTACTCTTATATCGAAAACCAATTGCCGAGGAATCTTTTACGTGCACGCTAATAGGTAGACGGGATCCCAGTTTTTCGTCCAATCTCAACAACTATACGTTGTCCCTTGCCAGTCCTTCTGTTCTGTATCACTGATAAGGGGGAACCACGCCGGAATATCTGGATGAACTCCCGACTTCCAGGTCACCGTGGCTGCCCGTTAAAGTTTGACCATATTAAATAAACAATATGTAATCATAGCAACAAAAACATATTCCCGAAGAAAGGCTAATAACTAAAGCCTAAAAAAGTTATAGAAAATTAATGTAATTTCCAGAAAGATTGGATCGTCATTCAGTTTTGTGTAGAAGAACCGTTGCTAGGCTTAATAATGCATGTAGTTAGTACGGGAGAACCGCACCCCACACAAACAACCATAATACAACCAAGCAGAGCAAGGTAGGCAAGACATGGCACGTAATAACCAAGAAAAGTTGGATTATATCAATTGACGCAACAGGCGGGAATTGGAAAGTCGTTGACAATCAATCGACGTAAACCTCCAGAAACAACAACAATAATAAAGCCTATTCCCAAGAACTTGTCTACGATAGCACGGGAACGAACGATTGATTATATGATTGATTGAATAAATCTCAATGAAATTTTGACCTTAAACGTCGGTTCTTCATTAATACAACATTATATTAATTTGTTGTTAATAAATACGCAATTAGAATAAGTTAGGCTTCTCACATGTGGCCAAAGATCACTAATTATTTCCCCCATTGACTTTGATGTTTATTCTCGTTTCTTAGACCGACTATATAACTTTTTCCAACCTTCCGCCTCAAAATCATGAATATTCACCAATACCTGGGAGAAAATGTATTTTTATACCCTTTTCTTCGATTCTACACAAAAAAGTCAACAAAAATCGCCATGGAAAGAGGGTTAGCGGAGTAGAACGGAAAGAAACTACTGAGGATACCGCGGATGGTTGCTGATATGATCGATATAAGCACACATGCAACCAACTCGAACCACGGGCGTCTGTAACGTGGAAAATATTACAAAAATATCATTAAGCTATGACTAAGTATAATGTCTAAAGTCTGTATGTCAATGGGGGGTTGGGGTGGCCTAGTGGTCTAGAGTGCCGCGCTTCGACCTGTAGCTGGCCGGCCACCTGTGGCTTGCGGCTGTGGTTTCGAGCCCTGGTGTGAGCTATGTGGCATGGAGATAGGGGCGCCTTCTCAACCTCGTGGGTTTCCTCCGGGCACTCCGGTTTCCTCCCACTGCTAAAGACCCCTACGCGCAAGCGAATTATTGAAATAAAAAGTTTAACCATGTTAGTCCCGAAGTGACCTAGTTGTGTTGAGTGGACGTTAAACCCCATCTCTCTCTCTCTCTCTCCTCTCTCTCTGTATGTCAATGTTCGGAATAAGCAGAAGGGGAGTGAAGTGAAAACAAAAAATATTATTTCATGTAGTGCCCGAAATCTAATAAAACACAAATTTTACTTTTCTTTTAATTGAATATCACGAATTTGTACTGCATTGACTGTGGATTGAAAATTGAAACATTTTGTTTGGGGCCACTCTACCTTGTGCGACATTTTTCAGGCAGATGCAACAGTCTGATTGGATGATTGGGATTCGGGTTGGATTTCGGTTGTAAAACGATTGGACAACTTCGAAGTTGCTTAATTCACAGGTCGTCAAAATAGCAAAAAAATGTATTTGCGTCGGTTATTTTTTTAAAATGTTCTCGGGTCCCCATAACCCATCCTCCACACAGCGATCAACCTACGTCATACGAGAATTGTACACTGTCCTTTATATCCACCGTTGTTTCTATGTTTAAAACTCTCATGTCATCATTTTGGGGTGGGACTTATCCAACAGACACCGCTGTGTTTAGACAACAGACTAAAAATGGCCTAGCACGTGTGTTTTAATAGTTGTTTGTAAACACGCCTTGTCGCTGACCCTAGCTTAAAAGCCATATACATATGTATAATATGTTTTATGGTTATTGCAATACATTCTTTACCATTGACAGTCATTGTAAACTGTCTTTAGAGTTTCAATCTGTTTATCTTTCAAAACAATTGTTAGATACTCCTAAATTTGTTTTCGCAAACAAAACCGCCTGTGAAATTAACTGCCATAGGCGCCGCCATATTTAATAATCAGGGAACTTTTTTGTGATTCGGCTATGATTAGTTTGACATCTTTCATACACACAACGGCTAAATAAACATATTTAATTTCATTCAATATGATAATAGAAGAGAAATAAATACTTCTAAAAATTTTTAAAAGCATACATCAGTGTTATCGACTAAAATCGTCGATGTGGGAATAAAAATGTCGGTTAATTAGGTTAGGGCCAATTCTCAGCCGGAGCTAGCAGTAGATATGGAGCCTGAGATTGGGATGCCATACCCCGAGACTATTGATTGGTTGTTGGGGATTCAGGTCAGCAACCTAAGGTAGGCTACATTGGACCACATTGAAGATGCTGTATAATATTCACAGATGGGATGGCAGGAAAAGAGTTTGCGACAATTAAATGTTTAAAATTTTCTCCCGACGGCCCCTTCTCTGTGGACTGTGAATGATTGGTTGGTATTCAAGCCATTCATTTAAGTCAGGGCTGGAGGCCTATTCATGGACTGGAATAGAAAACACTGCGGTCATCAAATTTTCCAAATTGTCTTGGGGGAATAGGACTCCTTAAATTCACCTCTCGCAGACGACGGGAGATACCAGTATTAGTATACTAATGTGTTTGTTTGTAGCTACGATTGGATTCCTATTTAGTTCAAAGTGGCAAAGTCAATTTTTTTTTCAATGCCTGTAACATCTTTAAAATACATAATCCCAAGGAAGATACGCTAAAAAAAAACACACACTTGATAAGAACAGGAGGGTGGAAGCTTCCCTGTAAACAGTGCAAGCAAGTTCGGATCTCAGTGATGCATCCGTGGAAAAACAGGAACCAATCCTTGTAGATAAATCATAGAACAATATCCCCGGCAACGAACTTGACAAGACTGTATTATTATACTATTGGTTATTAAAAATACGCGATGAAGGACACTACGCAATGTCATACTCCTCGCAGCGTTTCGTTTGATTAGAGGTAATCCCACTACACACTGCTATTTTGAGTGGATATTGTTGTTGTAAATTTTGATTGGTCAGTAGTCCGTCTACTGGCCAATCACTAGCTGCCCTACAAAAGCTTAACATTTAAAACGAGTGCCAGTATTGGATCAAATATGTTTACATAACGTTACGTCTTGGCTCACGATTTTATTATGACTAATTAACCAGTGCATAGAAGAATACTGCAGTAAAACTAATTGCGTGACAAACGAAGCTATCAAGACGAATAAAATGTAAACAATACTGTTTGGAAACGAACATACTTTCACGGTTTTTAATACCTTAAATCATTGTCCAAAGTTTTAGGAAAGACCCAGAATAAACGAAGGGCTGTCATGTTGTTGTACTTCAGTAATAGCTTCATTGAATGACAAGAATAGACACATTCTCGCGTAAGTTCAAAAAACAGACGCCATTCCAGCAATGGCGCAATGGCCAGAGAGGGATTTCTCGGGCCATTGCTTCAGGAATATGCGCAATGTAAGCGATGGGTTTTCGTGTCTCGTACAATGGAATATAAATAAAATTCATCTTATACAGTTGAAAGGGAACTTTGGGTGCACAACGCCACAACCTTTGGTCAGACTGAATAGTCTTGTAGCGTCCTCTTTTTTTCTGGTATAATCGATACACCCTAGACCAAATAAAAATCTATAAAACATGCTAATCGCCCGATATTACCCTATTTTACCGGAAATGACGTCAAACGGAAGTTGACTGAATAAAAATAAAGATTTTGCGAAATAATTATTATTAAAAGTAAAAATAAAAGGTAATATATATAATTTTAATGGGTTACATTTTACAGGAGATTATCACCCTGTACTGTGGTGGGTCGATTCCAGTAGAATAGTTTTACCTGATAATATGACAGTCATTCAAAGCGCTGCTCTGACTAACTAAACGTCACATGATGAACTCGACATGTTCTGTTGTTGTTAGACAGTGAGTTAGTGTTGTTGTTGACAGTTAGCACTTGAGTCTGAGTTGAGTAATATGTAACGACTATAGTCGTAAATTAGTGCAGTATACTGCTGATCTAGTAATCAGCATAATGAAAGAACTGATAAACAATTAAATTAATACATATTTGACATTACATGTCATGTAATGTATTTGTGGCTCACACAGAGTCAGACTGTCATTCGATTACTAATTATAAATTGAGGTAAGCTAAACCAAATACCAGGCTACTAGAATTTAAATAGACACAAGTGGGTCGCAAAACATAATCATTATAATTAAATAATGATGTAATATGAATGTATATAAACTGCCCGAATGATAAGCATATGCACGCTGCATCATAAGCTCTGTCATTGAATCAATTCACTGGCGTGGTTTCTATTACCAAGTTGTACGTGACAAGCCAAGATGAAGTTAAAGAAGTAGGATGGTAGAATCGACTGTCTAACCTTGTGGGTTTTATCTGGGCCCTCGATTTCCTTTCACTGTTAAAGACCCCTACTCACAAGCGAATTATTGATTTAAGGGCAGGATGGTAGAAAGGCTTCTATAGCCTTATCCTTTACCCTTCTTAAATAAAGTTATTATTAAATTAAATTGGCCCAATCGAATCCTCACCTTTACGGAGGCGCCAGTTAAAAGGTCAAGGTCAATCAGATCTGCCTGGATTTTGTTCGATCAAGTTCGGGCTTTCGGTCATTAGAAAGATCTATGTTTTCTACAGAATTTGATACCACTTCATGTAAGTAAGATAACTAGGAAGTAAGTTATGGATTTTCAAAGGCCCAAAGTTTGGGACGCCCCTGACGGGGCCCAATGGGACCCCCAGTGCTAAAATTTTGCACATAACGTTTTTTCATCATTGTTAACATGCACACCAAAAATCATTGAAATCTTTGATGGTCATGTCATGAGTCCCTTCTGTACACTTGACGTGGAATCCCCCAAAGCTTATATTTCCGTCCAGGAAATGCCATAGTGGAATATTAAGTTTTAAAGATTCTATTTCTGAAATAGAGACTATATTTTTGACATTATTTATAACATAAAATAAAATATGAAATAATACTTGTGTTTCCACAGATTCAAAAGAAACCAAATGTATGAATACATGTAACAAGAGGTTAAACTCTAGCTTTACATGGAATTCATTCATCAGTTTACACAGAAAAATATGACGGCTAGTAATACAAGTTCTGATGTGTTAAGATTAGCAGGAAATAATACTGGAGACACCGGTAGTCTGACTCCAGTAGCTACAACTACAGTAGATCCTAATAGTACCTTTCCTTCCTTTGTTGTTGAACAACCATTATGTCAATGGATATTATATGATGATATTGCAAATTCCAGGTAGGTATCATTAAATACTGATTTTATTAAGGTATGTGTATGAATTATCATGCATGTTTCAAATACAGCACAAGTTTCTGTGTAGAAATTATACAATGTGTTTTAAAATTCTACAGAATATATTATTATACATTTACATCTAGAAATTACTAGAAAATACAATGTGTTGTAAAATTCTACAGAATATATTATTATTATTATTATACATTTACATCTAGACAGTACTTTAAAAAAATAGAGCTTTTCTTTCTCTTTCAAAATAAAAACTAAAGACAATAATTCAGTTAATAATATCTATTTATGGTATTGTTTCTTCTTCTCAGAGTACGTGTGTGGGATTTGATTATTCTTGTACCAAATGCAGTTTTTGCCATTTTTCTCCTCTACCGTTTACGATCTGCTGCTACCAAACTACAAAATTCAAACAGTCCTATATTTAAAGCTTTTTATGGACTGGTAAGTTCCCAATTTGATTCTTTTGATATTTTTTGCTTCAATTATAACAATGGCCTCACGGTGTAAATACCTGGTTCATCAGTTACATGTATTTATATTCGACAGATGAAATTGAATTAAAAGTAGGCCTTTATAGTTTATTTGATATAATATAGGGGGTTGGATGGCCTAATGGTTAGCACGTGCGTGCTGTATTGACAAGGAGTAGGGTTGCCTGTCCAACCTCGAGGGTTTTCTCCGGCAAGCAAATTTTTAAAATGAAATTAAACCATATGTTAGTCCCAAAATGTCCGAGTGTGTGTCGAGTGGATATTAAACCCCATTTCTCTCTCTCTCTCTTATTTGATATATTATGTATTTACCACTCTGATAAAGATTAATATATTTCAAGGTCACACTTTATAAATTTATGAGATACATTCCAAATTTTATTCTACTGACAATTATACACATTTTGCTTACACTCTTGTTTTGCAGGTTTTTGTAGTTGCTGGAATCAGTATATTAAGATGTGTTGTTGCTATGACAGTTAATGCTTCAGTATTAGCAGGGGATGTAGCAGATAAGGTAGATAAGTTAATTAATCACACAGTTTCATGTCCATAAGTAAATTACCTCATTACCTACATGTAATGCAACAATTTAATTTGATAGCGCCTTTGTGGCAAATTGTAATCCTGTTTGCATGTACATGGGACAAATTTCCGCTTCATAAATATGTATATGGATTTGTAGTTTACAAAACATGAACAATATGTAGATGAGGCAGAGAAAGGTGGACTCAAGCATACTTATTAATTTCTATATTGAAATTGGAGCAAAACTTCCAGTGAGTTACATCTTTTAAATAACATTATATTACTATTTATAGGTGATATGGTTAGTGTTACGATTTTTTCTACTGGCTACAGAATTATCAGTTGTAACATTTGGACTCCTGTTTGGTAAGTATTGGTATAAACTTCACACTAACTCACTGTAACAGACAAACTGGAAATAATCAGGCCTTCATGTCTAAAAAATCATGGGGCGCTAAGAAAAGCTCTCCTGAGATTGGGAAAAAATTAAAATCGCTCTCCTGGATTTAACTTTTAAGGAAACATGGTAACACATGTAATCATAATAATATGTAATGTTGGGGGGGGGGGGGGGGGTTAAGAATAAAACACTGTATTGCTATTATTTTGTTTCCTTTTTATTTTGACTAGAATAAAAATACACTTTTCCAACTTTTGACTTTTGGAAGTTTTCAATGACACACAATGTTTTGTTCCTTTCACCGATGGCATAGACATAAATATAGGGCTGGCGTGAATAATAATATTCAAAAGAGTGAAGAACTTCATAAACATCGATTAAATTAACGGCACAATGAAAAAGCCATGCGAGCACGATGCGAAAAATAGCGCTTGGTCTGGGCGGAAGTGTCTGTTATCATGACGAAGCTGTAGTCTCAATAGCCAACAAGACCGAACATTTACTTCAATTTCTAAGCCAATCTGAACATCTGAGACACGCTACCTACGGAGAAGTAAGCCAACTATCATTTAATTTTTGTACGTTAGTTACGCAGTTTCTTAGCCTTTAAAATGCCTGGATAATCGAGACTAGATTGTGTGAATGATTATAATACATATGGGCATATATGTGTATATATATATTGACCAATGAAATTACTCGGTACAGAGCTCATTAAATGGGAAGCGTTTAAGAATTAAACATGAATGACACTCAACAAAGCTGATGTTTGTCAATTTCTGACCTTTTTTGCGGAAATAAAATACGCAGCAGGGGAGAACGATTACAAAGGACCGAGGAGAGCAATAAAAAATGCACCTGCATCGGGATGTAGGTGAGCGATGGAGCGTGAGAGCGCGCCTCAAACGTGAAGGCCTGAATACTAATAGATTCATTCATTTTTCACAGGAATTACAACCAAAAATAATTCAACAATAACAGAAGGAAGTTCCAAGTATCATCAATGCTATTGATCAATTATTTTTCATTAAACAGTTCAGCTATATTTATGACGTGATTTTGATGATTTAAATGTTGTAGAGAAGGATATACTGTGTTTTGTTTCGAATGTACATTTAAAATATCTTTAAATGTTGTATATTGTAGGCCATCTAGAAAGTCATGCGAGTATCAGAAGAGTTCTAATTGTTACATCATTGATAGCCCTGGCATATTCCTGTACACAGGTTAGTTTTGCTGTATAGTATTAATATTGCTACCTAATTGAATGATATTTTACAGTAACTAGTAAAACAATAAAAGCTGACATGCAGGAAGATTCTTAACACTTTGAACAAACAGTCCGTCTGAAAAATGATTTTCTCATGTTTATATGCCTACATGTTAAGTTGATTTGGACTAATTATTTATTTAATATTATTGCCTATTTAAAGTTTTTAAGAAAATTATTTTCAAATTTAGTGACAATGATTTATTTTATTCATGGTATATTTTTGATTTAATTAACCTCTGTTTTATTATGTTTTAGGGATCACTAGAGTTTATTCACCCAGACCCTAAGTTCCGTGTTAAAATACAAGCAAATGGAACAGATAATTATGATATTTTTGCACATGGTGGAATGATCTTTTGGTTTTCAAGTTCTTTTTTCTTTTTTGTTGTAAGTAAATTGTATTAAAGACTCTTTGTGTCATTTTAGTGCAATATAGATCTCTTGTAAACTACAATATTGTGAAGATGAATCTGTAATAGCAGTATTGGTCCAAATATGGTTTGATTCTAGTCAGAATGTTAATTAAAATTGCATCGATCTAGCTATGCTGCTGGCTATGTAATAAGCTGGCTGCCATTTTGTTGTCAGCGAACAGAATTGATAGGTTGATTTTAAATCCAATTGAATCCAAGCCAAGAGGTTATCTAGGCTTTGTTTTTGTTTTCTTAATTAAATGTTAAGCAATCTGAGTACTGTGGAGAAATTTGATTTTTTAGCGAAAAATGCAAATGACATATAATTACTTGAAATTGACAAAGTCTTAGGACTGTCTTCTTACTTACACAAAAAAAAGATTTTTTGCAGAGATTTACCAAACATACTTGATGTGAATATAAGAGTATTAACATAGTTCGAAATAGCATATCTGGTATGAATGTATTTCTCTTTTAATGTTTCATTATTTGTTATTTAAACAATGTTTGACAGTTTTATTAATATGATTGCATATTTCAGGTATATTCTATCATATTTATTTTACCATGGACTGGTATTAAAAAACGACTTGCTTTACCCTGTAAGTATTTAATTTAGTATTTGCTGGTTCTTTTATTGATGACACAAATTTGTCTTTATTTAGTTTCAACCTTAGGGTTTCAAATGTAGTATTTGGTTCCCTTGGTTTAAAAAATTATAAGCGGTAGAACACGACAACAACTCTCATACAGTAGGTCCGAAGTAGCTGGAAGCTAGTATCTGGTGGACATCTTAGACTGGGATCTGAAAAGGTAGAACTCAGTAGAATAGTCGCCCCTCAAACCAGTATAAAAGGATGAACTCCTAGTAGATTTTAAATTTGTATTTATTAGACGTTTCGGACTGGTTGATAGAATTGTGATAAGCCCAAGATTTAATGAATGAATGCAATAGGGTTTAATGGCACGTTGACTCACCCAAGATTTAGGAAACCAACAAATGATTGACAAAAAAACTTAGAATAGTTGACCTCTTATGTTCAGGGGTTTTGATCAGTTCCATTAACCAACCTGAAACTATTGTCTAAAACTGAATAAACCAAAGCTAGTTTTTCTATCGTTTAATCTAACAAATAGAAATTTTAGCGAATTTGTTTAAAACCCCAGTCCACTTCCTTCCTTCCTGTATTTGTTTAAAACCTCAGTCAGTTTCTTTTCCAGATCCTAAAAACTATGTAAATATTTATTTCAGCCAAGTCATCATTCTATTACTATTGTTTAGCTCTGGCTATATTGAATGTAACACAAGCGATTGGTAGTGCACTCATCTACTACAGTGTGGACAATGGACGATGGTAACTATAGAAGAGTTTTTATTAATCAATCATTTAACAATATCAGTCCAGTTAAAATAGAATCTAAATGTTATTTTTTTTTTATTAATGTATGTATGGTTATCTAATGTGCTTGTCCCAGTGTGATCTCTCATCTAAATGAGCTCAGCATATCCAATAAGTTTATTGAAAAATATATCTTTCCATCTTTATGTAGTGTCAGCAAACACAAATATAAAACCAAATTGTTTAGTGGACTTTGGTGCAAAGATTATTGTGGTTAAAGTTGAAGTAGCTGTTGTCCTAGTTTTCAAGGCAGTATATAGAACCTGTTTTGCAGTCATATATAAATATATATAATTTATTGATTTATTTTAATATTGTTTCAGTGTAGTGGATATTACAACATATTTATATTTTACTATCTATGATCCCATGGTGTATGTAACATTCTTGAGAGAATTCTTCAGGTAAAAACAGTAAAAAAAATTTTATACCAGTTGCATAAGTGATATAATAACCAAGTCGTGTGATCGAATTATTGTGAAAGTGTAAATTATAGGAGGGAGATATCTTTATAGAAATGATAAGGAAAGGAAATGAAAAAGAGTTCAACGTCCTACTTTTCTGCTCTGACTGGGCTAATGAATACGAGCATACGCCATACAGTGTGCTATGAGGGAAATTTAGTCTGGACAGTGGAGCTACGACCTACTCTTATGTTGAATTCCATCTGCCAGGGTATCTTTTACGTGAACTACCATTTTCTAAACAGGACCTTGGTCTTTCGTCCCATAGAAACGAGTAGACAACTGTCCTTGTCAGGCCTACACCACTGACAAGGGGGAATCAATATCTATATAGAGCAGTAGAGAACAAAACAAGAGTTAAATATGAGTATATACATGTAAATATCAATCAGTCAAAGTGACCTCTAACTTGACAACCCTTTTAAACCTGTCAGAACTGTTTTTATTATGGGACATCGAAAGTATTAAGAAAAATGAAATGAAGTTTAAATCTGTATCTTATCTTATATATTTGTCTTTAATTTATTTATATACCAAATTTTTCTTTATAGTGTTACACAACCAAGTATATTATTTTCTTATAAACATCAAGTAGATGAATTAAATGAAGAGGATACTGTTAGTATGCCGTGTCATACAGGTTACGACAAAGATGATCACTATTCCACAAGTTACGACAGCACTCATTTTGATCGACAGAACAGTTTAGCCGGCTCCGTCAATCATCCCGGTGTCATGTCTGTTAATTCAGACTTCTATCAAATATCAACATAAAAAGATAACTTGTAGACTTTCTACGATTATTTACACAGTGCAATGTTGGACAGTCCTTGTGATAAAATAAACACTACTAATCTCCTAGTTCTATTCTTCAGCTGCCAAATTACATATATATATATCAGCATATATTGAATATGGTAAGAGTATATTTAACCTAAAGCTTATAAAATAGAATTCAAGCTTGTCCAAGTGTAATATTTTATTATTAATATTATTATTATTATATATATATGTTTTAAAATTTAGAAAAATACATTCAGAAATGTTTTCAAAAATTGTCATAACATTTTGAAATTATATAAAAATGTAGTCCAATTTTTATGGATATCTAAATACTATTTTATTTACATAGTTTTTTTCAAACATATTTAGTTTATTTGAATAAATTCTGCTTTATTCACATACTATTTTTGCAACATGTACAGTTATATATGTCCATCTGATTAAAACACAGATCCAATGTTGTTTCGTTTTTATAGTTCAATATATTGATTTTACTTGTCTTTACCACACTTGGATCTGAAAGAGTTGTTATTTAATCGTGTTCTGCTTGAAATGAGGGGTCAGCCAATCAAATGGTGTGTTGAATCAAGTGTTTGACCTTTTTTGCGCAGAACTGTGGGTAGATATTAGCAGGGATAGAAATCAAAACAGCAAAAGTAGATAAAAGATACATGGCGGTCGCTAATTGGTTAATCAAATGACTGACGTAATCGTCCTAGAACTTGAACTCCCACTACAACTTGTCAGATCTTCATGTAGTGTAGGCCATCGAGAGTATAAAAAACGAAACAAAATATAGATCTATATTTTAATTAGATTGAGTTACATGTATGTAATTTGAAACTAGTATGCAAATAAACCAGTCCTAAATGTAAGTAAAATGTGTTATTTATGTAAGCTCTACTTCTAAATAGAGATTATTATCAAAATAAGCATGTAAATTATGTACATGTATGTAAATCAAATTAATTTAAAGTCTGGTGTTAAAATATTTAACATAGAATCAGACATATCAAATTTCTATATTCTGGAATTAATACCAAATTTCGCCGATTGTGATTTGCATTTTTCGGACGAAATCAAATTTTTCGCGGCTTAACCTACTTTGATTAAATTGATTATTTAACATTTAATTAAAAGACATAACAAAGTATCAGAGGCAAATCAACAGTTGATGCTGACTTGTGTTCACTATATGTATTTGCAGTGAATGTGGAGTGTTGAGACATTTTAAATCATTTTGCGAATGATATTTCTTTCACAAGATTCAGTTTTAACAACATTGTAGTTTGCAATTGGTTGACAATTCCTCGAATGCTGATCAAAGACTTTTAAGATAAAAGTTGAAATTAATTAAGTATGGGAATTTACTGAAATTCTTCATATAAGGGAATATTGAAAAGGATTAAATACTATAAAGAATAGTTTCTGAATTATCAGAAAAATGCTTGAATATTTTTTAAGAATACTAAACGGTTTTTGGAGACTGTGTACCGTGGTATGCGTACATTCTCAGGAATCACTAAATAATAAGATCTTAAAATATTTAAACATTGTTTTTTAACTAATATATTTAAATCAAATTTATTGTCTATACTTCGGTGAAGCTGAATAAATGTTGTCATTAGCCTTTGTGTTGAGTCATAGTAAGGTGGTTATTTCAACCCTTCAATGTTTTTCATATTTGTATGTATATATTTGTGCATAATATCATTTGTTATTATGTAATGTAGGTCAACATGTATTTTTAAGAGATTGATCAGGGTTACACTTGATGAATGCATACCCACCCAGATAATGAGATATGGGCGAACAAGAACAAATATTAGTGGTTGAAAAGGTTTTTTAGCTAGCTTTTATTTATTTATTAATAAGTCACAACACTGGATATATATTTGTTTTGTAAATTAATATTATTTTTGTTCTGTATTTTTTTTTTAAAGAAAGCAAACAGGGATCATTTATTTTGTTTTAATCTTTATTCTTTTCCATTTACTTTCCTTCAAAATTTGTCTTCTGTAAGTAGATTTTCAAAAGTTCATCATTTGGACTGGACACTATTAGTTTATGAGAGTCGGCTTCTATTGTACTAATATATAATAGCTTATATTGTGCTAATAAAGAACAGAATGGGCTCAAAACCCGGTTGATCTATTGTTACTATGATACAATGTTTCTACTTATGGCCAGTGTGTGAAGATAACAGCATTTAAGTATGACCGGTCTTCAAGACTTGGATATATGTCACTAAAATAAAATGTATAATAAGATATAAATTATTTATAATTTCCTATATTAGATGTATATAGTATGTACCATAATGTTAATATGTACCCCCGAGATCCACCATTATATTGTACAAAGAATGTATAAATAAATTGTCTCGACCTATCATTATATCAATTCTTTTTTTATCGGGTAGAGTGGAGGTAGGGACGGTAACCATTCTTGAAATCAAGACGGTAGGGCGTTAAACCATTTCATTTCCTTCTTTTGTCGAATTAATCTGATTAATTCGACAAAAGAAAGAAATGAAATGGTTTAACGCCCTACCCTTCAACATGGATGTGTTCTATTGAAGATGGGAATATTAGGTGTGAGGATGAATAATATACTATACGACCAGTCAATGTAAATATTTTAGTTCTTAGCGAACTTTGATTGTTGATCAGACGTTATCTGGTAAAGTTATGTACTCGGTAGGTTCATTTTTCAGACGCTGCCGCCATATTTTCCGATGCAAATATACTATTCAAAAAAAGTAGGGGATATTTGATTTTTAAGTGTTATTAAAGTCACCTAATGAAACTGACGAAGAAACCAATGACAAAATGGAATGAAGTTCACATTCATAGATTTATTCCAAATGATCGTTAGACTAAGTAAGGCACAGACTGACCCTTATAAGGGTAAAATGATACCCGGGGTCAAACAGCAAAGTTACCACAGCATCACAACAAAGTCAGTAACGGGTAAATCCTCCTCTGTTTGCCAAACAAGCATTGATCCGACGTGACATACTCCTAATGAGACGTCTAAGGTCATTTTGGTCCAGACTGTCCCATTCCTGTTGCAGCGCAGCAGCAAGTTCTTGGACATTGGCAGGACGTGTTGACGTTGACGTTACCTCTGTGCAAGCATGTCCCAGACATATATGGTAGGGGCCTTTTCCCTTATAATAGAGGACAGGCCCGGATAGAGGCCAAGTTACCAATGGCAAGTTGGCCCCTACTCTTGACTATGGGCCCAAATTTTGACAAATATAAATCACTATTTTTACTGAATTTTCATGTATTTTTGAGTTTTTAAGCCAAAATCGGGTCCCTCTTGAGGAAAATGGGGGCCCAATGGTCACCGAATAGAGGCCCACTTACCAATGGCAAGTGGGCCCCTACTTTTGACTATTGACCCCCAATTTTGACCCCAAAAAATCACTATTTTTACTGAATTTAGATGTATTTCTGAGTTTTTAAGCCAAAATTGGACCCCTCTTGAGGAAAAGGGGGCCCCTTGGCCACATATAGACTACTGACATGTAGAGTGGGGCCCAGCTTACGTCAAATATGAGGAAAATTGTAGGGACAAAGCTAGCTGACATGGGGATGGGTCTCCAAGTTGAGGCAACTGGGGCCCCAAAGCCTTGTCACAGAAATCATAGGGGGTGCAACCCCCCTTGACACTCTTTTAAACCCTTTATGTTCACTTTTACATTAAAATATTTTTTTATCTTGGTTTTTTTTTGGGAAGTGGGGACCCGCCTGTGCAAACACAGGCACACAGACAACCTTCACAGTGTACACAGACAACCATCCTCTGATCTTTATCTTAACCACGGTGAAGTTAGATGCCATTAGGATTTTACGAGTACCAAAGACTTCCTTTTGGGTTTAACAATAGACCAGCATCTTACCAACGACTTATGCAAGATTGTCTAGGAGACCTGAATTCGAAGAGTTGTGCCATTTTCATAGACTCTTTAATCATCTTCAGCGAGATCTACGAAGAACACATCGAGAGGTTATACCATATGTTTAGTAAACTAGCGGAACATGGAATCAAGCTATCACCCAAGAAATGTGAGTTTTTCAAAGAAAAGGTAAGGTATTTAGGTCACATCGTCTCGGCAGATGGTGTATGTGCTGACCCGAAGAAGACAGCCAGGGTAACTTCTTGGCCAACTCAGAACAACACAGATGAACGAAGACGTTTCAATCGGACTCTACATCCTGAACAAAACACCGATTGGAAAACTTACGTTGCACCCATGATGCATGCGTACAACTGTACCAGGCAGATTCTCCGTATGAGTTGATGTGTCGCAGTAAACCGACATTGACGTTATGCTTGGTCTCGTGGGGCGTAAAGAGGCCGTGATAAGCTACAACGCCTACGTAGAATCCCCGAAGGAGAAACTGGAGGACGCTTACCTAACCGCGTCAGCCCTTGTGGATGATACACAGCAGCAACAACAGAAGCGTTATTGCACGGAAAACCCACCCACTTCTTGATATGATTTCACTAAACCTAGCGTAAACTAGCAAAAGTGTGCAATAAAATGTTAAAGTCGACTTCCCCATCACTCGTTTCAAGCTAGCGATTGCCCAGAACGTTTAAAAACATGTATGCACCTTGTATACATGTTGTTTGATTAGTGCCTAGGTATACGTACGAAGGTGCTCCTACATAGAGACTTTTGGCAAGTGTTAATTCCTGGTCCGTATCACGTATCCGTATGGATTTTGCGCGTGACGTCATCAATGTGTGTGTATTTCTCGTACGTGATACGGCACACGGATACGGCAGCACGTATTGAACAGCTCTCATACGGAAAAGGTCCGTATAACATTGCCCACCTTTTGACCTCTTTTGTTTTTGCAACTTTTAGACGCTAAAATGTTGTATCATTGCGTTTTTATGAATTTATGTCTAACTAGAACACGAAGGTGTATATTTGATGTGAAATTAACTATGATAAAGTTGTAATGCAATTATTATTTTTGATGGGTTTTTCTCGCAATTTTCACACTTTTCTGTGTGTCTGCACGCGGTTTGATCTATGTGCTTAATTTAGGGAGGTGGGACCTTGCAAATCTGTAAATGATTTTAGTCTATGGTAAAGAGATATAAACTTTCTTAAACGTACATTAGTGAAACCCAAAAATTACTCTCGAGTCTAAGATTTGACATTAAATATTTTTTTAATAGCTCAGCGACTCCGGGAAATTGTAGGCTATAGGTACTTGACTAGTACTGATGATGATCTCGGTAGATATCTACCATCATGCTGTAATAGAACTGACTCCAGCTCAGCGATACATACGCACGCGGCACGAACATCTGCCAATACTCTAAAACTACATTGACACAATGTATCGCGTATACGATACGGATATGTGATACGGATGAGAAAAATCCCGCTCGCCAAAAGTATATAATATCTAACGTACCTAAGATAAAAGTGTGCGTAACGGTTTAAAAACGTGTAATACCACCTATCTTGTAGTTTCTTGTATTACTGTTATAATATAAACACAGATTTAGAATAAATGAAGTGGACACTGTGGTCAGTGCTGGATTAACCATTAAAGGCACAATAGGCACGTGCCTTAGGGCCAGCCAAAAATCCAGGCCACAAAATAATGAAGATTGAAGTAAAAATAATTTGATAATTAGCCTATGCGAGGTGGTGACAAAAATGCTTGCCTTTATTTTTATGTTAATAAATTGCAACCTTCTTCATCTACGCGTTTGTCCCCAGGGGCGTCTGTCGGAGCGACCCCTTTTACTGACCGCGGGGCCAGGACGGTGGTCCGTTGCTCTCTCCCGGGAAAATTTTGAAAAGTGAACCCCAAATATGCCATTTGGTGACATACATGTATCTTATTTATGGGGGCGGGGACTGAGATAAGGTTCTTTCGCAGAGTTAATAAAAATGTCAAGAAATGTTTAAAACCAGCCTCAGGAAACTCCGGAAAGTGTCTCGCACTCATATTTAGCTATGATCAAACTTGCTGAGGCCTTAAAATTAAATGTATTTGGGATCCCAACAAACAGGTGACTTGATAATTAGTAAATTTACGGGCGACAGTGTCGGGTGAATCCGATAAAAATTTTTTGATGAAATTCGGAACCCCATTGCAGGATTCCGAATAGCAACCCACACCAAGCACACCCGGCCCAGAAAGTCTTATTATACCAGCCCATTCCAGACTCCAGTGTTGACTTGGCGGCGCGTTAAAGCCACCAGCCACATACAGCATGATCATCATCGCTCTATGGCGGGTCCAATAATCCCCCCACCCCATATTTAAGACGAATTGGCCAAAAATAAATTGTTCTTTTTTTGTCCGACCGGGCCCTTGGGCGATCGTCCTACCGGCCCCTCGTGCGATCGCCCTATGGGCCAATCCGCCCCTGTTTGTCCCTAAAAGCTTTCCATACCCTGACAAACGGTTGGCATGATGTGTCGTCCCTTTACACACATTCATATTAAAATTTTAAAAAAAAAATTATTGATTTCGCAAATGACATTATGTATTTCACGTACCCGAATTTTAAACATGCGTAGACCAACATAACGAGTGAAACATTGTTGAAAACAAGCTAATATGACGAGGGAAGCGAAGTTTGAGGGTGAAAATTCTGATGGTGGTTAAATAAAAGGACAATCCTCAGCCTGGTCAGCCGTACAAAACGTCTTGGTATACTGGCACTCCTCTGCATTGAAAGTGATTTTCTTCATAAATTGACTTTAAAAATTTGCAGCCACAAAAGCACGCAAAGTTGTAATCGAACTAGGCAGTGAATGGGAATATGTAGGATACTTATAGTAAATTCCTTTTGTCAATGAGCCCAACATATTATATGTATTTTCAGGCCACCTATCAAAATGTGCCTTAGGGCCAACAGAGCCTTAATCCGGCACTGACTGTGGTCAGTAAAATATCGGCATATTAAGGTCGACATGGTGAAGTCCAAAAACAATCAGAATATAGACGCCACGGAACTTAATTAATATGACCGCGGATGGCTGAATTCGTGTACCGATAAGAGTTATGTCGCCGTTGCTGTACTTCGCATCAAAATATTTGCTATAGGCCGAAGATTACATTTGATATACCATTGAACTAAAATCTTGCTGATAATTTATAGCTTTAGTCAACAAATAAAAGATTATAACGTCTTCATGTATGATTTATATTATACAACAGTTATAAAAGTAATATTTACACCAAAAAGACTCGCCCACTATTGTGCATTAAATCAGTTTAAATCGTTTGATAAAAAATAATGTACTGTAAATCTTATAGGACATACCGTATTTCCTCTAATAAGCGCCGGGTCTCCAATAAACGCCGGGCCTCTAATAAGCGCTGGGGGGGGGGGGGGGTCAAGCGCCGGGCCTCCAAAAAGCGCCGGCTCTCTAATAGACATTAGATTGCTTTTGATCAAATGCCGTAATTCAAAAGATTCTCCGGCCCAATGTCCATGGTAAATGACGGCTTTACCCTAAATTCAATTTGCTATTAAAGAAATAAGCGCCTGGCCTCCAAGGAGCGCCGGGCCTCTAATAAGCGCCGGGGGGGGGGGGGTCAAGGGGTGCTGAAAAATAAGCGCCCGGGCGCTTATTAGAGGAAATACGGTATGCCATTTAAAAGAATTATAGATTGCTTGATGTAAACACCTCGATGTTTGGCGCTTAACGACGCTTTGATAAACGTTGACTACTTTCCACATTACGTAATCGAATGCCCGCGTGGCTTTAGACTAAAGTTTAGTTTCCAAATCTGTAGAAATATTATATAACACATTTTCTGGTATTTGTTTTTGCAAACCATCGGATAAAAGATCTCGGTTAAAGATTCACCTTCTGTATAGAAGAACAGAATGTACAATGAGCCAACAAGAAAAGACTTAAAGGGACAATCCCGAATTAAACAGAGACTCAAAAATAAAAGTCTGAGAATGTATGAAAAAAAACCGCCAAAAAATTTAGGGGAATGGTGTATTTACCTTGTCTCAAAATTTCAACTCAAAATATCGAGTCGTTTGGACGTGAACGCCAAAACTGCTTATCCCGACACGTAACCCTTTTAAGATTTTGGGTCAATTGTTTCGTTGGGTGACCTTATAACTGATTACGGTTACTTGAGAGGGTTATGCAGTGAATAACCCGTGTGTCGTAATTGATAGAGAAAAGCAAATTTCAACTACACATTATTTTTATAAAAAAAATGTTTGGTATAATCCAGATACCACAAATACACCCTGGGGAATCGGTCTCAAATTCCAGATGAAGACTGACGGATTTAAGTCGTTTGAAAACGGATCATAAATACTGAAGTAGTTGCTCGGCCCTTGACTCGAATATTTTAAGGGATTTTAACACAAATTTAAGCAGTTTTATTCCCCAAACAATGTTCGGGATTAGCCCTTTATATAGAAAATGTCCTTTTCATGTGACCTCAAAAAATAAAGAACACTTTCTGATTCAAATACTTTGCAAAAGCGTATACGAAAAAAAAAGAAGTTGCGAGATTGAACCAAATAACGAACGTGTAGGGGATATGGCAACACACGACTATTTAGTTTAGTTTATGCAACACGATAAACAAGAAATAAAACAACCGATTAGAATCTGATCTTTGTTAATGCCACAAAAATACCGTTGCGTTAACTGATAATCTGCCCAGTCTCTGAATCAAGTTTGTGAACCCAAGAATATTTTTTTGGGTGAATCGGTGATATTAATCCAGCCAAACTACAAGGAAACAATATTACTGATTCTGTCGGTGTAATAAATATTTACATGTATATAAAGTAACTTGTACGTAACCATTCACCCCCTCTCTGTACAAAGAATTTGTTGGGATTAAATCTACAGTAATCTTCAATATTGTACAATAGAAAGACTTTCAATAACGCGCATTATCAATACACTTTACGCGGACAAAGTTTGAGATTATGCATAGCCATGTATCCGCTACATGTGCCTGTGTGTATAACATTTTCTACCTATTAATATAATTGGGCGTTTCCAATGACGAGTCTCAAGATTGGTTTAGTAGAGACCGATAGTGCTTAATTTTGATGGATAATAAATCAGGCTAAATCTATCAAGGTAGAGTAGTATACTAATGTGTTTTGGATATCTTATAATCATAATGTTTTATTTAGTCTTTAACTTCTCAAAAAAGTACATTATTCATTTAATATAACTATAGGATGTATATTCTCTTCTACAACTAGCAATACCCCTGTGTATATTTACTGTAAGATTGTTTATCTATGATAAGACTTGATGTCAATATCGTGAAAGTGATGTTGTAAAAGAAAGAGTTAAATACAATCCCACAAGGTCAAGGGGTAATATTCGAAGGGAATAGGTTGGATAACGTGAATATAACTTCGCAGATACCCAATACACAACAGTTTCTTTTGGGAATTAATTACTTTTCTCTTTTATAGTGATATCAATAACGAGGAATATTAATAATCTGGCTTTAATAAACTGTCTTTGTAAGCTGCCTGTATTCAATGGAGAACCAAACGCGTGTCCTATTATCTTAAAGATTGTAAAGACTGCTTCTAAGGTATCTTATTATAGACTGTATGTTGAAAGGGTTTATAGAATAGACATTAAGATTACAAGCGGTGTATAAAACAGTTTGTCATATATCAAAGTAATAGTTCTTCACCTGTCAACATATATCATTGACGTAAAGCAGGTTCTATAGTTAATAATAATATTAATATAAGAGAATATTAAAAAAAAAGGAAAATAATATTAGCTTTAGTGAAAGAGTTATTAATCATTTTAATCCGGAAAGTTTTACAGCAAAGGTGCGTATACGGACATATTTCAAGTATATCGGCAATTCCAAAGGTGAGTATACATTATGAACAAAGAGGTTAAACCAGAAGATAAATATCTTATTTATTTTTTGATTTCAGCAGGTGCTTTCATTTAAAAACTCTAATTCACTTGATTTCAATCCATTTAGGCTACATGATGGTCTGTTTCAAACATATGCTTAAGGTTTCAATAGTATTTTCTCGTATTCGACCTTTTTGTCTTCTTTTTTTTTAATGATAAACTTGGTAGGGATATTGGTGAGCCCCCACCCCTTCGTTGTTAATTATCCGTCATGCTTATTGTCTATTGGTTAAATCAAATTTAATTGCCTTCATTTTTAAAATTGAATTGATAGCAATGTCATTTTTCACGCGAATATACCCAATAGCGAATTATATGACACTACATGTATTTATAAAATCAAATAAAAATATAAAAAATCAATGAATTGGTTATGAGATTGTAGCCAAGTGATAGTTAATTTTATTGGCTTTGTGTAAATTATATCATTGTGTAAATAAAGTATCACCATAAATCTATAGATATGTATTCTTATATTAATATACTAGCGTTAACTGTTTTGAAATGAACTATAATATAATATAATATAGCGAATACCCTATTCTCGTTAGTCTTCTGGATTGATTTTGTGTCAAAATATCCACCATTAAGCAGCTTAAAATGTATCAACGGAACGAATAACTTTTAATGAAAATTTAATTCAATCCATCAATGTGCATTTCACAGATAATATTGGTCAAAGAAGCGACCCTGGGTTAATACTATGCTGGAAAATGACTAATTTTGTTGTCAGTAAAATATCTAATAGAATTGAATCGTTGTACCGTGATTTTATGAATTAAACGACAGTTAACTGTTAGCTATATAGAATTTTGATTCTGTAATGGACTTGGAAGGATCACAATTTCATAAAACACGATTTTATGAGATCGACCATACAAAGTAAAAAGCCCAACAAAGGAATAGACTGTTTGGCGATATGTTTAATTTGAACTCTTGCGTATTGAAGCTAAAAAAATACACTTGAGTTTTAAACAAGCCATTAAAAAATATTTATACCCCTAATACCACTCTTGTTGTAACTGAATAATATGCCCCAAACTTTATTCTGACAAGCAGATTGTACTATTTTACAATATTTCAATTAATTGGTGATAAAATTTTCATCTTAACACACCTAATTAAAAAAATTGGAAAAAATTCAACTGTATGATAACGAAAGGCCCTTAGGTAAACACTTTCAAATGTAACTTGGATTTAAACATATTTTCGAACCCTCTGGAAAAGTAAAATATGATGTAATGGATAATTTACACAACAGGTAGGACACTTAAATATCTCGTAGTTAGAATAAGGCTAAACAAAATTTCTGGACTTGTCAAGTCAGCCAGAGTGTTATTAACCCTTTAATAGATATCTCTATAAAAAAAACCTTTGGAATATACAAAGCTTGATCAGCAATCTACAAATATTTCAAAGCGAAATGTATATATACCAGTGATTTATAATATAATACCAGAATTTGCTTTACAAAAAAATGCATTGTATTTATACAGGTCCACTCACCGATTCTTAACCACAACTTATCCCAAATTAATTGGGGATTCAGGTGTAAAAATAGTAAACGATTTGTGAAGTATATGTTCTAATGCCTTCGTTAAGAAGTGAATAATGGCGAGTGAGGGGGTAGGGTGTTTTTTTTTAAAAATAAACATTATTTTATAGAGAATTTCGTTTCGGTAGTTTTGTTGCAGGACGATCAATAAGGTAGGCATTTGCTTTGTTCACAGAGAGTTAAATTGGCAATGCATTCTCATTTATTTAAAAGCAATGGTTGTGTTTTATGACATGGTTACTACACTATGGTTACTAACTTATTCACTAATGTTTATATCGGCGTTGAAAGTTAATCATGGTATGGATTTATGTTACAGTATGTTGACAGCTAATAGCTTGAACTTTATGTTTTATATGTTTATTAATAGCCTTATAGTATAGATCAGTATCTAATATCAACAATCTGAACAAGTTTCTTATAGTATACGTGTTGTCAATAATATGCCATGACTATTCAATTCATTAAGAGAATCCTTTTCATCGGAAACGTTAGAATGACTGTCAGGGAAAGAAACAATTCCCAACGATCCATATATCCATAGGGTAACATTCGGCACACAACCCCAAAGATAGTTGGAAGGAACATTGGTATAGTCTTTATGGCCAAGGAGTCTGGCATTCATAACATGGCAGAGTCTGAGACATTACATTGCACAAGTAATTGATTACATTTCCATTTCTATTACTTTTTTAATAATTAAAATTACTTTTTCATTTTGAGTAATATTGTTTATTGTCATTACATTGAAAGTAATAAATTACTATTACCCATGACATTGGAAATAATTAATTACTATTATCCGTTATTTTAGTTGCTTAGGGCATCTAATTTTAGAAATTGAATGAGTCAAAGAATGACTCCATAGAAATATTATCAATACGAAATTCGCAATGTTCCCACTAATAAGAATTGTAGTCGGCTGCCCCAACCCTCAGCTACCCCTATCCCATCCCGGACCGGACCACAACATAATATATAGAGTTTAAGATGGGGACGAATTTTTTTCACAGATACGGCATGTGCTGGACTATGTACTGTTAACGAAAGGGTTCCAATGAAACCCAAAAGGATTTGTTTCTAATGTCATGCTTTTAAATCATTTCAGAAAAAAGACGTTTATGACAAATTCCTTCAATAATGACCCGATTTTTCTTGGTGTATATGGTCATAGGTTTTATGACTGTAAACGTTGGAGGTAAATAGAAACGGTGATAGCATATATATGTATATACAATATAAATCATGATGTTTTCAGCTTATGACATTTTAATCTAGCCCATCTATATATGGAGCCACGGTGTTGACCGAGTAAGTTCATCGGAATTTCCCCGCCTGGTTACCCCTTGTCAGTGGTGCAGGACGGAGAGTTTGACAAGGACAGCTGTCTATTTGTTCAGATGGGACGAACAAGCGAGGTATTGGCGTGCACGTAAAAGACCCCCACGCAGTTGAAATTCGATGTAAGAACAGGCAGTAGCGCCGCTGTCCGAGCAAAATTTCCCTGATAGCACATTGTATAGGTCAGTCGGAGCAGAACCGTAGGACGTTAAACCCAATTTCATTTCATTTCAATCTCTATGTAAGTAAAACAATTTGATTATGAATGTGTGTATTATATAATTGTAAAAATCCACCAGTTTAGGATTTCAAGATAGCGGTTCAGTATGGTTTATTAAACCATAAAATATGTTCTGTGTTCAATGTCCTAAGAATAATTCTTTAATTAATCTTTTGTGTACCTTTGCTGGGTATTGAAATGCAAATGTCTCATCACGGTATTTTTTTTTCAAATTTAACAGCATATTGCCCAAACTGTACCAGAAAAATGATTCACTGTGATGATGCTTTTATATATTCACTGTTAAACACGACCAATTTATTGGAGTTTTTTTTATAATGTTTTTTCATATTTTACATTTCCCAGAAGCCGCACCAACATTTGATAACGTCGCCACCGATGGATCAACTCGTGTATCATTAGATGAAAACACGCCACTTAACACTGTTGTATATACGCTCCAGGCTACAGACCCAGGTGGCAATGCCTTAACCTATAACATTAAACCAGGAAATCCAGCGTTTAAAATAAATCCTGGTTCCCAGCAAATTAGAGTAAATGCTGCTATAGATTATGAAACAACACAATTCTACACCCTTAATGTATGGTAGGTAATTAATATATGTCAATCCGTTAAATAACGGGTGCTTCAAAAGCTCGGTAAGTAAGACGATGACCCTTCAAACAGGATATCAGTGACCGAGACAGTTTTATAAGCCTGGTTTTCCCTCACCAATTGTGCAGTAAGGGAAGTGGATGGGATTCATGGAAGGAAAAATGTCTAATCGTTGAAATGAGACAAGAGCCCGAGGCCCCGTGTAGACGTTAACGTATACAGTGACCCCTTTAGAGTTTGATTTGGAAATAAGTCTTTGAGTAGACCGCTGCGTCGCTGTCCGAACAACTGCATGGCTTGTATCCCGCTTCATTACCCTTGTTGAAGCAGGAAAATGAACATTAAATTTTTTTTCGTTTCTATTGAATTACATAAAGTCCCGGTTCGTCCCTCCCTTGATAGCATATCCAAAATAATAAGTATATATCCTATTGGTAGAATAAAACATAATTGGCGTCAAAATGTCCGTGTTAGGAATGACATTTTACAGACCCGCCTCCTTTCCAACACTAGTTATATCCAGATGATTCAACTGTATTATATAATGTTCCGAGAAATCCAAAATCGTTTAAAAGATCTGTGGACCATTTTGTCGTACTGCCATATGGGCATGGGACCAATAGACTCTTATGGGCCTTGTGGCGGCAGATCAGGCGCACCTCCTCTCGCGAGGCCTGGATCGGCCAATGCAGGAAGGGTTGTGCATCATCCGTATGGATCAATTTACGACGAATTTTAGCTTAATCCAGCCGACCATGGCACTATTTTAATACACTGTTTGGGCAACGCTTCATTTTCTTCATATTTTGCATTGGTGGAACGCCTCCTTGCTGTGAGTTTGTTTCGATATTTTGTGAACCCTAGGTCATGTGGAACCTTTACAGTGAAAGCTTACGTCCCTCATTTGATTTATTACTTACAATGTTCGTGTGTTATCTATTGGTTGGTCACCTGGGTTTCTTTTTTTTGCTTGTGTGATGCGATTCTCCCCCACTTGCTTTCAAGGGGCGAAGAAGCGATGGAGTTCCATCGCATCGTCAAATCGCATTTGCATCATCGTTCTATCGAATCGTTTAATTGAAGCGTATTGGTACATCATGGCTGACTACGGCTTTCACAATTTAGACCGGGATACGATGATTGACAGCGTGATTTATGTTTACAGCGTTACAGATGGCACTGATGAAGTATGTGGTATCTTGACTATTGATGTAATAGATGTTAATGACAATAGCCCTGTTATTTCTGGTACTCTGGATGTAACAATAGACGAAGAACAAGCTGTGGGGTCAACTGTACCGTTTGTTATAACAGTTACCGATCTAGATGCCTCAGATACAACTGCATTTTCGTTATCAGGTGATATATTGTGGATGTCTTAAGCTATTCTCCGTAGGCGTAGCTTGTAATATTCACATGGGATTGCTTAGTAAAAACATAAAAACTATTATTGAATACAGCAAAAAATAGACTTATTTACAATCTAAGACTTAGAATTTCGCGAATATGGATACTAAAGTGTAAGAAATCATAATCACAAAACTATCATTCTACAAAGCAGTAGCGTAGAATAAAATAAACTCTTTAAATATAAATTGTTGAACATTTATATTGTAGGTCTGCACAGTGATTACTTTCTGGCAGAAAGCACAAGTGGGGAAATAACTGTTGGCAAGAGGTTAGATCGTGATGCAGCATCAGCTATTACAGTTTTTGACCAACTACTACTGACTGTAACAGATGGCGGTGGTAATACAGGAACAGCTACATTAACTGTCACACTAAATGATATTAACGATAATACTCCCATATGTAACCCATCATCTTATTTCAAGACAATAATTGAAAATTCTGTTGTCAGTAAGTAACTATGTTAACTAGTATTCAAATTGATTGATTATATGTGATTAAGTTTCAATGAACACTACATGACGGATCATGGGAAATTCATATTTGTAAATAACTGAGAAATAAATTTAGAAAGAGGCAGTGTATCAGGTTTCCCAACAGTGAAAAGAACATTGGATTGAACACAAATTACACCCATCGTTCCAGTTGAGCAAGATAGATCGTTGTTCGCTACTGTTGAAGAATAAGGAGGTTCCTGAAATTTTCCAGCCTGGGTTTCCTCGTGTTCAGGGCGGTGTCCTTTGCACGAAAATGTGTCTTATCTTTCGGGTGGCGTATAATCGTTAGTGAACACGTCACCCACAACAATAGTATGTCACAGTTTTTCATATGATACTTAACAAGAAATCATTTATAACCGACCCAATTCAAAGTTTTACTTCCCGAATTAATATTCATTTATTCAGATACACCAGTCGTAACTATAATTTGTACGGATGCTGATGCTGGAAATAATGGTGCAATAACATTATCAATATTTAGTGGAGACGATGCAGCAGCTAAATTTGATATTATTGGTGGAGCAATAGAAACGACAGCAACACCTATAGACTACGAAAGTTTAAGTGCCCAGTCCTATCAATATAACTTAGTAATACATGCAGTAGACGATGGTGCCACCAAGAGAACAGGGACGGCAACGGTTGTAGTTTCGGTAGGCATGCTTTCCATTAAATTAGACTGGAACATTTACTATTTAAAAGTAATGGACGGTAGTCTGTGGTACACCCGATTTAGCAGCCAGTGGGTACACTGTATAGCTTCAAACATACGCAAATTTGAATGGTTTTAGGATTTTCGGTTACCTTTCCAAAAGGATGTTTTGACCAGAAAGTCCCCCTTTATACGCTATGAATATACAATAGATATTTGACCCTATTAAAAACATTATAGTATAAAACATACAAAGGAATAACTTTGATGTCTGGCAACACATTGAAAGGTTAATTAATTCTCGATTTCTATGTTTCAGATTTCACCAGAAAATGAGCACAGTCCAATATGGACAGTCTTTACACCTGCATTTAATGCTGGTGTTAATTACAATATCTTAGAAAGTATTCCTGTTGGAACCAATGTTGTGACAATTGCAGCCACGGATGCAGATCATGGCGTTGATGGAGCCGTAACCTTTGACCTTATATCTGTAGTTGACGGTATTTACTCTTAATCAACACATCTTGGGCATTTTGTTTAGTGCCCTGAACACATGGTTCAATCGAAAGGCTTTGGTATCAATTATCATTTTATCATCTGCCATACTGTGTGTATTTCATAGTTAATGATAATGATGTTAACCAGTATAAATCGGTATTAAATGACACAATACGCGCGATCAAAAGAAGCATAGGAAATGAAAGGGCGTTTAACGTCTTATTTTTCAACAAAATGGCTAATTCAGATATAAGATACAATACGCTTTGGCGGAAATTTTGTCCTGACAGCGGCGCTACGACATACTCGTGTTTCGGGAGACCTTTATCTTGTTGCTGATAGTATGCAGAGTACCTCCTGGTTAATGATCCACAAAAGGAAACATAAGTGATACTCTTATTTTCTAGTCTTTTTTCTCATTTCAGATACAGGAACATCTCAAAATGGTGTTTTTAACCTCGATACTACAACCGGTGTTCTTTTCACATTAAAACTACTTGATGCTGACATATTGACAGGTGGTGTTGTACATTATGACGTCACCGTAAGGGCAAAAGACGGGGGCAGCCCTCCTCTTTCAATCGACAGAACTATGACTGTTGAACTAACAGACGTCAACGACATAGCACCTGTCTTTGGCTCCAATAGTTATTCTGTGACGATTCTAGAAACGTTGGCTACTGGTGAAAGCGTTGTCCAGACTATAGCTACAGATAATGATGCAACACCAACAACTTTAACCTACGCAATATTGGCCGGCGACGGGTTAAATTTGTTCACATTTAGTACGACCACTCCAGGGTTATTAGAATTGCAGAATGAGATAGATTTAGATCCACCAAGTAGCTTAGCCAATATTTATACACTACACATCGCGGCTAATGATGGAACATTGTCTGGAACGGCTTCTGTCACTGTAATAGTGACACCAGTAAACGAGTTTACTCCAGTATTTGGTACTACTGATCCATCCGATACTGTACAAGTAAGGCATCATTTAATCTTAAATACTATAATTGATTCTCATGTGAGAACATTTGCCAGAAACAATGGTGACAATCATATTCAGTGGTAATGCTCATAAATACTGCATTATGATTATGGGCAGGAAATGCGCGTGTAATTCTATTTTAAAATGAGACAGTATCACGTTCAACAAAACAATTTATTTATACAATATCAGATTTAGAAGGCACAAAGATAAATTCTTTTGCGAGAAAGGGGGAGAAATGGGGTTTAACGTTCACTTGACACAGACTAGGTCATTTCAGGTCTAACACAAAGGGGTTATCCAGGCAACCCCACTCCTTCTCATTTAGAACCAATTGATCCACGCTACCTGACACAATGAAACACTTAATGATACAACACGCGCACGCGCTAATCATTTGGCCACCCAAATCCCTCTATTCTTTCGAACATTGAAATAGACGAAAATGTGTAATGTAAATAAAGCGATTTATATGGTTGTTTCTAATAAATTATGTTTGGTAAAATACGTGAGCAGTCCCAATTCAATGACGCCTATGAAGGGAGAGTTATGAAGATATGAATTATGAATTTGAACATATCAATCTTCCAGATAGGCGAGGATGCTACTGTAGGAACGTCAGTTGCAAAAGTTGTAGCTACGGATTCGGATTATGGTAACGATGGTAAAATCACATTTTCGATAACGGGTAAATATTATTACTTATAGAATGTTTGGTTTGTAAATTGGAAATTTGGGGATTACCTTTTACAATTACAATTTAATCTCAATCGATTAACCGAAATTGAATCTGTACAAATAGTTTGCGTTAAAGTTACTGTCGGATGTTTCAAATGTAAAACAATTTACCGAAAGTCGAAATACTAAATTTTACGATTCCTTCAAATCTAAGATATATTTTCAATGCTTTCATGGTCGTGTCGGATTTATGATTTTTTTTTATCAGAATCACAAGTTTCCTTTTTTGTTTTATCAAATTTGTTATTTTAATTTTATTTTTGTTATTTTGTTATTTTATCTCAAATGACATATTTTGTTATTTTATCTCAAACTACTAGTAGTTAATTTGATATTTTATCGCGTATGATACTTTTGTAATTTTCATAGTATTTCTATTTATTTAGCTGGTAACACAGACACAGCTTTTACTATAGATAGTACATTAGGAGTGATAAAAACTATGACTAGTTTAGATTTTGAGACCACTACTGAGTATCTTCTGGAAGTAACAGCCACTGACGGTGGAACTCCCGCTAACTTTGCTACAACCACAGTCACGGTTTCAATCATCAATGTAAATGAGAACGCACCTACATGTACGTCTTATGATGTGGTAGCTACTATCGCTGAAAATGCTGCAGTTAATGACCCTGTAAGTTTACGTTATTCACCAAGATTTATTTTTGAACATGACATAATGTAACAGTATAATTTATTTTTATAGGAGGACATTTTTCAGAAGCAGTTGTAACGATCGTATTCAGTGGTAATTAGCAAGTAACGCTTTTCACCCCTTCGTGATTATAGGCAGGAAATGTCGTACGGTTGTCATTTATTTTATGCAATCAATTTCGCGAGGTTAACAAATGTGTAGTCTATGTCCCTACAACCTTACAACCACCACATCACAGGTGCAAAAATGATCAAATTAAGATCTGATTATGTAATTTCAGGTAACTTCTTTGACATGTAGTGATGCTGACACTGCTGATGTATTAGCTTATTCTATAACAAATGGCAATATTGGTAATGCATTTGCATTGGATGCTGCTACCGGATCGCTTAGTCTTGCTAATGGTAAGGAAATGAAATGGGGTCCAGTCCTAGGCCTAACAATCGAATTCCAGCTCCCAATGGATCCTTTACATGCACGCCCATGTGTACATGGAACCTCGGGATTTCGTAGCTGGGGGAACCGCGCCGGAAAATATTGATGAACTTTCTCGGCCAATGCAGGGATAGAACACCCGACCTCCAGGCTAGCAAGCTAGCGTTTTACCAACTTAGCCACCTTGACCCCCTAGTGGTAAAGACTTATTACATATGCTACTGCGAGAAAATCAAATTTAGCTAATGTCCTGGTCGTATGCATCGCCTTAAATACACCCATAACATAACAAGAATTTTATCGAGACAGTTGTCCTACTCGAATCAGAAAGAAGCCAAAATTGAACCGAAAACTTTGCCGATAGTGCAGCGTCTTTCTGCAACGCACTCGGCACATATATCTCCTACTTAATACTTCAAGAATAGATCTCTGCCCTAAATGGTAGCACAATAAATATAATATAACAAAATTCTCGAACTATACTCAGTGCTAACTATAGGCCTACGTTTAATGCACCTGCAACATAATAATCTACTCTCTAATTATAATCCACCAACCAGTACATTTTCGTTTTACACATCTCTGATTATAAGAGCTTGTGAGCTGGTCACTTTGATTATTATTTACTTATATATTTGCAGTTATTGATTATGAAACTCTGACATCCTATACTCTTTTAATTGATGTTATCGACCAGGCATCTCCAGTGAAAACAACGTCGGCAACAATTAGGGTAATAGTCAGTCCTATAAACGAACACGATCCAGTCTTCCCAGCAGGCGGCTATTCGACGACAGTACCTGAAAATGGAGTGATTGGTAGTATCGCAGTAACTGTAACAGCAACGGATGATGATACAGGCAACTCGCATGGTACACCAAGATATTCTATTATTGGCGGAGATTCGCTTGGTCAGTTCTTGATAGGCACCACATCAGGGCAGATAACCATTGCTAATGACTTAGACAGGGAAGCAATATCGTCCTATACATTGACTGTCCGTGCTACTGATAGTACACCGGGAGCTACAGATCGGAGATTAGCTGATACACAGGTCATTATAACAGTTACTGATATCAATGATTGTCCACCAGTTTTTACACCTACAACTTATATAAGATATGTATTAGAAACTGCAGCAACAGGTTCAACGGTTGCTACATTAACTTCCACCGACGATGATACTGGTGTCAATGCAGTTCCAACGTATTCCATACAATCGGACCCGTCTTCCTTTTTTCAAATCTCAGGTAATACTTTGGTGTTAAATGGAGCTTTAGATTACGAAACCGTGACATCTCACACCGTTGTGGTACACGCCACAGACGGTGGTGTGCCACAGTTAACTGGGACAGCCACAGTCGTGATTAATGTTTTACCCGCCAATGATAACGCACCTGTATTTACAGATCCCAACGCTAGTGCTACCATAAGTGAAACTACACCGGTGGGGACAAATATTTATAACGCTAACGCTACTGACAGCGATGTTGGAATTGGAGGAACAGTAAGTTATTACATCATCAGTGGTAATGGACCGAGTAACACAACTTTCTACATAAACCCTAATCAAGGCGTAACGTATGTGTGGTCAATTTTAGACTATGATACACCCCCACAAATTTACAATCTAACTCTAAAGGCAGAAGACTCTGGTGGGCTGTTTGATACTATGTGGCTTTATATTACCCTTACTGACGAAAACGATGAATATCCAGTCTTCACCCAAAATACGTATAACGCAGCTATCAATGAAGATGTAACTATAGGAACATCTGTAGCCCAGGTTGTAGCTAATGATGCTGATTCTGGTGTTAATGGACAAGTAACATATTCAATAGTATCAGGAGATGGACAGACAAGTTTTACCATTGTACCAGCAACTGGAATTATCAATACCCTAACCTTATTAGATCATGAAGTTAAAACTTTATATTACCTAGTTGTACAAGCTGTAGATGGTGGAAATCCGGCATTAACATCTTCTTCATTAGTTAAAGTATCTATCAACGATATCAATGACAATCCACCAATCTTTTCGCCAGCGGATTTTACTGTTAATATACTTGAAGATGTCCCCGTGGGAACATCTGTCACAACAGTTAATGCTAAAGATGCGGATTCGGCTGCAAACAGTAACAATATTTTTACTTATTCACTTACGGATAATTTCTTTGAAGTTAATGGTGTTACTGGTATTATCAGTACCAAAGATCTGCTGGACAGAGAAACACAAGCAAGGTAAGAGATGTTACCACAATCCGCATTGATCGTAACTCATTCAATTTATCGGGCAAGATCGTATATTGAAGGCAGTAAAATTTTGGTGAAAAAAAGACATACAAAAGAGAATGTTGATTTGAAATCGGATTAACATTATGGCAAGTGATGACAAATTATTTACAATTTGATTAGGATTTTTAGTTAATAATAATAATAATAATAATAATAATAGTAATAATAATCGCGTCGTTTTACAAGGGTAGCAAATTAAACCTGAGGCCTTTTTCCAATTTGGTTGGGTCATAATAAAGATTCGCCACTATTTGTTCATGTCACTATGTTCTAGGAATCAAACAGGTAGTAATCAGTCGGTAAAAGATGTCGGATTTGAGTTTTTGAAATAACTTGCTTTTGTTTTTTCCAATTCCAGCCACATATTAATTGTAAAAGCTGTTGATCAGGGTAACCCATCTTTGACTGGTACAGCAACGGTTACAGTAGAACTAATTGATGTAAATGATAATGCACCTGTTATAACTGGTAACTATGATAGAACGGTCCTAGAAGATACCAGTGTTGGTATCGTCTTATTTACTATAGCAGCCACAGATGCTGATGCTAACGAAAACGGAAGAATAACGTTTTCAATAGTCGGTGGTAACATAGGTGGCGACTTCAAAATAGATGCTGACGATGGTTTTGTACAGGTAATCTAATCTTAAATTCTGTATCCAATCGTAATTTTGTATAGCAAAAGAAAATTTATTATTAGTATGAAGATAATGCCGATGGTGAGTAATTCTGTTTAAATTAAATATGCACTGTCAGCTGTTATTGCATTTTTTTAAATTCAGATAAATAATACACTGGACAGGGAAAGAACACCCAGTTACACACTTCAGATTAGAGCAGCAGATAATGGTGTTCCTTCAAAATTCACAGACATAACTGTAACAATAACAATTGGAGACGTCAACGACAACGACCCTATCTTCACAGGAACACCTTACATGTTTAATATACCAGAGAATGAAGCTGCTGGGACTGTAGCTGGAACCTTAGCAGCTATTGATGCTGACGAAGGGGTTAATGCGCAGCTAATGTATTATCTGTCTAACTTCTGGACTGGTGATTCGACTCATTTTACTGTAGGTGGGATAACAGGAATAATACAATCTACTGTGATGCTAGACAGAGAATCGATAGCCGAATATTTTGTTCGTTGTAAAGTCCAAGATGGCGGAAATCCACCTCGATCTACGTTCACTAACGCCACCATAACTATTACAGACGTGAACGATAACTTTCCAACGTTTGATTCGTTTACCTACAGCGTAACAACCACCGAGAACTCCGCAGTTGGTACCAATGTGCTTGCTGTAACTGTAACGGATAACGACATTGGCGTCAATAAAGACTTCACATTAAGCATAGATACCTCAACAGCAGGTGGTGTTCTCGCTGATAACTATTTCAATATAGACACACCAACTCAGATCCTCACAGTCAAAACTGTCATCGATCGTGAAACAGTACCAAATTTTAGTTTCTTTCTGAAAGCCATAGACAAAGGAACACCCGCATTAACGTCGAGTGCGTCAGTGTCCATAACAGTTTTGGATCTAAATGATAACGCACCTATCTTTAATCCAATTTTTTACAACTCTGAAGTCGCTTACGCTGGACAGTGTACCAATAATATATTGACCGTTACAGCTACAGACCTCGACGAGGCGGCTAATGGAGAAGTGATTTATTACTTGGCCCAAAGTACTTATGATCATCTTTTTACAATGGATGCCACGTCAGGTATATTATATAACATTTTGAGTAATTAGCAATATTTAATACATTCAAAATTTATGTATTGTAAAGTTTATGTATTTGGCAAATTTCATATTTATTTTGTATACTTTTCACCTCATAATGATTTTGAAAAATATTTCTTGTAGGTCTATTAACTTTAAAGTCAACAGCATCAACCAATTTTAATTATTTAGTAACAGGCAATGCCAGAGATAATGGCATACCTTCACAAATTTCTGCCACAGCGGCTACTCTACGTATCGACACCTTTACTCCTAATGAAATCGTAATAACCTTTAATTTAAAAATCAGTCGTACAGACTTTTTGGCTAAACAGACTGAATTTTTGGTTGAAGTAGCAAACCTTATGAGAGTGAAGTACCCCAATGCTCAGAGTAGAATATGGTGTATTGAAGAAAGATCTGGTACTGCCATAACACCACCTGCCAGACGACGGCTTCTTGCCATCAAGTAATGTAAAATTCTATTTCAATGGGGGGTTTTCTAAAAAAAAAATACGTTTATGCGAATGCACTTACTTTCAGACTTCGCATTATCATTTTCCTAATTGACATTATGAAATCAGTATCATGTATATCCTAGTGCAGTAGAGCCATGTTGCTTTTTCGCTGTGGATAATAGCGACGCTCATCCAGTGACGCTCATACATTCTATGAAAACTATATCATTACTGTCGTATCAAAAAATGACAAGCACACCAGAGCTATCGCCATTGCAACGCCATATATATCATCGCAAACATTGTCATTGTCTGCTGCTGTACTATAGCTGGTCATTGGCAATGGTCGCTCGCGGGATTTTTACTGCATATTTTGAGTTCATAAGTTGTTGCAATCCTATTGTTTGAGTTCCGTTTTTCATAAAAGAAAAGATAAAATTGTTTCCCATCTCTATGTAGCAGGGTTCCTATTCATTGAAGAACAAAACACCAGGTCATGGATTCAGGTTCTTTATTGGGAATTAAATATATATCAAAAACTCTGAAATACATAAAGAAAGGTATAAGAATTGGAATAATAATAATTAATATATACACATTTAAAAAGGGAAATCATTGAATGAAAACATATAAATGAAAAATGTTTATTACAATTATAATGAAATCTTTCAGTAATCAATGCATACCCTATGAAGGCTGATTATTTAACACTAGCAGATACACTAATACAAGACTGAAAATAACAATATGAAAAGATTAAACTAAGTAAAATATTCCAAAAATACACAATTATACAAATACTTATACAAATACTTATTGAAATATACTAAATACTTAATTACTTCTTTTATAAAATATATACCAATTATAGTACCTTATTAAATAGATAAAATATTAAAGTCAGTCAAATAAATATAAAACTTACCAAGTGAAATAATGTGTTCCTTATTGTAACAAGGTTAGGATAAGAGTGAGGTTTGAAATAGAAACTGAGATGTGGTTATTTTAGTGAGTTAAAGTGAGTAGAGTTTAGACTTAGACAATACAACAAACACCAAATATACTATAAATAACAATTGTATTAAAGAGACAATAATACAACAAATACCCAATATACAATAAATACAAATATATACAAATATACACTACCACATCTAGTATCGCACTCAATGTAAAATAACAATTATAGAGACCAATAATTATAGGACCAAATCAAAGGGAGATAATAACACTTAAAATGTTCTGTGGTATTCTCTTGTAATTTTACATAGCTTATTTGTATTTCAATTTTTTTTTTTATTGTGGTTATAGGCTGCATATTATTATTAAATTAAGTCTAGCGGAAATTCATATGTTTTGCTCATGTATGATATAGAGTTAAGTGTGGAACTACCTAGCACTTAAGCACTTAATTCATTGGACAAGAGCTTATTTCGAAGAATGTGTTATGTAGTGAATTAATTTTCCATTAATGCGTGGGATTAGAGCGTTTCACTCGAAATGAAATTCATCAGGATTCACTACAGAACAAACATGTTCAATAATACACTATTTTAAAACTAAAATGATTTATCCATTTCAGCCCTATCAGTGTTCATGTTTATGCTCTAACTGATAATAGTACAGATTCCATAACCAATAGGAACCAAGGCAAAACTTTCCTGACCTACGATCAATCCCTTTCCTTTTTTACAACTGACCCAAACGGCGCCCCAAATTCAGCAGTCACAGGTAAGGTTTGATCAATGGCTTATACATACTTTTTAAAATAATTATTTCATGTTTCGTAACAATGAACTACCTCGAAATTCATACTTGGAAGTGATTAAAGCACATCGCTTCTGCTTTGGTTACTGGGCTTTTTATTTGTACTATACTGCCTCCAACTCCGCATCTCCTTTTCCGCCCGTCCCAGTCGTGTACCGTTGCTGTCAATCGTTTTTCATTAATTTCGTACGGGATAGTTTAATATGTATTTGTGATATCATTAGAATTGGAAACGGGCCCAGTAGTAGCAGTAGGAGTATAAAACAATTATTCTGAACATATTAGATTGATAAGAAGCAGCATGCAGAATAATCGGTCATTGGAGACAGTTAAAGAGACAAATCATTAATTAATTGTGAGCTACATGGTGTTCCAAATGTTCCTTTATTGAAGTCACTAATGTGTTTTGTATTGCCATAATATATCAATATTTTATATGAATGCTAGTGAAATTATGAACATACCTTTTGACAATAATTGTTTCTTACAGGCCCTAACTGGAATTACTACTCTGTGGAAACAGTCACCCCTTACCAAGAACAGACAACAGCATGGCACGAAACATCTACTGGAAAAGCTGTTATCACTTTAATCTGTCTACTGCTTTTGTTTTTGTTAGCTTTATGTATATATTTATGTATAAGACGTTATAGGCAGAGACAAAGGTAAACACAATCAGCTTTAATAGTAAATGCAGGAGGACTGCACTACACGCAAAACAAAAAAACCAATAAAAAACAACAAAAAATCTACAAGTTAAACCTGCGGACAAGACAGAAAAAAGACATTGCAAAAACTAAACAATTTTCAAATCAAGTGAATGGATCCGGGGGCCAGCCGTAAGCGCCCACTGCGCTGTACAGTCCTGGGCCTGTCTTGGTACAGGCTTAACTAAAATGATTTACATAAAAGACGTAAAAAAAAAAAAATGCGACCGATCTTGTAAGTGGTCGTCTCTTCAATGGCGATAGTCAGCCAATTGACGTCAGGTGTTAGAACGTCAAAAAGTTTTAACAATAAGGGCGATAATCCGGACAGAAACTCGGAAAACGCTAAAAAAATAAATGTAGTGAGCTAACAGGAGCAAAGCCCGACAACGAGAACATTCTGCAGTACGAAGGGCTAAAACTCTACTCTAATAGTAAATGCAGGAGGACTGCACTACACGCAAAACAAAAAAAACAACAAAAAATCTACAAGATAAACCTGCGGACAAGACAGAAAATAGACATTACAAAAACTAAACAATTTTCAAATCAAGTGAATGGATCCGGGGGCCAGTCGTAGGCGTCCACTGCGCTGTACAGTCCCGGGCCTGTCTTGGTACAATTCCATTTAATTAAGACAAATAGTATTAATAAAATAAAAAAACATGTACGAACAATCAAAACCATTAGACAGAATTCGAAGTCCTAATAACAACGGTATAGGCAAAATAGTGTAATTTAGGTCGTTTAACACCCCATTCAAGTCCTTGTTAACGTATCTGTGTCTGTGTCTGTATTATGACCCAGGCGTACTCAAAGTTAAGTATTATGCTGGGGGAGGGTGGTGGGCATGTGTTTTTTATTCTCGTATATACGAGATGACAACCTCCGTCGATATGGCTAGGACTGCTTTGCCTGGAAGTCGGTTCCAGTCTTTCATTTGGAATAAGTATAGGGTTGTTCGGTATGGCCAGTAGCTCATTTACTATTTTGTAAAATAATACAAGTCTATGATCTCTCCGGTGTTCTCGTAGCGGTTTATTCCAACATCTTTAGGCATCTTAGTGACGCTGCTTTCACGTGAGTAATCCGTGTGACTGTCAGTGGAATTACTTCTTTAACCTGGGATGGATTCCACATTTGGGCATACAGAAAACTGCTAACAAATTCAGAATTTGGGTCGCAAATATTTTGAAGTGAACGTAAAGCGACACATGGCCAGTTCCACTAAACTCGATATGAATACTGGTGGAGCTCTGGTGATATCACTTCATTTATACTTTCAAACCCGTGAATGACATACATGAAAAATATGCATTTAATTACACCCAATTCAATGTTAAGTTATTTCACAGATTTTATATAACCATATTCTGGTTAATAGCTTTAAACCCCATTTCATTTTATTTCTGGTCAATTAAATGTCCATTTTATGTTTTCCTTTTTTCTTTACAGGCCAGTTAAACCAGCCCGTGCCCAACTTGTTGATAAGAAATCTCAAATGAAAAATGGTAACGTATTAATTATTAACCATGATTTAGATATATATTATTGTCTTTTATAAAGCTTACATTCTGAATAAAATTTTGTTTAAAAAAACCCATAGTGTGAACGTGTAGCTGAAACCTTGTAGCCACCCTGGTCACCCATTTTGTATTGGTGAAGCTTGACTTTCATACTCTGACCGCCATCTTGATAAAGCTAGCACCAGTCATATTATTTTCGTTATTCTTATTCAGGTGTAATTCCTGATTTAGATCAGGATTTGAAGAAACATCCCCCTCCTGCCATCCTGTCGCTACCTATGGCTACTAAATCTAAGGTAAGGTTAATTAAATATTGTCCGTGGATCACGACAGCTATTATTGAAAAATAGAATGAATTCCTACAGAAAAACGTTAAGAGTAAATACTTGTCGGAGTGTCGCTTCAGATTAAATGGAATTGCTGCTTTGTAATCTCCCCATGCAGATTCTCCTTTGGTAATCGTCACTATATTAACACAACTATAAATTCTAAAAGATTTATGGTTTCAACATTTTATAAATTTTAGACCGTGCCAGTTAAGCCATATGATGAAGACTTTTTCTGGAGTGGGCAGATTGCCCCTTTAAGTACTGCTGGTACCCGTCTTCAAACAATGACACCCTTACCTGTTGTAGACGACGCTCCATTTTACCGGATATCAAACCGCAACTTTGACGGAATGGCCGTTGATCCAGGTAAAATAATTATTTTCTTCTTTGTTACTATGGTAATAAAATGTAACTGAACCCATATTACAGGTGAAAGAACTATTACATGATATATTGTAATACATGTAACTTGTACACGAGGAGCAGTCCATTTGCTGATTACACTATTTTGCTTGAATACACTATTTTGCCTATAGCGTTTTTAGGACTTCCAACTCTGTCTTATGGTTTGGATTGTTCGTACTTGTCTTTCTTTTTTTATTTGAATATTTTAAGTTTGTTGACATGTATCCAGACTTTAAATACCGACAAAGATAATGTTAGGTAATAATGATTTCCGGACATTTTGCCACATTGAATTCGTAAATGTTTATTGGAGACTTTATGATTGAATCAATTAACATTGACATAATTTTAGTTTCAGGTAATTTGTACGAGTACAGTACAAAAACAAATGAAGCACGATGGGTAAATACGCCTGATGGCAAAACAGCACGTGTCAGTAATCTAGTGGTTTAAAGACAGAGCACAGCCAATAAATGAGCTTCTGACATATATTCGATTTGACCGACTAAGAAAATATCTTATTTTATACAGATTATTCTGTTCATCATCAATCTGATTAAAATACCGATCTATATTTCGTTTCGTTTTTTTATATTTTCGATTGTCTGCACTACCACGGAAATCTGACCGGTTGTAGCGGAAAGTCGCAGGGGTCGTACGGTTGGATTTTGACCCTATGACGTCATACAATGTTTAATTTATCAGCGTTGACGTTTCTAGCGGTTTACACACAGTTCCGTACATAGCACACACCAATAACTCACCGTAACAGACCGTTTCATTGGCTAATCCCTCATTTCAGCCAGAACGCAGATTAGATTCTAGTATTGTAAAGACAAATAAAACGAAATTTTGACCTATAAAAAACGAAACTAAATAGGTTCTGTGTTTTAATCAGATTGGTTAATCATATATACTGCTAGTGATTCCAGACCCCGAGAACTTACCAAAATATGTCTTCTTTTCCGAAATACACATTGTTATGAATGAAAGATAGTTTGATATTTTATTGCAACATTTCTTCAGGGCTTCTGTCAGCCATATTGTCTTTGAATATTATTGTATACCAGTGTAATTGACAAACTTCAAAAAAAAATAATTCCAAAATAATTCACTTAAATGTTGGACATGGGCTCACTCAGTCACAAGAAACTAACCAGATATTCAAATTTTGCAATAGGTAGAAATTCGCGTTATAAATCATTCAAATAATTTAATATACCAATTTCTAATTGCTGCTCTCCTTCCCGAAACCAGGAATATGTATGTATAACGTAACGGGGTTGGGGGGGGCTATAGATCATTTATTCTGTGATAAGCCCACTTATGTGACACATTTATGCTCCCTGTGATTATATATACTGTGATAAATGTATTCTTGTAGAGATACGCCCATTTTATTTGTAATAAAGTTTTTTAAGCTAGCTTTGCTGTGTTGGTGAGGGAATGGGGTAACCGTGAGACGGTTTTGGGAATACATGATTTTCCACATCTCACGTTTGATTGACTAACAAATACGTTATACTATTTTATAATATTTTCTAACTGTAAGATTAGGGTGTATAATTAGACTAAGTTATATTAAAGGCCAATCTCGATTATATTTTTGAGGATAAAAGAGCTTAATTTTGTGTGAAAACGTGACGGGTTTTCATAAAACTTAAATACGTCATCTGGAAATGGAGACCGGTGTCCAAAGTTGTATTATGCGGGGTCTTGATAAAACAACGTGCACTGGTTTTGGCCTCTAAAGGGACGGTAATAGATTATCAGGTCACATTGGCCCCAAATCTTAAAAGGGTGACATGTCCGGATAAGTAAACGAATCAATATTTTGAGCTAAAATTTCAGACAAGGTAAATACGCCATTCCTCATATTTTAAATTTCATATGTACACACACTTTTTTTCTGAGACTCTGTTGGCTACTCGCGAACGTCAAAACAGTTCACCATACCTCATCCAACTTTATTGAGCTTTATAGCCACAATCGGTGCAGAACAGTAGGACGTTAATCCCCATTTCATTGAGAATTCTATTAAAACCTTCTTCTCGGAGTAATTGAATGTCACTAGAGGCCAACGAATGGTTTGAGACAAATAAAAACCATAGCCCGGTAACTTGGTTCATAGGCGTATGGGCTCGATGATAGGTAGGGGGGGGGCAGAACCCAAAATGCCCGAAAAAAAAATCAGGGTTACAGACAGCGGCACCGGTCTTCCTCGAGAGTCGAAGAAGCGGAGTTTACCTTGTACTAGACCCCCCTCCCCTCCAAAGAAAATTTGAAATATTTGACGGCTACAGGCACGTTTTTCTGCTATTTCAGCCGGTAAACAAAGCAACGTCAAATTGGTCCAATATAGCCTTATTAAGGTGGCTGACTCGAATTCCCCAATCATTCGTTTACAGTCCTCGAAGACGGGGCCGTTAGGAGGAAATTTTTAAAATTTAAATGCCGCAAACGACGTTTTCCTACTATTTCAGCCGGTGAACAAAGCAACTTCAAAGTGGTCTAATATAGCCTAATTAAGGTGGCTGACTCGAATCCAATCAATCGTTTACAGTCCACGAAGACGGGACCGTCGGGAGGAAATTTTAAAAATCTAACTGCCGCAAACCCGTTTCTTGCTATCCCAGCCTGTGAATACGGCAACTTCAATTTAGTCCAATATAGCCAGCTTGGGCGACCCGATTCGAAACAACGATTCAATCGTCGCGGGGTATGGGGACCTCACCCTCCCGGGGAAATTTTTTAAAATTTAATCACCGCAAATGCGATTTCTGCTATTCTAGCCCGTGTAAGCAACTCCAAAAGTATCCAATGGTTTTGTAACCGAAATAACACTCTGAATTCCAACCATCCAATCAGACAGATGCACCTGCATTCACAAATAATAATCGATGACCGAAATATGTCGCACAAAGTAGAGTGGCCCCAGACAAATTGCTTTAATCCATAGTCAACAAATTCGTGATATTCAATTACAAGAAAAGTAAAATTAGTTTTTTTATTCGGGCTCGATGACAGTTAAGGAAGCAAAACTAGAAACGCCCGAAAAATTTCGGGTTTATAGACAGCGGTGCCGGTTTTCTTGTATGTACCCCAAAATAAAATTTTGGATTATTTGACGGCCGCAAACGCGTTTTCTGCTATTCCAGCCCGTAAAATTATTGTTTTATTAGATTTCGGGCACTTTATTTTGCCAAGTCGATAAAATAATTTTTTTATCACTTTACCCGTTTGCCCAAAAAGTAAGCTTGCCCGAAAGTTAGGGGGGCAGCGGCCCCCCTGCCCCCTGGCTCGTACGCCTATGACTTGGTTTGTGAATGAAAGGTTTGCGAAATATTTCCCAATTTTGATCTCTGAGCTTGTGTCAGACGTGTTGTTGAATATTATAATAATACGGTCGCTGTGGGTGTTTTTTTTTATATAGATTGTACTTTGTGAAAAAAATTTGGTTTATTTGGCTTTTAAAACATTTTACTCATTGAAACTATTTTATGAACAGCGACAAAAATTATATATTATATTCGAATAGAACAATTTGAAATACCAACCTTTTTGTGTCTAAGGGCGCATGCTTATATAATCCATTTGTTTGGTTTGACAGTTTTTAAACTGTTGTGAAGGGAAAAAAATTTACACGTTTCAGCAAATCATTTTAATGATTTACTTTGTTATTGTCTCTTGACGATAATAATAAAATAGTTAATTCAATCTCTGATATTTCAGCTGATCAATACGAAGTCATCTATATTTTTTTTTTAATATTTGTATGTGTATTGATGGATATAGAGAACCCCCTACCAGTTTTTTTTGATATCAAATGTAAATGTAGAAAAAACGAGGCTCCGCCGAGTTTTTTTTTTACTTTAACAACGAGTGTTGATATTTTTGGATATCAAAAAAGACGAGTAGGAGATCTTTTTACCACCCAATCCCTTCTTACATGTAGAAATAATTAAAAATAATTATTTGCTATAGATTTCACTTTTACTGAACCTGAATACATTATGGCCTAGTGATACATCAATTTTTTGACAGCAATTTCAACCATTTCAAAGTCCTTTTTATTGACCCAGTGTTTCAATCAAGGTCAATTAAATAAAAATAGTTCCCTTTTAATAAGAAAGAAGTTCCTTTTAATAAAAAATGAACTATTCTCTGAAAATAAAAAAAAGTAGTTCCGTTTTGGTTGACCAATCAAATTCATGTAAATATTAGGAGATATCGCAGTAGATTATGAAATTTATTACACAAGCGATATCTGCTGTAGAATGTATTATTGGGTGATAAAGTTAAATATCGCAACGGCACGACTGTGTCATCATAGTCGTGAAATATCGGCTTAGATAAAGTTCCCAGTTTGGCTATATACATCTCTATGATAATTATTACTAAAATCTAGGATATTATTTTTTGATATAATGAAAGAATTGGTAGATTCTATGTTAAAATATCAGGGTCACCGTCAGAATGACGTAGTAAATCACATTACATATCACACATACAATTGGTTAATTTAAAATCCTACAATGTACCTACAAGTATAACATATCACATAGTATTAATCCATCTTTTATATTCAATATAAGTCAAGGTAGAATAGAAAATAAGGTAATGAATAGCACCTGTTTACTTCATGTCCATACTCTTTATCTACGTCTCTAGTATAATACCTTAATAATATAGTAGATATATTATGTATATTAACTTCGTTGCTTGATATATTAACCCATTGGCTCTATTATATCTGAATAAGAATTCCTTGAATAGATACAGTAGTATTAACCTACATTACTTTCAATACGTTCCTTAATAATATAAATGTTCGAATTGTTCATTAATAACGACGCTTTCGGTTTTTAATGAACTTTCGGCAGACTTTTGATCTTTTGTTGATTAGTCTCCATGACGTTTCTCAATTGAAATGTATCCTTGCAGAAATCATATATAGATACTTAGTCATAAATAATACATTTCTTTAAAGAGCGATTATGCTCACTGATAGATAGTTACTGGCTAACCAATGAACTTGCGACGATTTTATTTTTAATGAACTTGGGGTCGGATAATAAGATATTTTAACGTATTTATTACATTTCGAGAAACGTTCGTGGGAAAAGTAATTACAAGTGAACAGTCGGAAACATGTGATATCTTTAGCTAGGAGTGGTGTATGATTTATACGTTGTGAATTAAAAAATATTATTATGTAAGTAAATTCACTTTATTTCATGTGTTAAATTTAATATATCGTTTCGGATTTATACATAATTTGATATTTAACAGATATGTAAAGCAAATAGGATGAAATAGTTAAAATAGAATAAATAATATGTGGTATTTTCTCAAGTGAATGAAAAGAGTATATAAAAAAAATGTGTGGTTTTAATTTAAACTTAATAGAATACTTTTAGTTTCTTATACACAAAATAATAGCTAAAGGGCCAATCCCGATAACTTTTTGGGGAATAAAACTGCTTAATTTTGTGTTAAAATCATGTAAAACCCATTATCTAAGGCCGATCAACTAACACGATTTTTGTGATATGCTTGTAAATAACTTTAACCTGACAGTCTGCATCTGGAAATGGAGATCTTTGTATCATACAGTATCTGGATAAAACCAGACTTTTTTCTATAAAAATAATATGTAGGTAAAATTTACCTTTTGTTTTCAAGTACAGTACATGGGCTTTTCACTGCATAGACCTCTCAAGAAACGTAAATCGATTATCAGGTCACCAAATGAAAAAAATGACCCGAAATCTTAAAAGGGTTACGTGTCCGGATAAGCAGTTTTTGCGTTCACGTCCAAACAACTCAATATTTTGAGTTGAAATTTTGAGACAAGGTATATACACTATTCCCCTTTATTTTGGCGTTTTATTTTCATACATTCTCAGACTTTTATTTTTGAGCCTCTGTATAATACGGGATTGTCCCTTTAATTATTTTAAGCTTCTACATGTATGTAGCGATTTCTATGTTGGTATATACTAATTTCTACCTCTTAAAGAGATTTAAATCATTATGTATTTACTAAATGTACAAATTCTAATGTCTTATAAGCATATACATGAAAAAACAAAATAGACAGGTCGGCTACAATATGGAACTGGTGTCTTCTTTCGATTAAAAGCATGTGTCACTAAACATACAGTTATAAGTTTCAGTTAAGTTTGTGCAACCAAGTTTTTGTAATTGCTGGTTTACAGTCAGGGACGGTTGTAGAATACACGGGACCCAATTTGGGAGGCACGAAGTTACAGGATATGAAGACATTGCAGCAGGAAGATATGAACATTTTCAGTTGGTAAGCTGCGATGCTTAATTCGAGGAAAATAATCAAATACGCCAAAAACCGGCCAGGTGTACAGTCTCAAGTTGTGTTATAAATTTTTAAAGGGCGTAGACTTTATGGCCATCGGTAAATTTCGTCTGCTGTATACTTTATTTAAACATATGCCATGGTATTCAACAGATATGTAAATGGACTATATGAAGACGGACATACACGCCATAAAGTGTACTATAGGGACATTCTGCCCTGGCTGTGCCAATACGACCTCACGGAAAGATAAAGTGGTTGTTAATAATGATTTTGTTTTGGAAGAGAGCAATCAGCTCCACCCACATCCGATAGAATGAACCACGTTTTTTTTATAAAAAAAAACAACTATAGCTAAAACTGATTATAATTTGAAAACCCGAATACAATGGATATCTATTGCGGCATTAAATGATGAAGGAATTTCCACCAATTTTAATTGAAAAATAATATATATCGAACAGCAGGACCAGATTAGGACCCGTGCCCAGATTAGGACCCGTGCCCGACCGTAGGCACTTTCAAGAGTTTGGTGTCCAAATTTATATTTAAGCCATAATAAGACACAAAATAATTTGCATTTGTCAAAATAAGGTTTATACACGTCATTATTGATTGAGAAAAGACAGGCAACAGTAAGAAAAAAAACATAATTAAAAGTTCGCAATTATGTTTTAAATTAGTCACCGAACAAAGCAGAATTTCTGGGATACCCGCAATAACTTGATGGCATAGGCAGGTGCTTCGTTTGTTTAATGGTTAATCGAGCCCCGATTAACAGTATTTAAACTATCCAACAATAATAACAAGTTAAAATAGCATTACTTGTATAGAGGTATACCAGTAATTCCCATTAATAACTTTACAAATCGTTTAGGACAACATTGATCGCTGGTTTCAGTGAAGAACTAAACTAAACACCGTTCTTTTCTATAGTAATTTCTACACGTATACCCACTATATTTTCACTAACAAAATATCTGTCGTTTTTTAACTTACGCTCAATGATTGAATAGGACGAAACAGATAACGATTTTCGATTAATGCCAATGTTTTTGAAAGTTTTGCTAGATCGTTTCGGTTGCTATCCTATTAGCGATACTCTTTAGAATTTGAACAGTTTATTTGTTGACAAAAATAAACATTTTGTCATTCCATTTTGGGAACCCTGCAGTTACTTTAATGTTGTTTTAATCGTATTAATATCGATTATCGATTCATTGGCTACAATTGGTTAATTATGATGACAAACACCTATCATAGAAAACTGTTTATCCATGTCAGTATGTCAGTATGGCTATATTGAAAGGTTTAAGGAATTCTGGTATTTCAACGGATAACTCGTAATTAAATATTGAATTATGTCGAAGAAAACATTATTTTTAAAGAATCGACGAATTGAGCAGTAAAGATAATTCTTAAGTTTAATCAAAAAAATATTATAATATTATTTTGAAACAAAAAGCAGGAGTGGTCTATAGGCTATAGACAGTTCAGGATGCACCAGTATCTTTAACTCTGATAAGGTAAGGCACAAATACGCCGCTTAGTGTCTAATTATATAATATCACTTTAAGACAAAGATATACATGTAGGTCACTTCTTGCAGTCCTCATTCCCGTTGACCAAAAACAGACAATAAAATGTACATAAAACGTTATTTACAAGATGAAAGTTGCAGTATAATCCCCTAGCCTAATAACCGAGCATTTAATTAAATACATTTGACATTGTTACGGGTGTTGCAGTTTTAAGAATTCTTCGGAAGTACAGTTCATTGTTAGACAGATATTGCAATAGGCCTACTTACTTCAGTTTTAAGATAATCTAGAGTTAGGGGCAATATTAAACTATGCCAATAAATAATTGGTGGCACAGCACTAGTGCCTTTTGAATTCTAACCATGTAACTCTCCAGAATAAAGTTTATTAAATGAAATGAAATAAATATTGAACATTCTATTACCACGTGCAGGACACTTCTCAGTTTGTACAGTTAACAAATTAATTATAATCGAGGTTGTCAGGTGGAGTACACACAGGTCATAATTTCCATAAGTCAATAGTTTAAGACTAGATAATGAAAAGGGAATATATTGAACATTTCAGTCAAATTAATTTGTTCTGAACGAAGTTGTGAATGTTGGAAGTATTCATTTTCATTGCCTCCTTAGTTACAACAATCAACGTCTCGATTTTCCATTTAGACCAGGAGAGAGAGAGAGAGGGAGATATGGGGAATAACGTCCACTTGACACAAACTAGGTCATTTCGGGACTGACACATGGTTTTTAAGAATTTTATTTCAATAATTCGCTTGCGCGTGGGGGTCTTTAGCAGTGGGAGGAATTCGGAGGACCCGGTGAAAACTCACGCGGTTGGACAGGCGATTCTACTCCTTGCCACGTACAATCGGGGATTTGAAACCACGCCAGTTGACTCAATGACAGGCGCGCGCACGCTAACCATTCAGCCACAATAAAGATGAATTTGCAAAGACACTGAACAGGTAAACACAGATCTTGTGTTTGAAGACTGGATTTGGCATAACAGCTTCTCTAAACCATCATAGTCCTAATGACTTCCTGCATTCATAATAAACCGGGACGGTCATGCCATTGAAGAGACGACCACTGAGAAGATCGGTCGCATTTTTTTGTTACGTCTTTTTTGTAAATCATTTTAGTGAAGCCTGTACCACAACAGGCCCGGGACTGTACAGCGCAGTGGACGCTTACGGCTGGCCCCCGGATCCATTCACTTGATTTGATATTGTTTAGTGTTTGCAATGTCTATTTTCTGTCTTGTCCGCAGGTTTATCTTGTAGATTTTTTTTTTTTTTTTTTTTTTGATTTTTTTTTGTTTTGTGTGTAGTGCAGTTCTCCTGCATTTACTATTAGAGTAGAGTTTTAGCCCTTCGTACTGCAGAATGTTCTCGTTGTCGGGCTTTGCTCCTGTTTGCTCACTACATTTATTATTTTAGCGTTTTCCGAGCTTATGTCCGGATTATCGCCCCTATTGTTAAAATTATTTGACGTCAACTGGCCGACTATCGCCATTGAAGAGACGACCACTGAGAAGATCGGTCGCATTTTTTTGTTACGTCTTTTTTGTAAATCATTTTAGTGAAGCCTGTACCACAACAGGCCCGGGACTGTACAGCGCAGTGAACGCTTACGGCTGGCCCCCGGATCCATTCACTTGATTTGATATTGTTTAGTGTTTGCAATGTCTATTTTGTGTCTTGTCCGCAGGTTTATCTTGTAGGTTTTTTTTGTTTGTTTTGCGTGTAGTGCAGTTCTCCTGCATTTACTAATAGACTGTAAATAAGGCTACTTGCCCTAGAGGCCGTCATTTTAATGACATCACATATTCTAATAGGCTGTCTTCTCCTACCCCTGTGATAATTGTGTATGGTGGATCTTGTAATTTATGTAAACCATAGATCCTATGATGTAAACACGCCATTATTACCGTGACGTCACAAATAATGTGACGTAACAAGAAAAAAAATGGCGGTGCATTGACGTCCATGTTTGTAGTCTCAGACTAAAACATAGAAATAGGCTATACTTAAAGCAAGAGAATAAAGAAATGGTCACTATCGAGTTGGATTACAAATATTAACAATTACTATACACGGGCAGTCAATGAGGGTTTAAACATGGCAGGGAAATGGGATATTACTGTAATATGACAATGACGTTACAGACATTCGTCATGGCCGCCAGGGTCTAGCCTAAACAACTGATCAAATTACTTATTTAGTAGTCTACTCTCATTAGCTTAAACACCAGGTAAAGTTTATTCATTTAGAAAAAAAAACAAAGGCGTTTCAAGTATTTACATACAAAGGGCTCCCGTAAAATAAATTTATTATAAATATAGACCTACTCTAAGGTGTAGAAAAGGTTATGATGATAGAGTTCAATTCATTATGTAAATCTTTGTATAATTATGATACTCTGATACAGGTTTATATAATTATTCAAGAGGGCTCACCCAGCCGTTCATCGATGAACTTGAATGTTTATTAGGTGTGGGTATACCACACACACATATATATATAATATATATATACAGGGCCTACTAGAATGATTATTAAGATTTCTTTATATAAAGGATTATAAATTATCATATTATTTGGAAGGTAAAGTTATGGAGATTGACAACGAGTTATTTTGATGTTTGTGTAGATGAATTTTCACAGTGTGTGTAGAAGGTACTACTACAACTAGTCGTTTAATAATGGATTCTCTTTTCGTTTTTGGAATAACAATATCTGGGAATTTCGTGGTTTCTGTATTTTATTGAAATGTGTTATAAACAATTTAATAAATACATTATCCAGTGGGCTGACACATGTAGTACGGTACGGTAATGATATTTTTTTTCATTGTGTTAACGTGTGGTATAATAAGCTTAATAAAATTATGTCGCCTTTTATAAAGATATATAGCCTACATATTATTTTCTGCAAGACATTTATAATATTATAATATTGATTCTTATCTGTTCTGGGGATCACGGTGGCTAAGTGGGTAAGGCGCTGGTTCGCTAGCCTGGAGGTCGGGTGTTCGATCCCTGCATTGGCCGAGAAAGTTCATCACGATCTCCGACGTGATTTTCTCTTGTCAGTGATGCAGAAGGAGGGTCTGACAAGGACAGCTGCCTAGTCGTTCGGATGAGACGAAAAACCGAGGTCCCGTGTACACATTAGAGTGCACGTAAAAGATCCCTTGGCAGTTGGAATTCGATATAAGAGGAGGCCGTAGCGCCGCTGCCCGGGCAAAATTTCCCTCATAGCACACTGTATAGCGTATGCCCGTCTTCAATTAGCTCAGGTTAAGTGCATAACAGTAGGACGTTAAACCCCATTTCATTCATTCATTCTTATCTGTTCATTTTTAATGTCAACACTAGTTGTTTCTAACAATCCAGATAATTAATATTTCGACCCTTTCATTATTATTTTAATTGTTTATGTCTTGGTAGAAAGCAAATGTACCCACACAGTAAATCGGCGATTTTGGGGCACCTAATTACTGTTGCACTTCCGCGCTTAAGATACATTGCCAATCAATAGTTTCGACTTAGGAGATGTGGCCCTTCTTAGCTTCTTGTCATGGAAGGGCGTGTTTACAATGTCTAGAACGTATAATATCAATTCTCGATCGTGCTAATGTACCTATATTTAATCGAGAGCAATGCTGGTATACTGAACATGAGGTCACAGGTTCGATCCCGTTGTTGGCCGAGAAAGTTCCCCTCCCCCCCCTCTTTCAGGGAGCATTGATAGTAAAGGGTGGGACGAAACCCGAGTTTCCGGGTACACGTTGGTGTGCCCACAGCAGTGGAATGACCGTTAGTTCCACTATAGATTATCCTCTACCAGGATACCATCCGAAATTCGCACTATCCATGTTACGTTTTTTTATATTTCCGGTGCTTTGCAGGATATTATCTCGCTTTCAGATTCGATGGAAATTCAGCTATATTCCTTTTAGTTCAAACCATTTTCTTTACTGACGTATTGTGCATGGCGTTCTTCAGTTCATCATATATCTAATATTAATTGTTTTATGCACATTCAAAACACGTCTCAATGAGGTTTCCATGTTTGACCGGCGTTTATATCAAAACAATGAGGAATCAGTAGCCTCCCCCTCCCCCCCCCCATTAACAAATATCATTATTTAACAAAATATGCTGTCTGAAACCTATGAACATGATGTAATTTGGTCATATAAATCCACGTACAAAAATGCAGTAAAATTCTGCATACAAACCATTAGTTCTCCGTTGAACCAAAATGTATAGATATTAATACAAAAAAATTTGGGTGTATAAAAGCTAACTGAAATGTACAAGATAATATTTTTGAACTAAAAGATGAAATGTAGAATGTAAATGCGTCCTTTTTAAACATTATTTCTCCTGCTCAAATGATTAGTAATCTGAGTAGGTGTAATTTGAGTGTATATAACATTATCGTCCGTGACAATTTTTGTTAACTAAACTTAATTGTATTGGTATCATACTGTATCCTTTGTATTGATATCCAGTATAATATATTTTACAGTTCGCACGTATGATTAGTTATATAGGAGAGTCAGAAAATAAGGCGAATTACAATTTGATGTTTAACCACACTGAAGTGTTTATTTGGATTACTAAATCTATATCTAATATTTAGATTCAAACACGTGAATATATCACCATAACCAACTCTGGCTGTGTAATATTAGAAACAAGCCTACTGAAATAACATGGTCGTATTTGTCACAAGGGAATCCTTGTTACTGTTTTTAATCAAATTTTCTACATTGAGCACAGGGTTTTAATTTGATTAAAACACTAGTTTAAAAAAACCCCAAACATATTCAATACAGTAAAACATATTTAATAAAGATTTAAATAGATATAATGATAAAAAAGCAAAAAGTTTATAAATGAATACGACATACAGCACCAAATCAAAGATTGTTTAATAAAGATAACAAAAAACAAACGAAGTAACGTTATAAAATCGGTTCTACAATGGTCAATTAAATACATGCAAAGGGAACAGTGTGTTGTAATTCATATTAAATTTTACCATGACTATAAATACACAGCATGGTTTCACGTAACAGGACTTGGATCTACTTCTGTATGATTAACATTCAATGAAATTGGTACTTTATCTGTAGCGTGGTACATATAACAATAGACTATTGGAATATTAAGCTCTTTTACAAATAAATTATAATTTATTTAAGAAGGTCATATTTATGTTTCAGATATTGTGATATTTCGCCAATAACGAGATTGTGACATGGAAGGACAATTCCAACTCCTTCCAATACTGCTGTTGACATTCATAATCCATAATGGTATTGTATTTTATGTCTATATAGACCAAGTTGATGAACTTTGTTTTCCTAACACTATTGTAGTTGTGACCCAGTATAATCTGTTAAAGTGCATGACGGGGGCTACATTAATAGAATTGTGGTATTTAGTCAAACAATATTAATATAAGAAGTTATTTTCTAAAGTTAAGCATTTCACATTTAGCTAGAAAGAATAACTCCTACCTTGAGGACTTCGCGTAGAACAAATTGTACTCGCACGTTTTCCTTTAGACTTAAAATCCACGTTGTGAAACTAGTAAAACAGTCGATTTTCAAATCTAATTGGTCCATCACGGCGGGTTCGTTGGACTCGTTGACATTAAACATTTCGTAAGATTGTCCGTTAGAACCATGTATTCTGGACAGGGCAAATAACTTCTTACTTCGTTATTCGTCCGTTTATTCGTCCGTTCGTTCGTTTGGGTTTAATGTCTGCTTCACAGACAAGTGTTTCCTAGAAAACGTGCAAGAACAGCCAGTCGTGATAAAATAAAAACACGCACGAACAATCCAAACCATTAGACAAAATTCGAAGTCCTACAAAAACGGCATAGGCAGTCTATGTTCGTGGTTAAAGGGACAATACCACTCTTGCTGGCCTGACATGTCCAGAAAAAAAATAGTCGAATTCTAACTACTAGATGTTTAAGTGTTCTACCTGTTGTGTAAATTATCCATTACATCCTATTTTACTTGTCCAGAGGATTCGAAAATATGTTTAAATCCAAGTTGCATTTGAAAGTGTTTACGTAAAGCTTTCCAAACCATGTTCTTACCATATAGTTTAATTTTTCCAATTTTTTAAATTCGGTGTGTTAAGATGAAATACTTTGGATAATATGATATTTAGCTAGAGATTTGTGTAATGTGACAGATAAACAAGTATATTTTGGAATATTGTAAAATAGTACAATCGTTGACCAGAATAATGATTGGGGCATATTATTCAGTTACAACAAGAGTGGTATTGGGCTTTAAAGGCACCATCGCGCTTTCTGAGATTCATTGTCCAATGTTGCGGTTAGGGGCTATTCGATCCTGATGACTTCTTCCTCTAACTAATTGTTTATATTTTAGCTTCCACCGTTCCTGTTTTCACTAACTTGGCTGCAACCACAACAACGAATGAAAACGACCCAACTGGTACGTTAGTGTTTACAGTAACGACCACTCCAGCAGGCAACACCTACGCTATCAACCCCCCATCTACTGAATTCGCTATAGACGTTAATGGGGACGTTACCAATTTAGTTGTTTTAGATTATGAAACTCAAACGTCATACACATTGACTATAGAGTAAGTGTCAAATACAGCTTATATACAGACAGGGTTAAAGATGCATTATACAATAGCCAAATCTGACTCTTTTCTGGTTTTAAATGTTGTATTAATTATTTAGACGACGCATATGCACATGACAAACACACGATAACCTTTTTGAGACATCGGGTGGCCGTGAAAAATAATTAAACATTAAAATGGATAATCGATACCTCGTTTATTATCATAGAAATGATACTTGACAATCGAGATAATCTTCATCAAATCTTGTCAAAACTTCAAACACCCATAACTTCGCTCAGAATAAAGTAATTTGACTGAAATTTTTGATATATTCATCATCATTTTTTTTCGAATTTATAAAGCACAGACAACCATCTCTATATCTAAACTTTACATAATGCATCTTTCAAGATTTTCATTTAATCAAATTTGGGGTGTTGATTTGCTTTATAAAGTGAGTGTCTGTCTGCATATTACCATAAATGGCCTATTGTTAGAATATCAGCAGCCGTCAGTAGAACCATGTAAGCCGAAAGCGAAATTAAACTTATACAATATATTTACTTCCAAAACGAATGTGTCACAAATAAGGTTAAAAGTTGACATTTTATTATTATAACACAATAAGGTTATCCCATGTCTATTCCAAAAAAATTGTCATTATTAACTATTCCAAACACATGACTATTCCAAATTACTTCAATTATAATTAGGATTTAATTATTTTATTTCATACACAGGGCTGATGACGGTACTACGGCAACAGAAACATTAACAATAGATGTAGTGGATTTAAACGACAATCCACCAACAGTGACTGGCAATGCTCCCATAGTTTTAAATGAAAACGTTGCTGTTGGTACAGTTTTAACCCTTCCCTATACAGTGGATGACGTAGATACCATGGATACACCAGCTTCACTTATATATACTATCACAGGTAAATACCCCCACCCCAACAAAACTCCTGGATTATCCTTTTAACTTCTATACACAAAGAAAAGATTTAAGCACCAACCTGTAATTCTTACAATAACTTGTCTTGCGAGGCTTGACACGAAGACATCGAAAACATAAATATGCCGTTTTGAGAATTTAATCTTGATTCTTAAAGAATTCCAAAATTCCGCATTTGAGCCAAATAACGGAGTCACAATAAGTATTAGTTGCAGCGTCAAAAACACAACTTGATTGGTTATAAAAAATGTCATTGTCAACGAAATAATAATAATAAACAAACAGAACCAACTGGATTGTATCTTCACTTATATACGCCATCACATGGAATAACAGACAAAACAACTGTATATCCGGGAATGTCTGGTCAAGATAATCAAAGCAAGCGAGAAAATAGGAATAAAGCCCGCCGACATTTTAAAGCGGGCGAACAGATTTAGTAGGCCTGTTTTAAATTTGACTGCATCCAATCCGGGAGAGTATCATGTGTTGATATTTAGATTTTGTATTAGCATGGATTAAGCCGTGAGAAATGTGAAATTTAACCAAAACTGCAAATAGTGCATTGTTACTTTAATCCCCTACGTATAAAGTTTGGGCTGAGAATAGTATTCCTTCTGGTAAATTGGGTTACTTTATTTTATTTTCAGGGGCCGATGCGTCATATTTTCAAATAGATACAGGAGCATCTGGGCAGATAACGGTTGCAAAAAGTTTGGATTATGAAAACCAAAATACCTATTCATTTGATTTAGTTGTTACCGATGCGGCATCAGCTTCAGTTACTGAAACATTAACGGTGAACTTAAATGACATTAATGACAACACCCCTGTCTGTTCTCCAGCTGTTTATTATACTAGTGTTGATGAAGCAGAACCTACAGGTAAAATCATTATTGAACATTCACTTTTAAAGCCACCAACAATGGGTGTATTTATTCAAATAACAATATATCAGTAAACGTGTTGGTTAAAATAAACAACCATTAGTAAGCATACTAATTTAAAAAGACACCCATTAATGAATGAATTAATTAAAAATAAACAACAATACATAAATGCACTGATTTAAATAAATTTATTGATTAAAGAAAACACCTAAAATTATTTTTAAAAAAATCATCTATCAGTAAACTTAGTGTGAGGTGGGCGTTTTATTTTCTACGATTTATTTGTATGAAAATCACCTGAATCATTGGCAGCCCTATTATTTCTGAATTGTGTTCCTGGTAGTCAGTTGTCTCAATTTCCAATACTTTGATTACTTATATACATGAATATCCTTCAATCATTATTTTGAGTAATGTATGATACAGTTTGAACCTTCATTCAAGAATCTCTGTTACTATTTAGTATCGATCAGCCTATATTCATTTTCAAATTGCTTGTTTTCATACACGTGACCAGTACCTATCTAAGTATATATAATATTTTATTACAGGTGTAAATGTTCAGGTTCTCGCCTGCTCAGATGCTGATGCAACTGCAGCAAACAACGTGCTTACCTATACAATAAATAGCGGTGATGACACAGCCAATAAGTTTCAAATAACTGGTTCAACTATACAAACCAGTGCTAATGCAATTGATTATGAAAGTCTTGGTGGACAGTCGTTTCAGTATACTCTACTAGTTGACGTAGTAGATTCTGGGGCAGCACCCCTAACAAGTACAGCAACAGTAATTGTACAAGTTATACCTATAAATGAAAATACCCCAGCATTTGCAGCAACTGCTACACCTTACACAATAAGAGAAGATGTTGCTATTGGAACAGTAGTTGATACTATAGCAGCTACTGATGGTGACATTGGTACCGATGGCACAATATCATATCAGATTACATCTACTGTTGACAGTAAGTATTTTATCTATTGTTGACAGTGAGGATATAGACATAAAAACTGTGTTAAATAATTATGTTAAGTGCTACATAACTTAGTCTAACTAAGTATTTTAGAAAACTATAATCGTTTCTGCCCAGTGGACGCCATTGTAGCTATTTAAGTCGATGGTTTGGATATGAGATAACATATTATGTTGCTGTCCAAAACTTGTTTACTTTTAATTATTGTGGTCATCCACGGGGTTAAGTGATTTATTGCAGCACTTATGATTGCTTTCTTTTATTCCTTAAAGGTTCAACAAATACTGTAAACAACATTTTTAGAATAGATTCTAGTACTGGGGTTTTATCTACCATGACAACGTTAGATCGTGATGGTGGAATATCATTTTATGACGTAACCGTTAGAGCCAGCGATGGTAATATCACCCCATTATTTGCCGATACGGTAATTCAAATAAACATTAATGATTATAACGACAATGCTCCCAAGTTTACCCTTGCAAGCTATCCAATCATCACAGTGTTAGAATCTAGTGCTGTCTCAACCAGTGTCATTTTGTTAGCTGCCACGGATGCCGACTCATCAGCAACCTTGTCTTATGATGTTGAAGCAGGGGATACTGCTAAATTTGAATTTAGCACAACTACCATTGGTCAACTACAGCTAAAGTCAGTAATTGATTTAGATAACCCAACAAACGATGCCAACTATTACCCGTTAAGAGTCATTGTTAAAGATGGTGGAACTCCTGAACTAACAGGAACCGTTTCGGTCACTGTTAGTATTACCGCTGTTAATCAACATGACCCAGTGTTTGGTGCCACAGTCCCGTCTGCTACAGTCAGCGTAAGTTGTTTATTTTTGTCTCAAAATCAACTAATCTTTGAATCTTTCGTTTGGTATCACTGTGGCTCATGATGCAATGACTGAAATGTACTTTGGCGTGGGTCGTCTCAATTTCATTTTCGTGAGTTTTAATTTGAATTTACACATCTTTTTATGTATTAATCAGCAAAGATCCGACATTACAAGAGGTTTTTCGGTCCGTTTTCAAATAATAAAATTGGTATTTATTTCAGCTTGCAGAAAGTGCTGCCGTAGGAACACTGATAGCAACAGTTGTAGCCACGGACAATGATTATGGAGTAGAGGGTGTTGTCAGATATTCTATAACAGGTAATTTGCGGCCCAGTCTACTTCCACATCACTAGTTACCAGCGTTTGGACGCAATAACCACTCACTTGGTTAAGTTGTTTTAAAATAATCGAACACATGCTACGACGGATTTATAATTAATCATAAACACCACTTCTGAGTTGACAATAACTATAAGCAATACCCATAGATTACTCATATAGAAGTGTCCCAAGAAGGCTAATCATCTTCCACTTTGTTTATCTTGATGGTCTGAGATATATAAAATATTTTTTGTATTTATCTTAAGGTGGCGATGCTGGTGGATTTTTCACTATAGACACAGTCCTGGGTAGAATAACTACAACTAAAAATCTGGATTTTGACACCCAACCGCTAACTAATCTGGAGGTTACAGCCACTGACGGGGGAACTACTCCAAGATCGATGACGTCAACAGTTACTGTGTCTGTTACGAATGTTAATGATAACACGCCATCATGTACATCATATTCTATTCTGGTGAATCTTCTAGAAACTGCAGCTGTTTCTGATCCAGTAGGTACTTATTGATATCTTAGCTGTGGCAGAAAAGTTGCAAGATAGAAATGTAGATCTATGTATCTTTTAATAAAATAAAATTAAACCATTTTTCTTATCTTATCAGGTTACAACTTTGACATGTACAGATAGTGATACTGCAGACACATTAACATATTCTATTTCCAACGGCGATCCTTCGACAGACTTTGTTATATCCACAGCAGGCGCAATAACCCTGAATAAAGGTAACGTCCTACAGAAAGTTTGTTTTCGTTAAATGTAGATGAAGCAACATTTTCTGAACTGACCATTAAAATATAATTTTGCCAAATTTTTTATATTTATGTTACAGCTGTGGATTATGATTCTGCCGTCCAATCATATAATTTAGAAATAACTGTCACAGACGGTACAAATCCAGTCACAGTTTTTGTAATAGTTAATCTGGGACCAGTAAATGAAGTCACACCGTCGTTCGCCAGTAATCCGACTATAACCAGAGCAGAGAATATCAGTCCTGGAGTGTTACTGACATATACAGCTACAGATACTGACTACAGTCCACATGATATTACACAATATAAAATAACTTCAGGTTAGTTTTAATATTTTAATACGGTATCGGGTTAGTTAATTGCTAGTCCCTTGTTACAAGTGGCGCTGAAAGGCATTATGGTACACGATTCGTGTACGATTGGTAAAATGTTTATTTTGTCTTAAATATTGAATATCAAAAACCCCAGCTTTTCCCGGTAAAATAACACCATCAATTATGATTTATATACACAAAAAAATCGTGTTTGCAATGTCGAAGACTTTTAATGACACTGAGTTAGAGACTTAGCTACTTTAATCGATATAATGTTGTTTTATACTTTTTATTCAATGCGGCTTTACATGACATATATCAGTGAATCTGTTTCATACTCCTAATTTGGCTTTCCCGAATTATTTCTGTATTCAGTGACTCAATCTGGAACATCATTGTTTAGCATTGACTCATCAGATGGAAGATTGTTACTTGTTGGTAATCTGGACTACGACATTCTACCAACAGCAACCAAATTTTACTTGATTACAGTCGAAGCCATTGATGGTGGTGCTTTAACGGTAAGGGTTCTGTGAGAGACATTAAGATTGTATTGCATAACAGTCGCTGAAATATCTTAATCTTTGTTTTGGTCAATACAAACCAATATATATATTTTTTCAGAGATTTGGAACGGTAATTGTTCTGTTTTTGTTTGGTTGTATTTGCAGAGAACTGGAATTAATATAATTGTTTTGTTTCTTTTAAATAATTAGAACTGTAACTGTTAGTGTAACTGATGTAAATGTTTTGTTTCTTTTAAAGAATTTGAACTGCAACTATAAGTGTAATTGATGTAAATGGTTTTTTTTACTTTTTGGGGAATACTAACTGTTATTGTAACTTATGACTTATGTCAATGTTTTTTTTTTGTTTCAGGAAATTGGAACTGTTAGTGTAACTGATGTAAATGTATTTTTTGGTTTCAGGGAACTGGAACTGTAACTGTTAGTGTAACGGATGTAAATGATAATACACCAACATGTACTCAACCTACTTATACAGTAGACTTCGACGAGAACCAAGGTATCGTACAATCCATTCTTAAGTGAAAAACAAAGTCCATAAATGACAAATCGTGATAATAACATGCCGGTGGAACGTTCCAGGATACCACAGTCCATAGATACAAAATGATTAAAGACGTTACTTTGTGTCTATGGCATTAAAAGAACACAAACTCTGTCCGAAGTAATCAAATACATGTATGTTACATAATGTCGTTTACATTGCAGGTGTGGGTATAAATGTTCAAACACTTACTTGTACAGACCTGGATGGTCCAATTCCAACGCTTGCTATTGCGAGTGGTGATGACGCAACAAATAAATTCCAGATAAGCGGTTTGGCAATACAAACCAGTGCTAATGCTATAGATTATGAGAGTCTTGGTGGACAATTTTATCAATATACTCTATTAGTTGATGTAGTTGATTCGGGGGTACCGCCAAGAACAAGTACAGCAACAGTAATCGTACAAGTTCAACCTGTAAATGAAAATACCCCAGTATTCGCAGCAACTTCTACACCTTACACTATAAGAGAAGATGTTGCTATTGGAACAGTAGTTGATACCCTAGCTGCTACCGACGGTGATAGTGGTACTGATGGCACAATATCATATCAGATAACTTCTACTGTTGATAGTAAGTATTAAATATAGGATAACATGAGAAATATGGCTACTGTCGTATTTTCTCTCCGGTAAAATACTGTTACAAATGTTTAATAATCTGTGACAAAGACGTTCGTCACAAAGTAACCAATAAATAGAGATGGAAAATACCATTGCCTTTTTTACAATTATGTGATTAAAGCATTATAATTACTTTAATCATTTTCTTCGCATTAAAGGTTCATCAAACACCGTAAGCAACATTTTCCGGATCGATTCAAGTACCGGAGTTTTATCTACCATGACAACTTTAGACCGTGATGGTGGAATATCATTTTATGACGTAACCGTTAGAGCAAGTGATGGTAATGCCGCACCTCTATTTATTGATGTAACAATTAGCATAAACATTGATGATGTCAACGACAATGCTCCAGCATTTACGCAAGCAAGTTATCCAATAACCACAGTATCAGAATCTAGTGGAATCGGAACCAGTCTCATTTTACTAGCTGCCACAGATGCTGACCAATCGTCGACCTTGTCTTATGAAATAGAAGTTGGAGATACTGCTAAATTTGAATTTAGCACAACTACCATTGGTCAACTACAGCTAAAGTCAGTAATTGATTTAGACAACCCAACAAATGATGCAAACTATTATCAACTAGGAGTGATTGTTAAAGATGGTGGAGCGCCTGAACTAACGGGAACAGTTTCCGTTACTGTTAGTATTACGACTGTTAATCAACACGATCCGGTATTTGGAGCTACTCTTCCAGCTGCTACGGCAACGGTAAGTTTATTGAAACAGTTGATCCACAGCACATTATCTGCACAGATGCTTTTGAACGATTATTTGAGTGGCCATGAAGCTCAATCTTCCAAAGTAAAAGATTAACAAACTTAAAGCGGACGGTAAGTAACAATGGAGAAATGAATGTAGTGATCAAAGACCATGAATGAACTGTAGGTTAAGTACATTCTCCTCTGTCTTTTGTTTGGTTTATATCATATATCACGGTACAATATATCGATGTAAAATATACTAGCAGCTTTTTCTTTGACCATGACTAGCATATTAGAGTGTATTATTCTGTTTCAGTTTCCGGAAAGTACAGCAGTCGGGACATTAGTGGCCACAGTTGTAGCCACCGACAATGATTTTGGATCAGATGGTGTTGTAACGTATTCTTTAACAGGTAAAATATATTTAACATAGCTTTACACTTTATAATCGGCTCGAATAGTTTCGGGTGTATTAGGTCAGCGGTTGAATGGGTAAAATAAATTTATATGTTCACAAAACGGATGTTATTCCCGTTGTCCCTTTTTCTTTGAAATGAATTTTTTGGCCACAAATACCATACTATTCGTCTTGTTTTATTGGCACTATATATTTGTACTTTTTGTAGGTGGTGACGCTGGGGGATTTTTCACCATAGATACCGTTTTAGGTAAAATAACAACAAGTAAAAATCTTAATTTTGATACCCAACCTTTAACTAATCTGGAAGTTACAGCCACTGATAGTGGAACGACACCAAGATCGATGACGTCAACAGTTACTGTGTCTGTTACAAATGTTAATGATAATGTACCATCATGTACATCTTATTCTATTCTGGTGAATCTTCTAGAAACTGCAGCTATATCCGATCCGGTAAGTTCTTTATAAAATATTAATTCATAAGTTGTCACAAGTTAAGCAAGTCTTAATCTGAATATAGACCCACGTTTCTGGCGCTAAATGTGCTACTTTTATAGACAGACACGACTTCTTAAGTACAACGGATAATTCGTTGATATAAGCTTATTCCTATCGTAAAGAACAAAATAAACACACGCGAAAAAATTCAGCCCATTCTTAGCGCAAGTGTGTTTTCTTGTAGCGAAAAGGACTAGGCGTCCCCGCCCCACAGAGACTTTTCATTACTGTTTAGACCAGCAACTGCAGCGCCAGTAACGTATAAAATTTGTTTTGGAATGGGGCCGCGGCGAAGACTCTGGGGACTACACCAAACCACTAATGCATGCGGCACTCTGTTGATAACCCTTTGCTCCAATGTATGACCCCCCCCCCTCCTCGGGGTTGGGGACATAGGATGCAACCGGGTTGATTTTATTGGTTTTTAAAAAAACATGGCGACAATGAATTTATTGACAAAATGAATGCCTAAGCCACAGATATATTTTGTTAATTACATGTTGATATATACTTGAACCGTTTTTAAGTTTGACTGGCAGCTGATAAAAAAGATGTTTTATATTTATATAAATATATTACAAATGTAACATGTTTTATATTTATATTGATAGGTGACAGCTTTAACATGCACAGACAGTGACACAGGAGATGTTTTGGCCTATTCCATCTCAAATGGAGATCCATCTAGCACCTTTGCCATTTCTGCAGCAGGGGCGATCACAACAAGCAAAGGTAGAGTTAACGTCAACTTTGTTTAAATGTTACGATGTAGATTGATATGACAAATTCATTTCTATGTTCTGTGTTTCTTTTACAGTTGTGGATTATGATTCTGTCGTTCAATCATATAACCTAGAAATAACTGTCACAGACGGTACAAATCCAGTCAAGGTCGCTGTTACAATAATCATAGATCCAGTAAATGAAGTGACACCGTCGTTCGCCAGTAATCCGACTATAACCAGAGCCGAGAATATCAGTCCTGGAGTTTTACTGACATATACAGCTACAGATACTGACTACAGTCCACATGATATTACACAATATAAAATAACTTCAGGTTAGTTTTAATATTTTAATACGGTATGTAATATTAAAAGAGCTAAATCGCTAATATTTGGGACCTAGAAATTGACATAAATGGGTCACAATCGCAATATAATATATAAACTTACTTACATTCAATCGTTTTGGGGTTTCATTCTAAAACCCGATTCGTTAACCAATTGTCAAATGCTTATTTTGTCTTAAATATTGGATATCCGAAGCCCACCTGCTGTACCAATGTTGATTTAAATTGACAAATAAATCCTGCTTTCCAAGTGAAAGACTTTGGAAGATATTGAGTTAGAAACTTAGCTACTTCAAACAACCTAGTGTTAAATATCTAAATATTACACACCTTAAGATGTTATTTTCTTTGATCTCCATTCATGTTACGAAACGAAGCAACCCTTTATTACGTCACAACAAGTTTTACATCATTCTGCAATGAAAAAAGACACAAATTCTTTCTTTTAACATTTCATTCATTTTTTTGTGCAATGCTGTCAAACGAATCGTACGGCGAACTTTGTCATGTCCATGTTACTTAGTTTCTTCATCTGACCATCAAGAACTCTCAAATGCTGGACTGGGTTGTATATCCACATCAGTTTTATTCGCTATCAGTAAATGTTAAACCATTCCCATTACTAAATACGGAATTCGGTGGGTAATATGCATTTTATCTTGCTTACTTCCAAGGCGAATCTTGACTTCCAAAAAAACAAGATCTTAATACACATATCTTCCTGCACACACATAATGTTTAGCTCAATATCGTGTTTATAATTCCGCCACACTGTTCAATTATTAAACGAGTTTACGGCCCACTGATGTCTGTGTAGAGTATTTATGGGCCCGGCATTGTTGGCACATCCACTGACGTCTTTTTGTCATTCGAAATTGAAAAGCGTTTATCGTTTTTATCTTCCTCACTATCCGGAATAACCGAGTACATTAATCCTTGTCAAATCTCTTCTGCATAACTTTGCACGTAGAAGCTTTAAATAATCTGCCAGAATCTACGTTTTTGTTTCTTCCATATTTTCTCCAATCTTATTTGCTCGTATCAGTTCGTCGTCCGAATCGTTTGATAACAATTTACTATTGTAACAGTGTAATATTTATCTCCTACCACCATATAGACTGTCATTATTAAATGTCATCATTTTCAGTCACTCAATCTGGGACATCATTGTTTAGTATTGATGCATCAGATGGAAGATTATTGCTTATTGGTAACCTTGACTACGACATTCTACCAACAGCAACCAAATTTTATTTGATTACAGTCGAAGCTATTGATGGCGGTGCTTCCACGGTAACTTTGTAGATACTAAATATCGAGAAGATTCTGCTAGACCTTATAGGCTGTGAATCTAAAACTAATGATAGGTTATTACCATAATGTACTGTCTCTGGTCAAAAGTGGTTCATAACTGATTTCAATGTAAATGTAATGTAAACCACAATGTAGGATTTTTGGTTTCTGTTTGCACGGAACAGGAATTATAACTGTTAGTGTAACTTATGTAAACGTTTTGTTTGTTTCTGGGAATAGTAACTGTTTGTGTACCTTATGCAAATGTTTTGTTTGATTCAGGGAACGGGAACAGTAACTGTTAGCGTAACTGATGTAAATGATAATGCACCAACATGTACTCCATCAAGCTACAGTATAAGCATCAACGAAAACCAGGGTAAGTTACAATAAACAGACAAAAAAGTTTCAAAACTAATCTAAAGCTACGACATAATATTATAGAAGAATAATATTATTGTATTTTTACCGATTTGAAAAACTGATAATACAGAATAATTCACACTTGTTACTGTTTTATTATGTATTGCAGGTACAGGTGCGAATGTCCAAACCCTTGCATGTTCAGATTTGGATGGTTCGAGTGTCACATACGCAGTAGTTGGTGGCGATGATCCATTAAATAAATTCCAGGTTGTGGGTACATCCATACAAACCAGTGCTAATGCTATAGATTATGAGAGTCTTGGTGGACAGTCGTTTCAGTATACTCTACTAGTTGACGTAGTAGATTCTGGGGCACCGCCAAGAACAAGCACAGCAACAGTAATTGTACAAGTTCTACCTATAAATGAAAATACTCCAGTATTTGCAGCAACTGCTACACCTTACACAATAAGAGAAGATGTCGCAGTTGGAACAGTAATAGATACTGTAGCAGCTACTGATGGTGACAGTGGTACTGATGGCACAATATCATATCAGATTACATCTACTGTTGACAGTAAGTATATTGTTTAAAACATCATAAGATACTTTGAGAGAGAGAGAGAGAGAGAGAGGGGGGGGGAGGGGGAGCGAGAGAGACAAACTAGGTCCCCTAAAAAAGGTCTATAGAGTTACGTTATATAATCCACGGTTAACATTGATGATGATGGGATTCTTGGTCGACACAGTAATGATTGTTCTGATTCAGCATTAACATTCTATAGTACATATAAATACAGCATAACGGTATTCGGGACTTGTTTGGATAGAAATGTCATTAAGCAAATGGCTAAAAGGGACACTGGTAATTTCATATATATAAGGTCAAACTCTGATACAGCAACAATTTGTATAAACATTAATGGTGAGTGTCATAAATGGCAATATATTAATGTTCATTTTGTGTTTCTCTAAAGGTTCATCAAACACCGTAAGCAACATTTTCCGGATAGATTCGAGTACCGGAGTTTTATCTACCATGACAACTTTAGACCGTGATGGTGGAATATCATTTTATGACATAACAGTCAGAGCAATTGATGGTAATGCAACACCTCTATTTGTTGATGCAACAATTAAAGTAAACATTGATGATGTCAATGACAATGCTCCAGCATTTACGCAAGCAAGTTATCCAATCACCACAGTATCAGAATCTAGTGGAATCGGAACCAGTCTCATTTTAGTAGCTGCCACAGATGCTGACCAATCGTCGACCTTGTCTTATGAAATAGAAGTTGGAGATACTGCTAAATTTGAATTTAGCACAACTACCATTGGTCAACTACAGCTAAAATCAGTGATCGATTTAGATAACCCAACAAACGATGCCAACTATTATCTTTTAAGAGTGATTGTTAAAGACGGGGGAAGTCCTGTACTAACAGGAACAGCTTCGGTCACCGTTAGTATTACTACTGTCAATCAACATGATCCGGTGTTTGGTACGACGACGCCATTTGCTACAGTAACGGTAAGATTTAAGAATTTAAAATATAGGTTGTCACAGGCTGCAAATACACCGTCGTAAACGTGAAAAAGACGCATCCTTGCGTTTTCTTTGACTCTAGATCTTCCCTGTGAAATAGCGATAATTGCACAATAAATTATTAATAAGGGCAATTACTATGTTATCAATTGTTCCTTGACACCAAGGGTAGATATTCTATAGCTGCCCACGAATCATCAAAAGTCGCAATATTTGTGTAACAAAGCCTTTGAATTTCATTCCAAAACTCGTGGCCAGTATGATTTCACTCAGATGTAAATAAAATGTATGTATCATAGACCTTAAGGTGTTTTAAGATAGATACCCAGTATTTGAGCATTGTTCAATAATATGCATTTCAGTATCCCGAAAATGCCGCAGTTGGTACATTAGTTGCAACAGTTGTAGCCACGGATAATGATTTTGATGTAGACGGGGTTGTTAGGTATTCTATAACAGGTAGGTAAAATTATCATTATATCAAATATGTTTATAAAAATATCCAATGAATAGTTGATTGACTTGATGGGCCAATTCTCTTTGCTTTTCTTCTGGTCAGGGTGTTTAACATAGACAAAAGACAGATGCTATCCATCAAATGTTTAAACATGTTCGACTTCCTGCGTTAAATTATAAAGGTTAACAGCGAATACAACATCGGCCAAGCACATGAATTTACCGTTTAAATATGAGTGTTTGAATAACATAGACAAAAGACAGATGCTATCCATCAAATGTTTAAACATGTTCGACTTCCTGCGTTAAATTATAAAGGTTAACAGCAAATACAACATCGGCCAAGCACATGAATTTACCGTTTAAATATGAGTGTTTGAATAACATAAAGCCCCTGCTATCTACAATATCCCTTACTTAGTGAAACAATCTAATTAAAAGACATATCCTATTTCGTTTCGCTTTTATAGTTCAAAAGTAAAAGAAACGAAACGAAATATAGATCTGTATTTTAATTAGATTGTTGACGAAGCGGACGTTATATAAATATATTTAACACAATACCAGAATATCCTTATTTCTTTCTAAAGGTGGTGATGCAGGGGGATTTTTCACCATAGATACAGTTTTAGGTAAAATAACAACAAATAAAAATCTTGATTTTGACACCCAACCGCTAACTAATCTGGAGGTTACAGCTACTGACGGAGGAACTACTCCAAGATCGATGACGTCAACAGTTACTGTGTCTGTTACGAATGTTAATGATAACACGCCATCATGTACATCATATTCTATTCTGGTGAATCTTCTAGAAACTGCAGCTGTAACCGATCCGGTAAGCTCATTAAATGCCGGAACGCAAGGGTTAGTAATATATACCAATGCAAGCCATGGTTAAATTATGTTGTACAGTGTACTATTGGGGAATTTTGCCCGAACGGCGGCGCTACGGCCTACACTTTATATCGTATTCGAACTGCCAATTGATCATTTACGTTCAAGTCAATGTGTACACGGGATCTCTGTTTTTCATCCTATCCGAATGCCTAGACACCACTGATAAGGGGAAACCACGCCAGAAGATCCCGGTGAACTTTATCCGCAAACACCGGGAGCGAACCCACGACCTCCAAGCTTGCAAGCGTCTTACCCAATTAGCCACCGTGGCTCCCTTATATAAAAGCTGTAACACATTCAGCACGAATGTTTGCGATATCACCCTTGGTGAAGGTGTACGTAAAACTCAAGGAACAAACAAACGAACTTCGACACACTCAATTACGATACAGGAGATACTGACCATTAATATATTCGGGGAAGTTTTAGTTGTATATTTATTTTCATAAAATTAGGTAACAAGTTTAACAGGTACTGACAGTGACACAGAATATATTTTTTTATACAAGATGTATTTATATTAATAGGTAACAAGTTTAACGTGTACGGACAGTGATGCAGGCGATGTTTTGGTATATTCCATCACAAGTGGTGACCCATCTAGCACTTTTACTATTTCTGCCGCTGGAGCAATTACTCTAGCCAAAGGTAATTGGCAACCCAGTATTTTCATTGAATTTGATCCATACCGCTAACATTCAACACTAAAACGTGTTTATAATGTGAAATTCTCGAGTGGGAATAATTATCAAATATTGTTGGAAAAGCATATACGACTTTTAACCATTTTATTTATGTAACTAACAAATTTTTGTTTTGTAAATATAAGTAATTAACAAATTTTTGTGTTATATATAAATAATTAACAAATTGTTGTGTTATATGTATAATTTCAATTAACCGAACCATACAATAGCAGTGTACAGAGAAATACAAGACACACATTACTATTTAGAAACTTAGTACTTATACATTTATTTTGTCTTTAAAACCCTTTTTTTATGTTACAGTTGTGGATTATGATTCAACCGTCCAATCATATAATTTAGAAATAACTGTGACGGACGGTACAAATCCAGTCAAAGTTTATGTAATAGTTAATCTTGGACCAGTAAATGAAGTCACACCGTCGTTCGCCAGTAATCCTACTATAACCAGAGCAGAGAACATCAGTCCTGGAGTGTTACTGACATATACAGCTACAGATACTGACTACAGTCCACATGATGTTACACAATATAAAATAACTTCAGGTTAGTTAAAAGATACATTCACCCGAAAATATTGATCAGGGGTCGGTTGCTCAAAACTAGGTTATTTTAACGATCCGTTAAACTCTAACGGACATATCTTGGTAACGTGTTGTTTGTTTACTTCCCGTTAAATTTACTACAGAAAACACTAAAGAATACTTTATTTTTGATATTAGCATAAATCTATAGGAAAAATTTGCACCACAGAATGTTCGGGGCCTTTTTTTCCAGCAACAATCTTTCTCTCCGTTAAAGTTAACGGATCGTTAAAAGATAACGGGGCTTTGAGCAACCGGCCCCAGGTGGTTATTTCCAATAAAAGTTTGGTATATTATATATACAAAGTATTGACGCCCAAGCTTATTAGAAAAATAATCGATTACTCGAATAACACCGATGGGGCTAGCACTGGGCAAAATGTCGGGGTATCTATCACTAACTGGCAACGCCACGGCTAATTGTCTGCCAGCTTGACTTGGGGAGTGGTTGTTATTCCGTGATCGACTAATTAGGTGGTTTATGGGACGTAAAAGTATAACAGACTCAACAATTAAATGGCGGGAAAAAAAAGTTGGACGAACATAATTCAAGAATTTCTTCAGTAAGTAATGACAAATATGTTCTGAAAATGGGCCCTCTCTCAATCAAGTTAGATGACAAACATGACTTAATAGATTATTTTATAACGTTGGGATTCTGAAACTTCAGATCAGTTCAAATATCTGATACCGTACCAATTACAATTAGCTAAAACTTGTGATCAACACTTCATTTTATACCCTAAGATAAGTCAAAATATCTTCTACTTTCTAATATAATCAATTGTCTTTAAAAAAAATTCAGTCAGTCAATCTGGAACATCACTGTTTAGTATTGATGCATCTGATGGACGAATACTGCTTACTGGCAACCTTGACTACGATGTTCTACCAACAGCAACCAAATTTTACTTGGTCACAATAGAAGCAATTGATGGTGGTGCTTTAACGGTAAGTATCTATTTGTTTGGTGTTTTACGTCTGCTTCCACTTAAGTGATATCACAGAGCATGATATAGAGTCTATATACGGCATGGAGTTTATATATGAACGAGGTTTCACTTATAATACACTATATGATTACGTATTTTTCAGGGGACGGGAACAGTAACGGTTAGTGTTACCGACATAAATGATAATTTGCCATCCTGTACACAGTCTAGCTGGACTGTGAACATCAACGAAAACGAAGGTAGGTTCAAATTATTTTTGACTTCTGCTCCCTGATATTTTATATACTAAATGTATTTGCCTGGATCAGGTAGAGTATACCAGTAACTTTAAACAATGTATATATTGTATTCACAGTAACACCGTTTGCTGTTGTAAGCCTTGGTTGTACTGATGCCGAAGATGGGACAACATTAACATACAATTTGGTTCAAACTCCAGGAAGTCTCTTCGCTATTTCAACAACTGGGGACATTTTATTAACAAGTAAGTTATTATATTTGGATAAAGCGGGTTCCTGAACCGGGAGTAATATAAATCCAAAACCGAAAGTAGCATACATTGGAAGTCGGAAGTGGTAGTACAGCGTCACCAGAACAATGTCACCTCTCTGCTCGAACTGCCCTGACATCTCAAATTTCAGCTTCGCAAACCCAAACAGGAAGTAGTTTTAACTTCGAAACAAAAAATGGTAGAGCAACGCCTCCAAACTACTTCACTATTCCCCGATTCGAACTGGCTTTATACGGCCTCGGATCACTTATGATTTCTCCATTGACTTTAATGTTAATTCTCGTCTCTTAGACCTGCTCTAAATATTTCCTAAATTTTCCTTGAGTAGAACGCTGTCTATCACAGATGGAGCAACATGTGGCAACCGCTTGCATAAAAGCAAGTATAAGGCTTATCACAAACTGGAAGTAAAGACCACTAACATGCAATTAACATGCAACCTAACCAACCTCTCAACTCCCGTATCCTTCCGCCTCAAATCACGAATATTCACCAAAACCTGGTAGAAAATGTATTTAAAATTGTAAAATGGGGAAAAGGGGGAAAGACGAACATAGCTTTGGTCCTTGTTTCGTGGGGTTAGGAATATTTAGTGAGCTGTGTCAATACTCATAATTTCAGCCTAGGGCCAATCCTAGTGTGTCCGCCATTATCGAAGAACCAAACAGACAAACGAAAGCCACAAAAATATCGTATCCCAATAATATAGACTCATTTGATCTTCTAACGTCTATTATACTTTTGTATTGTATCCATAAGATGAAGTAAGAAGTATCGTGTTATTATATACGTCAAAGCCTTTATTGATAACCCCTTGTCCTGGTAATCTATTGGCTAGTGTATAGTCATTTATACTCATTATAACGCCCGAAGACGCCTATTAAGGATTGACAGCTATATTATGATTTAACAAATGAAGAAGTAAAAGTTGTTGATTGCTTTAACTGGGCGTGTGTATCGTTTGTGTATCTACCGTAAATATAGAATCTATAAGGTTTTAGAAACAAGTTGACAATAAATAGGCTTGTTTGCTTCTCATAACTGACATTTTTGTTCAATTGTTTCTTCTATTATAGGTGCATTGGATTTCGAAACAGCCACGTCTCACACACTAACTGTGAGTGTTACTGACACGGGAAGCAATTCCATATCTGTAACAGTTAATGTCAACGTTGTCAATATCAATGAGGGAGGTCCAGTGTTTACGGGGCCATTCGCATCAACAATATCAGAGGCAGCAGTAATTGGAACGTCCGTAGCGGATGTTGTTGCTAACGATCCTGACACAAATAGCGCTTTTGGAATTCTTGAATATTCCATTATCAACGGAGATCCTTCTAACCAATTCTTCATTGATGTGAGCACAGGCCGGGTTTTTACAAGAGCTGTTTTAGACAGGGAAACGACCCCACTGTATAATATAGTTGTTCATGCAAAAGAACGCAGCGGGGCTAACACGGCAACTGTCACGTTGGCTGTGACGGTGTCGGATGTTAATGACGTCGTTCCAGTGTGCGGCCAATCTAATTTTGCAGTAACGGTAACGGAAGATAAGACCGTGAGTTTTGTTGTTTTGAGTATTGGTTGTACAGATACAGATACCACTGGTACTTTGACGTATACTATTACTTCTGGTGATACGACAAAATTTGAAATGTCTGGTGCTGATCTTAGCTTGAAGCAAGTTTTAGATTTTGATGCTGGTACACGAAAATATGACCTGATTATAACAGTATCAGATGGCATCAATAATTTGGCTATTGAGGGAACAGTAAATGTTGGACCTGTAAATGAAGCAGCTCCAGTATTTGTTGGAGGTAGGTTTTTCACAACATTTAATACACACAATTCGGGCACAAGACGGGGCATGCTTCCATTATATCTCTACTGTAGGCTTATATACCGATAACACTGATAATTGTTTAAATTATTTTTTTATTTACTAGCTCCTTATGTTGTGACTTTTACCGAAACTACAGCAATATCTACAGTAATCCAAACAGTTGTTGCGACAGACGCAGATTCGGCGGATACAGATGACGGGAAAATTGTGTACTCATTCACAACACCCAACCCACAGTTTAACATCAATGCCAATACCGGTGATATTATTTTGTTGACTAGCCTCGACTATGAAACTGCGCCCTCCCATGTACTCAACATACAAGCATCTGATGGTACAAATAACGTAGCAACTACATTGACGTTAACTGTTGGAGATGTAAATGATAACACACCTATCTTCAGTCCCACGGTATACAGGTAAATCTTTTCATATGTATATTAATTTATATTGCCGATTTTTTGTCACTAAATAATTCCATGGTATATGTGTATATTATGTGTATATATTAAACATGTTTCTAAGTTTATCGGTTGTTTAGACGTCAATAATAATAATAATCGCGCGTTCTGATTGAATTTGTTTTTCGAGTTTGACCGAAAACAAGCATGACGACTGTAGTTACTCCATAGTTAATATTCCTTGAGATGCAGCAACGTCCAACTTTCCCCACTCATATCCCCATCTTAAGGGTTGTTTTGTTTTTAGTTTACGAAGAATGTCAGAGATCCGTGGCACGCTGTTAACATCGACTGTGCTTGATTTTTTATATAAGCATAAATATTTACAAAAAAGGGAATCAACCACTTTTTTCACATTATCAGTAATTCGGGGACATACTTATTGAGATTGCTTGCTTCATTATAAACATCCATTTTTAGTGCCACTATATCAGAAGGTGATCCAGCCAATACCAATATTGCAACCGTAACAGCGACAGATGCCGATAATGGTGCTACGATTAATGGCCAGATACGATTTTCTATCATAGGTGGGTAGATATGACAAACAAATTCATTTTAATAAACGATGCATGGAACAGTAAATGATGCAATAAAATACGATTTGGATGGAATTATTTTCAAACTCTGATTTTTATTCTACTCAATAGATATATATATGTTCCCTTAAAATATAATATAGAGATAAAAACATTAGAAGCCATTACCGAGACGACCTAAATATAATAAAACCTTTTTGAATCACAGATTGGAAATTACTAAATTGTTGAATGCCAGTTCCTAATCATTGACACAAAATATTATATAATCCTTTTCATTCTAATAATAGGTGGAACCGGGGACTTCACAATAGATGCAACGACTGGTGCCATAACAAATACTAATACACTGGATTATGAAACAGCAACCTCCCATATTTTAAGCATTCAGGCGGTCGACAGAAATGGGGACGCTTCTTCAAAATCTTCCACAGCCATTGTGACCGTTATAGTCACAAGCCTCAATGAACTGGATCCAGTATTTTCACAAACAACATATACTTTCAATACACCAGAAAATTCTGCTCTTGGAACATCTGTAGGACAAGTAGTTGCTACTGATGCTGACGCGGGAGATGATGGTTCTGTTTACTACTCAATGTTAGCTAATACATACTTTTTCCTCAATACTGCCTCTGGAGAAATAAATATAAAATCTGCTCTAGACTTTGACACTTTACCAAATCATTCATTTGAAGTTGTTGCACATGATCGTGGCACCACACCTCAACGTAGCGCAACAGCAGTAGTCAATGTCGCTTTAACAAACATTAATGACGCCTCACCAATATGCACACCGGCCTTGGATGTGGTTACGCAGAGAGAGGATGCTAGTGGACCGATGACTACTTTCAATTGTAATGACGCCGACAGCCCAACCTTATCCTATGTAATAGAAAGCGTAGATAGTGTACCGGGTAATGGTATATTTTCTGTTGGGAGCACAGGTATTGTAAGCCTTACGGGAACATTAAATTACGAAACTGCTACTACACATAACATTGTTGTTGTCATATCGGATGGGGGAACTCCTCTGTTGACAACTTCTGCTATTGTTAGTATCACTGTAACAGATGTGAATGAGACCCCACCCGTCTTTGCGGCAACGCCATTTACAGCTACCGTAGCAGAAACAGATGTTGCGGGTAAATCTGTATTAACAGTTGCTGCAAGTGATACAGACTCTGGTGATACGTTGACGTACACGCTATCGTCTACAACATACTTTATTATAGACTCTAGTTCAGGACTAATAACTTTAAAAAGTGCCATGACATCTGCCATTAGTCCGTACAATGTGAATGTGTGTGCTACAGATTCCAATACAATAGATGCAGTAACGCAAACGTGCGAAACCATGACAGTCACAATTACTGATTCCAATGACAATTCACCAGTATTCAACCCAGGGGCATATACGGCCACCGTCAATGAAAATGCTATAAACGGCTTCAATATTCTTACAGTAACAGCCACAGATGCAGATACTGGTGCATTTGGAACTATTGCTTTCACAATTACAGGTGGAAATACAAACAACGTATTTGCTATTACTGTCGGAGCTAACCCCACAGAAGCTGATATAACGATCAATGACCAAACCTTCTTGGACTACGAATCAATTACGTCCTATTCGTTAACAATTACAGCTACAGACGGTGGCGGAAAGGTCACTGATGTTCCGGTCACAATTTCCGTTACTCCAATCAATGAAGTAGCACCTGTATTTACGCCAGCAACCTCTACACAAAACATTCCCGAAAATTCTGCATTCGGTTCTCTGATACTAACTTTGGCAGCAACAGATGCTGACAATGGTGCAGATGGAACTATTACATATTCGATAATATCAGGTGCATCGAATAAATTTAGCATTGATTTGAATACCGGCGTTGTATCTTTGATCGGAAGTTTAGATAGAGAATTAACGCAAACATACTCCATCGTAATACATGCGACTGATGGTGGTACTAACCCGGCCGCTATGACGGGTACTTATGCTCTAACAGTTAATATAGACGACGTTAATGACAACACACCATCATGTACCCAGTCTCTTTATACTACAACTATTCCAGAAAACACAGCACCGGCTGCATCTATAGTACAGCTGGTCTGTTCAGATCTTGATCAAGATCCAGCTTCTTTGAATAATGCTTTAACGTATACTGAAAACGCGGCTAGTGATCCTGGTAATTTGCTCCAGGTTAGTACATCAGGATTAGTGACAGTTAGTGCTGGGGCTGTGTTTGATAGGGAGACTCTGGATAACTACCAATACAGCGTTACAGTAGCAGATCAAGGCACCACTCCCAACGCCATCACTGCTGATGTTTATATAGCTATAACAGGTGAGTACGTGAACTCCCTTAAAGTCGATTTGGAATAAAGTTTTGAAGTATTGTATATAGTTTTAAAATTAATACTAATTCCTTTCAGACGTGAATGACAATTCTCCAGTATTTAGTCCAGCTTCTTATACCAGTAGCCCACCGGAAAACCAAGCTATTGGCTCGACTATAGTTACCATCACGGCTTCGGACGCTGACATAGGGGCCTTTGGTAAGTTTGGTAATTTTCAATTACAATTGTCTCAATTTTCATAACAACTATAATCGCCTACATATTTTCGGTACAACTTTTTTTATTCTAGGTGAAATCGAATATTCTATTATTAGTGGAAATGCAGATGGAAAATTTATATTGGACACTATAACTGGGGCGTTAATTCTTAAAAGTTCTTTGGACAGAGAAACAACTGATTCATACACTATCGGAGTGCAAGCAGCAGACAAAGGAACACCAGCATCGGTCGCTGCATCATCAATTACAATAACAGTTGCGGATTTGAATGACGAACCCCCAGTCTGCAATCCACTGGCTTACAGCGGTTCAATTCAAGAAGATGTTGCTACAGGAACATCCGTTTTAACGGTTAGCTGCCCAGACAGTAAAGATCTAGCACCGAACAACGTCGTACAGTACTCAATTACAGCAGGCGATCCAAGTGCCCATTTTAGCATTGATATTAATACCGGGGAAATAAAAACTAATTCGGCTTTAAATGCCCAAGTTACTTCACTCTATTCAATAACAGTTACGGCAACAGATGGTGTGTTATCATCGTCAGCTTTTGCACAAATAATAGTGACTGATGTTAACCAACAGGCTCCTCAATTTAACCCATCGGGACCCTACACAGTGAACCTTCCGGAGGACACAGCTTTAGGATTCACAGTCATTGATCTAGATGCTACCGACGCCGATCCAACTGCTGGTCCGTTTATATACTACATTACGGCTGGTAATGCAGACAATAAATTTAAAATCGACTCATCGACGGGGGTAATTATTTTACAAAATTCTGTTGACGCTGACACTACTCCTAGTTATTCTCTTTCTATTGAAGTGGCTGATGGTGCGGGCCCAGGAACTCTTACCTCAACATCTGCCATAACCGTTACTCTTACTGGTATTAATGACAACAAACCCGTTTGCAATCCAGCAACTGTTTTTCAGGCTATACCCGAAGACTCGGTAGCTGGAACAGAAGTCACGACTTTAACATGCACAGATGCCGACCTACCAATACCTAGTCTTGTTTATTCGATATTAAATGGGAATGCTGGGGGCGAATTTGCTTTGGATTCTGCAACAGGTAAAATCTCGCTGACAACAGTTGCATTCGACTATGAAACAAAACAGGAGTTTACATTAGAAATATTGGTGTCGGATCAAGGTACGACACCTGGTTTATTCACTGCAACTGTCCAGGTAGCAGTAACACCGATAAATGAACACAACCCCGTGTTTATTGGAGCCCCCTACGCTACTACTCAACCGGAAGATGTTGCACAGGGAACAACGATAGTAACATTAGCTGCTACTGATAATGACCAAGGATTACAGCATGGGGTAGTTAGGTACAGCATAGTAGGTGGCGACTCGGGTGGGTTCTTTACAATAGGTATTACCTCTGGTTACATCCAGATTTCCAAATCCTTAGATTTTGAAACAACCCCTGTACACACTTTGACTGTAAGAGCAACTGACGACTTTGCAGGCTCGGGCTCTGAAAGGTCAGTTGATACAACTTTAACAATAACCGTGACAGATATAAATGACAACAGTCCTATGTTCAACCCAGATTCGTACTCATCGAATGTTATTGAGTCAGCTCCTATTGGCGCAACGATCCTCGCTGTAACATCAACGGATGACGACAGTGGCGTTAACAAAAATGCCGTATACTCAATAACAAGTGGTAATGCTAACGGTGACTTTAATTTTGTAAATAATGAATTAGTTCTCGCCAAAACGCTTGATTTTGAGACGGTGATAAACTATAACCTAGTTATTCAGGTCGTTGATCAAGGAATTCCAGCTTTAACAGACACGGCAGTAATAAGCATAGCAGTACAACCAGTAAATGAAGATCCACCAGTTTTAACAGACACAACCCCAGCTGCAACTATACCGGAGGACACGTCAATAGGGACAACACTTTATAAAGCCACTGCTTCTGATAATGATGCTGGTACAGATGGCAAAATCACATATTTTATTGTCAGTGGAAATACAAATTCCGCTTTCCTTATTGATGATACTCTTGGCGATTTAATAGTTTGGTCTCAGTTAGATTTCGACACTCCACCACAGACTTACATGTTGGGGATAGAGGCTCGAGATGCCGGAGGGTTGTCCGACTCTCTAACACTGACAATAACATTAACGGATGTAAATGATCACACTCCGTTATTTACCCAAAATACATATAACGCAGCTATCAATGAAGACGCAACTATAGGAACATCTGTAACCCAGGCTGTAGCTAATGATGCTGATTCTGGTGTTAATGGACAAGTTACATATTCAATAGTATCAGGAGATGGGCAGACAAGTTTTACCATTGTACCAACAACTGGCGTTATCAATACCCTACTTTTATTAGATCATGAAGTTAAAACTTTATATTATCTAGTTGTACAAGCTGTGGATGGTGGAATTCCTGCATTAACATCTTCTTCATTAGTTAAAGTATCTATCAACGATATCAATGATAATCCACCCATATTTTGGCCAGTGGATTTTACAGTTAATATACTTGAAGATGTCACAGTGGGAACATCTGTCACAACAGTTAATGCCAAAGATACGGATTCCGCAGCTAACAGTAACAATATTTTTACTTACTCACTTACGGATGCTTTTTTCTCTGTGGATGCCAATACTGGTGAAATAATGGTTAAGGCAGCACTTGACAGGGAAACAACTGCAAGGTAAGGTCCATTTTTTATGACACGCTCTTTATTGCATGATGTTAAATTGGAGAATGTTCTTTTTCTTAGTCAATGAGACGTTGAAGTCATATTGATTTTTTTGTTTCTTTTTGTTAGCCACATACTAACTTTACAAGCAACTGACCAGGGAACCCCTGCGATGGTGGGAACAGCTACTGTCACCGTTGTCTTAGATGATATCAACGACAATGCCCCCATTATAACTGGTACTTATGATACAAATGTAGCTGAAGATAAAGCTATTGGTTCACTTATGTTTACGTTAGCAGCAACTGATGCGGATTCTGGTGATAACGGTAGATTGACATACACCCTCACCAATGGCAACACAAACACAGATTTCAAATTAGACGCCAATGCTGGTGTTCTCCAGGTAACTGAACGATGTGTTGTTAACTTTTGCATTAATAAATGTATACTTTACCATGCTTTCATGCGATTACGTAACCACATGTTCTACATTTCGTCGGGGTACTGATGTATGATTACTCTTGCTAGAGCAGCTGATATCACTTAGCACTGAACTGTCCTAACAACTATAATCCTGTTTGCAGATTGTCACCCACTGTTTGTATTTGCTGTTTTGTTTGGGGGTGATGAGACTGTTTTGGTCGACAGTATCCCTACTCTGTCTATTTGACAATATAATTTCGCAGGCTTCGATAAATGTTGCCATGTGCACATTTTGTATTTTAGTTTTAATCATAGTATCATGACTTGATTACTCTTTTCACTTGCAGATTAATAAACAGTTAGATAGGGAAACAACTCAAAGTTATACATTACAGATAACCGTTTCTGATAACGGAGCGGTTCCAAGGTCGGATATCATCAGTGTGGTCATTACAATTGACGATGTAAATGACAATGATCCAGTTTTCACTGGACCACCTTACACGTTCACCATTGCCGAGAATGTACCTAACGCTTCACCCGTAAATACGGTAGCTGCTACGGACCAAGATGTAGGTTTAAATGCAGCACTGGTTTATGACTTTGTCAATTTCTGGCAGGGAAACCCTACACATTTTGTTATTGATGCTTCAACGGGTGCTATAACGACATCTGGTGCATTGGATAGAGAAACTAGTGACACTTACGTCATTCGATGCCGAGTACAAGACAAGGGATCCCCAATACGATCTGCGGACGTAAACGTAACAATTACGATACAAGATCTTAATGATAATACTCCAGTTTTTGACTCAACTACATATGCCTCTACGACCATTGAGAACTCGGCATTCGCAACTAGTATCCTCCAAGTAACTGTTACGGATGCCGATATCGGTGTCAATAAAGCAGTAACGCTTTCAATAGACACATCGACGGCACAGGGAACAACTGCGGATACATTCCTGGCAATAGATTCTGCTACTGGAATACTATCTGTTAAAACGAATATTGACAGGGAATCGAATAACAACTTTTCCTTCCAACTGTTAGCTGTTGATGGAGGGGCGCCTAGCTTAACCTCCACAGCTACGGTAACATTATTAGTTAGTGATGTAAATGATAACAGCCCTATATTTAACCCGGTCTTTTACAACAGCGAGGTTTCTCATGCTGGGCAGTGTTCAAGTGTTATTACTACAGTAACAGCTACAGATGCAGATGAAGCCATCAACGCACAGTTAGGATTCTTCCTGGCACAACAGAGTAGTTTGTTCACAATTGATGGTACTTCAGGTGAGTGACTAGAACATTGAATTTTATTTTTAATTGCTTTGTATAAATAGACGCCGTACGCTATTAGTTATATGTAAGGCATTCCCTATCCATTTTATTATCAAATAACATGATGGTTCTGTGGGGTTTGTTTTTATCAAACTTCAATTTGTGACATTATGTGGCAATGATAAAACGTTAACAGTAGTTCGAAACCCCCAACTTCTTTACGTTTGACTGATACCTTTGCAATAATTATATTTGAATTAAATTTTAATAGGAACAGTCAGTCTTATTTCATCGCAGTCTGCAAATACCAACGCCAAATACACCCTGGACGTTGGTGTAAGCGATAAAGGCTCTCCACCTTTGACTGCAGCAACAACAGCACAGATAAGAATCGACACATTTGTTCCAAACACGATAGCAGTTACATTCCAACTATCGATAAGTAAAGCTGACTTCGAAGCTAGCAGGGCCCAATTTATAATCGAGCTTAAAGCGTTGCTAGTGACTAAGTATCCTACCAGTCGTGTTGTTGTTTGGTGTGTAGAAGAACGTGAAGGGACATCTATATCACCACCGGCTAGAAGACGCTTGCTGGCTACAAGGTAAGTGCATGGATACAAAAATCAAGTTCAAAGCAGAGGGGTACAATTAATTGTACAGGGGCCTATTAACACAATAGCATATATACGTGGAATAGGATCAGATATGTAAGCCTTGGTTACGTTGTAAAAAAAGGTCTGTATGAATACCGATCAGTTAATTCCAGTTTGTTTTACTCCGTATCTTGATCGAGATTCGTTTCTATTTTATGCTTCAGCCCAGTAAATGTTCACACCTACGTAGTTGCAGATGATATCACAGATAATCAAGCTAATTTAAACCAAGGAAAGACGTTTTTAACCTATGATCAAATATTATCAGTGACAACGTCAGACGCTGCGACAGGTACTCCATCCAACTCCATCTCAGGTCAGAATTAAAATCACTTTATTCCCCGACCACGTAGTCAATTGTAACGTGCTTAACAGTAATATTCAAATAAACTGAATATGTGTTGACAAAAATATTAATCGTTGATGGAATAACATATTGTTTAATATTTACTCTTGACCAAAGTCCACATAGAAGATTGGTTTTCTGCCACATAATAAAATCTCTTTTAAGTTAAATTGTGAGGTGAATAACAAAACTCTGAAATTGTAATTAAAGGTTCGGCTGGATGGAACTACTACTCTGTTGAAAAGGTGACAGCTTATGTGGAAGAAACAACTGCATGGGAACAGACACCTGTAGGAATAGCGATTATTGTTTTATGTTGTCTTTTGGCGTTATTTTTAATTGGGCTTCTAATATTTCTATGTTGCAGAAGATACAGAAAGAAAAAACGGTAAGATCGATTTTTGGGCAAATGCCACGCCATGTCGTTAATATTGCGTTTTTTTTCGCTACACTAATAATATTAACTATGATATTCAAGAACTTGTGGACAGTCATTAAGGGCTTCCTCGTGACAACCACCGCTATGTTACTTACACCGGTGTGAATTGAAATGACATGGGGTTTAACGCCCCAACTGTTCTGCTCCTAACTGGGCTAATGGATACGTGTAGCACCATGGGCTTAGGGAAAGCGAAGTTACCCCAAACCGGTCGCCACATCCTACCTACCACCCATGCATCTTTTCTTATTCCATATTTCTGTAGCCTTGTGATCGTCTAGAATTAGTCTTTAGCTGTTTTTGCTTCTACTTTACGCTGTAGACGTTTGTCTACTCAGTTATTACAATACAGTAGTTGTTTTTTTACATTTTATATAGCATTGTCGAATACATGTATACAAGCATAGTACAGATTACAATACTAAAGACATCCTAGTCAGCCTCGCTGGGTGAGTCTGCTAATAGAAGCTGTTACATGATTCCTCTTCTGGAACCAAGCGCTGTCTGGCGAATTATCACGAGTATCATAATTTTGTATCTGCTGGTTTCGGACATTCAATTTCTAATTGGTCAAATATGATGTAAATAATTTGAGAGATTGGTTAATTGAGCACAATGACGTCGAAGCCCACCCGTATATGGTTGAATGGAAATTTCCTGTGGCACATTCCCATGAGATATCTGTTAACATGTTGTTTACATATATAATCAGCTCTGTACTCTTTTTTATATAACAATAATGTCATTTATACCCTAAGTTGATATAAGCACACACTATATATATAAAATACATGTGAATATGTTTGAAACTACTAACTTGACAAATCATTAATTAATACAATATACGTGTAATTCTATCATTAATTTTACCATTCCTTGCCTATAAATTGAAACAATTTTGCAATGACTACATTGCTACAGACGGGCATGTGCCATACATTGTGCTATGAAGACAATTTTACCCGGACAGCGGCACTACGGCATGCTCTTATACCAAATTCCAACTGTCAAGGGGGCTTTTACGCGCACGACTAGGTGTACACGGGACCACGTTTTCGTCATTGTTATTCCTATGTTAGTTACATAACACATTTTAGCGTTGCATTCTCTATCTTACTGATGCGATTGTTTAGCTGCATAACAAATTGTAGCTTTACATTCCCTATGTTACTGACATTTATGCATTTAGTTGCATCATTTGTTTAGCTTTACATTCCCTATGTTACTGACATCGGTGTTTAGCTACGTAATCATTTTCGCTGTACATTGTGTATTGTATTGACAACGGCGTTTAGTTGCATAACAAATTTTAGCTTTACAAATGTCTCTTTATTTCAACTGTTTTATAAATTCCCGATATTTTTAAAATTTGAATATGGACTTCACTTTAGTGCGACCTGGTGACTTGTTAGACTCTGCGTGACTTTGAATGGTAAATTTTATAATTTCAGTCCAATTACACCCGTTAAACCACAGTCCATGCAGAAGAAACAAGACGTCTTAGAAAAAGCTGCACCTGTGTTTGTTTCAAAACGAAGTAAGAATATGATCCTTTCTAATGGGTATAATTAAAAGATGTAATGCTACCCAAAATACCCATACGCATAAACCAGAATAAAACTGTAGTTGTATGACCTGCTAACCCCCCTTTATCTTTTGACAATTCATCTCTACCACTTTCTCAATGTCGTACCATCAATCCAGTAAATGACGTCATTAGATAAACACGATTGATGAAAATCCAACAGCAGTTCTGTTCCCTTTACATTTAAAGTCCAGAAACTAAAAATCAACATAAGGGCGGCGTATAAAGGAATGAATGAATGAAATGGGGCTAACGTCCTACTGTTATGCACTTAACCAGAGCTAAATGAAGACGGGCATACGCCATACAGTGTGCTATGAGGGGAATTTTGCACGGGCAGCGGCGCTACGGCCTACTCTTATATCGAATTCCAACTGCCAAGGGATCTTTTACGTGCACTCCAATTTGTACGCGGGACCACGGTTTTTCGTCCCATCCGAACAACTAGGCAGCTCTACATACTTATACAAAAAAGACATTACACGAATTCAATGAAATGGGTTTAACGTCTCACTGTTCTCCATAGACTGGGTTATTGAAGACCGGACATTACTCGAGTTCGGTTCGGTAAATGTCAACAAAATTTGTGATCAACCTTTATCACACCTACCTGGTCGATCTTGCCAAATCTTCAAAAAAATGTCAACATGATCGATCGTATAATAATATGAACGACTGTTGTCTTGGTATCTCTGTAATAGTGGTCATCAGAAAATTATGCTCTTTTCCGTTGTTCAACTAAAAATACACAAATTAAAATAACAGATACGTTACTTTCTCTATTGTTTTGTAATACAAATGCTCTTTTTAATAGATAATATTCCTGATTTAAATCTAAATGAGAAGAAACATCCATTACCAGCAGTTTTGGCTTTACCAATGCCTACTGTAGTTGATGTAAGTTTTATAAAAAAAATTCTATATTCTATTTATTATTATAGCTTATATCTGATCAATATTAAACTAAAATAATAGAGCAGCAATGATATACATGTAACATAGAGGCACGGTACTCAGTCGATCTTCTTATGATGCACATACATATAGAAATAAATAACAAATACAGCCGCAGATCAACACTCAATTTGGGGTGTGGAATAAATGAGTCAGTGCGATAAATCAATTCTTGGTGGTTATGAATTAGGTAGTCTGCCATATGACAATGGCTAACCAAAAACACACGTAACTAGAGCATTTTTCTGGAGTCTTAAGGTTGTCGATGGGAATGAAACCAGGCCGGGTGTCAATTTGAAATATTTGGACAAAGTAATAAAAAAAACCTGTTAATTTTATGAATGGGTAGTATTAAATGTTCTACCCAAATATTTTATAGACATACGAAAAGACGCCATTCAGGGAAGCAGTGTGGGGAGCACCAGACGATACTAAAATACCTGTAAGAACTCCACGAGTCAGCAGGTCACCTCGAACCTCAAATTCAGATCCCAGGACTCCAAAGAGCTCTTCTTCTGCGCGACAACCTGCTAAACCACCTGGAAGTGGCGGGGGTAACTCTGAACGTACACCAAGAAATATTATAATTGAGCCAAAAGATCAAGTCGATAATAGCTTTCGTCCCGCCAACCGAGAATTTGATGGCAGAGCTGTAGACCCAGGTTAGTTATTACATCTACAGTCGTCATTTTTTTAAAACGACTAAAATGGGAGTTGTTTCCCTTAAGTCGTATGGGCTTTTTCGACTCAATTGATATTACCCAAACGACTACATACACAAGTTGTTAATGTCTCTCCCTTTTCCCTGTATCTCAGATTCTCAATGGTGTGTCAATAAATGAAATGAAATAAAATGAAATGGGGTTTAACGTCCTATTGTTATGTACCTAACCTGGGCTAATGGAAGACGGGAATACGCCATACAGTGTGCTATGAGGGAAATTTTACCCGGGCAGCGGCGCTACGGTCTACTCTTATATCGAATTCCAAATGCCAAGGGATCTTTTACGTTGACGCCAATGTGTACACAGGACCTTGGTTTTTCGTCCCATCCAAACGACAAGACAGTTGTCCTTGTCAGGCCCTCCGTTCTGCATTCCAGACAAGGGGAAACCACGCCGGAAAATTTTCTCGGCCAATGTAGGGATCGAACACTCGACCTCCAGGATAGCGAGCCAGCGTCTTACTAGCCACGTGATCCCCATGGTGTGTCAATAGATGTGATATGCAGTGCACATTGCCCCTCCCCCACGATTAATGCTGCTTTCCATAATCATAAGCAGAATCCTAATTTATAGTTAAACATTGCGCGGTAATGTAAATGTCGAGTAAATAAGATACTTATATTTTTTTTTTAAATTCTATCTTTTAGCTACGGGGAATGTATATCAATATAATACAAAGACTAATGAACGAAGGTGGATATCAACACCAGATGGACATGATATCAAAGTGGACATGGTTTAAAATTAAACCATTCTGAAGATTCCTTATATAAAAGTAGAACAGTGTCAATTTAAAATTACTCGTCTAAGATAGTCTTAAGACAAAAGTTACGAAATCATGAATTAAAATATTTTAAGAATGATAAAAGTTAAAATTTGCAATGGCGTTTAAATTCTTAGCCAATGAAAATGGTGAATTCTTAAAATATTTTAGTTTCAGTATTTATGAACACGACCCCTGTTGTACACATCAATTCTAAAAACTCTTATCTGTCTTTTATTCCACATTTCAAGAAGTCTGCTCGATTCCTTTCCAGTTACTTTTATTTAATACCTAGATAGTCAAACACTACAAAAAGTTTTCCCGTGGAAAGGTTGTTGTGTAGAATTTGTACTCCTCAGTTACCCCAGTACTGAATGTTCAACTTTACTTTAGCTACTGTTTTAATTCCTAGGATCTGAAATACCTTCATATTCAAATACATTGTATACTGATCCTTTTTTTAAATTTGTTATTTTAGAAATCTAATATTTTAAAATTCCTTGAAGATTTTGGTATAGATTTTTAAACTTGATTCTACCACACAAAAGCACAACAAAGTCTGCTGGCTGCCGGCCTCCTGCAAGGTGTCATTTACAGCCTTTACTATCATTGCGTTTATTTTTGATAACTTATATGACTTTAGGTAAAGTAAACCATGAACATTACACTATTTATTACATTAATACTTCATATGACGTTCTTTGGTAATTAATCTATTGAATATATATGCAAGACATGTCAGTTTATTGAGTTTTATTAATTTTACTTGTTTAAAGAATTTCTTTTTTTTTCTTCATTCCGGTAATGGATTCAGTTTATAATGTTATTATATTTAAAAGTGCCAAATAATTTTGTGTCTGATTTACGTTGTTTGTGAAATAAGTCCGTCCACATTTAAATATTCTTTTTGTTTTATTGCTGCACATGACGTATCATCTTTTGGTTATATTATTTTGTAATTTGTTATTCTTTTGATGGGGTGGTTTCGGAGATAATGGGGTTTCATAAGTTGACAGAATCGCATCCTTTCCCTTTCGAAACCTGTAGAGAAAAATTTATTAGCTATAGACAAATCTAATATTCAAAATTTCAGATGAGTTTAAGAGGATGATCGCCGTATCAAAAATATTTTTACCAATCTAGCTGTGACATCATTCCCCCCCCACCCTCCCTCCCTCTCCTGCACAATGTATTTATTCGTTGTTTTATACAATAATCAGGGTTTGAACTGTTGTTACTGTGATACACATATATTTATTTATCGGCAGATTTGTTTTACAAAATAAACTTCTTTTTAAAAAAAAAAAAATGATACTATGTTGGGTTTTGTCGGGAATAAAGAAAAATACCCAGATGATTTTTCTTTGACGATTGTCAAACTTATTAAAGGCTGTGGAGAACATATAAACTTGTGACTGCGAATCAATAAATTCAACTCTCAATCAAATAAACTCCAGCCAACCGCTGTGTTCCCTGGTCTTGTTTAAACCAATTATAGCCTTAGTGTGTTCTTCCTCCCTCATAAACAAATGGGCGTTGGATAAGTAGGTGGAGCCAAAACTCAAATCCATATTATTCACTCTGCTGTTCCATGATGCATTAAGTATACGTGTGTGGCAATAAATCATCTGAATGTACGCGGTGGATAAGATGAAATTATTAAAAATCTAACAGTATAAGTTTACTTTTCATCTGGGTTCAAAGGTAACGAGATACTGGCATGAGATAATGTGTTAATTATGTAGCAAAATCTCTAATTATCCTGTAATTATCACCTTTCTCAACAGGTAATCAAACCTGTAAATAACCCTCTCATCTCTGGTTAACAAAGATTTTGTAGCAATTTTAAAACGTGTCCAATTTTATTTTGTAACCATGGCTTGCCTTAACTCTAAGGCTGGTTTACTACAAGGGGTCGGGGTATATTTCTTTAATTATATGACTTTAATACAAATTATTTAATACTTTATAGTCGTAGATTTCAGTATGGGTACTTCTGTCGTATTTAAAGTGGTGGGGCAATTATAATGCACTCATATGAAATGAAATGGGGTTTAACGTTCTACTGTTCTGCACCGACTGGACTAACGAAAACGGATGTAGGCCGTACAGTGTGCTGCTGGGGACACTTTTGCACAGACAGCAATACTACGCCCTACTCTTATTTCGAATTCAAAATGTTCTTTTATGCACACGGGACCAAAATACTTTGTTCCGCTTCCTTCACCACTGACAAGGGGAACTGACGTCGGAAACCCCAATGAACTTTCTCGACTAACACCGTGACCGAACACGGGACCACGAGGTTAACGAGCCAACGTCTTACTCACTGTGCCTTTGCGACTCCCGTACTAAAAGGAATTTAACGTCCTTATGTGCGGGATAATGAAGACGGATATATGCCATGCAATGTCCTATGAGGTACGTTTTGTCCGGACCGATTGTTTCTTACGGCAAATGTGCACACGGGTTCTGTGTCCCCCCCCCCCCCCAATAGTCAGGGTTCGATGCACGGAGTCGAAGGCAGGCCTCCTGGTTATTGAGTCAGTGCTTTATTCGCTGAGCCATCGTGACTTCTCAGGCAATGAAGTCGTAATCAAACTACAGAAACTCTGCCAAATTGATTATTGTTTTTTTTCTCAGGGGTGAAATGGGATTTAACGTCCCAATATTCAGTTTCTACTTGGCTCTTCAATACGCAACAAGCGTTTAAACCATTCGAATATCAAACCTTCCTCGATCACCCCTACAGTTAAAGAAAATGAAATGAAACGGGGTTTAACGTTCTACTCTTCTGCACCTAACCTGGGTTAATGGAAGACGGGGCGGTTAAAGGAGCTAAGTGTCTTACTCAATATCATCCGAAATCTTCAACATTGAAAACAAGATTTATTTTTCAAATTAAATCAACATTGATGTTTTGGTCTTACCGGAAAAAGATGGCCTACGTTATGCAAGAGCTAAATCTGATTATTGCAAGTCTTAATTTAGGCTTCAGATGTTATAGAAATTATAAATTATATCTTTATTTAAATAACAAGCCCAAAATCAACTCTGTAGACCCACGGGTGGCTCGGCTACAGCTGGGATTTAAATAGGGTTTCACTGATTGATTAAATCAAATATGGCGCACCGTGATGGGATTTTTAACTGTTATATTTACGTCATCAGTTGGATCGATGCTAAATGATAGAGTGTACTTAGCGATGCCGCTTTTGCGTGATTCCGCATGCCATTGAAAACTTTACACATTTGACTACCATTTCTAGTCAAATATTACAACGATGACAACTATGTAATTTGACTGAAGTTTACAATATATTCTTCTTTCATCATCTACTTTTGAACTGTTATAGTGAGAATGGCCAACTCTCTATAAAAATTTCACATAATGTATCACATAAAATAAACATTAATTTACCACTGGTACACGAGACTCGAGGACGAGGCTAGACACATTGCACCAAATCAAACGGCGTATGTAGACTGGAATAACTAGACGCTATAAATTTGCATTCGATTTAGACTGCTGGCTTATTTCGCCGAACATAACTGGTTTGAAATTAGAGTAAAAACGGAAACCATTGAATGTAATCAGTTTATATACATTCATATTAAATAGTATATACGTTGCGACCCACTTTTGTCAATTTCTAGGTCCTAAATGTTAGCGATTTAGCTCCTTTAATATAACTTGTCAGTATTAAGATTTTATATCCCACTCTAATCTCCCCCCGACACCCCGAAAAGCGGTTCAAATTCTTAGTAAACCTTGACTAGTTTTTAACCGATGTTTCTACGCCGTATAAATTTGTGTTCAATATGATGTAATAATGGATGGCTGTTTGCTTTGGCAGTGATTGTTCTCATTAAGAGATTGGCACGACTCCATCACTGGTTTGTGATACATACGTCACTCACACCTGCAAAATCATGACGCATGTAAACATGGCTAATGGCTTGACGATGAACTTTCCTGAAATGTCAATTATACTTGGAGCTATTGTTAAAAATATGGTCACTTCTTATTTTTATATACTGGACAACAAAAGGCCAATAGCCGTGGAAATAATGAATTATTTATCGAGGCTTTAGACAAACAAGAGATTTGGCACACTATCAAAATGATTTGTAATAATATCGATTATTGTGCGATTAACATTTCTAACCTACTAAAACCCCTATTGTTTCATTTAAGCCACCCACAGTCTTGTTTAAGAAAACTTAAACCATCACAAAGTTTAGCTTAAAGTAACAGTGGGTGACATGCAGTTTTCGAAAAATTACAAATTTACCACGGCGTTATTAGCTATGTTTTAACATAGCTAACGTGGTAATAATATGCACTTATTATTGTATTAAGAAAATAAAATCAAAATATCAAAACTAGATAGTCGCAGTCGGTCTAAAAACAAAAACAAATCCATCAAATATATTTCGCGAAACATAAAGGTGGAGGTAGACTTATTTACATGAGAACAGCGTAGATCGATGAAATTTCAGTTTATCATATCTTTGTAAATACTGAACAAAACTGAACTATTTTTGGACTAACATTCCCTTTTAAGATTAAATTTTACTTATTGTAGTTTGCAACGCATTTCCCAAATCGCGCCCAGAAACATTAACCAACAAATCAACAAAGATAGCAAACTACTAGATTGTGCATTGAATTATTTGAATACAAATTGCCCGATATATGAAATGAAATGGGGTTTAACGTCCTATTGATCTGCTCCAGCCCGATATATGGTTTATTTTCACTACAGTATTAGAATTTAGCATGTAAAACGTAACAATGTGATCAGTAAATATAAGGTAAGTATTGTGTGCAGAACGTAGTTAAAGATACATAGGGAGAATAGAAAAAGAGCTGTCAGTTCTTACTAAAGCTAAACACAAGATAATGTAAAGGGAAGTTGCTGAAAATTTCAATCAAATTGATTCACTATGAACCGAGAATTTAACGATTGAATTTTCGACCTAGCCTCGATCATCATTACTAAAATCAGTACGATAAAAATCATTGTCTCGATTATCCATTCCATCATTAATTAATCTTGAATGAAATTGAGCAAAAATCGGATCTTAATGCAGTAAATATCGCAGGCTAGCGATGACACCAGACACCGAGAGTTGGTTATGGTCTGGATTAATTATTTATTGTCTAATTAATAATTTAGATAACATTTCGGGCCTAAAGAAAGATCTGCAATGGGCAGATTTAGCTCTTGCATCATGTGTGTTTAATATAAAAAGAACCATAAATAGTCAGATTTAAAGTCGGCAAAATCGACTATCGACGTTTTACAGCTATGACACATGAACGCTGGAATAATTATTCAAACTCAGCCATCAGCTGGGTGTAACTATAATATATTTAAAGTATTTTTAAAATCGGATGAAAATTGTGACCTCAAGAGGGTCCACAAGCTAACATCGCATTTATTCGTACAACCAGGGGCCATAATCCAGTAAGTGACGGTTCAGTAACCGCGAATATCGAAAGGAATCGAGACCTTCGGTATTTAAACACGTGTTTTAAGGTTCGTCAAAATCTGATCAAATGTAATCTGCCTTTACCATGTGTTCAATTCTACTATACTGAAAAAAGATATTAATAAGATTCATAAAAAAAGGCCATGGAGGTGAATTTAATAACATTACCACTTCTTTCATAACGTAATGACAAATTAACGCTACAGGTATATAGTACTTAAATCCCATTATAAACCAAATGTTATGTAGGTATTTATTTATTTACAATGTTATACGGAAAGGTTTGGTATAATAAATGAACAGTGATATGCCATGATCAGTAACATTTAATTACAGGAATAATATACTAAAATTAGAGAAAGAATGTTTCTCTATTAAAACCAGAAAAAAAAATAACCATTTGCTATTTATATCAGAAAATGAACATGTCATTGTTCGAATTAGAGAAAAGACCTTTCACTATATATACTAAATTAAATATCATTTACTGTTAAAATAAGAGGAATATCGTTTACTGTTAAAACTAGAGAAATATCATTTACTGTTAAAACTAGAGAGATATCATTTACTGTTAAAATAACAGAAATATCATTTACTGTTAAAATTAGAGAAATATCATTTACTGTTCAAATTAGAGGAATATCATTTACTGTTAAAATAACAGAAATATCATTTACTGTTAAAATTAGAGAAATATCATTTACTGTTCAAATTAGAGGAATATCATTTACTGTTAAAATAACAGAAATATCATTTACTGTTAAAATTAGAGAAATATCATTTACTGTTCAAATTACAAAAAGTACATTTCATTGTTTTAACAAATGACAAAAAAAATCCTTCACTGTTCAAATTACAGAAACATGTCACTGTACATGTATATCAAAATTAAAGAAACGAACTCTCCAATAAAAGTAGAGAAAAGAACAATGTATTAAAATTATAGAAATGACTTTTCACTCTCATAATTGCAGAAAGAACCCTTCACTATTAAAAGTAAAGAAAATACACCTAATTAAAATTACAGAAATAAATTCTCGCTATTAAAATCACAGAAAGGACCTCTAATCTACTTATTAAATCTACAGAGCGAAATCTAACTATTAAATTGAAATAAAAGGTTCTTTGACTATTAAAATTACAGAAAGGACCTCTAATTAACTTATTAAATCTACAGAACGAACATTTATCTACTAAATTAAAATAAAAGTTCTTTGACTATTAAAATTACAGAAAGGGCCTCTAACCTATCTATATATTAAAACTACAGAACGAAATCTAACTATTAAATTTTAAAAAAGTTCTTTGACTATTAAAATTACAGAAAAATGACCTCTAATCTACCTATTAAAACTACAGAACGAACATTTATCTACTAAATTAAAATAAAAGTTCTTTGATTATTAAAATTACAGAAAGAACGTATTAACTGGGAGATATGAAACCGTTTAAACTTTAAACGACCTGCATATAAGGTAAATTAATTTGTTTTCACAATACGAGCGGGATTTTTGTGTCAGATAATTTAATTTTTACACGAAACTTATTTCTTGTTATGTTAAATATTAACTATATTTATACGTGTATACCTTATACTGTCCAAGGTTCTTAATGTTAGTAAGTAATTAAAGAAAAATAGTTTGGAGATCATACGATACCCGTTCTTAAAATCTTCTCAATTAACCAAATTTGCTAATTAACTTGCTAGAATTTAACAAATCTGACCTCTCAGCAGATCTGAAGCGCATGGCGTTTTTTTTATTGTAAGTTTTTACAAAAAACCTGATCACGAGTCTTATTAAGTAAATTCTAATTTTTTAAAATTGTTTGAATCGTATGAGAATAAGTTATTTAAAATTACGTAACTCAATTTTTCAATACACTGATCTTTATTTTATTCATATGCAGGAAATTTTGAAAACTTTCTCTTTGATCAACGTATGATAATACTGTTATAGATTCCTTACTAAATTCAATAGAGTCACATGAAACGTTGACGCCATTATAGAAGCGCGTGCCATTGTGCGGTGTATCTCTTTCGTTAATTGTAATGGTATTACTGGTCATTTGTACGTTTGTAGAAAATCTAATAAAGACGAACATGGAGTAATATGACGGCTAATTAACATTATATAATACACATCTGTTTGGCATCACGATGACTCTTGTTTGACCCGTCAAACACAAGAAACAGACTTCATTAAGCACTCTTACCGTGCCAATATAAATAGTTAGTTTTACTTACTAGAAAAGATTTACCTTGAACTCATATTCTGACGTAAGCACACACATATCTAAACGCATTTTGATTAGGGATTTTGACAATTTCTTCGTTTAATGGTACCCTATGTTATCATAATTCTGGGAAGTTTTAAAGATGGTGTTTTGTGCCAGATTAAGAATAATATATGTATTCATAAATCGGAAAATCAAAGGTGATGATATAATCAATAATATGATTATGCATTCAAGTTCGCGAATATTCATAATGTCCGTCCGCGTAATAAAGGAGCTAAGTCTCTAACTCTATATCATCCAAAATCTTCAACATTGAAAACTCGAATTATTTGTCAATTTTAATCAACATTGATGCTGTGATCTTATCGGGAAAACATGGGCTTCTGATATCTAATATTTAAGACAAAATTTTTTTACCATTGGTACACGAATCCTGTAGCATAATGTGTTGAGGCATCAGTTCTAGCGAGAGACTCAAGGAACGAGGTTAGACATATTGCACCAAATGGCGTATGTCGACTGGAATAACCAGACGCTAGAAATTTGCATTCGCTTGAAACTGCTGGCTTTATTTCGCGGAACATAAAACTGAGTTGCGACCCACTTGTGTCAATTTCTAGGTCCCAAATGTTAGCGATTTAGCTCCTTTAACTTGCTTCACACCAATTTTTTTTATAAAAAAAAATGTTAACAAATACTGTAGCTTCTATCGGTATCACAAGGTTTTTGGCAAGGGGGGTAATAATTCCAGAACGATGGACATCGATAAAGTTCACCCTCTCATAACCAGAAAACATATATTTCATAAAAGAAGATCGTGAAACGCTGAATATCGATTTGTCGATTGTATTTCGGTTTACAATTGGCTTTAAAACGCATGTGAACACTATACAGGAAACAGACCACTTTGTAATCTTTAAAAACTTAAAAGGAATGTTCATCAAAGCATAAGAAATGGTATTAGATTTAATATCCTACTCTCCTCCTCCGACTTTGCTGACGAAAACGGGCATAGACCATATAGTGTGTTATTATGTCCGAACCACGTCGCAACGGCCTACTTTTATATGGAATTCGATGAAATGAAATGGGGTTTAACCTAATTGAAGACGGGCATACGCCATACAGTGTGCTATGAGGGAATCTTTTTTGCCCGGGCAGCGGCGCACACCAATGTGAACGCGGGGCCTCGGTTGTTCGTTCCATCCAAACGATTAGGCAGGTTGTCCTTGTCAGGCCCTCCTTTCTGCATCAATGACAAATAGAGATGAATTTTCTCGGCCAATGCAGGGATCGAACAACCGACCTCCAGGCTAGCAAGCTAGCGCCTTACCCATTTAGCCACGTGATCCCCTATATGGAATTCGAACGGCCAAGGGGTATTTTACGAGTAAACGAGCACTCGGGTTGTTGTCTTATTTGACGACTATACGCCCTCGCTTGCCAATCCCTCTGTCAATCCCTCTGTCCTGAACCATTTCTAAGAGCCATTTTGGCATAAGACAGAATCCCGAATGCATGTGGACACAATAAATATTAAATAGCAGATAATTGGATTTTTAGGGGAAGAAAATATATCTGAACATTATTATAATTAGGAATTTTGTCAATCACCAATCGGGGGGTTGGGATGGCCTAGTGGTCTAAAGTGCCGCGCTTCGACCTCTAACTGGCCGGCCACCTCTGGCTTGCGGCTGTGGTTTCGAACCCTGGTGTGAGCGTATGTGGCAAGGAGATAGGGGCGCCTTCTTAACCTCGTGGGTTTCCTCCGGGCACTCAGGTTTCCTCCCACTGCTAAAGACCCCTCATGTATATTGTAGGGCGCAAAGAAGCTTATCCTCCTACATTTTCAGACCAGCGCGTACTCACGACGACTACAATAATTTGGTTTAATCCAATATAATTTCAACAAATTACCTAAAACATCTGAATGAATGAAATAGGATTTAGCGTAATATTTTCTAGATATCTGAAATGAGTTCAATCAAGACGGTAGCACCAATCAACAGTACAGTATATATAATAAAACTTTAAAGGTGTTTGTTTGAAAAAAATGTAACATATTTACTTTTTATGGGCTAACCCCCTAATATTCTTAATCCATCTGGCTTCTTGACAGAAAGGGAAAGCTTTTGTTTCTAATGTTCCACGTTGAAGTTATGGTAACAATTGTTCAGTAACTAGCTGTCAAAGTTAATTATATAATACCTCATTAAGTCGTCTCCATTGAAGCGAGACAAATAAGGTGTGATAGACTGGTCGTCCATTGTTTACTTATTACCCCATTGGTTACGTAATCCCTAACTCCGATACGTGGGCATGTATTAACGCGAAACAATCGGCGCACGCGCAGAATAATGGTGGCCAAAGTTGACCCGATCATGACTTGATCTCTCTAACTAATTGCAAAGATCAGAATAAAACCTGATTATAATATTCAACCTAAACGAAAACTCTTTCAATTCGTTATTAACTACAGCATACGAAAACCTACATGTGCCAGCCCCGTCTTTAAACCAACCTTCCAACTCCTATTTCTGAGATAGTTACAAGTGACCGGCTGCTGACCACTACTACGTATTAATCCTGAGACGGGGTTTAAAACGGCCGTGTGACCAATCACCTGTGGCTTTTTATAGTTTTGTTCGGCTTCAAGAAAAACTGACCAGTTACTCAACCACTCTGCTCCAGCACGGACTTCAAGTGTTCTGGACATCAGGTAGGTGATCTAATATCTATTATTTTGTAACCTCCTAAAGTCTTATGCGCGAGCTTTACGTAATACCGTTTGTTTTGCTGAATTACACATTAACGTAACTGTTTCACACTATCTCAAAATTTCGCCTTTCCGTGTAGCGTTACGTGAATTATTACGTAATTCAGGTAGTCGTCTGATCTGCTCGTGCAATGAGCGAGCAAGTAATAAAATAAATAAACAATTGTTTACATCATATGGTTTATGGAATAGGTTCGGTAATCTATTAACGAGCTTATCTCCTCTGTTACGTTGCAGAATTTATATGATATAACTTTAATGGTGAAAATAACGGTCTCTATTTTTATTACATAGGTATGTTACATTGTCTAATGTTTATTATATAGAGATAATTTTATTACATATTGACATACATCTAACGCTCTTATAAAAACTGGGGAAAAGCATATCTATAATTCACACTCAAACATTCATGCCATACGTTTCAAATCTTTGAAGGATATTTCACTTCTTAAAATTAACTGTGAAATTTGGATTATTAATTATGACTACCATGGATTACGCTGTGCAGATTCCTAGTAATAGATGTGTTAGAAAATTATTTCTAAATTTTTGATATTATTTATTTATCTTTATTGTCATTACATTTGGATATTAAATTAATCTCAACACAAGTTACAGGAGTTATCGTTCGCCTTTTGTTACTTTAAATGGCTGCTCTTTGTAAAAACTTTGCAATTTTTTTGTGTTATCAGTTATGAAAATCATAGACGAATGTTCTATCAGCTCATGAAATGAATTTAGATAGTTGTTTGGACTATTGCTGCTTTTGATATAAATAAATTTCTTAATCCAGTACATATACCTATTCATATTCTCTAGCCAAACAAGGGTTTTTGGGGTGGGTTTTTTTGTGCATAATTATGAAGTATACCTCCAAGTGGCTAGATCACATAAACATCTTTTTTTTTCTTCTTCAGAAAATCCATGTTATATGACGTATAATGTTGAATACCAATGCTCATAACTTATGATAGTTTTAGGAAATATTAATATTCAAAATACTATTATTCAACAAAAAAATACATTTTAAGAAATACAAAATATTGATGGTTTACACGAACTGAATATCTATAAAGTATAATGGAGGCGAAAGAAAGACGTTACTTATTCCAAGAATATAACAGCGAAGACTCCGCTCTAAACCTTCATTAATGTTCGATGCATTGAAATTACGTTTCATATAGTATTTAATGATGTTAACTAAAGAAATTCATTTTCTTAACAGTCTTTGTGAAATAAAGATAAAAAACCCGCGAGTAATCTTCGAGGTTTAATGACTGTTTGCCCCCCCCCCCCCGGGATCAACCGAGCTTTCACAATTATGTTGAGTTTTCTTAGGTCCAAAATATATTTAAAACTTTTTCAAATTACTTTTTTAATTAAAATATAATTCAATGTTGATAACGATCGTCAATTTAAAGTAATTTGAATAGAAAATGAGACGCAAATAATGAACAAAAAATAAATGATGATAAGGGAGAAGCTCAAATAATTTCAAAAGAATTATCAAAATTTATAAAAGAATGCATAACTCGACCTTCTTAAAGTAGATACATATTTCTGAGATAAAACAACAAGGAAATAGTTTCGTTTCAAGGAGAGTGTATTAAAGTGCTAATTATCGTATTATTGTGAGAATTGGGGTTAAATTGTAGGATAGTCTAAAAGAATCTCGTAAAGAAACATCTGTGTTAAATAAAGGCATTTAAGCTGTCCTCGGGGGCCCAACAACTAAACCCTATTATAGTAAGGAGCGCCTCCCTAAGAATGTCTGCCCCCTTTTTGACCCGTCACCCGCTCCATTCTTCAAACTTGGGATTGTCGAGATCATCTTTATCAACGACTCTCTATCTTCGTGAATACATGTATTTGTCGTTATAGGTGGATTTTGACTAAAGGTGTTAAGGTTTCGATTCGTCCACTATCAAAACTTCAGAAGGGGAGATGTGTTGTAAATGTATGATCTAGAAAAAAAGCAAAATTATACAGGACTATAAACTGACACAAAACATAGCCCTTTAAACCCGTAGTTACGAGAATATGAAGATTTCACACATAACTGAAATGAACAGAACCTGTTTGGACATACAACTTTCCTAATGTTGCAGTTTTCAAGGGATTAATAATTACTTAAATAACGTTCATAGACTTTAATTTTTAATATGTTTATCAATTCAGTTATGTTTAAAATCTTCATGTTCCTATACGTCAAATTGAATTTTTTTGTCAAAACTCGGTATCCACAGTAAACGATATTGGATAAATCCAACACAAGCCATACGTCACCTACGAGTTTCGCTGACATCTTTTGATGGACCTCTTTTTATTGGGAATGAATACAAGTATTACAGTATGTACTATTGATATTTTGTTTTTCTTATTAATAGTTCAATATTAAATGTTCAATATTAAATTTAAGAACATTTTAAAGGGAATAAAGTTGTGGCAAATTTTCCGAAAAGTTTTAAAATCATAAACATATACTTTAAAGCTTCGATTTGAACATTACAAATTTTTTATTTAATTTCGGCTGTTAGTATAAACGATTCAAGCTACTTTATAGTTTGTATAAAAAGTTGTTCATTTACAAATACTAAGACGGAACACAAAAATGTGTAAGGTTTCATCAGGATATAAAACTTAAAAAAAATAGTTAATAATTTGTATTATAATTTAATATGAAATAAGTTTGTCTCATTTTTTACAAATAATTTCTTGTTCTAAAAATATACTCTGTTGAAACTAAATTAAACATTTATTTATTCAATCGGGAGAAAATCTGAATCCTAATTGTTTGAGAATTAATTCCAGGGTTAGAATAGTAATTATTTGAAAATAAGTATCAAATTTATAGATGTGAGAATCTTAACAAACTGTATCTTAATTTTATTTGTAAAGGAAGCCGTGCTGAGATATATTATTTTAACAGCTACCTGGAACCAATTACAACTTTCATTGCAGTTAACACTTGAGAGACCTTTCCAGTTGATAAAATTAACTCGTGTTGATTATTAACGGTCTAAAGTGAACCCGAGACGCATCCATGATTTAACAAATTGAACGCAACCACATCCTTCCGAATTAAACATTAAGTGGCTCAACACGTAGCTAATAAAACTCTTATCAAAACTTTTAACAACCAGGTTTTAATTTCAAATTTATTTGCTCGGGTATGAATGTGACTATATACAAAGACATGTACCTATTAGGCTTGCCGTTCATGGACATCATTAATCTGTGGTACCGGTGACCGTTTCTTAAAATCTTTTGTTATTACGCTCAAATGTTTTCATGGATTTCTAATCATGAATGAATGAATGCCATATACATATACATGTAGATAGAAACTTAGGAATTTGTAAAAATTAGTAATTGTCAATAAAGTTAAAACCAAGGATTATAACAAAAGCAATCAACGCATTTGACATCTAATCAACTAGTTATGTATTATGCGATGAAATCTGTAATCGTCATGGTTTCAGTGTTTTATTTTTATGCACAATATTTGAATGTGGTCGAAATGCCCCGAGGTGTATATTTTGATGGTACTGTAATATGCTAAAGAAGTATAATATATTATGTACCCCCCCCCCCCACAAGATTTATTTTCTTACTAATTCGTTTAAATATTGATAAAGTATGGCGAACACATTCACCCATCAACTATACGACACTATAGCAGGATAAAAAAAACCTAACCCGTCGAAGACAATAGGGTTGTCCTTTTAAATGTACGCATGGTTAGTGATTGGGTTTATTTTTCGGTGGCGATTTGTCTGAAGTTGTTTTGTGTTGTCCAGTTGTATAGATGTATAAGATACTTACTTATCGCTATTTACACTATGATTAAAGCATGGAGCGTGCTGGGGTCACCAAGATAAACTCTAATGTGTACAACTTCCTTCCGACATGTATCATGTTCTATCTATAGCTGGACAACCTTGAGATAATGGAATTGAATGAATTTAACACATGCTATTTTTTATTAATATTCTATTTTACTATAGTTTCGTTCGCAACGAATTACTACCCTCGCGTCTTCTAACTGCAAAGTTATTTACATGCACTTAAAATGCTCGAAAGTGTCATCGATCCATGTCAAGGTTCGAACTTGAGACAATTTATTTAAGATTTCAGTGTCCTAACCGGACGACCATTTTAGCTCGAATGTTAATTTTACCTCGCCAAAATTAATTATGAAATTAATTCCCGAAAATTGAAGAGTCGATAATTAGTTAGATACAGGAGTGAAGCAGGGTGGTGCTCTAAGAAGGGGCTTTGGATGGCCGAATGGTTTGTCATTGAGTCAACTGGCGTGGTTTCCATTCCCCCGCGAAGGAATTCTTGAAATAGAATTGAATCATGTGTTGGTCCCGAAATGACCTAGTTTGTGTCGAGTCTAAGTTACCCCCCTCTCTCTCTCTAAGCGAACATATAAAAGTCCCTCATTTATAAAGAATACCGCTATCATTTGTATGAAAAAACAGGGGTAAGACAGGGAGGTGTACTTAACTGTTCATTTTTCTAGAGAGAATAAAATGACCTTCTACGAAGAGTATAGATAATTCATTTATAGCCACCCAAAGTATGAACAACATTTACTTTTATTCTATTATATATGTACAATATCCCAGCTGAACATATAGACATAATACTAATTTGTTCAAATAAACTAAAATTACCCTTTATAAAGCTATGAATATTGTTGTTTGCCAGCAGTAATTGATCTATTTTCATATAAAACAAAATTATTTCGCAGTACATGATCTATTACGTTCAGCTAACGCCACACATCATTGGTATTTGTCTGTGACAATCAAAAGAGATTTGTTCAAGTTGTGTTAAAATGATTAACCTATGTCTTCGATTATTGTGTCTTAAATACCGGTGTTTAAAGAACAGATCAAAACCTGGATCAAAAACATACAACGCTTGTTGACAATCGAGCAAAGCACGTGGCGAAATCTTTAGAAAAGGAGCCATGGATTTAAAATGGCAAATAAATATGACCCACCCGTAACCCCACCTCTAACACTGTTTCTGTTTCATTTCATTTATATTCTATGCTTAATTAGACCAACCCAAGACCTGCTCCAACACGTAAATCATAAACTAATTCGTGCCAAATGGCCTTAAGATGTTTGTAATTAAGATATAAGTATAAACGAAAACCACTGATACGAAACCAAAAGGAATTACTTTAATTCAATGAACGAAGCGTGTTCAAATTTTCACCCCATGTCATCTGTACAGCCTTTATATGAGTATACTCGCTAACTACATGATGTATAATTTACAGTAATTTTTTTTACATGTAAATGTTTAGAAGTTGTCAAGACCTGTTAATATCTAATCTTTTTAGACCTTGACACAGCCATGACCAAATATAATATACATTATGACTCATGTATCAAAGACATTTCTTTTTAAAACAAAGCATATACAAAAAATCAAACACACAATAGATAGCACCGACATGAGACCTGTTTAGATGCCCCCCCCCCAAAAAAAAAAATAAATAAATAAATAAAAAAAATAAAATGAAATAAAAACAGGATCCAGTCGACAATTTCTTGCGAACTTTTATAAATGTAAAAATTATATTTCGTTGATTTAATATACTTAGATTACTAAACTAGAAAATGATGGTGGGTGCCATTCCAAAACATTATTTTTTGATTAAACAAAAATAAAAACATTGATATCTACTCCCTCCGTCCACGCTAACACTATTCAAAACATGAACAGATGTGTAAATCAACCATTTCTCGATTTTGAGAACGTTTGTCCTAGGTTCTGGTAGGTTTGTAAGCTAGGTAACACACAGTCACGGACATCATTGTCTTCTAGGACATCAGTATACATGTGTCATTAAATTCCTAAATGGATGACATCCAAAAATCACAGTCGCCCATTCCCGCGGCATTCAAACCTCTTCTTTTGTATTTTTCAGAATGGAGCCCCAGATGTATGGCCACGACCAATCTTGGATGGGAAATTGCGATGGTCAATTTTTGCCCAAAATTGTTCAACGACGAGCTAAGAGAAGCATACCTGATAACGACAAGGACGATAAATATTGGGAAAAGCGAAAACGAAACAACATGGCCGCTAAACGATCAAGAGAATGCAAACGTCAAGCAGAAACAGACATACGTAACAAAGTGTCATTTTTAGAAGAAGAAAACGCGTTATTGCGCAAAGAAATCAGCCTAATGAAAGCCAAGTTCGGTATTCCACCGGAACAAAGCATCTTATCCCAAGAGGACAGAACACAGTGCATGCATGATGTCCGAAGTAACCGACAGTTGACAGAAAATGGCGCCAAATCTGAGAGTGAAGACGGTAGCGACAGTAGTATGATGTCACCTACAGGTGCCAGATATTCTCTTGGTGGAATGTCTAAATCTGTCAGTCCTTATGGTGATAGAATGAACGGTGAAATAAGACGACAACAAGGTGTTCCAAGGCATAAGGGCGCTGATATGAATGGTGGCAATGGGTACGAAGTATACGCATCGTGGAGTCAACTACCACCAGAAGCCTCCTACATTAATGCTCAAATGTACCCAAACGGCGATGGAAAATATCCTCCTAGCACACCTCAAGAATTCATGGACAAACACACCATGTTTTCCAACTATGAACGATACGTAGCAGAAGATGGACAAACGAATCCTAGAGCGGGATACCAGTATTATGGCTACCAGCATCAACTTATGTATCCAGGTTCAACACCCCTTCATACTCCAGCAGACTTAACACTCAACAGAAAATCTGACGAAAGAACGAGAGATGAGTGTCCGGAATTCATGGATAAATCGGAATTAAACGGAAACATGTCAGTTAATTCCAGCCCACTAAAGCTACCAATTAAACCTGAATATTACAATGAAGAAAAGGCAATGCTTCTAAAACATTCGGCACAACTCGCTGACAGCACCACAAATAACGCTTCACATCACGGTAATCAAACCAACTCACCTGATGGAGAATTTTACGGAAATGACGGAGTTAATCTAAAAGCCAAATTACAACATTTATCCTCACATTTTAACGAATTGAAGAAATGAATAAACATAATTTCGAAGGCCAATCCCACGAAATTTTTGCTTACGGTATACCATACTGTAGCGTTCGGTAGCAACTAGAAGCCCGAGATAACATTTTGTGCTAGAACAATATTTAAGTATTTATATGATTCTCCTGTGGAAATTGTTTTTAGATGTTCGTCGTGAATATTAGTGATATAAAAGTGTCGCAGGGTAAAGACTTATGCTATATTGTGATGTTTTTGTTCAGTGTGATTATTATATAGCTAATTAGACTTATATACTTTTCTTAATTTACAAAATGTATAGTATATACTACCCATCGACTACATTTCAAAACCGTATTTAAGTCTATGTATATTTATAAAGTTTTTTTAATTTATTGTTACGACTTATTAACTTGACAAAAAAATAGTTATCAGAACCTTGCAGAAAGTTACATTTCAAAGCGTCTTTGAGTAAATGTATATTTATTAAAAAAAAAAAGTTCCGACTCGGAAATCAGAAGTCTTCAAAAGAATTGGAGTATTCCTCATTTATTGTTATGGTAACTCCTTTTTCGCGAGGGATTGATTTAAACTCGCGCCACTCACATTCAATGCGTCCAAAACTGATAAATAATAAAATAAAATTATACATGATTAATACTGAAATTGGTTTCAAAATTCAATATTTTTTTTAACTATAAGGATTCGATTTTAGTATAGTTATAGTTTATGTTTTTATAAGTATTAACCAATGACTTTTAAAGATTATTTATTTTAGAATGTTATAAATGATAAACCTTTACATTTTTGTATAGAATATTTCAAAACTCATTAAGTCTACTTTCATTTTCATAAAAGGCATCTTGTTGTTAGGTGTATATGATTCCAGATTAAAAAGTTGTTTTCTGTAGTTGTTTCTTCTTTTAACAAAAATCACAATGTAAAAACTTGTGTTAATGTGTACAATACGAATGGGATGGGGGCTCGACAGTGACGTTTATGCCTATACTCCCCTTATCAATCTGCAAACAGGTGATTTGCGTAATGACACAGTAGCGGTTTCTTAACCCATCCGAAAGACTTTCCTAATCAGCCTCGCAGGTGCCACTTTCGAACCGGACTTGAAAAATTCAAGAACAGATTCTTTTCCGCACACGTCGGGAATTGAACCCTAGACATTCACTTAAACTGTAAATAAATCAGTTCTTCACATTTGCCTTTACATTGCATGTTTATAGATTGTTTGTTTTTTCGGAAACACTTTGGAAACAGGAAGTACTTCTTCAATGACGACGCACGAAATATTAGTTATCAAAATGTGCATGAAAGTTATGTTGAATAGAATATACCAACTTATTGGTGAGCCGAATGTCATATCATGAAATCAATTGTATATATCTGCAGATCCCTTCTATAAGTTAATAGTTTTTTGAACAGTTTAAGTATTGCATCAATATTTGAATCAATAAAATTAATTGTAACACTGCTTGTGTTTAGCTTGAACAATAAAGGGATAGATATTTAAAGGGTATAAAGGTGATTTGATGGTAGAATGGATAGCACTTGTGTGCTGTATCATAAAGCCTGTCATTGATTCAACTGGCGTGGTTTCGAATCCCAGGTTGTTCGTGACAAGGAGTAGGGTCGCCGTCCAACCTCATGGGTTTTCTCAAATTCCTCCAGTTTCCTCCCACTGCTAAAGACCACTACGCCCAAGCGAATTATTGATATAAAATTAAACCACGTGTTAGTCCCGAAATGACCTAGTTTGTATCGATCGGACGTTAAACCCCACCTCTCTCTCTCTCTCTCTCCATCTCTCTCCCCCTTTCTCTCTTTAAAGGGCATACGTTCTAAACTTTTGTATACTGAACTCAATCTTTTTGATAAAATATATAAAATTGCATATTAATTTACAAAATTTCTGCGGCATCTCCTTGTTCGGGGGGTTTGTTTACTGATCGGCTGTTTATCGGGCTTTCAATGTGTAGCCCTTTTGTGATTCCCCACATGATGGTACGACCTTATATGCCTATTTTATAATGATTTATTTAATGCAACGGTTAATTGATGCTTCTACATATAGATGAAATTGGAGGAGTAAACTGAACACATGGTTAATAACTATTGTGATTACCAGTTACACTAATCAATAGAATTATATAACGGTCGCTAATGACTGGACTTGTTCTCTAGCTTATTGTCTCCGATTCATTAATTGCTAACTGATTATCTTAACTCAATACACACTGGTATACGATGATATAATACGCAATATCGATCTTTCATATATTTATGAGATCAATAGAATGTATGTCTCAATTAGTAAATCTCATATTTATGCATTAACCCTATATATACATGTATCTACACGGAGGGATCGAAGAAGAAGCTCATATTGTCCCACTGCCTCCCTGGTTTGCTGCAATTTTTAGAATTGGGGCTATCCAATTTTCGATCCTTAATATAAAAACTATAAGGATATCTTGACTGCAAAATTACCTCGGTGGAAAGGGACGTAATATACAACTAAGCCTTACACATCAACAACAACGATGGGGTTATAAGGGTATTCTAACAGAATTGTTTACTTGAATTAATCAACAAGTTAGTGAATATGATCAAATTAAGATAAAATTGATAATAACCCGCGGAATCAAGTTGCCGAACTACCCAACCTTGTTTTTAGTCTCTGTCCCTTTCACAACCACCCTCTTTTGCATGGCGATATCTGTTGTGTAGAATCGAAACAAAGGGTTTGAAAATACATTTTCTGCCAGGTTTTGGTGAATGTTCATGGTTTTGAGGCGGACGGATACAAGAGTTGTGAGGCTGGTAACGTTGAAATGTAGGGCCGGAAATTTCAGATTATTTGTCTCCACTTCCAGCTTGTCTATCTCAAATTTATCATGGTGAACCTCATACATACAAATTTTGGGGAAAATTAGAATCGCCCTAAAGAGACGAGAATTAACATTAAAGTCATTGGGGAAATAATTAGTGATCTGTGGCCATATGTATCAAACTCAGAAACAGTGGTGGATTACCAATGGTGCCTGTGGTGTTTCTGCGCCAGAGCCCCCAAAAAGTTAAAATGCCGATTTTCCTTTTATTTCAAAGAGCTATACAAAACTTATATAGGCTTCTGAGAAAGTGTGCCAGGGCCCCGTGCGTCTTAACCGGCTGTATTACTGGTTGCTGAGTGCTACTGCAACCGCTAGTTTATGTAAGTTAGTGCATGTATTATGATGTTGATGTCGGAATTAATATTTATACGACTTTCTATGTAAGCGAAACAGAAATTCCGACATTTAGATGGCAACAATCGCTATACTTAGTGATATACATGTAAATGTATTGCAGTAATTAAATAGCTGGATAGTGAGGAATCTAGTTTTCTCTCCGCTCACTTCTTTATATGCTCCGTCCATCGCCCATCTGATATGTTCATGAATGAAGACTAATATAATAAGATTATGATCAAGAAGCTTAGTGGCTGTCGGCGTTTTAACACTATAGGTCCGGATTTAATCCAGGTGTTGACACCGAGAAAGTTACTCGGAATTTCCAGTCTGCCCCCCCCCCCCGTCCTTGTCAAGACGGAAGATATGTTAAAGAAAAAGCACCCGTGGGAAATTCCACCGATACCGCATGCATGGATGGCACAAATGGTCTACCATTGCATTTTGAAAGCAACACACTGATTCTAACGATCGAAACCATTTTATGCATAAGGATGACTTTTGCCTATCGGATGGGACAAAAATGACGAGATCCCGGGTACACGTTGGCGTGCACGAAAAGAACTCTTAATGAGTGTTTTAATTACACGAAGGCGCTGCCCGGGCAGTGGCGTCACAAGGGGTGGCACAGGGGGCACGTGCCCCGGATCTTTTCATGTGTGCCCCGAATCTATTTTGAGCAGACAAAACCGATAATATGCAATAATTTCACCACTTTTCCCTATCATTATTTCGATTGTCCCGAGAACGGAAGAGAAGCTTTCCAGTGCGAAGCTTTTCTGGATTGTCCTTTCTGGCCCACCGTAGATTTTCTCAATTGCCTGCACGTGCACAGTTTAATACAGTATTATATTTTAACTTAAAAAATATTTGACTGAAAATAGTGTAGAAACGATCGTGCATGACCTAGTTTACCCGCCGTGTATGTTTAGCGGGACAACAATATCACATTAAGTTTTAGTTCTTGATAATTTAGCTCACAACTTCACAATAACTCGTACATATTTCCCAGTATTCGTTTTAATAACTATATTATTATATCGACAAAAATAATCCGCGGTTTGAAACATCAATAGAATACCCACGGCAACGTCATGTCGACTGTCGTTATTAAAACGAATACTGGAAAATATGTACGAGTTGGACCTGTGCCCCGGATCTGATTGGGTCCTAGTGACGCCTCTGTGCCCGGGCAATATTTCTTTCATAGCAGACTAACCCGGCCTGACGTACGTTTTATTAGCGGCATTGGTAGTGAATTGTATACACCATTAATGTTACAGGACGCAGTTATTAAGAATGCTATAATATCCACGGTAATACATGATGTCAAACTTTCAAACACAAATTATATAGAGCATCTCCGAGGAGTAGGAGATTTTATTTATAACCCAATCCCTTTTTACATGCAGAAATAAATAAATATAATTCTTTGCAATAGATTTCACCTTTACTGTAGCTGAATACATTATGGCGTAGTGTTACATCAATTTTTAAAGTCCTTTATTTTGAGTCGGTTTTTCCATCAAAGTCAATTAAATAAAAACAGTTCCTTTTTAATAAGAAAATAATAAAAAAAAGAGTTCCTATTTAGTTGACCAATACAATTCATGTAAAGCGATATTTCCCAAGGAGATATCGCAGTAGGTTATGAAATTTATCACACAAGCGATATCTACTGTGGAATGTATTATTGGGTGATAAACAAATTTATATGCATTGTCAATTTTAATAAATGGTTGTGTTTGTGTAGGTCCCTGTTTCCCTTTTATTTATTCTTTTTACGCCCACATTTTCATGTGGACGTATTATGTCGTCGCCCCTGTCCGTCCGGACGTCCGCCCGCGTCCACAATTGTTTGTGGACTCTCTTCAGGTCACAATTCTTACCCGATTTTGACGAATCTTGAAATATAGGTTTATCCCGAAAAGATCTCGACTGCTTTCGATATTGGCATGTATCACGTTTTTAGCTCGTGGACCCTATAGCGGTCACAATTTTGAACCGATTTTTATGAAACTTGACATGCTTTGGTGGTTTATAACCCAAAGATCTTAGTTTCATTCGATATTAAATTTGCGCCTATCGAAACGTAATTTCCTGAATTATGGCCCCCGATTGTCCGAAAAATCACCTATTTCAGCTTGTGGTCCTTCTGGAGGTCACAATTATTATCCGATTTAAAAAAAACGTTTGATTATATCACCGCTACACTCTAAGGGAGGTTGAGTTCGAATGTGGGGAATATCGGACCAAAATTGACAGACAAAATAGTCGCCGTTTGTACCCGAATAGTGTCAAAATATGGTAATTCGATTTCGATAAAATTTGAATTGCATGTTTATAGCCTAAAGGTCTTGATTCTTTTCGATCTTTGCTCATATCAAATTGTAACTTAATGAATTATGGCCTTTGATTGTAGAAAAAAATCACTTTCGGTATTGCTTCTTCTCTATCCATCTCTCGAAAATGTGGGCGTATCCTAACTGGCAGTGCCAGCTTACTTTATTTAACTAATATTATAATATTATATCAAATCAGGCAGAACCTTCATACTATCTTCACTTGATTTGATAATTGTTTAGTGTTTGCAATGTCTATTTTCTGTCTTCTCCGCAGGTTTATCTTGTATTTTTTTGTTTTTGTTTTGTTTTGTTTTGCGTGTAGTGCAGTCCTCCTGCATTTACTATTAAAGCAGTTCCTTTCGGTGTAACTACATGTAATTTATTATTTCCTAAGGTGATCTGATACTTCGTTTTATTAATGGCCTGCTTTCCCAAAAGGGCAGTAAAGGGGTAACCTCTGTCACTAAGAAGAGCTTTATACATTTAGCCAATCGACATTCCTCTTAAAAATTCAGGTGGTTGGTCGCACCAAAGACGGCCAAGGTACAGTGCAGGCCGTTGTAAGGGGGACTACTCCATTTAAGCGGTAATACATTATAATTAATGATTTGATCACAGATCACTAAATATTTGTTGTGTCTAGAATCGAGGGAAAAGTTTTGTATTTCGTTTGTGCCAGGTTTGGATGAATATTCGTGATCTTAAGACGAATGTAAAGAAAGTATGTGCAAACTATACACAAAAGTTTAGTTACTTTAAGTAACGTAATTTGGAGCCTGATGAGCTGAGCCGATACAATTTACGTTACTGAAAAGTGAAATAACTAACAAATGTTATCTATATGAATATATATTTGGCCTACATGTATGGAAGACCAAATGGGAAAATATTCATGATTCTTGTTTCTACATTCCAGTTTGAACATTTTAGACACGAACGCAACATTCTAAACTAATGATTCTCGTTTCTACATTTTTATGTCAACACTTCATGCACAAAATAAACATTTTAAACAAAAAATCGACTTTATGTTTCATTTTCGCCGTTTTATCGATAACTTTTATATATCATTAAATATTAAAATTATAAAATAATTTCTTAATTTTACACGACAAAGAAATCAATTCATTGGTTTCTGAAAGTGCCTAATACAAAAAATCTGAAATTTGAACTCTTGTGAAAATATCTTCTACGTTTCAAAAAGTCTTGAAGTTAAAATCTTGAAATGAAAATGTCCAGAAAAATAATGAATTATCAACATTATTACACCAGAGGGTGCTAACCGAAAACAATTTGGCGACCTATTCGGCTAGCGACCTATTCGACAGATACAGCTGGTAGGTAACCTGTTCGTTGGCAACCTATTCAGAATAAATTCAACAGTCGACCAAACTCATCTTTTTTTATCAACCAATCAAATCCAACGTTACGTCTATCAAATGAAAGTAGAATATATTATTATATATCCATTCCTTTAGCTCAGAATAGCGATGTAATTTCGCATTATCTTACAAAATTCTGGACATCCAACTAAATATATTCCGAACGGTATTAAAATAAGCTTTTCCAAATATTATTAGTAAAAGTTTTCACAGTCATATTAAAGGGATGCACTCTCGTCCTATACATGGTCAATTACCCTTTAGAATATATTTAGTTGGATCATCAGAATTTTGTACGATGGTCCGAATTTAGACACGGCATATTAACATTAACAGTCTTTCCCTTTAAATCTTTTTATTTTCAAAATTGGCCAGGTTTAGGATGAGAGTGACAAGGTATTACATACAACCTGTGACAGAAAGCGTTGAGTCTAATGAACATTTGGGGAAAAGCTCGAGTTGCACTTAGAGCCGGGATCAACATATTTAAGAAATCAATCACGAGAACTTTGGTGGTCTGTTTCCGAATCGCGATAGTAAGAGGAGATAATCCCCCAAATTAGCAAGATGGCTGCGCCCATGTTTGTAAACATGTGATATTTTGGAAGACAGAATAATAAGATAAAATGTTGACTCCAGCGTTTGAAATACAGCAAGACAACGAATTTTTGTTTTTCTACATTAAAGCACCATACACAAAGATTTCAGATACTGAAATATTCATAGAAGACAATGAATTTAAGTTTTTTTCTAAACCCTATTTTTTACGACTGAATTTACCTGGGCAATTGATTGAAGATGGAAGAGAAACGGCAATTTATGATTCAAATAAAGGTATGATAGTATACTACTCGTATTAACTAGTGTCTATGGTGGGTACATGAGCTATGCAGCATAACAGCTTGTGAACTGCCATGCCTCATGGGTGGTCAAGTCTGTTGAAAACATCCAACCTCGTGGGTTTACTCCTGGTCCTCCGGTTTCCTCCCACTGCTAAAGACCCATACGCGCAAGCGAATTATTGAAATAAAATTAAACCATATGTTAGTTTTAAAATGACCTAGTTTGTGTCGAGACTCGAGAAGTTACACCCCATATCTCTCTTTTAAAATTGAACCATTGCCATGTGTTGGTCCCGAAATGACCAAGCTTGTGCTTGTGTCGCAAAGATGTTAAACTTCATCTCACTCTCTCTCTCTCTCTCTAAAAATAAAGACATCAGGTTTATCTCTATAAGCGTTTCTCATATCTACTAATTTACTAAATCTACTGGTGGCTCAGTGAATAAGATGCTGGATCTCTAATAATCTGCAAGTGTCGGGTTCACTCCTGGTATTGGTTGAGAGAGTTGTCTAGTCTTTTGGATGGGACAAAAAACCTAGGTCCTATGTACACATTGGCATGCATGTAAAAGAATCCTTGGCAGTTGGAATTTAATGTCAACAAAGAGGTGCCCTTGATTTCAAGTTAATTATAAACCATTTTCTTTATAACTCACAGGACATATCACCATCAAAGTTCCTAAAAAGACACAGGGAGAAGTATTTGAAGGTTTGGACATGCTGACAAAATTGTTGGCCCCTAAAGGAGATAGAGCAGCCACAGAACCTTTAATAGAAGTATTAGGTACATCATTGTAATACAACTAAATTGTTGTAGTTAGTGCAGGGGGACAAAAAATTAAGTACACAAGTCAAACCTACGGACATACATAACTCAACCCAGGCTCTAGCTGTAAGCGCCTCAGGCCTGTAATAATACAGACTTTACTCAAAATTAAAAAAAGAAAAATATAGATTTACAAGTTGACGTCATGAGTGCGAACGTCAAAAGATTTAACAATAATAAGGTTAATAGAATTTTGGAAAATCCTAAAAATTAATTGGCACCAAAGTGGTAATATGGTGGGGGCATCCCTCCCTGATGTTTATAATGCATTGGAAAACAAAGCCAGCAATGGGAACTTATACTTGTAGTTTTGACAGGGGTTTTAAGCAGTATATTGATACCTTGTTTGATCAGACTGTGTCATGGATGTTTAATAAACTGAACATTTATATTACAAGTATATTTTATAGTAAATATAAATACACAATATGTTAAATTTTGTTCTTTAAAGTGCTGGTAATGTTTGATTAGTCAAGCGGTTAAACTTTATTATTAATTTATGAGTGTAACGCTCTTCAGAAATTCATTTTCAAAACACATTTCTAGAAAACCTATTTATTAAAAGCTACATGTAGTTTAGGTGACTTTGCTTACATGAAGTATCTTTTATATCTTGGCATGGCAACCTATTTTTATAATGTATTTATCTTCTGTTTATTTTTTATTGACAGGATCTGATGCTGAGTGTCCACCAGGTTGTATTTTAGATGATAATGAGATTGATTGGTATATAGAACAAAAGCCATATGAAGAACCAAACATCATTAATACTTCATATAAATATGGTTTTGCTGGCCAGAAATCTGGTATTTTTAGTCGTCTTGTCGATGAACTTAACTATCTAGTAGATGTAAACGATCCTGATAACTTATCTCCAGCTGATCGTCTTAAACAAAGACAGGATGTAGAAGATAATAAATTTGATGACGATCATTATTTAGCTGATTTATATCAAGATGATGGCATAAAAACTATATTGGCTTATCAACCTGATTGGAATAGGTCTGAATCCAGCATCGATAATGTGAAAGTAGATCAAGAACAAGTATTTTGTTTTAATGATGATCAAAAGGATAGAATGAGAAATTTACCAAAAAAGGAATATGTTATTGATCAAGATGTTTTACCATCAGTATATCTTGGTCTTGTTGATCTAATTTATTCCTATTGTTATAATCATAGAATAACGGAAGGGGATGATAACGTAGAATCAGGATGGAATATCTGTAAATTGAGCTCAACTCTATCCTGGTTTGTTGTGGACACAAATCCTAAAGATGTCATAATCACAAACATTAGACGAAGCTTGTGTTTTCCACTGCACCGGCACTGGCAACTTGCAATCAAAGTATTGGAAGATACACATAAACTATTTGAACTTGGCAAAAGACAGATATTAAAATGTTTATTAGAAATTCATCAGTTGTTTCATGATTGTGATTCGAGATATATCTTAAATGATATCTATATTACTGACTATTGTGTCTGGATTCAGTCAGCTAGTGATGAGCAGTTAAAATCATTAGCTAAAGCTCTCAAAGAATTAAACATACAGAAAATAGATGTTAAATTGAACTTAGAGGAACTCGAGGCTGCGGCAAAGGTGGCCATGGAAGAAGATGTTTCAAATTATTTAGAGAAATTAACTGTTGCTGATAGTGATGATGATGAGAGTACAGAAAGCAGTGATGAAGATACTACTGGTAGCAGCTACACAGATTCCAGTGATGAAAGTGAAGGAGAAAATGAAAGTACTAAATCCAAAACTATTTCTATATCTAATGATGTTGTGAAAAAGGAATCATTTGAAAATAGTGAGAATGAAAAAGACTTTAATATTGATGGACCACCGGATGGATCAACATTTAATAATACAAAACAAATGATCAATGTCGACCATCAAACAGTGACTGACAGTTTAAATGAATAAGTTGGTGATATGAAATAAATACCTTAAAAATAAACACACAATCATCCATCTCATTCATATTTATAATAATAAAGGAATGAAGTTGGGCTTTTTTTCTCAGAATTGTTTTTAGATATGAAGAAAAAACAATATAATATTCAGATGTAAACCAATAGGATTGGACACATTTACTTGAAACAAATAAGGATGCTTTCTTAATTCTTTATATTTGGCCATAAATTATACTGCAGACAGGTGGGCTACAGTTGAATCTTGCTAAGGTTGAGTTCTGTCTGCAAGAAAAATGTATTGAATGACACAAATTACTTAGAAACGTAACATCCTGGATTATGGCCCCTGATTATATTGAAAATCAGAATAGTTATTTTTGGTTCTCTGTCCATCTCATAAAGAATGGTTAGCACGTGCGTGCTGTATCATATAGCTTGTCTTTGAATCAACTGGCGTGGTTTTGAATATCCGGCTGTACGTGACGAGGAGTAGGATTGCCTGTCCAACCTCGTGAGTTTCCTCTGGTAACTACGGTTCCCTCCCACTGCTAAAGGCCCCTAGACTCAAGCGAATTACTGAAATGAAATTAAACCGTATGTTAGTCCCAAAATGATCTAGTTTTTGTCGAGTGGACGTTTAACCGTTAAACCCCATTTCTCAAGTGCTAATATATATAGAAAGTTTTTAAATAAATCGGTTGTTTTGCTTGATGACTGAAGTGTTAACTGTAGTTGCAGGCTTCTTTATCCATCTATCTATGGCTATTAAGCCATACTACAATTCTTAAAATGTGATTTAATGAAAGGAAAAGCCTTTTCTTTTGCTGGACTTTTTTCTATGGAATAAACTACAAAGGTCGGTGAAAAAATTAACCTCTGTGGGCCGTTTTAAACATTAACTCGATACATTCTTGTTTCAAAACCCTCATCTGTAAATAATCAGTGAATATCACAACCAACAGCACCCTTCATTCAGTATAAACATGCTTTATAATATGACGATTTTATTATTATTATTATATTGTTTGAATAAGAAGGAGGAAAATATAGACAATAATGAGGACTAGTATTCTGATTTGTTTTGAGATTAATTTTTATAAATTGTTGAAAAACAAATATGAAAATGTGTATATGGATAAGTTTTCATTTATTATTTTAATTTGAGAGATCTATTATTATAACAGATCTCGGTTTCGATTCATCAAACATTATTGCATATGAAGAACTCAGAACTATCTAGACTAGTAGACCTAAAGCCCATAATTAATCATCTATTTTTGGAGTGTTGGTCCTTTTTTTTTACAAAATGACCATATCAGTGCATTTCAAAATAGGTCTTCGTCCTACCTTTTCTCTCTCTCTTTTTTTGTGGTTACCTCCCTTGTGTCAACCAGGTGTCTTGTGTGACAAACGGGACTAGCAATAGTTTATTATGGTTACTGATCTGACTTCATATTCATTCGCGATGGTAAGTGACATTTGTATGAATGCGATAATTTTGAATTGATCTAATTTCTTTTTACTAAATAATAGCAATTTAAATCGACTGTTTTTAAAACACCAAATTCTAGCTAAAGTTACGTTAAAAAATTCTTTTAACGGAACTGCACTTTTCTCGGACTTATATTTGTCGCCATGGTAGTGATGAGTCCGTCGTTAAAAAAAAGTTTTGTTGATCTTGAAAAATATGGAAATTGAAGTGGAATAATATAACATAACAGGAGCGGGACATGCAGTAAATAACGGTATTGCAATGTGTTACTGATGGGTACATTTTAAAAACCATATAGTGTGGTGTAACAGATTTTTAAAAATAATATATAGATTGTGCTAGGCAAAGCTAAAAAAATTGTCAGAATTGTATGGCATAAAAATCGAGACTATATTATTAGGCTAATAATAATATAATAAAGCACAAAATATAAACATTTTATTTAAACATCATTATTTCAATAATAATTTAACTGTACTAGTATAGTTGGCTATTTTTGACATAAAAACAAGGTATTTTCTTGTTTTGATAGTCAAGTTTATTAGGCTACAGTTTTATTTCTATTGAAAATTACCAAAATGTTTGTTAGAACCATAATATTATTAATAATGGCAGCCATAATTAATAGGCCCTCCTATTCATTTTATATTTATCCATCATGATCATTCATAATGATAATATAACTCTTACTCAATCAGAGTCTGCCCTGACAATCAAATCAAAAGCCTATAGTGCTATAGCCAACACCATTAATGAACTAAATCTGCCTATTATTATTATTGCTGTATAATAATGTATTGCAGATTTCTTTTGGCCCCAAATGATGCTTAGACTTAGTAATAGTAGACATTTAATGATTTATTCACATGTCTAACCGATATTCAACTCTAGTTGACCATTCATGGGATGGTTGTGATTTTTAATGGATTGAAACATGATCACCATTCAATAATTAAATTTAAAAGTGGATAATTGAGACGTGACTGAAATTTTCCTAAAAAATTAAAAGATCAGTCTTTTTCAGTTACGTATAAAAAAATGTTGTTATCTGAAACTTTTTCGCATCTACCGCGCTCGGGGATATTTTCCAAAATTAATACAAGGTCAATGCCCTGCTCAATAATGGCAATGAATAAATACAAGCGTTTCCCTCAAGCAGATTTAAAGATTTAGACGCAATCAGACTTATTTAGTTACGTATGTTGTTATCTGAAACTTTTTTGCGTCTGCTCTATGGTTGTTTTCCAAAATTAATAAGAAGGTAGGGGGGTCCTGCCCAATGAATAAATACGAGCATTTCCTTTGAACTAGAATAGGTCACAGAGCTCTCCCCCAGAAATTTTTTAAAAATCAATAACATTTTTGCATTATGACGTCTATCAATGTCATATGTTTTAAAATCATGTTTGCTATCTTGATGAAAGTCTCTGTCCTCATTGTTAAAGAAAATATATTGCCAGTCGGAGCAAAAGCAGATAATGCACTGACATTACAATCTATAGGTCCTTTTCTAGCTCTGCTGTGATAAAAAATGAAATGGGGTTTAACGTGAGCGTTCTGTTCCTACACTGGGCTATAGAAGACAGGCATATGCCATACAGTGTGCTGTGAGGGGAGTTTTTGCCCGAGCAGCAGCTCACTAATATGAATAACCATGACAACCTCTCAATCAAATTCCAACTACCAAGGAATCTGTTACATGCACGCCAATGTATAGACTAGACCTGAGTAGACCTTGATTTTTTGTCCAATCTGAATGACTTGACAGTTGTCCTTGTCAGGCGTACCATTCTACACCACTGACAAACGTAAACCTTGTCGGAAAATCCAGAACTTTCTCCCTGCCAATGTAGGGATCGAATACATGGTCACCCGGCTAGCGAGCCTGCATATGTATCCCCTATGATAAAAAAGATCTGACCACTCAAGAATTAGGATGCATGGTGAAGCATTATCAAGCTATTACAAATTATACATGACATAAACATACTGGGCCTACATAAAAATAACTACACAGGCCGGGGCCTACACTGTCAAACACCCATGACTGCACTTTGGACTGGGAAATTTACTGATTTTGAGATTATCTTAGAGCGGGATGCAATCACTAATTAATACAGAAAGTTCTATGATTTGTACATGTAGACTGTATTGGCAAAAATAGAGGGGCAATTGAAAAGACTGATAGATTTATTTATTTATATTTTCTTCATTTATTAGATTTACTAGAGATTAATGATGGAGGATACAGTAGAGATAAACCAACTGGAATCTACCAGCAGCATGGAACATACAACCAGCAATGAAGATACAACAAACTCAGAGGTCAAAATATCTAATGAATCAGAATCAATTGAGAAAACAGATCAGGCCCGGACAACACCATCAGACTTGCAGAAAGCAGAAGATAAGCGACCTGAAAGTGTTAAAACACAGGAAAGTGGCATTAGTGGTCAAGCAAAGTCTACAAGTAGTGGAGATCTAATGTTTGAAGCTAAACGAAAAAAGAAGAAAACCCCAACGGATCCCGATGCTTATGATGTTACATTCGTAGTTACCATAGCAATGGCTATACCTTCAGGTTTGTATTGCTTTATATGTCAAAACCCCAAAATATATAATCATAGTAGTAGAATTAGTTCTGAATTGTCATTCTTAGATTTAAAGTTATTGATTTAAATGTACAGTTAGAATTATTGTTCACTTACTAATACTATACTGTATTCAACATTTGTAGACAATATTTTCTTTTTAATTGATTTTAACAATTATTTTTAGCTGTTGTCAAAGATCATGATCTTGACAATCATTCAAGTCCAGGTAACAGTAATCACTATTCAAATCATTTTGTTATGGGTTTTTTTAATGCACTTTTTTTTATTCACCAGTTGACATTGTCCGATTTTTCAAAACCAGTGTTTAATGCCACTGATCTTAAGTTAAGGGAGTATGACTCCCTTGCCAAGCCAACTGCATTATTGTAAAAGGTTAAAATATGGTTCAGTTCCATTAATTATTTACAAAGATATGGATTGAACGTGTTTGCCTCTTTTGGGCAATATAAACAAGCCAGTGTCACCAGATAAAAATTGTTCATGTGTCTCTTAATTCAACTGTATCCACTCTTGATATTTACTAGGGATTGTTCTCTTAAACAGGCATTATTATGTAAGAGCTAAATCTGCCTATTGCAGGTCTTTCTTTGGGCCTTAAATGTTATATAAATTATTCAAAAGACATTTTCTTGACAAGACCATAATGAACTCGTGATGCCACTGGATGCTTCAAATATTACATAGAATAGGATTTTTTGGTTTGACCATCTATTGATTTAATTTAAAAATGGAGAAAGGAGGCTAGGACTTGAAAGACCAGTACGATAGTTATGATCAATGCACACATCTTGTCAAACTACAACCTGTGATAACTTTGCTCAAAATAAAATAATTTGAATAAAATTTTCAATTTATTCATTTTGCATTATATATTTTTTAAATACTTTTGAGAGAAGGACCAGCTTTATATGTAAATCTTACTTAATGCCCCTTTGATGAGATATTGACCTAAATTTGCAGTCAGTATCAATTGAATTAATAAAGTTCATGTACTACCAGTTTGAGTTACTCATCAAGGAAAGTCTCAAGTCGACTTGACTGAATCATGACTTTTTATAAGTGAATCAACCTCTGAAATGAATGGCACAATCTAATTGAATATCACTTGTTGAAGTTTTTTGCACGTTTTCTAATTTTAATGCAATTGTTTGTTTAGCCTATTTTAATAAGGTTACACAGTACAGTATTTCACTATTTGTATTACATTCTCTGATACCCAATGTTTTTTTTGGTTTCGGAGAAAACCTTTTTCAAATTATGAATGTTATGAAATTGATTTTATTTAAAAATAACATTACCATATTAAACTTAACTTGATCAATCATAGATACAAGACATTCAAATTAAATAGTTTGTTATTAAGACAAAATGACAATGCTCTAGAATAATGTCATGAACAGAATTTGTGGTACAAGGTAGTGACCTATATGTTTTCTTCAGGATTCCTCCCACGGCTAAAGACACCAGCGCAAAAGCGAATTATTGAAATAAAATAAAACCATGTGTTAGTCCCGAAATGACCTAGTTTGTGTCAAGTGGACATTAAACCCCATTTCTCTCTCTAGTCTCAAAGAAATCTGTGTTAGGTTAGGTTAATTGTTTACATTTACATTATGTTTGTAGCTGAAGAAGAATTGAGTCAAGAAGTTCGAGATTTGATGAAAAAAAGGAGACGTGTATTTGAAGCTCCCCGTGCTCAGAGTTATTACCATTTAGAGTATTATCTGGTTCCTGATGAAGAGGAGTTGATGAAGACAGATTGTGTCACCTATGGTGTGGCTGCTAAACTGTATATGGAGCGTCAAGATCCAAGAGTTATTAAAACATGGCAGGAAGGCATGATCACATGGGTAGCATGGGCAAATAGGTACTGGTGTATTCTTGATATAAAATATAGTGAAATAGCATATAAATATAAACTGAATAATTGATCTGTCTATGAAACTATAACATATTGAGGGGGATCACGTGGCTAAGTGGGTAAGGAGCTGGCTCGCCAGCTTGGAGGTCGGATTTTCGATCCCTGCATTGGCCGAGAAAGTTCATCTCAGTTTTCCGGCGTGGTTTCACCTTGTCAGTGATGCGGACAGAGGACCTGACAAGGACAGCTGCCTAGTCGTTTGGATGGGACGGAAAACTGAAGGCCCCTTGTACACATTGCCGTGCACGAAAAAGATCCCTTGGCAGTTCGAATTCAGTTGCTGCCCGGGCAAAATTTACCTCATAGCACACTGTATGGCGTATGCCTGTCTTCAGTTAGCCCAGGTTAGGTGCAGAAGCGTAGGATGTTAAACCCCATTTCATTCATTCATTCATCACATATTGTTTCTGATCAGCTTCGCATAATAAATTTAATATGTCTTGAAGATTTGTTTTGCTGATTGCTGAGACTCTAACTTGAGTTCACAAAGCATTCTCTGACTTGCGTTAAGAGTTTACTCAACTTTCAATCAATATTTATGAGAAATATCTTTGCACATAATTTCTTGTTGATATACATGTATTTGATACATTAAACAACAAAAGTCTTATAAAGGGCTATATTTTAGTAAGACAAACAATATTGAGTAAATTCTTAACTTGAGTCTGAGAATGTTTTGTGAAACTGGGCCCCTAATTAAGGATGACTTTATTACACTCAAAGGAGTACAAAATAACCTGGGAAATGAATTGTTGCATGTGTAAAAAATTTAAATTGACTGTCAGTTTGATCAAATGAATTGTTTTATGTGATTTTTCTTTTAGTCACACCATCACAATGACAAAAGAATTATTGTTGAAGTTATTTACCCACACGCTCGAGCTTCGTGTTTGGGATACAAAAGATAAAGTTTCAACTCGAGCTAGGTTTGACCGACCTAAAGCTTTTCGTCTTCCTCAGCCTAAACCAGGTAAATATGATTGATAATAACTCAACTTTGATTTTCTATTATAACTTATTCATCAACGCAATGTCATTTGTGTGTGATAATGATAAGAGAATATTTATCAAAACATGATCGTGCCTGTGTATAATAAACCAGTGATTGCTGTTCCAGAGATCGATGTTTGAAAATTAAAAGTGTGCAAATAATCACTGTTATTGTTAAAGAGGATTAAAATATTTTAACATTTCTATTTGAATTTTTGTTTTAAATTTACAAACGCATTTAACATACATGTATTGTTGTCATTGCTGTAAAATTTCCTGAGAATAAGTCTCGTCACATCTGCAAATATTTGTTCCAGAAATGGCAATCTCCCTCAGTCTTGCCTAAATCTATGGTACTATGAATGTTTGAATTGCTATCATTCAGTTTCTGGTTGTTGAATTTCACACAACATATAAATAAATATTTTGGGGTGAATGAGTCAGGAAATAATTGATGGTATTGTGCTCCTCTTAAATCAATCCATGGTATTTTGTTTAATACCAGGATTATTTTCATGTATTTTTAAGGTGAAGATGCTGATGATGTAGGTGGTGTTAAACCAACTGTAATGAAACAATGTCGTAGTTATACTCGACTTCAACCAAAGAAAGGTCCAGCCATACGTCCACTACCAACAACTGTTACCTACGCAAAGTCAGAAACAAGCATCAAGCGTAGATATTTAAATGAAGGTATGTCAATAATTCTTAATATTTCATTGTACATGGATATTTTTAAGCATGTAAATGGTCACGTATCGGATGATATTAAGATATGTACAAGAATCATATATATAGTGTGTATAATTAAACTGGCTTCATTCATATACAGGAGGTTGGGTGGCCGAATGTTTTAAAGCATGTGCATTAGATCATAGGGTCTGTCAATGAGTCAAGTGGCGTAGTTTCAATTCCTGCTTCAATATGAACAGGGTGTAGGGCCATCTGTCCAACATGAGTTTTCTCTGTTCTCTCAAGTTTCATCCCACACCCAAGTAAAATATGGAAATTAAATTAAACCATATTATGTTAGTCTTGAAATGACCTTATTTGTGTTGAGGGGATGCTAAACCCATTTGTCTCTCTCTCTCTCATATATGCATGTACCACTGTCATAAGTTCATTTTATATGTGTTCTTTAAGAACCAAGTTTATATATCATTTTATGTACTCATAAGCACCAACAAGAGACAATTTTAGAAAATATTTTCTTTGATTTTCTTCAGGTGCTGTTTCGACTGTTCCTGATGAGGAAATGCAGGAAGATTTTGATCAAACTGGTAGACCTTCACCTGAAAATAGTGTAGCAATGCAAAGTGACAAACTACCCAGCCCTCAAAGCCTAGTCCCCAGCCCAGAAGATAGTGAAAGAGTTTCCCCAACTCCACATTCTCTTGTTGCTGTCCCTACAGATACACAGCCACAAGACGGGAGGTAATTTATGTTCTCTGTCTTTCAATTTCGTTTTTTTAAATGCGTAGTCTCAAAAATATTTTTTTTCATCAGTAGTTTGATTATGAAGTAAAAATGTATCTGGTACTTGCAATACAAACCATGACTTTGTATGATTAAAGCGTAAGTCAGACTCCCGATGTAGAAGAATATCCCATATTCAGCTAGTGGCTTGGATAAAACCCTTCTGTCATTGAGTCAACTGTCATGGTTCCCATTCCCTGGTTGTACGTGACAAGCCGTAGGATCACATGTCCAATCTCATGGGTTTCCTCTGCTTCCTCCGATTTCCTCCCACTGCTGAAAACCCCTACATCAAGCAAATTATTGAAGAACATGGAACCTGATGTTAGTCTCGAAATGACCTAGTTTCCTTCGAGTGGTAGTTAAGCCCTAATTTCTCTCTCTCTCTTTCTGTGGATAAAACCCACAGGAGAAGCAAAGAAAGTGTGTCTTGCTATTCAGATATTATAGGTACATAAACGATCCAGTCTCTATTCAGTTGCTGCCATGGTATTACAGTTTCAACAAGATTTTAGCTCAGTTTAATTTCATTTTGACGTAATTAAAATTATACTATAAAATAATTAGAGATCTGTTAAATATTTTAATGTGTATGATTTATTTCTTTAAAGTTTCAGACAATTATGTAAGAACAAATGGTAGGCATACCATTGAATGAACATAGTTAAACATTACATGCATGATTTAAATTAGTCAAAAATAATTGATTTCAGTATATTAGTAATCTTGCCAGCTTTTGAAAGATATGTTTGTCTTGACCATGTTTTAGATGTTTATTATTTAAGTTATTTAAGTTTGTTGATTTCTATTCTTGTTAATTTGGTTATTGTCTCAGAGTAATAGTGTTAAGTATTGATTAAGAAATATAGGTCGTATCTGTTTTACCAAAGTTTCTGAAATTTTTATTAATATTAATAAAGATAGAAATTATTTAAAAGCTTTTAGTTTTGTTGATAACAAAACCCTGTCTTTGGCTGATGTATATAGTATTAGCATTAATTAATTAAATATATGTTTTTAAAACTGGGATAGTTAAAGCTTCATCAAAAACAATATTCTAGATGTCTGCATGAAGTGTAATATGGCTTAAATACAACCAAATGATAATCACTATTCCGTGTTTAATTTAATTGATTGATCTATGAACTTACTTAATAATATATTTATTATAGAAAGAATATAACATTTGTTCAAAAAAAGTAGAAATAATATAACATTTGTACAAAAAAAGTAGAAAGAATATAAAATTTGTACAAAAAAATATATAGAAATAATATAACATTTGTGCAAAAAAAATATAGAAATAATATAACATTTGTGCAAAAAAAATATAGAAATATAACATTTGTGAAAAAAATATATAGAAAGAATATAACATTTATACAAAAAATAGTAGATTTTTGTTGGGTCATTGAAATTTTTTATTTATGTTTAATTAATTGTTCTATATCTCCTCAGGACATTCAGCCGCCTTGGTCACCTAGCTGGCGCTATGGCAAATCTTTCTACTACTGGCAGAGAACAGAGATCACAGAAATCAAGTCAACATCTACTTCCTGTTAATGTAAAAGCTAGAACTGCATCTCAAACATCTAATATTAGTCGCGGTCGTGGTGAACGTTCTGCATCTAATGCTACGAGAAGAGCTCAACCATCAAGAGATTCAAATGGTGAGATTTATGATAAAGTCAGATAGAGAGAGAGAAATAGGGTTTAACGTACACTCGACACAAACTAGGTCAATTTGGAACTAACATATTGTTTAATTTTATTTCAATAATTCGCTTGCGCGTAGTGGTCTTTAGCAGTGGGAGGAAACCGGAGGACTCAGAGTAAACCCTTGAGATTGGACAGGTGACCCTACTCCTTGTCACGTACAACCGGGGAATCTAAAAAACGCCAGTTGACTCAATGACAGGCTTTATGATATAGCGCGTGCACGCTAACCATTCCGCCATCCAACCCCCTGTAAGTCAATATAACATTAGAACTAAAATGAAATGAACTGCCAGGGGTTCATTTACATACAAGGCAATAAGTATACATTTGGACCTTTGTTGTTACCAGAAGCTGTTTCCTTGTCAGACATTCTGTCCAGCAACACTGACCAGCGATCCAAGGTTAGATAATCCAAAAGTTATCTGCTATTGCCAGGATGTGACCTGGAACCTTTGTATTCAGAGAAAGGATAAAAAGTATTAATATAGGATAATTAAACTAAAGATAGAAATGTGTAGGTTCAGTAATCTGTGGACATAGATGTTTGAGGAAATGATTTAAACTAAGCCTTGAAGCATGATTTGAGTTTTGAATAATGTTATAACTTATTTTGCCTTAAATAGATCAGTATTTTATATAGTTATAGAATTCTCATTTTAATTGGTTATAGAATAGTTCCTGGAATCAAACAATATCCATCTGTAGGTGTAAATTATTCAGGATTTATTTCAGTGTGGGATTATTATGTATCACCCCTTTCCATCAATCCGTACGCCAAAAATTTGCTTGTTTTGGATGAAGAATTGGGATAATAAGAGGACTAACCCTATAGTTTTTCAGTGTTCTGCAAACTTTCATTCCAGGGTACACACCTTAGGAACATGATCAGACAACTCTCCTACGATTAGGCATATCAAGGTGCCTGAAAAAACACGGTAGGTAAAGGAGTATATCTTTAAATTAATTAATATTATTTTTATTTCAGGATCAGCACTAAACCATGCACAACTAGATTCACCATCCAAACACAAACGTAATAAGAAAGCAGAGGCTGCTGCACAGATGGCGGCTGAAGAAATTAAAAAGAGTGGTATCTGTAATGTTCCTATACAGATGTCTCTTTTATTTTCTGGTAGGTTATTTTAAACAATTACATTCTTGACATTTTTTAATATAGATAAAGAGCTGACAGTTGTTGCTAGAATATTTAAAAAAAATTAATGAAATAGAATATGATGAAAATTTCAGTTATATTGCTTCACTCTGAACCTAGATATTAGCGATTCAATTTTAGACTTGCCTTGATTGTAACTACAAATGTTGATGTGATAATAAACAAGTCCCTATTATCCATTTTTACATTAAACTATCCATCACAAAATGTAATCAAATCTACTAAATATGGCATCAAGAGTTGATTATTGTCTGGATAAGTTTATTAATGTCTAATTAATAATTTACATAACATTTTAGGCCTAAAGAAAAACCTGCTACACTCAGATTTAGCTCTTGAATAATGCATATGCTTATTGTTGGATTTAATGGATTTTGTTTTATTAGACATGAAAAGTGTGACTAGTAGACTACAATATCCAGTAGCTGGTGTAGAAGATATGTTCATAACTGTAGCCTTAGACGGTCCACTGATGAGTGAGAAAATAAAACATGAATTAAATCCAATGATTATAAAAATACATTCAGCATCAGATATGCCAAATACGCCGATGTCATTTTCTGAGATGAGATCCAAGTAAGTATAATCTGTAGTACCAGTCGCCTGTCCAACCTCATGAGTTTTCTCTGGGTCCTCCGGTTTCCTCCCACTGCTAAAGACCCCTACGCACAAGCTAATTATTGAAATAAAATTAAAACCATATGTTAGTCCCGAAATGACCTAGTTTGTGTCGAGTGGACGATAAGCCCCATTTCTCTGTCTCGCTATCTGTTACCAGAATGATGTGGATATCTTTGGATTAGCAACGAGTAAACAAGCTAGTTGTTTAAAGACACCCAATTTAACTCTAATGCTAGGTTCCCACTGCCAAATCGTGCGATGCGTTACGGTAGGATTGTCCCTATTAAGTCCACAATCTGCTATGTTCAGATATGTTTCGATACGATCAACACGATTGCTACAACTGACCTCAGTATAAGATATTAGGACCTGATAGAATCACCAAGTTTACTCCCAAGATAAAAACCACGATTTGAGTCATAGCACGAATCGTGATAGTGGGAACTTAGCGTAAAGAAATACCTTACAGACTACAATAATGTCAAAGTTAAATTTTAAATAAGAATATCAGTCGTAAATGCTTCAATTTCGTTTAGTATTTACAAAGGTATGACAAATTTAAGATTCCACTTCCCTGTGTACCAAGCCCACTGCCATCTATATTTGCCATGATTCGTTTAGTATTTACAAAGGTATGACAAATTTAAGATTCCACTTCCCTGTGTACCAAGCCCACTGCCATCTATATTTGCCATGAACCAACTTAATGGACCTGTTCTTCATCCAAATTCCCAGATGTACTTGACAAAGAGTAGGGTCGCCTGTCCAACCTCGTGGGTTTTCTCCGGGTCCTCTGGTTTCCTCCCACTGCTAACACGCAAGAGAATTATTGAAATAAAATTAAACCATGTTAGTCCCCAAATGACCTAGTTTGTGTCGAGTGAAGGTTAAACCCCATTTTTCTCTCTCTCTGTTTTTAATCTGATTGAATCCAAGCTGGGAAATTATCTCGTAGTTGTTTTTCGATTTTGTTTAATTACTTAAAGGGGCATTATGTAAGATTTAGATAAAGAACTAGTCATTCTTGCTATAATAGCTCGAAAGTAGATGATATAAAATGAATAATTTGAAAATTTCATTTAAATTACTCTATTGCAAGCGAAGATATTGGCCTTTGAAGGTTTGACAGAAGTCTGCAATAATTTCAACCACGGTCCTGGTTGATAGAAGCTAATTCTCGATTGGCTGGGTATTGATTAAATCAAAGTATTGCTGAACTGTTTTAATCTGTTTAATATCGGAGAAATCTGATCAGTTAAATTAATGTCTAATTAATACTTTAGAAAACATTTCAGGCCCAAAGAAAGACCTGCAATAGGCAAATTTAGCTCCTGCATAATGCATGTTTAATTGTATTGCTAGAATCTAAAAATATCAATCTGAGTATACATATTAGCATTGATTAAGCCTTGAGAAATTCAATATTTTCCGAAAAAAGCGAATTACACATCGTTACTTTCAGATAGATAATTTGATTTCATGCATTCACCATTTGTATTGTATTCTCTCTAAAACAATCTTTTTTGTTGTTTTTGTAGATGTCACCCAGTTTATTGTAAATATAAGTTTTATAAACAACCAGAACATATTAGTGTTGGTAAAGAACATGGGGACAATATTTACTGGGATGATACAAATGTGGTTTTATTAGGTAAATATAGTTTTTTTCGAATATTTATTTTATCATTATTTAATTACAAGATACAGGTGCCATTTTTAAATTTCCCTCCTCCTAACTGCATGGCATCTTCCTTCGCCTGGTAGGTGCTAAAAAAAGAGGATTTTAAACCAAATTTTATTTCGTTCCACTATTTAACTTTATGTCACTTGATTTGATAATTGTTTAACTTTTTGCAATGTTTATTTTCTGTCTTATTCGCAGGTTTATCTTGTATATTTTTGTTTTGCGTGTAGTGCAGCCCTCCTGCACATACTATTAGAAAGCCATTCATTAATTATTTTTTAATATCTTATTTTTAATAGGACATATGGAGAAGTCTGAATTAAGAGAATATTTAAATGGTCCAGCACTGGAAGTTGAGATTCATGATAGAGATAGAAAATGTGAAGAAGTTAAATTAAAACCAACTTTATTTGGAGATGATTTAGAAGATGAAAAGATTAGTAACGTTGGTGCTGTTACAAGTAAGGAAAAGCGAGGGTTATTTTCACATCACACAGATCAGAGGTTCTGAGGAGAGGACATTGTTTGATTAACTCATATCTATAGAAAAAGCTGCTCAAGACCAGTTTTTATGCCAAATATCGGCACATTTCTCAGGATTTACATTCAATTACATTAGGGCCTCTTTAGTTGTGTGGTGGGTGGATGGTTGAATGGTTATCATAAAGCCTGTCATTGAGTTACTGGCGTGGTGTCGAATCCCAGGTTGTACGTGGCAAGGAGTAGGGTCGCCTGTCCAACCTCATGGGTTTTCTTCTGGTCCTCCGGTTCCTCCCATTGCTAAAGACCCCTATGCGCAAGTGAATTGTTTAAATAAAGTTAAATCATATGTTTGTCCCAAAGTGACCTAGGTTGTGTCGAATTGACGTTAAACCCCATTTCTCTTTCTCTCTCTTTTTAGCTGTGTGAAAAAATCAGTGTACTTGTCACGTTAGGAAAGCAACACACATATCAGAAGTTCTGAGGCTATTTCTTTTTTATGCCATAACAATAACATATTATTTGTTTCAGGTAGAAGAACCGTTCACAATCCATTTCATGGTAGAAACAAACCATGGGACCCTTATGGTGTATCTAAAGTTAATCTCTCAGAATTATTACTGGGACATCGCTACCTTCATCTTAAGATACCCATTCACAACTGTCCTATACCAGATGTATTAGGTTTAGAATCCAGTAAAAATGGTAGAATCATGGGAGTAGCAGGAGCTGTTGATGGACCTGGTTAGTCAGTCAAATTTCTTTAAAGATACATTCTCACGAAATTAAATTATTTATTACAGGTCTCATTCATTGAAGTGAAAAATACTTCATTTCTTTTAATTGTTTCAATGTCATTTAGTAATTGAACTGGAATATAGAGGTCACAATTCTATGGAATACAATTGCTGATTATTACTGATAATGACTAGAGAAGCCTAGTCGAAACAGCATCTGATTAGAACATGTTTCCGTTTTTATAGTTCAAAATTTTGTTTTACTTATCTTTATAACACTGGGACCTGGAAGAGTTGTTGGATAATGTGAGGGATTAGCCAATGAAGTCTGTTATAGCGAGTTCTTGGCCTGTTTATGTACGGAACAGTGGGTAAACCACTAGAAATGTCGCAACGCTGATTGATTAATTAATGTCTGAAGTCATAGGGTCTAACGTCATAGGGTCAAAAGCCGCTCGTTTTACCCCTGATGTGAACTCTCACTATAACTTGTCAGATCTTCATGTTGTGTAGCTAGGCCATCGAAAGTATTAAAAAAAAGTGAAATGAAAAATAGATCCGTATTATAATCAGATTGGCAGTAATTGTATTTCATAGAATTGTGACCTGTATTTTTATTTTTTCGTCTTTTCTTTACTCTACATTCATGTCCAAGACAAATAAAATAATTAAAATAACCAATCGAATTAGTCCAAATTTGCATATGATAGTTTATTAATGGAAATTTTAGATGTTGATTTGTATATATACATATTGTTAGATATTATTTTATTATCTATTTATAGTTGAGAAACCGCTGCCTGCTGGTCATTATTTAAATCATAATACAATGTTAAAAGTTAAAATAGAACTAGCTGTACCTTTAGTTACACCAGATAAAATACAAGCAAAAGAAGATCTAGCGACAACATATGAGGTAAATTTTGTGTACAACTTATATCACAGATTATATGAAAGGTTCTTAAAGAAAAACAATTTTGAGTTATACAAAACCTCATTAAAAACACAGTAAATGTTGTCAATATAAAATGAAACCATGAAAAATAACCCTTTAGTGTTATTTCTACAGTGATATTCAGTCTGATAAATCACATCCTCTTTTGTTTAATTTTTATAGTTCAAACTTTTGTTTCACTTGTCTTCACTACACTAGGATCTGGAAGAGTTTGTATATAACAGTCTTTCTAGTTGATGTGAGGAATTAGCCAATAAAATGGTCTGTTACAGCAAGTTTTGGTGTGCTCTGTACGCAACTTTGGGTAAACCCCTAGAAACATCTACGCTGATTGATTAATCAATGTCTGACATCAGTGGGTCAAAAGCCCCCTGTCATCAGCTCCCAGTACAACTGGTCAGATCTTCATGAAGTGTAGGCCATCGAAAGTATAAAAAAAAATGAAATATAGATATGTATATTAATCAGATTGCAGTGATATTATATTAAGCAAAATGTCAATTTAAATTTTCTTTTTTTCTTTTTGTTTTACAGTGTCCATTTGGTCGCTTAGTGTATGTTTTTAGTTATCATAATAAAGTCATGTTAAACAATTTACAACAGATGATAACAGATCTAAATGCTGAAGCACTTGATCTTAAAGATATGCCTCAACATGTTATGAATGCTGCCTTATCAACTTATAAATTATCATTGTAAGTCAATATTTAATAAAACCATTGTCTCTTCTTGATACTTTATGCTTCAGATTCATACTCAATACTCAGTATGGTTGTTAAACAATTATTGTTTTACTGTGACATGGCAACTGATGACGGACAATTATACCCCCATTTCGATGGTCATATTAGACAAATATGACATTAGGCAATTTAAAATTGAATTGGCCATTTTTTATCAAAAATGACACGAAACTAGAAATATAATGTAAAATGAATAATGCAATTAAAATAGACTAGAGCACAAAAATACCACATTGGGAATGATTATTATGAATTTAAATACATGAGTGAGTCCATGTGGGTATCTGAGATTGTGATCATTAAAAATCAGTATTAACTCTATCACTCATGAACTACATGTACCAGTTTTGTTAACTTACAAATCATATTTATTTTTTTTGGTAAATTTATTTACTTTTAATCAAAATCACCATTAAAAGTTATAAACTATAACACATCTCTACTTTTGGAAAAACAACTTCTTATTTTTTTGAGTGACGTTTCGAAGAGTATTTTCTCAACATTATCAAGCTAATAACAATAATGTTGGAAGAATACTCTTCGAAACGTCACTTAAATGAATAGGCTAAGTAGCTGTTTTTCCAAAAGTATCTGTTATAGTTTATTGCTCTATTCAGTTACTTAATGCCTCCCAAAGATCATTAATTAAAAGTTATTATTTATTGCCTGATGTTAGTAGCTATTATTTGTCAACTTACAATCCTGCATTGAAATCTAGTATTAGTTGACCTATTGCCATATAAAACCAGTATTTATAGTTAGTATTGCTTGACTTATAAACCACCATTGAAAGTTAGTATTTATTTTTATAAGTCTTCAACCTATTTGTCGACTTAAAATCAAACATTGGAAAATTAATATGTGTTAACAATTTACCAACATTAATTTACCATAGATATATTTTGTATTTGTAGACAGCAACAAGAAAGTCGTGATTTAGATATAATAACAGGTTTTCAAGTAATGGATAGTAAACACCATATATTTGTTTTAGAAGGATTAAGAAATAAAGCATTGAAACTTCTGTGGAATTCGTTACCAAAGGAAGAAAATTCTGGTAAGAGTTGATGAAAAAAGACAAATTAAAAAAAATATTGGAAACAGTCTATATAGAAGGAATATTATCTGTTACTTTTTTGTTGTAAAATACTTTTAAGATTGATGAAAGTTAGTAATTGTTCTTTATAAAGGAGGGCTTATGTCGATCATATCACAACTGAGGAGAGAGCAACTGAATTTGGAGCGCTCATGTCAATCCAGAACTGAAAGCAAGTTGCAGAAAGTTAAACATCATGATGACTGCAAGTGCAAATGTAATTAGTTCTTTGAGTAGTGACAGGCACTCTGATCAAACCTTTTTTAGTTGCATTCAGTTGCCGAAACGTCAGTTGCTTTCAGTTGTAAGGTTAACATAAGCGGAGCCCCCCCCCCCCCCTTAGATGTTAAAATTACACACCATATATTGTTACGATAATTGATATTTATTTCATATTGATAGAAACAGATAAACAACATTTTATACATTGTTCTTTAATGTTTATTTATTTTGAATTACAGATACAAAAGTATTATATAATTCTGATATGAGTTTTAGTCAGAGACTGTATAGAGCATTAGATGTGGATTTATGTCGTATTAAGTTACATGAACCACTATCAGTGATAGTTCAGCAGTCATTATTATATGTTAGAGACATGGTGCCAAAACTTTGTTTTCAATCTCTAGTCAAATTACACCAGGTATATATAGATATTGTATTTATGTAAGATGTTCGATATCAGTTGGTTTCTGATAAATGTAATTACAGTTAACTTCCATGAATGGATTGGTTTGGAAGATGCTCAAAAGTATTTAAGTTTTGCTATAAAGATCATTAATGACCAAACTTTAATAACATAAACTTGTTAATCTTTAGTTGTAACAGTTAAGTGAAATGAAATGAAATTGGTTAAAACGTCCTACTGTTCTGCTCCTAAACTGGGCTAATGAAGATGGGCATATGCCATACAGTGTGCTATGAGGGTAAATTTTGCCTGGGCATGCCTGGGCAGTGGAGCTACGGCCTACTCTTAAATCAAATTCCAACTGCCAAGGGATTTTTTAGGTGCACGCAAGTGTGTACACATGACGTTGGTTTTTTGTCCCATCCAAAAGACTAGACACCTGTTTTTGTCAGGCACTTCGTCCTGCATCACTGGCAAGGGGAAACAACACCTGAAAATCTGGATCAAACACCTGACTTCCCGGCTAGCGACCCAGCGTCTCACCCACTTGGCCACTGCGATCCCTGTGTCCGCTTAGTAATTGTTCTTTATAAAGGAGGGCTTATGTCGATCATATCACAACTGAGGAGAGAGCAACTGAATTTGGAGCGCTCATGTCAATCCAGAACTGAAAGCAAGTTGCAGAAAGTTAAACATCATGATGACTGCAAGTGCAAATGTAATTAGTTCTTTGAGTAGTGACAGGCACTCTGATCAAACCTTTTTTAGTTGCATTCAGTTGCCGAAACGTCAGTTGCTTTCAGTTGTAAGGTTAACATAAGCGGAGCCCCCCCCCCCCCCCCCCTTAGATGTTAAAATTACACACCATATATTGGCCACTGCGATCCCTGTGTCCGCTTAGTATGCTTGTATTAAATCTCTAGTTAATTCTAAAATGTATTTTGAATAGTTTCATACTTAATGAAAAAAGTGCACTTTTACAAAAGAATACTGTGCATCTGTTTGAAGTTCACATGAGTTGGACATCTTTGTCGACTCCAAGACAATTAGAGGACCTGAAATATATAATGTTTGATGTTATTTTATTTAGCTATCTACGATTGATAAACTGAGAGATGCTGTTAGAAATGATATGTTTCCAACTTCTGAGATGGTGATATGTATGAGTAGAGAATTTGGGGTTCCATTCACGGCTGAAGATTTTGATGGTATGAATACATATATTGTAATGGCTCTGATATTAATTTGTCAGACTTTTATCAATTTTAAATTTACCTGGATCTCTGTGTTATTGGATGAGATCTTCTACAATTAACACAGTTAAGATTATTATTCAACGAATGATCAAAATAATATACAATATGGGGAATTGGACAGACGTTTTGGGAAATTGAAAGTCCTCACTCAAAAACGAATAAAATTACGAGATACCATGGATCTGCGCTTCCATAGTTGTTTAGGGCTAGCATAAAGTCCTCTGCAGAGTATGTATGAATATTCCATGCAGGTTCACAAAATTTTATCTGGGACAAATCTGTTATTGGATTTGAATAACTTTATATGATTTGTATTTGTTTCAAATTTTCTATAGAACTTCGACCTGAATTTGAGTTAAAGAAGTCCCCACCACCAATGATTAAAGAACCATCAAGACTAGGAACAACTAGAAATTGGACACCTATTGATAATGTTAATAAAGAATATGTAACCATGTTAGCTGAGAAAGAAGGCAGACAACAAACAATAGATTTTATACAAGATAATAAGGTTTCTAAATTTTAGCAATATTTTCTTATTGATATAGGGGGGTTGGATGGCCGCATGCACATGCGCGCTGTATCATAAAGCCTGTCATTGAGTCAACTGGCGGGGTTTCGAATCATCGGTTGTAAGGAGTAGGGTCGCCTGTCAAACCCTGTGGGTTTTCTGCGGGTCCTCCGGTTTCCAACCACTGCTAAAAAAACCTACGTGCAAGCGAATTATTAAAATAAAATAAAACCATATGTTTGTCCCAAAATGACCTAGTTTGTGTCAAGTGGACTTAAACCCTATTTCTCTCTCTCTCTCTCTCTAGTAAAGTAATTACTATACTAATATTATGGTTTTGAACTTGTATGGCGACAACACCCAGCTTGTACAACTGCTCAAGAAAATTTGTTTTGAAAGAAGTTCAGCCATTCCAAATTCTTTATATTTTAATGATTATCTGGTAAAATGCTTTCAGCGGTTTATTTCTATTCTATTGTTTAATCTAATTAAAATTATATTATTCAGGCTGCTGTAGAAAACCAGAGTTATTTAAATAGAAGATTAAGAGAGAGAACACAAGTATTAACTATGAGAGCTGATGTTCATACAGCACACAATTACAGTACACAAACTCTTAATTCTACAGACCTTGGTAAAGAAAAACTTAGGAATGCTTTATCAGCGGTAATTACTCATCATATTTTTTTTCTATCTTTGGCCATCTTCATTAGTCAATACAGGAAAGCAGTTCTAACATTGGAAATTTTCACGCTTTTCACAAAAAAGTTGTCCATTTCGACAGTTTCATAAAACAGTGGGTTGATCATATAGCAGCTGTCCTGTCAACATATCCACCAAATGAATGCATTGCACAAATGACAATTTTACGAATTGTCAATCATGGTTGCAGAATGAAGGTGCAACTTAGTTTCTTTTCAGCCTATCTGTTCATTTTTCTATAAGACTTGTATTACTAACTATGTATAATTTTTCGGGTTTTTTCTATGATGTATAGAATCCAGATAAAAGATACACATATTGTCAAGATTACCATCATTCTATGACTGTTGTTCCTGTTAATGTGGAGGAATTAAAGAAAGAGAGTTTACAGGAATCTAAAGCAAGGTGGCTGACACACAGTGGATGGATACAACCTGGTCCGAAGACCATGCTAGAAAGTAACGCTCATCCTAATGATATTGGTGAAGCACGTAAACAATCATTATGTCAGGTAGGTTTATATCACAGATATTTATATCAGATGTTTATATCACAGATACTTTTATGTCACAGATATTTTTATCACAAATATTTATATCACATAAATATTTATATCAAAGATGTTTATATCAAAGATGTTTATATCACATATATTTATATCATAGATATTAAAGATATTTATATCCAAGATGTTGATATCACATATGTTTATATCACATATATTTATATCATAGATATTAAAGATATTTATATCCAAGATGTTGATATCACATATGTTTATATCATAGATGTTTATATCATAGATACTAAAGATGTTTATATCACAGATATTTATATTACAGATGTTTATATCATAGATATGTATATGTATATAATGACAGGTTCATGGATAAAATTACATCATATAAATTCATGTATTTATGAAATACAGACCTTCATATTCTATTCATAGGAATTTATTGTATCAGAATTGAAAAGGATAAGTTTTTAATCCTTTCTTATAATAATTACCTATTTCAGCCATGGAGAGAAAATATTCTTCATGTGAATCAACTTCAATCTACATTAGGTAGAGACAGGTATCCCTGGGATTATAGACGTTATGATGTAGATCTGTATCGACGTCCACTACCATATTTTAACCCTGATCAACCTGCAACCATACATCTCGCAGGTGAAAAGTTGAGACAAGAAAAATTACAAGTTCAACAAAAAGAACAAGAAACATGGAAATCGAAAATTGTTGTTGCTGATACACGTTCATATTATCATCGCTGTTTGCCAGAAACCGAATTATGTAAATCTGGTTTTAAATCGAGTAATCAACTTGAACGTCTAACTGGTCTACTGAAAAATAAGCCTGAAAAATATACTTTGAAACAGCCCGGATTTGCTGCTAAAATTATTCCACCTCTGAATGTGGTTTTAAATCCAAGAGTAGATACAGTTGCTAGAGCGGAAGGACGAGTTTTGGAATCTGCAAATCCCGATGAATTTAAAGATTATAATAAGGGTTTTAAACCTGGTCCTATAGATGAACGGAGATTGATACTTGATAAAAATGTCATTCCTGCTAATGATTATAATCATTCTAAATTTATTCAATTAAAAGGTCAAGATTTCAAGTAAGTTTATTTATTTTCTCTAATTTTAAATTTTCATTAAATTTGAAACATCCATAATGGTTTATTTGGCAGAGAACAAGGGAGGTAATTGTGTTATTATTACCTGTATCAATGATTTTTAAGTGTGGGAAATAATGCCTATGATCATATAATAGTGAATTGATAACCTATTGAGCAAAAGACATATTAATAATTATGTTTTGGCATTCTTAGAAAATGTGAAATTCTCGCTTTAATGATACACAATGTGACAATGTAAATGCTTGGATGACTCTGCTTCTCTCCTCAAATGTTTTATTATCGATAGACATCATCTTAAGCCTTAAACATGTACCTTTATTTTTCAGTGTTTATCACACACAAAGACAAATTTTGTGGCAGAAGCATATTCAAGCATTAAATGATCCAGAAAGAGACAACCATTTATTCAGGATCCCATATGACCCTGCCGTCCATGGACCTTTAGATGTTCCTATTGAATTTCAACTAGGTCAAAGGTCACAATCTGAATCTGATGTTGTGAATAGATCAGGCATTTTGAAACCCATGACTTTAAATAGTGAACAATTTGCAGTATCTCAAAAAACTATGGAGCCTGTCAGTTGATGATAATGTTGGAATATAATATTTAGAATTTTCTGTCTCGATGAACTTTCAGAGTAAAAAAAAAGCTTTGACAGCTTTGTTTATATTGTATATAAGAAAATTTATTGAACTATGGATGGACAGTTTGCATGTTTAATTGGATGTAGATCAATGAAATTTCAATTCCACATACCTTTAAATATTGAAAGAAATTTAACCATTTTTGGACTGTTATCCCTTTAAGAGAGATAAGCGTACCTAGACCTTTAACTGCCAATCATAACTTTTACTTACTTTGTCCTTAAACAGATTGTGATGCCAAAATAGTTCCAATAAAATGTACATGTATTATCATATTAAATATTTATAATCTGTTTGAATTCCTTTAAAGTCAGTAATATATTGTTGCTAAAAGGTATATAAAGAAACCAAATACTTAAATGCCTTTTTATAGTATTCATGTGTGCAAGAGATCACAATTTTATTGAGGCTTTATCTTTACCTGGTTCTCTATTTGCCTCAATACTGTTAAACTAATGGGTACCTGTGAATTGTATCTTAGCAGGTATTATGTGGTTGATGTTTATTGGTTTGTTTATTTCAATGATTGTTTAATTATCATAATTATGTCAATATTTGGTTTTAAGTTGTTTTTTTGGTATGGGATATTAACATCATTCAGCTGTGCTCTTTAACTTTTTAAAAAACCTGGACCTTTAAATCTGCCAATGTTCTTTGTAGCAATAGAATAGTGGTCTATGATTACAAATTGTTTTTATAATTATATGAATGTTTGTTCACTTTATTTAGCTGTCTTCACCTTATATACATATTATTTCATATTACAGTGTAATGCAAGGTCTACCTTTTATATCCAACTCTGTGATTATGCACAATGGGCAATTTGTTATTATACATGTATAAAATGGCACACAGACTTTTACTGGGCTTTAGCTATACAGTATTATTCTTTATTTAATCTAAACATGGCAAGACATGTATTTGATCCCTTAAAGGCACAACCAGCTAAATATGTCTGGCTTCAGTCAAACCTGTGGAATAGTTTCATAGAGAGTTTGGTGTTATAATATTATAATGAAGTACTTTCCTGAAGAATTGGCTGACTTGTTCTAGCATAATTATTTATTAATTTACCTTTCTTAGACACATGCGTGGTAGTACTTATATACCTTTTTTCTGGCATGTTAAAAATTGGGGATTTCATTTAAATGCAAGTTTGTGTATCGCTCTCTGTACATCGAAAGATTCGACTTGGAGCTACTTGCCTTGGATATTAAGGCCAACTAGAAGAGGATTTTAACATCTATTTATTTTTATATTAGAATTGTAAATTATATAAATATTGTTACCAAGTATAAAGAGCTCTGTGATATTGTGTTATGTATTTAACCTCCAATGTTTTAAATATATATATTTATTAATTTTTGTGATTTGGATGGAAAATCTATAATTGTTTCAGTATTATATGTTTACAATTTATTAAACTAAAATTTAAAATATGTTGTTTCAGTGAAAAAGTCATTCACAACAGGTTTGATGTCTTATTTTGGTATCTAAGTATGCTTGGGATGAAACTGAACAATAAAAAAGGATAAAAATCAAAAAGAATGACTTTTGTAACTTTGGAAAATATGAAGCATTCAGCATTAGTCAGCTACAGGGGGTTACAGAGTATCCCCCGTGCATGCTCCCCCCCCCCCTTTTTTTTTTATGCGCCCACATTTTCATGTGGACGTATATTGTCGTCGGTCCGTCCGTCTACAATTGTTTGTGGACTCTCTAGAGGGCACAATTCTTATTCGATTTTGACGAAACTTTAAATCTAGATTTATCCCCAAAAGATCTTGGTTCCTTTCGATTTTTGCTCATATCGGATCGAAACTTCATGAATTATGGTCCCTGATTGTCAGAAAAATCGCCTATGGTCCCTCTGAAGGTCACAATTATTATCAGATTCTTAAAAAAAACGTTTGATTATACCACCGTTACATACTAAAGAAGGTTAGGATTCGAATTAAATGAAAATCGGACAAAATGGCCGCTGTTTGTTTGCGGATATGGTATATCAAGTTTGTGGATCCCCTATAGAGGTCACAATTTTGAACCGATTTTGATGAAACTTGACATGCATATTTATAACCCAAAGATCTTGGTTCCCTTCGATATTTCCGCCAATAGGAACGTAACTTCTTGAATAATGGCCCCCGATTATTAGAAAAATCACCTTTTTTAGCTTGTGGTCCTACTGGAGGTCACAATTATTATCCGAATTAAAAAAAAACGTTTGACTATATCACCGTTACACCCTACGGAAGGTTGAGTTGAATTTCGAGAAAATCAGACCATAATTGCCAGACAAAATGGCCGTCGTCTGTACATAGTGTAAAAAATATGGTATATCAAGGTTGTAGACCCCCTAAAGAGGTCACAATTTTGAACCGATTTTGATGAAACTGTCCTTTGCTGTGTAAAATTATGAATAGACCTGTTTCTTCCTCGATTGTAAATGAGAAACACGATAAATATATTGATTTAATAGACCTGTAATAACGATGGGCCACGAACAGTTATACATATATTGAGAGATGAATTTAAATTGAAGAATTTTGTATTTAATGATGTAAGTAAACAACGCCTTTATATATCTCGGGTAACTGCAGTTTTTTTCGCTATAACCAAAACCAAAAGTTGATTGTAGTCAAAAATTGAGTGCAATAAGACAACTTTACCATTGTAGCGCTCCACAAGGCTTAGCTAATAGTCCAAATCTCAATGTCATTGTACGAATGTTTTTTGTGGAAAAACAATGATGAACCCGAAAGGAACATGCGAGTATGGTCGAGTCGATGATCCCACAACTATAAGTTCGTTCATGTTATTATGTAGTTTAGGACTCATTGTTGTTCTGGGGGTTCTTTTAATTCTTGGATATACGTTGCCTTTGGTGAATTGATTAGATTGCCGCATATAGAAGCTAGAAACAACCCTAACGACCCCAATACAGTGAGCGTCCCCTAACTATGCCACGCTGAGAATCCCGTAGCCACCAGTGCACCAGTCTATCCTTTACCCTTTTAGAAAATTGCAAGTGGAGGTTCAAATTTGTCCGACTAAGAGTCTCTTTCTGTTGTAAATTAAATGATATAATTCTTCTCATTCGATTTTCAGGGGAGACTCGCCCCTTTCTTTATTTGGCATACCGTTGTATTGGTGCTGCTTACACAATGTCCAGTCTGCTCTATGTATTTGCAATATCAGAAAGATTGAAATATAACTGGGGAATATATTTACGGAACTGGTCATATGTTCTTCTCGGTGTGTACTTTCTTGTGCACCACATCTTCTTATTACTGAATTACATTCACAATGTTGAATCAATATTTATTAAAGTTGCCTTAGAAAATCATTTAAAACACTTCAAGGACCCTAGAACACCTTTAAGGGTGCAACAGGGTGAAGACGATGCTTCATCAGATTTATCAGAGGATCCGAGTAAATTTTTTTTAAAGCTTTATGGATACTGTATGCAACAGTATTACCTGCGGCATTGACAGTAACTGTAATGTTTTGGTGGACGTTTGATTATGAGAGTTTAATAGTATTGCATTCCACATTTTAAATTCCGTGATAATGCTAAGAGAACATGCGGTAACAGCCATACCTTTTCGTATACTTCATTTGATATATCCAACTATTTATGGCCTCATGTATGGTATATTTCGCGCCATTTTCTGGTCAAGCGACAACACGAGTTATCTATCATTTTGAACTGGAACAAACCGGGTGTTACGTGTGTTTATTTTTCTGGTAATAGGACTCGTAGGGGTGGTAATCTTATATTTTATACTTTTATGTATTTATCGCCTAAAACGTTTCATTGTTTTTTAAAACCATGCCCATTATTTCGAAAACTGAATTTGTCCCGTTTGCGGATACACGCTAAATAGGCACTTGCGATAATTTCCGTTTTTAACCCCAATCACAGTGATGAATGACTCGAAGCCCGTCCTTTGAGCATGTTTTGTAATCACTTGATTCCCAATGAATTTGACCCCAGACGATACTACACATAGCTTGATTTTTTAATTAACTAGCCTAATCCATTAGAAAAATGACCATTTTTAGAAAACACTATGAAGGAGATCATTGTGGGCCTCCGTATTTGTTTCGCTGAATTTCTTGGCCTCCAAAACATAGGTATAGACATCAGGATCAGTGAAATTGGTACACTTCTTACATTTTATGGACGATAACGTGTTTTATTGTGACCGTTTTGAATTTCTCCCTTTTTGGCGGGAACGACTGGAGTGACGTCATGGTTCCCGCCATTTATGAAAATAGCATACTGAAAAACCCCTAGGTCAAATTTTCACGCTTCATTCCGCAAGTGCAAACAATACAACTGTTCGATTAGAATTATGACCATTTTTAGAAAACAATATGACGGAGAACATTATGAGTCGTCGTGTGTGTTTCACTGGATTTCTACCTCCAAAACATAGGTAGGCCTATAGACATCAAGATCATTGAAATCGACGCACTTAGACATTTTATGGACGATAACGTGTTTTTTTGCGGCATTTTTGAGTTTCTCGACTTTTGGCGGGAACGACTGGAGTGACGTCGACGCACTTAGACATTTTATGGACGGTAACGTGTTTTAGCCTATTGCGGCCTTTTTGGATTTCTTGATTTTTGGTGGGAACGACTGGAGTGACGTCGTGGTTCCCGCCATTTTTGAAATTAGCACACCCATAAACCCCTTAGGCCAAATTTTCATGCTTCCTTCCGGAAGTGCACGCCCATTTCACATATCCGCCAATCTATAGTGTAGTAAAGACAATTTAAAAGAAATGTTGAACTACAAAAAAACGAAACGAAATAGGATCTGTATTTTAATCAGATTGCTCGAACCTACATATATAATAATAATAATAATATTGTAATTTATTGTCACTAATAAATACGCACTTACATGTAGTATACTCTGAACTTCACTCATTTAGCCTAACCTCTGGCTAATACCGGATATATCTCTTCTAGGGGAGCCTTTTCGCATACTTTGCCAACATCCTTTGCAATTAACGATTATGGGATTGGGCGATAAAAATAGCACAATCATCAAAGACAGATTGATTTGAAAACGTGTCACCCGCATAGATTAAACCATCTTTAATAGAAAGCTTGATATCGCTTGCGTTCATCTTATCGAACCCTTCACGTAACACTCTGCATATTTCGGCGCTACGTTTGATTGGATATAAGCCCAGCTTGTGATCCAATCAGCTTCCTTGGTCGCCGCCTGTGATAATCGAGATCCAAAGTTCAAGGTTTGTCCAATGTCAAGGTTTCCGTCGGGCTCGATATGTCCCAATCTCTGATTGGATGCTACTGTTGACGTGTCTACAGATAACGTAGCTATACGTTCGGGAATTGTGAAGTAAACCAGCTTCAGGACATGAGGTTAACACAGAGGGTTAGCGGAGTAGAACTGAATGAGACCACTGGGGATACCGAGGATGACTGTCAAGTGACCAGGCGATTTCGTATTCAACATCTGTCTTGATTGAGAAAGTTTATCAGGATTTTTCGTCGTGTGTGCCCCTTGTCAGTGATGATGCGATTATTATTATTATTATTATGTAGGGCGGATGACCTGGCAAGGGACATCGTGTTGTCGTTCTGTTGGGACAAACACTGCGGTCCCGTGTACATATTTGTGTGTACACGTGATACTTTGAATAATTAAGAGTAGGCATTAGCGCCGCTATCCGGGCAAATTTTCCCCGTCATAGCAAACTGCATGGTGTATGTCCGTTTCCATTAGCCCATTCGGTGCAGAATAGTAGGACATTAAAAAAAACATTTCATTTGATTTCTTTTGGAGATTTAATTTTAAAAATATCCTGGTTTTCAGGAGATTTCTCGATACATTAGGCGTCCTTAAAATACATTCCAGGTAATATTATTCCAACTAAACAGATCATTTAATATTTTATTCAACTATATTTTATAGCAACATTTGTTTATCCGACTATTCAAATACAACATATTTTATTACAGCAGCAGAAATTCCATTGACATATCAAACTATATAGTATATAATATAGTACAACTTATTCATATTTACAGACTCTAAAGGATTAATATTCTAACATTTGATTACTACCAAACATGGATTCTAACGATTACTATACGTTTAATTACAATTAGTGCTGTGTAGGATTGAAACGCGTAAGCTGTAAGCAACATGGAGACTAATACGGGTAATACGACTTTGAAAGATCACAATGCCAAAAACAGCTGATGTTCAAACTCTATGAAATTTATCCGTTTAAACTTCTGGGGACCTGGCAAATTTAAAAGTGGCTGAGAAAATTTTGTTTGTTTTACGCCAGGTTCGACAGATGGCTCTATCACTGAAAAATATTGTCTGTGCACCACAATGCTTTATACCGTATCCAATGAAGTGGTATGCCCTTTGGGGTGAGATAACACAATCTAATTTTAGAATTTTCAGCCAATTAGATTTCGATTGCGTTTACATTCAAATGAATCTTTGAGTTAAACCGTTCCCAGTAGCACTATTTACTCTTTAATGTACAAATTTCAACTACTATAAAATCTTGTCAATGTACAACACGATGGTATAATATACGAATTAAAGCCGTATTATTTATAACATACATCACAATTATCTATATCTACCTGTGACTATATACACCAAAGAGTCATATGGAAAATCTATAATGGTGGAAAGGGGCGGGGTTAACTTGTCGCAATCATTCAAATTTTACTAGTTTATGAAGGCGCTGTACTAATTTTATGGCTATATAGTCCTAATATATATCAATCACTAAATGGGTCAAGTTATTAAAGCACTACCAAGGGTCTTCTTACAAATAGAAAAGATAATTGCAGCCCAAAGGGGGCATTGTAATTTGGTGGTCGAATCATCTCCAGACCACTTCCGTTAGTAAACTTCATGACGTCCACTTTAACATTTTAAAAATCAGCAGTAGAGAATATTAAGAAAATACAACCTGCGTTCTGTAGTCCCCCTTAACATTCATTTTTAGCCTTATTGTTCTCCTTTGTTAAAAAGTCCGATGTTTAAGTACATTCGTCTCTGTAACCTTACCACTCTATACAGATACACGACGCTTGTAAGGTTTACATTAAACACTCATTGTCAGCTACACGACGTTCTTTAAAAAAAATTGCAGGTAGCCTACCCATCCTAGCTATGACAGGTTGCACTAAATACCACATTTCACCTGAGACCAGACCATCAAATGAAAACCCTTATATACGAATGTTTTGAAATGCCATTAATCTTCTATCTATCAAACAGTTCAAATCATCCAACGAAAACGTTTTTAACCCAATTTACTCTAAATACCAGAAAATAATGACCATCCTGCTTCGTCCGAATGGTTTACATCATCCACGGAAAACGTTCAAATCTCAAAGTTTGTTTAATCACGACCATACAAGACATATAATATATTATAGATAACCGGTCTCTCGTCATGCCTTGAATTTCCCCCCTGTGGTACGAGTCTTGGGTTCCAGAAAAGGGATCTCCACCAAATATAACTACTTGCTGTTGTTGTTTTCTTTCAAACGAACGTCGGGGTTGTTATGCCATTTTCACTCCAAGGTACTTTCGATTTCTCACCCACAACTCGAATCACCAGCATCAGCGATTCCATTAGACTGTCCCGAAATTGTTGACTCATGGTACAATACATGACGAAGTTGATGGCACTATTAATCAAAGCCACAGCATCTATCAAGTCACTTAATGGAAGGTAAACATCCACAAAAAATCCATCAACACAAGCGCACAGGACCACGAGAATACTCTGTGGTACTTCTGATATGATATACATTACAATTACAGCCAGCAACATCAGCGTGGTTCTTCGATGCGAGTGACTCTTGTGGTTCTCTCCCTTTAAACGACTTCCACGTCTGTCACTTTCTCGAAGCGTGTGTAACAAGAAACCACCAAATATAGAGATCAGTACGCATGGAATAATTTTACCAAATACCGGATATACCCAGAAATTTAATAGTGCCATCGTGTTGGTTTCATTCTGCGATAAACTAAGGGAATCAAGTCGAAAGGTAGACGCATTATATTTATCTGAAAATGCTTCATGTATTCCTGTCACAATGCAGTTGGGAATAATCAGGACTGCCGAGCCTATATATGCAAAAACAATAATTATAATGGTAGAATTGTTTTCCATGTTTTTCTTGCTATTTGGAGTTGCTGCTCGAACGAACACATATCTCATTATTGCCATAATGACCCCAAGCCAAATGGACACAGTATGAGTTGTCAATGTCAAATTAACGTGAACTGCCATGAAAATGGTCCAACCATAAGAATATTTGGCTGGAGTTGCTTCTAGTCCGTGTACCAGATAAAAATGAATAGCAAATGGAATGTAGGACAGCATTGTAATTAGATCAGCAATAGCTATGCCAGTCAAAATGCAGTTAATTGGCGTCCTCATTGACTTTTTCGTCAGGACAGCTATGTTAATTAAGTTTGTAATGACACCAAACAAACACACGATGAGACTATAGTAGCCATGTATAGACCAATAGCATTCTCCAAAGCTTTGTAACGGCGTCGATGTGTTCCAAATGCACATTTTGACTGTTGTTCAGTAATTGAATTGGCGTCACAAATAAGGTTATTAGGAATTGTCTGTTAATCACATGATAACTTCGCCATGGCAACCAGTGTCAAGTCGGTATTCTAAACTAACATTTGACACCATATAAAGTTTGGTATCCAGTGGGTTGTAAAAAGAACAGTCCGTGCTCATAACCGTCTTCCGTGACAAGGAACTAATTATGAAGGCTTGCTAACAATTGCCTTCTATAGAACTGAGAACTCCCCAAGGCTATCAGCTACTTGCGATGGTCACCGTTTTCAATACGCAACTAAAAGGATTCTAAATGTCACTGGGTAGATTGATATTCACGACTAACATGTCTAGAAAACCAGAATCTGTTCAATAGTAATAATCCTCTACTCTTCAGTCCATTAACTAGAAACACAACAGAGCTTACATCAACATCAGTTACTTGTTTCTCTTGTTATTTATTGGGCCTCGTCACGTGAGATTTATTGGTTGCATCCACCATTACACTCGATTCTAGTAAATAATAGGGTGCATCTAAAAAGAGAAAGCAAAAATATGCATGTAATTAAAACAGGTTTAAATTTAAAAATTGAGTACACTAAATAATTAATTTCACAAGCTATTTAATTATAATTATAGACAATCACTCTTGTGGCACGTTCATGAAAAGTAATCTAAAAAGCTTCGTGGTGTCAACGTGGAAAGTATATATTTTCTGCTGATTCAACTTTGATTCTTGTCATATTGGTTAGACAATAAATTTCATTCTCTCCTCCTATGTTGCCTTATTAGGACACAAGACGGCTCTCGTTTCAGCTTTGTTCTACGTATACGGCAGACAAATGTAATAATATTGTAAATGTACATATTATATTTAATATACGCTCAAAGATAATTACGAAAGAGTCATATTATGCCGAAATAGACAGTCCTTTGGGTGGTATCACTTTCATTCTCTAGCGTAAATTGATAAATCATTGCACATAATCGGCCCATAAATCAGAACGTAATAAATATCTATTATCAGTAACAATTTTACTTAAATTTCACATTCAGTGTAAATTGACAATTCATGAATGTAGGTCAAATTCAAACTTTCCGAGATCTAATGGATGTAGGGTCACAGGCAAACACGTGGTCGAATGCGGGATAGTCAGAGGTAGCAATATGCGTCCAAACTACCAAACTATGTCAAGTCAAACAAAAGCTTGCGATCGTTATTAAAATTGGCATCTGATTTTATATATGAGGCCTTGGACTAATTCAAATTTAGGCCAGATTTGTCAATTATTATCAGAGTTATCCTACTTGAAACAGTTAAAACTAGCCTTTGGGCGTATTCGAACAAGATTTGTCAAATAAGTTGCCGTCCTCGACATAGTTGAAACACCACAAAAATCTCTTGAAAACGCATTGATGCAAACATTTTTCATCGAGGGGGGTATGTGACAAGAAGTAAGGTCGCCTGACCATCTTCGTGGGTTTTCTCCGGGTCCTCCAGTTTCCTCCCACTGCTAAAGACCCCTACGCGCAAGCGAATTATTGAAATAAAATTAAACCATTATGTTAGTCCCAAAATGACCTGGTTTGTATCCAGTGAACGTTAAAACCCATTTCTCCTCTCTGGTGTAAATAAAAAATTAAAACACAATTGATTCTAAGCAGACGAAATCGGCAAATTGAAGTTAGTAAGTTTCAACTAAAAAAAATATATAAATGAATTCAAACTTAAACGAATGTTCTCAGATACCGCAAAAAGAATGTAGTTTTCATCTGATTTAACTTGCTATTTGTCTTTAGAACCATGATAAGGTAAAGGTCAGTCCTTACAGTCTAGCAGTTAGTCCTAATATGTTATCATCTGTTACTTAGAACTACTATTTATTGTGATTATTATTTAGTCCGTTTAACGTTACACGTCATCACACGTTTACGTTAATGAAGGTTAACGCCTCATCATAATGGAATGACCATCGTGAAAATAACATAATAAATTTGACACCGCTGTATATGTATGTGTCATAGATGAAGGAAGTAATGATAATTTTGAAATAAGTGTCTCATCTACATTAAAGTTTTTTTTATTATTATACTTAGTTCTGCTTATTTTACATTAAAATAACAGACGTTACTTTATTTTTCTTGAACTTTAAAAGATATTTCAGGGACAAGGCTGGTTGTGACTTTAAGCTAAAAGCAACAAGCTTGTAAAAGTTCAATACGTTGTGTGTTTTGAACAGCTTATATAGCCATTCAGACCTCCTAGTAGCAGCTTCCATGTTAACAAACCCACAATAGAATCAACATAGAGACAAATGAACGGGTAAATGAAATTTAAGAAATGAATAACTGAATTGTCTAAAGGCCAATGTATATCTATACGTTTATTATCCATAACTATAATCATATCCTAATTTATGCCATTTGGTATTAGTAATCGTCTACCACTTTTCAGACGGTAATGATGACGGTTATGTATATTTCCTGTATGCATATTGATGTATTTATGTATGTATGTGTCTGATTGATTTAAACCGAACCGATATTTTGTAAGTCAAAGAATAAACCCTACTGGTAAATGTCCTCAGAAAACAAGAATGAACCAGTTCCTTTTGAGTAGAAATCTTGCCGAACAGTGTACCTACTGACACGGGAGAACCACACCAGAAAATCATGATGAACTGTCTCGGCCAATACCGGGATCAAACAAGCCAAGGTCTTACGCACTAATCCCCCACCCCACCGATCTTGACAACTGAGTATTCGGTAATATTAGGAGATATCTGACGAGAAAATAAATTAAACACAGTATGCTTAGTATCATTAAACGGTTGTATTTCTAGTCATTTAAGATCAGATTAAAACATGTTAGGTTTCATCTAACAAAACATTTTATATTGGGATGATTCAGAACTGAATTTTTTTTACCTACTTAGCAGTTAGAGGTATAGCTAATCGAGTACTTAATAAAATCACATATATATTTCGTTCCATTTCTTAAAAAGAAGGTTTTAGTTTCCTGGGTTCTCTAACGGGGGCCGCGTTTACTGGCTAACTTTGAGGTCCTGTGTTCGATGCCTGTGTTGGCCGAGGAAGTTCATCGAGCATTTTCGGTGTGGTTCAGGATGGAATTGGAAATAAGAGTAGACTGTACTGTCGCTTTCCGACATAGTTCCCCTTACAGCACATTGAAAGGCCTATGCCCGTCTTCATTCGCCCTCTCGGAGCAGAGCAGCGTTTTAACTCCATTTTACTTTATTTTTTTGTTCCACTTTAAATAATTTGGTTTTTTAAAAAAAAGTTTTGTTTTATTATTGCATTATTTTCCGGTTTTCTCTATAATCTGTCAGCGTAATTTGTTAAACCGTTCTTGCTGAACAATCTCTTGATTGGCTCGGTCAGGTCTAGTCAAGTACAGTTGACTACACCAAATAACGCAAAAAGGAAGTGTAAATAATAACGTCCCGCATTAATAAGATCGGTAACTGATTGTCTAGCATCTTTCTGGTGAAATATCTTGTATGGTTGTCTTTACGTTGTCAATTATTCATGTTTTTGCGGAAGGGACAGGAAACAGAAAAACGAGACCTTGAAAGCTCAGTCAATTATCGGTCAGTGTCTCCCCAATAGGACACTAATTAGTTACTTCATCACAGACTCCTTGGTTAAAATCTCCAATGCTGGCAATGGTCCCTGTCGTGATAGTGACATCATTCATGATCTTTTGTTTGACACAACCATTAATTAGTCTCCGGCCTATAATCAACTCTCTATTATCGTAACATAACAGTAGCAATGACTATAATGCCACTAGGAATAAAGTATTTCGACTGCTATTTTCAACATATCCTATTTTCAATATCTATTTTCTTTAACTATTATAGCCAGAACTAGCCTGATTTCCTCTTTTTCAGTGATGCAGGACGGAGGGCCTGAAAAGGACAGCTGTATAGTTATTTCGGTGGGATGAAAAACCAAGGTCCCATGTATACATACACTGGCGTGCGCGTAGATGTCAGTATATAAAGTATTTATCTTGATGTAAAACCAGCACCACTGAGCAGCTATACTAGCTGGTACATGTGCGCATTATAAATGTATTAAATTATTTATAAATTATTATCATTATTATTAAAACAGAAGTATTTTGACTATGAATCCAAATTTTACTAGACAAGAATACACGTCATAAACAATTTTTCAAACAAAAGAATGAGACAAATAGATCCGTAAATAGTTAAAAAAGTCATAATATAAAGATATCAATCTATATAAATATTACAGTAAACCCTGGGGTCGTCGCAGTCCGTGCATTAGTCTTGCAAAAAGAATGTGCTTCATTTGAATCCCGTCTGGGTCGTGAAAACGTTCGGGTTTTTTTTTAAAGCTGACACGGAAAGTCTGGATGGTCCTGAAAATCGTGGTCGACAAGTACTCATATTGGTGTGCAAGTAAAAGACCCTTGACAGTTGGAGACCAAAACTTCACCCCTGGCAAATTCTCTTTAAGGGAAAATAACACTCTTGCTGGCTTGACAGGTCCAGAAAAAAATAGCTACTAGATGTTTAAGTGTCCTACCTGTTGTGTAAATTATCCATTATATCCTATTTTACTTGTCCAGAGGGTTCGAAAATATGTTTAAATCAAAGTTGCATTTGAAAGTGTTTTCGTAAAACATTTCAAACCATGTAGTTAAATATTTTCATTTTTTTAAATTCGCTGTGTTAAGATGAAATTGTATCATAAATTAATTGGAATATTGTAAAATGGTACAATTTGTTGACCAGAATAATTATTGTGGCATATTATACAGTTACAACAAGAGTGGTATTGGCACTTCAAGTTACATAACACGTAACCATGGACATGAATATTACAATATGTTCGTCTCATAATGAACAATTTATATTTTTGATTGGATATTGAATTACCATTTGTTTGTCTCCAAATGATCTAATTATTGTTTTGGCTACATATTAAATCCCATTCCATCATATAATACCCTGACACTTAATGAGATGGTATAACATTGGTATGAGGGTCAAACCCTAAGTCAGCTATTCCATGTTACTGGCTTTAATATCGTCTATTAAATTCATTACATGATATCAAAATGATATTATTGTAAATCCAGTTGAATTATATAACAAGCAAGCGATGTCGGACACAATTAACCTATGATGATTTGCGCGTCCCATTGTAGATTAGATTAATGAATAAATCAAATTATTATTTTGATAAAACAACAGAAATTCCAAAATCAAGGGATTCTGCATAATATAGGTCGACCTCTAGGGGTGTCCATGAGAACGACCTTCGAAGACCCTCCGTGTTTGATATGTTTGCATAAAAGTTAGTAAAGGCCGATTTAGGGAATAAAATCATTTGCAATACGATTAGTAAAGTCAATAAATGGATTAAAATCGTTTACAATACGGCTAGTAAAAACCAATGGGTAAAAATCATTTTAATACTGTTACTAAAGGTCAATGGATTAAAATCGTTAACCTCTTGTATGTGAACACATATCGTAACTATATTTGATAGGACTGGGGCATACTGGTTTAAGAAAAAGAATCAGACGATAAATGAAAATAAAGAGATAAGCAGATTTTGCGAGATTGGAGTTTGTAATAAATTAGTACCAAATTAATACTTTAATTACATGACTTGGACTCCGTCAAACATAATATTGAATTAGAAATGTAATATCGGTTGCCTTTTTATAATTATCCCATAATAGACATTGAAATCTGGCCCGTTGCTAGTGAGTGGGGGAGAAGCAGCTGTTTTTCCTGGCACAAATTCTTTACCCAATGGGAAAAGAACCGGTTACCTAATGAGCGCCTTCAGTGTCCTTTCCATTGGATGCAATACGAAACCAACGACCAATGTGCCCGTCTCGCCCCTCCCAACCCACTAGCTACGGGCCTGGAAATGTACAAAATAGTCCAAAGGTCGAGGTTATAGTGATCATTGATCAATCGAAGTATTAAGTACAGACGTGGAAATAATTATGTTTATCCACAAAAATTGCGTTCGTTTTATCTTTTTAGAAATAACAACCAATGATGCCAAATAATAGCAAAGGGTGTAACTACAGCTATGAAAAGCATTTATATCTATTGCTAACAAAATATGTTTTATCTGTAAATATTAGATTTAGCAATTAAACACGACTGCCTGACTATTTAATTGAAATAAGTAGCCTTATTACTGCAGTGGTAAATAAATTTAAGTGGCTTATAAACATTAAGAATCTTGAAAATCAACACCGTAGCTGAGCGAAAAGAGCAATTATAGGTAATCATACTTTTTTATTCCATTTAATTTTTGTTTGCCTTGGCATAACTGACAAAAATAATATTATACTTTATCAAAATATAATATTTCTAATTTGTCACGACTTCGCTTATCCTCGATTATTTGTCTTAATGGCAGACATAAAAATAATTAAAACAATGAATATTTGACATTTGGTATTGTTTAATCTGTTTATTTATCGAGGACTTGAAACAAATGCAACGCTTCAAGGTTGTACTTGAATTTCAAGTATTTAATGTAATCTATCCCTGGCCTTAAAAGCTCGGAATTTTAAATCAATAATTTGTAAGCTAAACCACAACCATGACACCAGACATGACTAATCAATGAGATAACCTTCTAACTTTAAGTTACTTATATTATATACAAGAACAGCCAAATTAAATATGCAATATTGTTTACAGTTAAGATTTCTAAATACACAATTAAAGAGATCCGGGGCTTGTAATAATAGGTAAAAAGAAACATAAAACAGTAAGAAATTAAATGGGTATCTGACAATAAGCATATATATAAGTCTTATGCGCAAAAAAATGGCTACTGAAAAAATCGAATCACAATCTTCAAAGGGTTTTCCATAAGGAATTCTTCAGATAATTAAAAATTGTGACTTGCAGAGTGTCATACCCCCCCCCCACCACCACCACCAAAAAAAACCCGGACGCACAGAGGTCCGGACCCTTGGACGGACGGGCAACGGCATAATACGTCCATATGAAAAACTCAAACTATAGTCCATATTATAATATGACACCGGTTTCACAAAATTAACTGATGGACAAACGGGGCTATTCAAAATAGCTACAAACAAATGATTGGGTAATCGCCACATAATATGGACTTTTTTTATCATTTGTTGGACCCCATGTTCAGCAGACGAACATGATTTTCACCACCTTTAATCATTTTGGAAGACCCCAGCTGAAAGAGATGGACTGTCATGTTACGTATTGTGTTTCAACAAACTGGATAGAAAGTCGATTTTCCACAATGGTACTCATGGAGAGATTTGATATGGAAGATGGAGATAGACACACTCCGTCACACAATAGCAAGAGAGGGATTTCTCGGACCAATGCTTCGGGAATATGAGAAAGGATATTCTTATAAAAGTGTCATTTAAGATAGATATCAAGTGTCGTATTTCTCGAAAGCCGACTCTCTTTAACTACTTATTCTACATCAACTAATCAAATCATTTTGTAGAAACGTGTGATCACCAGGGAATTGTATATCTAGTTATGTAACCCATGTCTATGAATTATCATCGTCTGATAGAACTTAAATACCACAAGAAGATATACCAACCCACGGACAATGACATTAATAAAGTCTCTTATCTATTGGCAAGTCTTTGCCCCTCCTTGACGTGCAAATTATCGCTGGGGAATATTTCGTTAAGTCCAACCGATCTTGAAAAGAATATAGTCCTGATTCAGAATGTTTTCAGATTAACATTTTAAACTGTGCAGATGGTAATAAATGGAAGGACATTATGAATCTTTAGCTGTGATAATTTTATTAGAGAAAAACGTAAGCATGAATCATTTTTACGAATCGTCAAAAACTTGTAAGCTTTTTGATTCCGGAAATATATGCCCCTTCACATCAACAAGAGGTCAACTTTTAAGTCAGGGTTCACCACTTTAAATCTCACGAAAATTCCCTGTTTACTAGTCCAGGGCAAACTCAAAAAAATAATGTTAGAATTGAGAACCTTTTGAGAATTATGTTCTAAAGCCAGTAGTAGTAGGAAACATACATATCGCGATTGTTCCGTATACATATTGATCAACGCAGTAGAATTCACGGTATTCACACGTGGGAATCTGTTGTCAACAGTCTTGGAGTAGTCAACAAAGAACAACCCACTAATATTGTAAACTTTATCCTGTAGCTAATCACTGACTTTCATTAACAGCGACGTAGATCAACAGTGTCGTAGATCAGTTCTGAGACTTACGTCATCACATTTTGGGGGAAGTGTAGTTAAAGTTAATGTAAGCAAAGGCAATCGAGGCAAACGCCTAGGGACCAGTGATTCAGAAATACAAAATTGATATTGGTAGCAGTAAGTTGATATCAGAAATTTTTTCCATAGCCCGAATATTATTTCTGGTGGACAACTGCAGCTGCCGGGCCCCCGTTTTTCACCCAACGAGCTCGCTTGACGACACGAATCGCGAACCGGTGTCATCGGGGCCGGCTCCGCCGCGTGTCATTGTGCCAATTCAGATTACATGCCCCCTGTATTGCAATCTTTACTTTGGCCCCCAATTCAGCAAAGAATCAAGTTCAAGTTACTCCTTTTCGTCTTCAAAACGTTAAACGGCCAAGCTCCATCTTATATAAAAAGTCTTGTAGAACCCTATACTCTACTACCAAAAATTCCCGTTCTCAGAGAAACCATTTGCTAAAATCTCCAGTCATTAATTTACAACTTGGAAAACGTGCCTTTTCTTATGCTGGTCCTTTTCTATGGAATAGACTACCACAGCCAATGAAACAATTACCGCATTTTGGTCATTTTGAATCTCAACTCAAAACATTATTATTTCAAAATCCTGATCTGTAAATAATCAGTGAATATAAAACACCAACAGCGCTTTAGAAACTGTTTCTTTCAGTATTAACGCGCTTTACAAATGACGATACATGTATTAGTATTATGATATGACTTGCCGGTAGGAATATACTCAACAGACCATCATTTCAGGTCAAAATTTCAAATAAATTGGCGGGGCTTGGCAGCGACGCTACCTCAGGTCCCATCACTGATGGTGCCTATGATGAATCTTACAGTATAGTGTTATTATCTTGATCGATCCTACATTGTTGGCTACTAATTGTCAACATTTTGAACTAGAATGTTAAACGACAAAAGGCTGTGGTCTATCTGACACAATTAAACAAGATCAATAGCATAATACCAGAGGAAACCCTGCCTTGCCTCCACATCCATTAGGTGTCGTACAGTAACTGAGGGTGCAAAAACAAAAGGTTGTTAACATTACAAAGCCGGAAATAGATAAATGTATTTAAATACTTATAATTTCCGATCATTGAGACCTCAGTCTGGTTACGCTTCATTGTGTTTCGACATATTCACTACATGCATGCATTTACGCTTCCGATATTACATATAATTTTACTCTACTAAACTTTCATCTGCGTTTATTGACCGACAACTGGTTGTATTGATGGTTAATGTCAGCCTACTGTCTGATGAATAGCGCGGCTCCTTTTATTATATAGTTTGTGAACAAACCAGTCGTTACTTGAGATGACAGGTGACATTACCATTAAGAGGAAAAATTTAGATATAATTACAGATCATTGGATGGATACAAACAAAGAGCCGCTTTCGATATAAACCAAGTGTGTCCTTGAGGCATACTGGCAAAGAGTACCTATTAATGCAATCGATGCTAGGGCATTAGAAATATTAATTAAATGAGAGGAATCTGAAAATATTTAAAGTCTCCCAACATCATTGTAGAATCGCTTTCCAATATTCAAACCCAAATTTAAAGTTCGGGAAACGAGGTCTGACTTCGATTCTAGTTTATTTTCTTGGGGCTTTTTTTGTATATCACCCTGCTTACACTCTTGACCAATTCTCTTTTGGGGAGTTACATATAGCTAACAAATTTTGTAGTATTGTTGTAGTACATGTTATGTAATTTTCAGTCATTTTAAATTGTCGGGGTGACGGTGGGGTGAATTGGGTTGTCAACAAACGCCCAATAACTGACATAATTAAAAAAATTATGTTTATGTCGCATATTTAACTCAAACAAGACTGAGTTAATTAATTTAATTAATTTAGAACAATTGCCTCCATCCCTGGGGAATCCTGTATACCTCACTGATTTTAATTTTACGATTTGTTATTCTATAAAGATTATCTTCAGAAAGTTTGTCTCTCTTACAAATTATGTTAACAATCATAATATCAGTTGTTTTTGTCAACATGCTAATCGCCTTTAAGGAACATAGTTGTTTTCATAGCAGGAGATTATTGGTATAAATGTTAATAGGTACCAAAGGTTAGGTGAAGGCCATAACTTATATTATCTTGCACTTTGCAATGATCCCATCAAAAACAAAGCAGACTAAGACTTTTCCCCTCAAGACTTTCAAATTTATGGGTTTCCTGGCAAAGCGAGGTTTTATCGAAAACTAAAGTAAGAAGACCATAAATCACCCTGACTGGATAGATCCTGCCTTAGGCAGCCCTCTGTGCTTATTTTTCTAGTTTGATAATCTGATACAAGCTAGACAGGAAATTGAAGTCGTGCCGAGTCATTACCTCTTATTGATGGCGGACAAATTACTTGTCAACAATAGACAAATGTTCTAATATAGACCATTAGTGTTTGAATTATGATCATAACCTTACCAAATCCGTACTATGGTTTTCTGACGCTGCAATGAAATACATCAACCCTAATTGAGTCATCCAAAGAAGATATCATGCACGATGATTTATTTTGTTTCAACTGTTTCTCTATACTACATGTTAGGTTCTTTATAGACATTAACAAAAAATCGTGAATTTATGTTCTGCAACAGTCAAGCTATAAATGGATTTCAGCTACATTTTTCAATTATGACCTCCCATAAGAAAACTAACTCTAATGTTTGTCGGTAGATGGTAATGTTTTTTACGTCGATATTTGAAGATTTAAATTGAAAGGAGAAATTTCAAGAAATTCAACGAATAGTTGATGTTTTACATATCCTATACGTGTGAGTAGGATATAAATAAACTGAAATGGGTTTTTAGCGTTGTACTTGTTTGGACTAACTGGGGCGACACAAACTAGGCTTCAATACCCCTTGTAGAGACTATATATTACAAACCCAACCAGCAGCATAATCATCGCTAAAATGTATCCACCGCTGATATATTGCTATTTTTAGTTAAACAGGCATTAACCAAGAGCTAAATCTACCGTTTGCAGGTCTTTCTTTGGGCCTGGAATGTTAATTTATTAATTGGGCATTAATCAACTTTAAATACGTTTTGCGGTCGATGCGGTTACCATAAAATGGAAAATCGAGACTCTGTTTACAATCGTAAAACGGTAGTAATGACATTATCTTTCTTAAAATATTTTTTACATTGTGAACTGTCAGCTCTTATCTAATCTTACATAATGCCCCTTTAAATGTACAAATGAGTGTGAATTAAGCCGTGGAAGTTAGATATCGTTCTAAATATTCAAATGAGACTAACGGCTTAATAATGATGAAAAGGTCCAGAATTACAATGCATGTTGACGTTGTTGACAGAAATTTGCGGTCGATAAAGGTGTTTTAGCTGACTCTAAATTCAGATTCATGAGAGTGTTGGTCGTATTGTGGCGGTTGACATTTAACGCTGTTCGGTGATCGACGCGTTCTGATTTTATAATAAATGAGCCGAGACATCACGGTGTCAGAAGAGAGATAATATATATAATTTAGTATTGAAATATATTTTTCTAAAATCGTAAGGATAAAGGCGATAAATTGTTGCGAATAGGAACATTTACACACAATATTGTGCGTTTACAGAAAGATAACCTACTCCCTAAACCTTGTTAGTTGTAGCGTGTAAGTAACACAGGAAATGAAGTGAGAGATAGATCAAGCCCAAAATATTTCTAATTCTTTGCATTGATGATGGAAGGACTTTTAAAGTACAATTATACTAGACGCATGATTGTCAATTTAAATCACCATATGGTCACCATGTTTTCTAAGCTGCAAAACATGATCCGATGGGACAAAATGTTCGGATTTCAATACACCCCTCTACCACACCAATACAAATGTGCTTGGATCCGTACTTGGGTTCATATTAAGAATTAAAGTCACCCCGGTGAAGGTCGCAGACACGATGTCTATTTCAGTCAATAAATATCTAATAAAGACCTTCTGATATAAATCATAACTAACTGCCTATACTTGAAAGAGAGATTACATTTAAAAACGAATGTTCTTCTAGGTCCATGGCAAATATTTGAATCGTTATAGTTTGATGGCTAATTCTAATTCATCATTCTGTGTACACAATGTTCTGTCATATAGCAGATTCTGAATTGTGCGAAACCGTTCAATTTTGTTTTCAAAAGCCGTCCAAATAAATATTCTCTAATCACGCAATTCTTGAAATTGGTTCAGGTTTTATACAGCGATGACATTGTCCTAGTTCAACACTATATGATGAATTTGCAGGGGTTTAAATTTAGAGGCAGCACAGAATGATTATCTAGCTACGTGAACACCAAAAAGATAAGATTTTGTCTACATTAATCATGCAAAATCTTCTGAAACGAAGCATATGATTTCGATTTCATCAATGCGATTAATTCTTAAAAGTCTTGATTGTATTGTTTAAAGAGAGACGACTAGTGTATCGATTGATATTTGTATTTGTCTAAATATAAAGGCCACCTGCATATTTCGTCACGATCACCAGATGTAGACAGGTCTAACCTTTACCGTAGCCCTAGCCCACAATCCAGTCAACAATCACCGGCCCCAACCCCATTTACATCGCGCGACTTGACGACAACTGCAGGTGGCCTCAATATTTAGACTTAATAATAATAATAATAATAATCGCGCCTGAGGCCTTTTTCCAATTTGGCCCTTGGCACAGATCGTGCGAATGATTTCGATCATTACTGCAGGAAGAAACCGAAGAACTCGGGGGAAACCTGCCTGATCGGACGGGAGACCGTATATCCCTCTCACTTACAACGATAAAGTTTTGCCCTGAGCTGGGATTGAACCCTCGTTGCATTGGTGAGAAGCCGCCTCTCTATCGCCACGGCTATCCGACTTGACCAATGTATTAGCAGTACAAGGTCGTATGCCAACAACGTGCAATTAACGCCCCCGCGTTTCAATCACCAGACCTGTTTTATTATGGTATTATGCAGAGCTAAAACAATAAAGCTTCACTTAATTTCAGAGATACACTTTAATCTTGCTATTCTGAAAATAGTGTTTACACGAAATGCCTAAAAGCACCATAAAATCAATTCTCTCAAACACATAAAAACGAATTAACAGAATAGGAATTTTGACACTTAATAATTTATGGTGCAGGCATGGGTTATACAGTGTGACTTTTATTTAACAAACTATGATCAGTATAACTCCTATAGTTTTATTAAAGATGTAACGATATGCCAATATTGAAACCCAAACAATGAGAAGACGCCATTGCGATAATTAACGAAAGCATACCCGTTAGAGACTGCCACCCTATACACTTTTGAAAATCCTAATTGGTTCACTTTTGAGTGGTGCAAAAAATTTTATAGGTTTAATAGAATTTTGGCCTGGAGAAAAAAAACCCAGAATATAATTGTCAACAAGTGGGACAATTGCTAATGAGTTGACATTGCTTTAGGGATATGCCTTAAGTATCAAATACATGTATGCCAAACCAAAAACACAAATAAAACAATCATGCACCTTCTTATTCAAGTGGCGACAAAAATGTTTATAAAATCTTGAATTTAGTCCCTGGCTAACATACCCACACTTGACGATATCGGCGACCTTTTCGCAGAACTGGTTTACCAGTGACTTTCGTGTATTGAAGGTGATCGCCGTTAAAGTATATTATTGGTGACAGTCATTATCACATATGAGATAGAACTGCTAATTAAGCACATTCCAAATGTAGTTTTAACACAGAGATCATTGCACTACTGGCTGAAGTGACGAGGGATAGTAGATACACAGGTGAATTTCTGCTCAGTAATAATTCTTTCGAAGACCAGAAGTTGTTATGCGACGCTGTGATAGTATATCTCACAATTCAAAAAAAGTAATTGAATGTCAATAGATACGGGAAAACGAGAAAAATATAAATTTACCGTACAATTTTTTATTCAGTCTATATCTAATAAAAACGTGGTAGTGGACGGAATTTTTCTATTTTTCTCGTTTTCTCCTATCTATTGACAGTCAATTTTTTTTTTGAATTATCAGATATCCCCTTCAAATAATAATTGACTGTCAATAGATAAGAGAAAACGAGAAAAATAGAAAGGTCCTTGCATTACTACATTTTTTTAAAGTATACTCATAAAACAACTTTTGGTCTTCGAAGAAATTATTAGTGAGTTATATAGATGAGTAACTCATGTTTCCCTTTTGCGTTCGTCACTATCCTTTCTTGAAATCTTCATAACGCATCTATCGTAGCAATGATCTCTGTGTTACAATTATATTTGTATCGCATATGGGATAATGGCTGACCCAAATATTGTCCTTTAATCCAGTATGCCGAAAAGCTTAACGACCACCCTAGCGTTACATAATTATAAAAGCACGACAATCTAAATGGAAGTAACGCTAACCACAGGTATTTTGTTCTTGGCCTTACACTGATATACAGAGGAGTATTGTGTCTGAGAGCTGCAATGGAATAAATCACTAACGTGCTTCAGGTTATATACAAAACAAAGGCTTTTCATAATGACACAAATCAATAAGATTATAGACTGTCATCATGTTCATTTATATACACCAAGGGACCCACCTATATTCAAATGCATGTATTCATGCATCTGGGTTTCTGAAAACATGTGGCTAGAATTCACTCATTACTAATGCCTGGTATCGGAATATCTAATTACTGACTCGGCACAGCACAACAAATCAGATTTGCTCAATTAGTGATATCGGAACCGAGGGGAAACGTCAATAAATGTCAATAAAATACATGAGCTATATCCACCTACAAACATAATGGCCAGTTAAAGTCCAGTTATTTGTAAACTTGTCACGTACCAACGCGGAGCAATTTGCTATTTGAATTCCGGACCACAATGACCAAACACACATAACAGTGAAAGGTGATTAACAATGTCCATCTGTTATCCGGCCACAGACTCAAAAGGTCGTAATTATGGGTTTTGCAATCTTGCGATGAACTTTTAATAACAATGCCACGGGGTAAAACTTCAAATTATTAATAAGATGCGGAATTCTCTCCCGCTGATTTGATCACGATTTATCGAGGTTAAAAACATGTGTTATAGGATTGTCCACTAGGCACAAACTAGGTCATTTCGAGACTCAGATATGGTTTAATTTTAGTTCAATAGTTCGTTTGCACGAAGGGGCCTGTAGCAGTTGGAGGAAACCGGAGGACCAGGACAAAAACCCACACGGTTAGACAGGCGACCATACCCCTTGCCACGTATATACCTTACGGTTCCACGCGAATGTACATAAATATTATTTAAATATGTTAAGTTATTGCTTAGGATTTTATTGGACTCCATGGCACAACTAAGAACGTAGTCAATTTTTGAAATCAATGTTTCGCAAAAGTTAAATCGACAACCAATCTGATTAAAACCCATATCCTATTTCGTTTCGTTTTTATAGTTTAAAATTTCGTTTTACTTGTCTTTACTACACTAGGATATGGAAGAGTTGTTATGTATTAGGCGTTCTTATTAACCAGTCAGCATTAATGTTATTATGTCTGACATCATAGGGGGATCACGGTGGCTAAGTGGATAAGGCGTTGGTTCGCTAGCCTGGAGGTTGAGTGTTCGATCCCTGCATTGGCCGAGAAAGTTCATCTCGATTTTCCGGCGTGATTTCCCCTTGTCAGTGATGCAGAAGGAGGGCCTGACAAGGACAGCTGCCTAGTCGTTCGGATGGGACGAAAACCCGAGGTCCCGTGTACAAATTGGAGTGCACGTAAAAGATCCCTTGGCAGTTGGAATTCGATATAAGAGTAGGCCGTAGCGCCGCTGCCCGGGCAAAATTTCCCTCATTGCACACTGTGGCGTATGCCCGTCTTCAATTAGCCCAGGTACGGTGCTTAAGCGTAGGACGTTAAACCCCATTTCATTCTGACATCATAGAGCCAAACGCCGCAAGATGACCTCTGACGTGACCTATCGCTACAACACGTCAGATCTGCATGTAGTGTAGGCCATCGAAAGTATAAAAAACGAAACGAAATATATGTATCTGTAATTTAAATTTTTGTCCATACGTAGTTTCCATCTTTTGAATGGGTGAGAAAATATTAAATTCCAAAGTTATTGAAAATATCCACACTTACTAGCAACATTATTAATCTCATAATACCTTTGTGAACTGTTTGTTGTAATATTGGATTATACGCTTAACTCCCTCATTACTCTCGGCGAGAAATATGAATTGGTTTATACTCCGTTTTGCTTCTATTGAAAATATTCAACTGATAAAAAGTAAATCAAGGTTCCCATAGCGTATTGCATTAGTTTTACAAGCAATTAGGAAGTAGTTCCGCCTGAAATCATTTCATTCTATTTAATCTAGAAAAGTAATCAAATGAGTTCAACAGTAAATGGAAGACGGAAACCATTACATCTTCTAATGGTAATATTTTTTCTTGGGGGAATAGGCGTTCGGGGTTTTAAAAGATCTGACAGCCATGTTTTTTTACAAGGACGTATTCTAGGTTATAATATAGGCCTTTACGCCTCAATTATTAAAATCCAGTTACAGGATGAAACCTAAACGCACATGTATGGGATTCTATAATGCCCAACCCTTATCTTCCGTTCCATTCAACCTGTCTATACTGTCCCAATTAGGGGGACACACAGGAACACGCCCGGTGTATAGATTGGCACACGCGGACGAGAAATCGGCATATCTATAGAAGCTATCGTCTAACTCAAACAAATTTCAGAAATGTCGGTACATGTTGAAGTCTTTTATGCGCTGACAAAGGAGAATATTGTCTCCTTGCCTAACCTTTACCCCCAGACAGAGGCGTAACTACCGGGGGGGTATGGGGGGTATGTACCCCCCCCCCCACTATTTTGCATACAGTCGGTAAATTCTCGTGTTTGTCGGTAAATTGAAAATGTCAGTCGGTAAATTTAAAAGTTATATAGCAAATGTTTTTATCATGAATCACCGACCAGATTCTTCGGTATTACACTGTTTCGTTACAGAAATTTCGAAACCGTCAGTCGGTAAATTTCAAGAGTTATATAGCAAATATTTGTATCATGATTTACCGACCAGATTCTTCGGTATTACAGTGTTCTATAATTATATTACAGGAATTTCGAAACCGTCAGTCGGAAAATTTCAAGAGTTATATAGAAAATATTTGTATCATGATTTACCGACCAGATTCTTCGGTATTACACTGTTTCGTTACAGAAATTCCGAAACAACCAGTCGGTAAATTTCAAGAGTTATATAGCAAATATTTGAATCATGATTTACCGACCAGATTCTTCGGTATTACACTGTTTCTTTCATTACCGAACTTTCGAATGTCTAAATTCACCAAAACACCCCTGTATGGATCTGATCTGAATTCTTAATAAATCTTATATGAACTAGAATCCTTGAAAGCAGGCGCGGATCCACGGGGGGGGGGGGGGGCGGTAAGCTGTAAAATGTAAAAAAAAATTGTATCGACAAAAAAAACTGAAAATAGGGTGGGAGTTGTGTTTAATATTTGAAGATCAGATGCCAGGAAATCGCATATATGGAGTCTTATCTTTAAAAAAATTCTGGGGGAGGACCCCAAAGACCCCCCTCAGCTGCTTCGCTCCTACGGCGCTCATAATTCGAGCTTCGCCCTCAAAGTACGCCCCCTATATGTGAATTTCTGGATCCGCCCCTGGAAAGTGAAGTCATTATATCTAACCCGCTTTCAAAAAGCTATGTAAAATAGCACATTTTTCTATTGATCGACCCGTCGGTAAAATCGGCATTTGGATACCCCCCCCCCCAGAAATTTATCCCTAGTTACGGCACTGTCCCCAGACTAGATAAATTATGCCTAGTACATCCTCCCAGACTAGATAAATTTATAACACATATATTGACATTGAAAAGGCCATTTATTCATTAAATGCCATATATATTTGAATTATTTAAAATAAATACTATTTACATTAATATATTTAAGAATCATTTTAACAAAATATCTATCTTACATAAATGAGCAAAATTAGTAAACGTCTGATCAAAGTTGATTTGTATATAATTACGGACGAGTTTCAGTCTGTGAGATAATGCGATGTTAAAATTTCTAAAACGCATTAAGCAAACTGTCTCATAATAGGGCCTATTATATTAACACAATGTCGGGACAATAATATTCTTCACATATTGTCTATGGAGATGTTATTGTTAGTCCCAAAATGACCTAGTTTGTGTCGAGTTGACGTTTAACCCCGATATCTCTCTCTCTCCCTTGGGGATGGTTGTTCCATAGCATCGTGCTCCTTTTATTGTGTGTGAAATAGCTTTATTTTACGTCCGCTTCCAGCTCCTTTTATTGAACACGGTTCTTTTTTTATACAACTTCTTCTTTATCTAGAAATTCTTCTCAGCAGAGGTGGATCTAGTATGAAACTTTATCCAGGAATGGTCCCATAAGTGACGGGGCAGATACTGCATTGAATAGGAAAGTACTGTAGCTGGGTGTCCTGGTAATAACCTACATACTATTTACAAGGAATTACGTTTCTATTGAATTGAGAGGGTGTAGGTTAACTAACTAGAACTGATTCTTCTGCCATGGAACAGTCCCAAAAGAAGAGGATAACAGCGGTGACCACGACTCACATCCTCCCCTTCCGCCTAAAACCGTTCAAACTTCAAGACTAAAATTACATGTCCGCAATCAGTAGCATGATTAGTCTAAATAAACCAACACCCAGCCATATTTTAAATCTAATTTCATTGACATTTACCCAATTTCTCTATTTCATAGATTGGTTCCTTGAAAGTCATTTCCGATTAAACTGGAACTAAAAACACAACACCCATGTATGCCGTGAATAGATTTTTGTTTATGATTCAGATCACGCTTTTTTTCCTATCGAACTGACTAGTGGGCACATTATATTACTCATCCAAAACTCATTATAACCAGGAATATCCAAAAAAACGATATTTAAAGACATTCACTAATGTTTGTAATATAAGTAGATTGGTCAAATTGTACTGAGCCTTCTGAAATTGAACATTTTAAGCAGATCATCATCGAATTTGCAGTATTGGTGGATTGGTCAAATTGCGCCTACCTTCTGAGATTTAACATTTTTGTTCATTTTTGCTGGACTAAGTTTCAGAATCTGTCAGATAAGCCATATTTACAATATATCCATCTTTATTAGCCAAATTCATGCTGAAAGGTATGGCATTAAACCCCATTTCCTTCATTGTACAACCCCGCCCCCGCATATCTTATCAGCGTAAATTATCCGTAAACTAACAAAATGGACGTAATTGACAATTAGAAATGATGTAAGGTAAATTAAAACAAATAATGTATTAGCACATTTCGCGGGAAAGAATTCGTTCGTTATTAATACCCCGGACATAATGAGAATTATCTCCCAGCCATAGTCAATATATCAGACATCGTCTAATCACTCCACGCTCAATTCAATAAATCATCTCTGAACCTCTTACCGGCATTAAGTCTTGTCCTTACTTCCGTGAGATGATATTTTATTCTATCATTATTTCTTTTATGATACGGAAAAGCTCACGGATGATACTTGAACTTAGGCCAGACCTTAACAGTTTTATAAGTTTATGTCTGTCAAATAATGATCATAAAAAGCGTTACGTTTGTCAGAGGCTAAAAACATCAGCCATCAAAATTATTTGATTTACATGCATATCCGTACGCGGCATCGGGTGTTTGATTTTATCGGAAACGGAAACAGATTTTGAGCCTCAAATTATGATTTGTGTTTCAAAGACTAAATAATTAATGTCTTGAATATTGTAGTAAATAAGTTCATTGTCAGCCATCTTTTCTGCTCAAGATATTTAGACCCGAAATAACCTAGTATGTGTCTGATGGATGTTAAACTCCATTTTTATCTCGCTAAATATGATATATCTCGGTCATAGATTGGTATATGAGCCGCAAATTATTTTAGCACTCATTTGCATCATAGATTTGTCTGATGGATGTTAAACTCCATTTTTATCTCGCTAAATATGATATATCTCGGTTATAGATTGGTATATGAGCCGCAAATTAATTTAGCACTCATTTGCATCATAGATTTCCTCATACCCGGTGACTGTTATTTGAGATGGGATGGTATTGAGTTCAATCATGGTGTAGGCCCACATCTCCGGCATTTTCCAGCTAGGTTTCCTTCCTGATGGTGGTATAGGATGGAAACCCTGACAAGGCAAAATCGTCTAGTCGTTCTGGTGGTCCACCCGTATACTCAATTACGTTCACGTAAAGCAATCCATGACAGTAATTTCACTCACAGCATATTGCACGACGTGTGCCAATCACCATTAACCCAGCTAATGCAGAATTAAAGTAGCACACCAAACCCCCTTTAAATAAACACATATGTATGTTTTTGTGGCAGCGTTTATAACCTTATTAATTTATTTGCATTAAATTAAATTTATTTTCTTAACCAATGAAAGACAACTGACACACAACAATACTCACGTGGCAAATGTTACTAAATGTCATATTTTCAGAAGGCAAAGTGGGGTGGTGTTTTTTAATTTTTTTTTGGGATGTCTTAAGTTGAGTTGAAATGGGATAACGGATGGCTATAACAAATTGATTTGTAGGATAATTTTATTTCTTTAACTTTTCGAGAATAATGTTAGAAGTCACATCAGTAACATTGTTAGATGTCAAATCAGTAATTTTAATCGCTTTCTCTCCACTGCTTCGTTTTCGCGCAATTTTTCGTCTAGTATAATAGAGATTAATAATGTCAATCCCTACTTGCTCATTGTCTTCGAATAATATTCTACATACATGCCACCTAGCAGCCATTACAACATAGTTAAAGTGTCGTTATAAAACATCCGGAAGAACAAACGAAATATTTGTATTCCATAATATATGCAATTTACTTTTGTATTTTAATCAAGGGCTGGTGCGTACTAAGAAAGGTTATGGCGATGAAGTGGTGGCCGAGGAAGTTCCGCATGGTGTTCCAGATGGAGGGTCTTACAGGAAGCAGCGTCTAGCGACTAGGTGTGTAAATGGAGGATCGGGCAAGGAGTGGGGTCTAGTGGTACAGATGTAGGCTCTACACCTCCCTCCCCAACAGACGCTACCGTTAAATCCTATGGTATATCAATATATGACAGGACTACGCTGAGATGTATCTTACAACCTTATCTTCCTCAGCTCCCCACACAAGCTATCGTGATCCCTATGGAATATCAATATACCAGATCTACGTTAAGATGTCCCTTACAACCTGTTCTGTTCCTGAAGACACTACTACTTTAAAGCTTCCTGTCAAAAAGAAAAACAACCATAAATAGGATATGACAGTGCCATTTCCGCACTTGTGAAATTTAAATTTGTTGGCCAATAGAAAAGAAACTCACTTCCCACTTTTAATCACCAATTTTCCTTGTCAGATCTTTTGACAGTACTTTTAACTATGGGTTCTATGTGTCGAGAATCGTCTTATACAGAAATAGAATTCGAGAAAAAGCAAATCAAAAGATCGTCGATTTTCTCAGCCCTCCGCCATTCCAGAAAATTGGGTTGTTTTGTTTCCCCAGTACACGCGGCAAAGTTTCTTCGTAACAAATTTGACCCTCTGTCGTGTTTGAATTTCTATTCTCAGCCACCGAGGCAGACCATCAAAGAAAAAATCCAAGATATTTAAATCGCTTTAAGGGTTCAACGAAGCTTCTAACAGTCTTCTTCATCCGAAGAATTAAATCTTTTAAATCGTCTTCTCAAATTCCATATTGGTTTCTTCTTTCTATCTGGGTGATTTTCACATCAATCGTGTACATAAAGCCGATTGAACCCCTACTTTACTACGGAGGAAGATTGTGTTTACTTTGGAGTGGAAGGCTGTCTTAAACACTTTTATTTCATTTATTTCTGATATATTCTTTCTTTGCTTTTCTTTAATGTCCGTCTAGAAAATTCACAGATAAATGCTGAAAAAATATTTGTCGTTCGACGTCTCCAACTAATGGTCCCTTTCTCTCCACTGGGCCATCTACATGAGCTAATAGAAGAAATCTACTTGAATATTAAATGAAATTTACCATATGTCCCATTACTAATCCTGTTACGAAGTTGTTAGAGAATGTTTTACTTGATAAACATCATATAATATTAAATTTTACTTTGATAAAACTGTCTAAACAACAAGGTTTGGCAATCGAAAATCGATGTGTGCTTCTGGAGAATAACCCCGAGGAATATATTTAATTATAATATACATGTATGATATTGTTTTTCAAAATGACTTGCTATTCCAAGTTGCTTGCCCAGTGACCACGTAGAACCCGTACACAAATTTATTATGACTACCACTGCAATTCATGATAACTGTTTCAAAAAATAACCAAGAACAGATGATAGAATCGGTATTGGTGCCACGATATTTCTCAAGGAGATACTTGGGATTAGGGAAATACCACGATGAAGATTTGTTCGGTCTGTTGATTTATTTCTTAACAATCCCTTTAAAAGATTTTTGACGCCATCAAGTCGTTTTTAATAGGTGAAAATGATGTATTATAGCCTTTACTTTATCAAACATGTACCTTGCACGCCAGTCTATTCATTGGTATTGTCTCCAGGGTCACTCTGGCAATTTTTATGATGCAGTTCCGTATTTTATTCGAATTAATTCCTAAAAAAAACACTAGGAAAACCAAAAAATATTTACTTCTGAGTCTAGAAAAATACGACCCCATCTGACTCCAAATGCCATACATTTGCCGGAAAGCCATTACCAAAGTCTCTATGGTACCAATAACCTGTGTAATTCTCTTGGGTGGCGACATAGCCATTAACCTGTATCAAATGTAATTGTGAACAGTAGCCATGGAATGGTTTTATTATAACCTTATACATAATATTGACTAAACTGTACGGAGGAGAAAAAAAGATAACAATACACAACATGTTTAATACTATAAACTAAGCAATGAAATGAACGTCCTCCGTTTCTGCTACAGTTGCTATCAGCAAAATCAGTCTACTTCGGTTGCTTCAAAATATTAAGGGTTATTTTACGTGTACGCCATAACCCGGAGCCAAACGCTATTCTTTTCCCGGCCACCCGTCCTGGGAGATAAGGCTGAGTATATATAGATGTTTATAAACTTACTACAATTTACCAATCCTATGGAAGAGTGATGACGACCTGGCATGCCGCGTGGGGATGATCTTTATAGAACATATAAGGCATTGTTCCAGAAACCCTAAAACATGGTAGGCTATGGCTTCGGCAATGCCACAGTGAAATTTCTGAAGATTAACAGATTTTCCAGTTTATATTTAGCTGCTCTACTGTCAATTCGCTGATTACACTATTTTACCTATACCGTGTTTTTTTTTGTTTTTTTACGACTTCGAATTTTTTCTCATGGTTTGGATTGTTCGTACTTGGTTTTCATACAAAACATGACAATCGTGAGTCTATTTTTAAAATTTAAATATTAGTATGCAACTTTCTAAATCATGCCAGGAGATATTTATTACACATTTATTTCTTTTAATGTAATATCTATTCTCATTATTATAATTGATCTCAGACATGAACATATGTCGTTGATCTCTGTCGCTTTTCATCTAAATGTTAAAGACGCATTATGTAAGATTTAGATATATAGTTCCATGTTGTTGCCATAATAGTTTTTAAAATGACAATGAAAAGGAATATATTAAAAATTTCATTCAAAAAACCTTATTCTAAGCGAAGTAATGAGTGTTCGAGGGTTTGATCAAATCCAGCGTAGATTATTCATTATCGCAGCAACGATACCTGGCAATCGAGGCTAAGTACGATTATCCAGTCTACCGTTATTTTTTTTTAATCTCGCGGGTGTTCTAAACGATGGTCTACACACTTGATTATAGGACTTAATAAATATCTAAATAGTTATTGTTAAATTTTAAACCAATATTATAAGAGAGAGAGAGAGTGAGAGAGCGAGAGAGAGAGAGAGAGAGAGAAAGAGAACAAACAAGTCATTTCGCGACTAACATATGGTTTAATTTTATTTCAATAATTCGCTTGCAGATAGGGGTCTTTAGCAGTGGGAGGAAACCAGAGGACCCGGAGAAGAATCACGAATTTGGACAAGCGACTTTACTCCTTGCCACGTACAACCGGGGATTCGAAACCACGGTAGTTGACTCAATTACAGGCTTTGTGATACAGCGCGCACACGCTAGCCATTCAGCCATCCAAACCCCCTAAACCAATATAAAGATCTGCAATAGTCAGATTTAGTTGCATCTTTAGTTCAAACGCTCTGGAGTTGTAACTGCATATAACTTGACAACAGGTTTATATTCACAAGTATTTTCTTTTTCGGTCAGAACTCGCCATATTGAACGCACTAAGTGACTTGTCATTTTCTGTCACTGTGTTCCAGCTCAATCCCCCAATTAATGACATTGTTCATCGATACAGAGAACCAGAAACCCAGAAAAAATATTTCTTGAGCATGACATCTTAAATTACGAGTCTCTTCAATAAAATGACATTTAATTTCACAAAACGCCTTCTCTACAAAACCAATCGGCTTTTTTTCTCGAGTAGTTCAATATGTTCGCTGTTTTGTCACGAGATTCACTAATTCATTGTTTTGTTCGGTTTTTAATATTCAGAACTCAAAGATTACTTTATACAGCAAAGGTCAATCTGTACAAATAGTATTTAAGTTACTAGTCTTGTTATTTCGTTTCGTTTTTAATGCTATTCATCACCGCCACCACATGAAGATCTGACGCGCGTTACCTATATATAAGGCACTGGCGTTACCTAACCCTTCCTGGTGTTATTAAGACAAGTAAAACTAAATTTTGAACTATAAAAAAAAAACGAAACAAGAAGAATCAGATCATTAGAGCACGATACAATTTCCACAATGTTGGCGTTTGCATAAGGAAGACGGAAATTCGGTTTAATGTCCACTTGGCAACGTATCTTGATTTCAATTATTCGTTTCTTCACTTTAGCATTTGGAACAACTTAGAAACTAGAAAATACGTCAATAGACAATATTGAGCAGGCAATCCCTCTTCTTGTCACATGCAAGCATTTTATCGAAACCACAACACTTGACAGAGGTAATAAATTCGAAATCTGTTATTTTCTTTGAAATGGTGTATACGTTAAAACTATGTTGTCTTTTTTCGAATATATTATTAAACTGAGCCTACTAGACCCGCTAATTATTAATTCATACTTTCAAAATCACGTAATTTGATTTTCTGCCCCAACACATAATTTAGTTCCGCCTTATAAACGTTTGAGTGGCAGCTCTATAGCTTTGAACTAGAAAAAACAGTGGCTACATATAAACACCTTCGCGGCTTCGAAAAATATGTGATCACTGGCGCTTGTGGGAGGTGGGGTTGACGTGCATAACCCTTGATTTGGGTTTAAATAGAATATAAAATAGCTGATTAGTTTGCATTTAATTTGTTTTGTGACATGAAAATCGGTCTTAAATTAAAAGGTATAGTTACGTATACTAAGCCACAGCTCAGATATTAGCGATTGTTAAAAATAACTAAAATTAAAAAACATAGCAACTTTCGCTCATATGTTTAGGAACGAATATTGAATCCTACAGACCAAATTGTAATTATTCTTAAAATCAACCTAATTTTGGGTGTGTTGTCTATTTTTACCTCAATCGAGGTGTTCTTGAAATTGAATAAAAAATTGTTAATCGTTGTTCTGCATTCATTTGTGATATTTTTCTCAATAGTACAGTGTAATTGGCCCACGTTAGATACTGCAAAAACAACTACTCAAAACGGATGCATGCTTTATGCGTAGCAATGCAATCGGATTTTTTCAAAACAACAATGGCAATTATAAGCTAAGTGTTGCTTTATTTTGAAAACATTCCAGGAGGCTGATCGTCCATCAGCGTTTTGTTCTAACAATGATAGAATAATTTTATATGGATTAGGTGGAGGTGTCTATACTACCAATATTTCCGGTGGTGCAAATTTCAACGTCATGCTTTCCATAATTATTTTTATTATTCAGTGTCTTATCAAGCACATTTAAGCTACCAACACATGGGCAGACATTAAATCTATTTTAATTGTCAATTTGAGAACCCCACCAATCTCCATTTCAGGGGTTGTTACAAACAGACAGTGTCACTTTACTATTACTATGGAACCTCTTCCCCGCTATATTTTGTGACCCCTCACCTCTCTCAGGTGAAGATATTAACGAAATGTATCTAAATAAAGTGTCACAAGGGATAATCACTTTGTGCATATTGCCAATTATTGCCCCATATATTAGCAACACTATAATTTTATTTCCAGATAAGCCGTAAGTTTGACGTGCGAAATTTCCCAGTGCGATTTCTTCAAAATAAAGTGAGCAAAGATACACTTTTAATTTGAAATCTGTCCAGATCAGAGAATGTATTGGAATTGAACCCATATTCTTCCGGATAACGGTACTATATATGTGGCAGAAAACATAAAATAAATTTACTGCTTCGATATACGTACAGATAAGAATCTTGAAAACGTAACAAAAATCAGCAACATACAGTATATAATAAAATAAATCTCATCGTCTGCACTTTGATCTTATGGCTTATTGCGTTCTTTTATACCGGCTAATAACCCAATCCCACCGAGAATAGAGATTATCTTTTTATCAAATAGCGGAAAAAGAGGCTTAATTCCACAAATCTCCTATGTCAATATCTGCAAAGACTGATTAAACTAAGACATGCAGCAATTACTGGAATGGCCCCGGGAGAATGTCATATGAGAATGCAAGTATGCATGGATTCTTGTCGTCGTAATGGTTGGCGACATGAAAGAATCGAACTATAATGTACGCGAATGATGCTCGCCCCGTGTCATCTCTGGGAAGATTGCAGAGGAAATTAAAATGGCCCTTTCTACGGACAACGTCACATTAACAACCCCTCATGTCGTTTATTTAGACCTACTTTGAAAGATTAGCGTGTTTACGAAGTTTTAAAGTTTTTTCAGAAAATATCCATTTAATTGTCAAAACTTCCAACCGAATATTCCAAACGTCGTGCTTTTAGAATAAAACCAGTGATTGTTTCCCATACCTAACATTTATATCTTGTGTATAGCCGTTACGGTACTACTGGGATTAAGCCAACAAGACAGTGATCCGGGATCTATCGTTATAATTAGAATGACATTCACATGCTGACAATTAAGGGCTCAATTTTTCAAAAATGTTTTCTTGTAAGTTAGTTTTATATGAAACAGTTTTAATTATGTCTGCCACGGGAACTCACGAAGTAATGACCTAATGGAACAAGTACAATGTTGATATGGTATTTACCGGAACTTGAGCGTATTTGGGATCGCGAACGAACTATAAACGATCCTAAGAAACGAGCAAAACAAATTTGGATAACTCTACACAAACATACATTATTAATTACGGATTGTCACTGAAAATCATTATAAGTTTCGATTGTCAATCATATTAATGAATTAATTAATGATAAAAAGAAGACATGCCGTGATGTAGTTGTAGCGATATTTGAAAATCTCAATTTAGAGGACTGCAAATAAGGCGCCTGAACGAAAATCCAGTATGGCTTTGTGGATAAAAGTAAAAATCTCTTTGTCGCGTTTTCGAAGCTAATGATAACTATTCCAAATCTTTGAATCTTAATCTAGATGTATTCCGGGAAAGGTATACCCCATTGATAACTCTGTGCCGTGGTAGCCGATCGGCATGGACACCGGATTTTCAATACGAACCATGGCTCCGAACATAATACATGATTATGACTCTGCGTCTTCCATGGTAAATCAATAGAAACATTTATGTTAATTTTGAAGTTATTTTATACTCCCCAGGGGAGACTCTGTAACCAGTTATAAATTGTCTCCATTTGTTTATCATAAAACAAACGTCCACCATATTGGATTAGATTTCAAGTGCGTGGTAAACAGATTTTGATTTTTAATGATCTATGGAATTGTTTTTGTGTATCCACCATATTTAAATGTTAAATACAATCTGCATACAAAACATGAAAATAATTAACGGACTGTAAGAGAGACTCACACACAAACATATGGTGTAATTTTATCTCAATACAGTGCTTGCGTGTATGTGTCTTTAACAGTCATGTACAGCAAGTTTGGGATCGCAACCAACCATTTGACTCAATGACACAACTTATGATCTAAAGCGCACGCTAAACTAACGACCACCCACGACGATCAGCAAGGAAAAATAGATAATGCTCTAGTATAATTTATATTATGTTATACTAGGTTAAACAGTAGGGTATCGTTGGGGTCCTCTCAGGTCTTACCATATCTCCAATTTAGGATGTTGACCGTAGAAATATTTTTCGACAGTTAAAAAGCTCTTCGAGCAACACGATTAACTATCAATAGTGATAATCGGTTCAGATCGCATTGGATCGTAACAAATCGCAACAAATCACATATAATCGGGCTTCCAAATAGTAATGATCTGGGTAAATCTTTGACAATACAAAGCATCGCGCACTGTTACGATGCACTGTATACAGTATGAGAAACAATGGAGTCCATTGTAAGGGGCCCAGTCCATAAATATTTCTATGCCCAGTCGTACTTAGCTCAAATCGTGATCACTCTCGACCACAATCGTATCCTAAAGCAAAAGAGCGCGTCTGTTCCTTAGGGTAGTATCGAAATGTAACCAAGCGTATCTTTACGTACCAGATCGTAGATTTAATAGGGCAATCCTATTGGTACATCTGATCGTATCTGAACAGGTAATCAGATGGTTACGGATGGCGTCACCTAAAACTGATCGGTCTGTTCCATTTGCACCAAGCACACAAAATGGTACCAGAGCGTATCGACTCGTATCCAAACGTGAATTTCAGAGACGCAATTAAAAATTTCACGATCATCTAAACATGGCCTATCGTCGCATTCGTAACACTTCACACGATAACGTGAACCGATCATTAGTTCTATAAGGTGCACATAGCGGGTTTACTTCTTGTCACGGACAAGCTTGGGAACGAAAATACACCATTCGACTCCGTGACCGTCTGTATGACCTAAAGCGCACGCGCTAGACCTCAAACCCAAAGCCGATCAGCAAGAGGGAAATAAATAATGTTAAAGTATATTTTATATATTAGTTCATAACATACGGATCAAATACAATTTCTGCCTACAGCGCATGGTGGCCCTACCCCTTGTCAACTTCAAGCGTGGAAACGAAACCACATCGTTTGACTTACTGGCAGACCTTAATATTATCTTTTAAGCGACGATGGCTCAGTTAGTATAACCTTGGCTCGCTAACCTGGAGGTCCCGTGTTCGGTTCCGGTGGTGTTGTTTTCTTGTCAGTGATTGAGGACAGAGGGCCTGGCAAGGAACCACGTATAGTTATTCGGATGGGGCGAAAACCCGAGGTCCCGTGCACAAGGGGTTGGGGGATACCTGGTCTCTATCGCCAATTATATGAGTAATTATTTCCCGCCACATTTGACACAAATTCATAATAATTCAACACTTTTTTCAAGCAGAATTTTGCAATCATAAAACATACACAAAATACGTTTGGACTGGTCAGCCATTGCGAGACTCAAGCATGCATGTATGTCCATATTGCAATATTGCAACATAGGGGACGGATAGGGACGGTCAGCGGACAACGTCACATTAGAGACCGATCCTTAAGGAACTGGGTATACGCCGTAGCCATACATTTCATGCTAGATGAGGATCTTTGGTCGTGGTCAACTTATATTAAAACATATAATTACTTGTGACCTGCTTTATCCCGAATAAAAAAATGTTGATTAGCGTGGTATGATTATTTTTTTTGTTTTACAAATATATAATTACTAAATAAATCAAAATTACTGACAGGAATTAAAAACATACTCGCAAAATCATTTATTTATGTTGGTTTTCTTTTTCTTCGGGGTAGGAAGTCTTTGGTTCTTAAACAAAAAGTAAATATGTCTTTATGTTCCTTGGACCAACTACCAAATGTCAATTGAGCTATTAGTCTGTCAAATGTGAAATACGTTCGCGTCTGGACAACGTCACAAATAGACAAGAACAACAGATATAAAAATATTTTTTTAAAAAAAAATATACGTTAAGATACAATTCTGAATTTTTATGTAGTTTTTTTTAACAGTAAAAATAAAAACAGTGCATTTTAAATGGCGTTTCGTCAGGTATTAGCCTATATACTTTTTCAGGATGTAGAGCAAACTAATTGAGAATATGAAGGGATGTTTCTTTTTTCTGAAAAAAATTTCGAATTTAACAGCTTCTCTAAAAGGATTTATCTATTTGATTAATAGAATGATAAAAGAAAATCTCGAGTATAGGCTTTAAGCACGGATTAGGACTAGTATTTAGGAAAAAAACAGACTAATCTTACATGACTCAAACCAAGCAGTTAAAACACAGAATTCCCCTAAGGAAACACTCTCGTTTTCCTTTAGATTATATTTTGGTCTGTTGGGTATTCTTGTCAGTCTGTTTGAATCATTGTTAACTCCGGTCGTTTCCCTATAACCAATCAACCAACGAATCCCCGACTTTCCATTTCTGACAGTTGAGTTAAGGCATTGTTCATTCGCCGATCAACTGGGTACAGCAAAAAGTCCGTCGATCTGCCTAAAGGATAATAAAACTCTCTGATGTTAAGCCAAATTATTCTGACATATTTCCAGTCTAAATGTGTTTCTTTATTATGTTTACGTTAACTAAACCAAAACGTTGTTGAATAGAAAGACATTGCGAAACACTTAAAACGCGTACCGTATCGTTAATAACAAAACCAGCATTTAAATACAATAAAACAAATTAATAGAATTCTTCGAACGTATTAAAAAAAAGATTTAGGCGGAGGTGAAATATAGTCAATGCGGACAAAATCTCCCTCAACCCGGCGCCACCCCCAGTTAACGCCACCATCTCAGCTACGCCACACTATCAATCTACACCATCCCCGCCCCTTTCCCCTCAACCTTTTAAAATAGTTCATACTAATTCTTTGTTTCACAAAGACGGGTTTCATACTTTAAAATTGTTAGTTAGGTTGAGAGTATATTGTCAGTGGTTTTATCATCAAATGGCTTGTAAACTGAGTGAGGATTTACTATTTATCTTGATAGTGAACAACTAACAATTAATAGTAAGCAACACACAAAATGTATGGCATTGTCGCCCCGAAGAGAAATTAATTCCATCGTTTTTTTCGGAAACAAATTAGACTTTTTTTTAAAGTTTTCATTTAAGTGATTTCTTCGATCGGTAATTTGATGTCTGGCTTTTCTGGGTTCTTCTACAGAAACTGGATAATTAATCTTTGAACAAAAAGTTTAATATACTGGATAAGACATTTGTCCACGAGACATTTATTCAAGTAAAGTAATTGTATCTTAATAAGGACAGATCCATGGCTTCCTTCCAGCATTGTCTGACGTCTCATAACACGTCGTTTAATGTAATCTTAATGTTTTCGGAAATTTAAATGTCGCATAATGTATCTTGAACAAACCGTCAATTTAAATTATCTATGTTACTCTAAGTTTAATTTCAAGCAATTAATCTTATGTCAGGAAATAATCTTAAGATATATAGCGCAGTTTCAGCTTGTGACATCTCAAAGTAAAACCCCTAGATCATTTTCATTAGTTGTCACTGAACAGTCCATATCTTTAGATATATTCAAAGATATATATTCAAATTTACAATTAAAAAATTACCCACCTTGAAATATGTCCCTTCACAGCTGTTATTTCCAATCACCAATGAAGAACCCTTCCTGGAGTTGATGCTCTGGTATTTACTTTTAAAAGCACTAACAATTATTTGGAAGTATAAAATAAAGTTACGGAATCAGCAGCGAAGTCTTTTAAAGTCTCTTAAAATTCTCGGTATAGTACGTAAAATTTAACAGCAGTCAGGTTTGTTTGTTGAGTGTTAAAGTCATCAACAGTCTATCATAAACGTAGTGATGAAAACAACACTTAGTAGTTAATACAGAGCTCGACAGAAAGTCATTCGGCGTTACGAGGTTTTAAATACCTCCTTCCACGCTTCTATAACAACGATCGAATGAAGCCCGAATCTTGTTGCGAATTCATGACAAAAGCCGAAACTGGAGGCTTGGAATCAACCAATCAATACGAATATCAGTCCAAGACATTGACAAAATGGATGATACTGCTTCTGTTGAGAAACCACTGGAATTCTATCTCTAGTATATTAAATAAGTTTAAGCGTGATCGGAATATCGCCTGAGATGATGTTATTTGCTCCAACATCAAGCATCAATGATTATTTTTCTTCGAGCGACCCGATGTCAATAAGGTTTAGTATGCATTAGATATCTGGGGAGAATTAAACATATTATTGTTCGCCCCGCTATAACGTTAAGTTGGATAATGGCGTGTTAATGCCTTGTCTTCTACAAGATATTATCCCAGATTTCTAGTGTATTAGAAAGTTACATGTACCCTGGGATCACCATAAATATTACACATTTATTTGTCATGAGTCAAGAGAAGGTTCAATGCACAATGAACTTATTAAATGAGACTTACGTTTTAAAATCTTTTTTTTCCCTTTAAAGGTTTTTTTCCTTTTTAAATAACCCCATAATACATTCTACAGTAGATATCGGTTGCGTGATAAATTTCATAATCTACTGCGATGTCTCCTGTCACTCAAAAATGAACTAGTTTTTTTATATTCAAATAACGGTTATTTTTTTTTAATTTAAAGTAACTTCTTTCTTATTTAAAAGGAATTATTTGTATTTAATTGACCTTGATGGAACACTGGGTCATTATAAAGGACTACCACTAAGCCATGGTGTATTCAGGTTCAGTAAAATTGAAATCTGAAGCAAAGAATTATATTTATTTATTTCTACATAAAGGGATTGGTTGATAAATAAAATCTCCTACTCGTCTTTTTGATATCAAAAAAGACGTGTAGGAGATTCTATATTTATTACAAGTTCGGTGTGTTTCAATTAGATGATATCAAGTTACCAAAACAAGCTATTTTCAACTTTGGTATTCTATTCTTATACTTTATAAGCCATTTATTCTTTAACAACACATCTTTGGTAAACATAACTGGATTAAACATTTAAGTTTTGATAATATCTGAAAAAAATGGACAAATTCAGAATTACATAAAACATAACAAAATTACGGTTTGCACACAGGGCTATGTGTTCCAGGTTTTGAAACATATGACAAGATCACATATTAAAACAAACATCTTCTACTCTAGACATGTAAATAATCTGCAATGTAGCAAATAGTTTTTCTCCCATTGTGCATGTTAATTCTCGATGAAATGGGTTTGAATTTACATATTCTAATAGATTTAGTAACTCAGTTAGTAGGACACTGATTCACTAATCATGAGTTCTTTGGGATTTCCACTTGTCCGTGGTATAGAAATTATGAGAGCCCAGCTAGAAACATATTATGTCGAGCACGCTAAACAACCCTTGGCAATTGAAATACGAAGACGAGTAATCAAAACGTTGGGAAAAGCAACTCTCATAGCATACTGCATGATATTATCCTCTTTTTATTATCCTGGTCGGCCGGTGCATCACAGAAAACGATAACCCCTATTTCATTTCCAGAACAGTATAGGACATTAAACCTGATTTCATTTTATTTTATGTATTTCATCTGATTTCCAGATTTACTGGCTAGATTCTACACGCGAATACATCCACTTTAAGTCAGCAAATGTCATATTTGTGTCTACCCCCTCCTTTATTATAAGATAAGATGTAATTATATACAAAGCAAAGGTAAAACTTTTAAAGTTGGTAGGGGAAATTTGATTAAAACCAAATGTCAGATGCATTTAATTTTATATTTTGATGCTGTGCGCCATTAAAATATGACAATATTCGGGTCATGCGAATTGGTTCATCAACTGTATTGGTAACCGGTTTGATTCGGTTTCTTGCGCATAAGACTTGTTAAGCTACGTTCACACTACATGCGCATTCGATGCGAATTCCGGAGGCCGGCCTCCGGAATTCGGATAGGTTTTTCCCGCCTTAAAAGTGGTGCGTCACATTACAGTTTATTCGGATTGAATTCAGAATGAATCGCGCCACACTGAATGCGCAGTGAAGGTCATTCATATCCAAGATGTATGCGCCAGACAACCGTATATGTGATCTTATGTTTAATTTCCTGAGCCGGGCAGGAATTTCGTTAGCGCGAAAACCAAATGCGAATGAGGATTTTTACTCTTTTGGCAGCGTTGGCTATACATCAACACGTATGTACATGTATTTCACTCTTGACTTGAAATGCAATGAAATGGGGATAAACTTTCTACTGTTCTGAAGGCCTGACAAGGACAGCTGTCTAGTCATTTGGATGGGACGAAAAACCGAGGTCCCGTGTACATAGTAGCGTGCACGTCAAAGTTCCCTTGGCAGTTGGAATTCGATATAAGAGTTGACTGTAGTGCCGCTACCCGGACAAAATGGGGGGGGGGCGATTGGCGAGATAACCTTTGCATGTCAAGAGCTACGTTCGAGATAATTAACAATTTGTCGAGACTAGCCATTGAAAAACAAGATACAAGACTCCGAAGACCAGTGCCTCACCATGAGCGAGTGGGTATTACACTTTAGAAACTGAGCTTATTACGACATTGATCCGCCGTTCTCTGGTATCCCTGGTCTGATAAAAGTTCACCCAACCGTGTATGTACAGACTGACTGCTATGGGAGGCCTGCAGTTGTGCCTCAACATTATGATCTCCCCAAAGTTGTAGAAGGAGAAGCCTCTCCTCCTTAGCCCAAACTGCACCTCGGTTGTTTGCCATATCATCAGTTTCATAAATACACGATTTCCCTCTATAAGACGAAGTAGAAGTGAACATGCGCGCAAGGTTATAGTTCCTGGTAAAACTGTTGATCGGAATCAAGCGTGTCACACTCAAATCTTGACTGCGAATAACCCATTCGGAATAATTGTTCCTGGTTGAATTCGGAAAAATATACGGATTCGTTAATTCAGATTCAGTTCGGTTTTTATCGAATTGTGTGTGACGCCAAAGTCCGGAATAAGACTTTATTCTGAATTCAATGCAGGTTTAAGCCCTAGTGTGAACGCAACTTTAGTTACCGGCGTTCAACTGGTAGCTTTTATCGGTTTAATATGGTTCCTTGAGTTTGATATGGTTCGTTGAGTGTTAGACTTAATTACCGGCGTTCAACTGGTAGCTATTGCCGGTTTAATATGGTTCCTTGAGTATTAGACCTAGTTACCGGCGTGCAACTGGTAGCTTTTACCGGTTTAATATGGTTCCTTAAGTATTAGACCTAGTTGCCGTTGTTCAACTGTTGTTACCTGGTACTAAAATTAATTTATAACTGCAGCACTGACATGGGGGAGTCACGCCTGAAAATCCCGATAAACTTTCTCAGCCAACACCCGGGATCGAACACGGGATCTTTAGGTTAGCGGGCCAGCGTCTTACTCACTAGAATGTTACTTTTCTAAAATTTTCACCGGGTTAACAATTTGTTGGGAATTGTTATTATTTTCTTAGTCTCTTACCGTCAATTAAAGGATTGAGGAATTCCTTGGTAATATTTTAAAATTTTGATATCTAACAGGAATATGAGTCTAAACTTGGTGCAATTGTGTGTGTTGCGTATTTTCAAAGACATCTGGACAGGATTCGGCATCCTCCGTAGATTAAACTGTGAAAAATTGGATGTTTTTCGTAAATTGCACATGGCGCACACATACTTTCAGGTGAATTTATACAGTACAGTTTTCGAAGCGACCGCGATTGCTGTGTTGTATTTTAAAGATAAAAGAAATGTGAAACAAAGATAGAAATATTACATGGTTAGTATTGATCCAAACTGAAAATATGTCTCGAAATTTTTTTATTTAAAGCTAAAAGTAAACAGTCAATTCTAACACATGTTTTCTCCATGTGAAGACTGTTTTGCATTGTGTTAAATAAAGAGTAAAATAACATATAGCAAGCTGACATCAGTACCAAGGAGCCGGGATCACGATGGCTAACTAATTAAGACTCTGGCTCAGTAGCCTGGAGTATGAGTGTTCGCTCCCTGCATTGGCCGGGTAGGTTCATCCAGATTTTCCGGCGTGGTTCTCCCTTGTCAAGGATGCAGTACGGAGGGCCTGCTAAAACAGCTGTTCTGGTGCCCATCTACATTAGCCCAGTTTGTTCAACCCTATTTCATTTTCCCTAAAGAGTCATCTAATTCAAAGTACATGAATACATACCAGCGGTTGTAATCTTTAGCGCTTGAAGCGTTAATATAAATAGCGTTCTTGCTCGCTTGGGGGTGATAGAAAAAAAAAAGTTAGCTAAAAAATTCTGAGCGAAATTTTAGCCTATTATAATTTTTATGTGAAGATTGCGATGTCCGTGTTGTGATCCAGGTTTTAAGTTTTTTCCGTATTGTCTCTCGTGTAATTACACTTTATTATGTTTTCTGGTTGCATTGTGGATGCTCGCCGAATACGAGTAAGGTGCATTTAAAGGCAATATGTGTTTTTAATTGCTGCAAGAATAATTTGGTAAGGGAAACGATACGTTTACGCTTCTGGTTGAGGGGGGGGGGGTTAAACAGTGATGTTATTAAAGTAAGGAAATGTGTAAATATCATGCACAATGTAACGTCATGTGAGGGGTGAGTCTGAAATTAGTTATTATACAAACTATATAATTAACCTTATTTTCCTGTCAACACAATACATGTCAATTTATATCTTTACAGTTGTCATGTTAGCAGTGTTGCTTCGGTTAATAGACACACCATCAGTACTTAAACTAGATTATATGCAAATTTCCCAATACATCGGTAAGATGTAGACAGTGTTGAGATGATATATAATATAGAATATTGTAGTGTCGAATCGAGTATATATATGAATCCTCAATAATGCTTTTGTTTTGCAATTCGGAATCAAGGTGTCTTGGTGTATATGATACTTGCACAGCAATCAGGAAATTCCGGTTTCAACCCTGGTGGTGGTCATAACAGTTCCTGGGAATATCTCAGCCTAATTTCACTCGACAGTTCGTGGTCCAGGACGGTTTGTGTAGCAAGGGTGTGAGAAAGAAATACATTTTTTTTTCAATTTTATGTAAACTTTGTATTCATCTTGAATTCTGTGCCAATAGTATACAAGCCAGGTATGCCCAGGTGATATGGTGGGGATAGAATTGGACGTTGGAATTGGTTGGCTTGCGGATTAGCTTCCCTTTCGATCAGCAAGGCTGCTAGGCTGCAATTTCGTTAAGCGGGACATTCTGGCAAGTGAGCCAACATGACTACCATCTAAACTATGAAGTATAGCAAGTATGTATATTTCCAGAAATATAAGACCTAAACCTCTTTTCATTTGCCCACATTTGGTTTGTATATTTATTTGTAAATAGTAATATAAACAGTAAAACATGACTTTTTTTGTATCTATGTAAATCAACCCCCTACATTATTTACCTTATCGAGACATCGGGGGTGGATGTCCGAATGGTTAGCACGTGCATGCTGTAACATAAAGCTTGTCATTGAATCAACTGGTGTTGTTTCGAATCCACGGTTGTACGGGACTGATTAGCTTCGCCTGTCCAGCCTCGTGGGTTCCCGGTTCCTCCGATTTCCTCCCACTGCTATAGACCCCTACGCACAAGCAAAGTATGGAAAAAAAATTAAACCTTATATTACATGTAGTCCTGAAATGACCTAGTTTGTGTTGAGTGGACGTTAAACACAATCTCTCTCCCTCTTTTATCGAGACAAGATCATTTATTAACTATATAACTACCGTTATATGTAATCCATCATATCTCATCTAGCCACAAACGTCATAATTCTATAAATAATTATCAATTGCCCTTTACATATAATATTGATTATTACACAAAGATTTGTTTAGGGAAATGTATGGTTAACTTTACAGATATATATAATAGAGAAAAACTGGATTGGATATTCGCCCCAGACGACGTAAGTTAATAAGTAGTTCTGCTTAAATTGTATGTTGCTGCTGTATTCACTCGTATGAGTTGAAATTAAAATGGTTTCGGAATTTTAAAGTGTTTCTAAGTTTTTCCGTATCTCAAATGGATGAAACGCTCAAATTCATTAAGAAGCAGATAAAAATGTATTCTTTTTCCAAGAATCCTGCGGACTCACTCGATAATTGATGAAACATTGAAGAAATGACATAACAGTATTTCCTTATATAGCCGTCCTTATATGGCAGTCATTCAATACAGCTGCAATATCACAGATGGTCATGCGCCTGCATTTCAAATCTGGCGAATGTTTTATAACAGTTAATTCAAATTCCAAATCAAGGTGTTTAATTTATTATGTTACCTTGTTTTTGTTCATTTATATATGTTACTCAATAGGCTGCATGCCATTACATGCACTACCCCTGTTAAACATACATTAATCAAGATATAAATCTGCCTATTACAGGTGTTTCTTTAGACCTGAAATCTTATCTAAATTATTAATTAGACATTAATTATCTTATCCAGGCCATAATGAACTCTCGATGCCAACGCTAGCCTACGATATTGACTGGATTATAATCATAATTATATGCTGCTTAACGCCCATTGATAATTAATTCATAAAATGGATAATCGAGACTATGCTTTTTATCGCTCTGACTTAAGTAATGATGATTAAGGTAAGGCTAATATTTCGGTTGATAGTGGACCAATTTGACTGAAATCATTTCGCAAATTACCTTTACATTATCTAGTGTTTAACTGTCAACGCTTTTTTTCATATCAACAATATTTATTCAGAAACTGAGGGGATTGGGGAACAGGCAAAGCCTATATAAACGCCTCTTTATCTTATCTCCCATAATGTATCCTTAACTAAGCTTTCCGGAATCTTGTAACAGGGGGGTGCAAGAGTTTCGAGCTTTTGCATCCCCTGTCAAATGGAAAATATCCGGTGGTTTCAACATGGTGTCATTATTAGATTCAGATATTATACCCAAGTTTGTATCACACAGTCCAAATTTTTCGGTGCCCCATACCGATATACATGCCACGGGTCGCAACAATGTTCTTCAGAATTCAGATAGTGAAAAACACAAAAATAAAATTTATCACATATATTATACCCCACCCCCCATTCTTGTCCCCGATGAAAAACAACTATTATTTTTCAGTGCAGCACCCGGAAGTGCCTTCTTTGGCACCCGAACCCGCACCTCCGTGTTTAAGCTCTACACTCGGGTGCTCCGGAATAACAGAAAAATAGATCCGTTATTATGTATAGAAGCGTGTTCAGAATCTGTCCTCAACTCATGTTCCATGTACCTAGATGACATCGCGCCTGGTACGTTCGTGCATTTTTTATGCGCGAACTCTTAGTTTTTCTATTACTGGCACGCGCACGGGCACTATTTTTTTTGTTTTACATGTACCAAAATCTGGGATTTCGCGCGTAGGTACTTTTGAGTTATTATTCTGTGAAGCATAATACACTTGTCACTGTACCTGTATATCGCTAATTATAAACCGAATGTCTGAAGACCGTTCATATTATTACGCACAGAATTTTCAGTACAGAGTTGATGCGCGCTCCATTTGTTGCAAAGCAAACCAACGGTATTATTTTCTCAACAGTGTATGAACTTATTCATAGCGATAATATCCTTACACCGAGAGAAATTATCTAGTCTCGGTGAATAGAACCATGGTTGTCTGGTAGAAAATTACTTTTGTATTTTTTGGAACGGAGAACAGCGATTTTAGAAGCAAACTAACCTGCCACACATGATACTCATAATAAAAGGCGAGAACTCTTTTTGCAGCGGAAGCTTATCACTGAGTAATAGGTCAAGGTTTTATACGTTTGCCGTATAAAAATCTAGCAAACAAGGTAAATACCTACGAATGTCGATAAAAAAAAATAACATTCGGATTATAACTCTAGACAAGGTGTGTTAATTAAAAAGGGTGTAAATTAAATATTATAATATGTATAGGAAGCCTAGTGACGAGTGTAGTAAGTGCGGTCCGTCCGTCCGTCGGTCCGGCGTCCACAATTGCTTGTGGACGATCCAGAGGCTAAATTTAATATCCAATTGACTTCAAATTTATACACGGTGTTTAAGGCCACGAGACAAAGAATCCTATTGATTTTTTTTAGCAATTTCCGATAATTACTGTCAGAGTTATGGCCCTTGATCACTTCAAAAAATCTTGTAGTCGTTCTAGAGGCTAACGTTAATAACCGATTGACTTTAAATTTATACACGGTGTTTAAGGTCAGGAGACGAAGAAGCCTGTTGATTTTCAGCGATTTCCAATAATTGCTGTTTGAGTTATGGCCCTTGATCACTTCAAAAATTCTTATACACAGTGTTTAAGGTCATGAGACGAATAAGCCTATTGATTTTCAGTGATTTCCGATAATTACTGTCAGAGTTATGGCCCTTGATCACTTCAAAAAATCTTGTGGATGTTCTAGAGGCCAAAGTTAATATCCGATTCACTTTAAATTCATACACAGTGTTCAAGGTCATGAAGCTAAAAATCCTATTGATTTTTAGCAATTTCCGATAATTACTGTCAGAGTTATGGCCCTTGATCACTTCGTAAATTCTTGTGAATGCTCTAGAGGCCAAAGTTAATATCCGATTGACTTTAAATTTATACACAGAGTTTAGGTCATGTGACGAAGAAGCCCATTGATTTTCAGCAATTTCCGATCATTACTGTCAAAGTTATGGCCCTTGATCACTTCAAAAAAATTTGTGGACCCTCTAGAGGCTAAAGTTAAAAACCGATTGTCTTTAATAATCATATTTTAGTGTATTATAAATGTTTCATTACCGAAAAAAGTAAAATATGCGACAACCCTTGTTTACTGCCCGGACGATTTAGCTTCTGTGGGCGTATGTTTCGTTGCCTGGCAACTCTCGTTAAAAGTTGTACGCGAACTAAATGCGTTTGTTAGATACTGACAGAGCAGCCCGGAGTCGAGCAATCGCCGCCCGAGCTGTCTTCGTCAGCTAGTTTCAAAATGGCGTACAACGAGTGCAAGTGGGAAAAGACGACAATAAAATCAGAAATATGTTATTTATTATTGTCGCACTTATTAAATCATAAAGCTGTGTTGTTACGGTGGCGGCATAGTATTTCACCGTAACACCACAGCCACTCTAACCATTCATAATACATCTAACTATCACTCTCTACACTCCCTCGTCTACTTTCCCAAACGTCAACAACACATCTCATACATCCATTTCGCTGATTAACCCTTGTACCATGTCTACTGGATACCATTGTTAGTCAGATTCTGGTATCTAGTTTTAGAAATTATTGATAGCATTAGCTTTCAGTTGACGTCGCCTGTCGTCATTTGAGGGGCTTTGAAGCCCTTGCAAGACACACTATTGTCAATATTGACGCTCTAAATCTAAAAGGAATATCAGTTAGAAAATGGCTGAATTCTGTTCAGAATTGGCAAAGATGATGAATCGAAGAATGTGTTTACATCGGCATTAACCGCAGATAACATGGTCAAAACAGACAGCGCCATTTATAGTTTTCTTGGAAACCATTTGATGAGATTCTATTCAATCTGATTCAACACGACCCGGGAGCATAATATCTACGTTAATATTTCGATTTTGTTTCAATTTAGCTACATTTTAGCGTAGATTAACACGTGAAAAATACAGAGTGGCGATCAGCGACCTATCTGGACAGTGCGAACAACTTGACTTCTCTGGTCATTGGTTTCTATTGTGTTAACGTAGACAAGACACCGTTACCATGATTGAAGAATGTGTAAATATAATAATAAAAACGATTAAGTCAAGTCTAGTCCATTCTAACAAGAACACAATTGTATTTCTCAGCATACCCCCTTAAGGCAAATCAGGTAGAAAAAAACCCTTCTTGATCTAGTTCGTAGTTTAAATTTGATTTTCGGATTTTATTTTCTGTTATCCGCTGATTAACATCACTAAGAACCGCAACCACATAATTAAAAGTCAACACAACCGAAATAGAACACAATGTTTATCATTATTTCAGTCCAAATACCATTGAATGAAGTCGTAGTATCAATATTTGTATTTTAGATATTTATTCTTTAAGTATACAGATATTGAGAGTTAGTAGCTAAACCATGATTCCTATTGAACTCAAGTTAAGTTAAAATGAATGTGAGTGTGTGGGACAGAGAGAGAGAGAGAGAGAGAGAGAGAGAGAGAGAGAGAGAGAAGAGAAGAGAGAGAGAAGAGAGAGAGAGAGAAGAGAGAGAGAGAGAGAGAGAGAGAGAGAGAGAGAGAGAGAGAAAGGATTTAACGTGCACTCGACACAAACTGGGTTATTTCGGGACTAACATATGGTTTATTTTTATTTCAATAATTCACTTGCGCGTATGATTTTTTTAGCGGTGGGAGGAAACCGGAGGACCCAGAAAAAACCCACGAGGTTGGACAGGCGACCCTACTCCTTGTCACGTACAACGGGGTTTTCGAAAACCACGCCAGTTGACTCAATGATAGGCTTTATGATACAGCACGCACGTTCTAACCACTCGGCTACCCCCCCCCCCCCCATGTGAGTGTGGTACATGTGCATTACTAAATAGTTGTACGAAATAAATGAAACACAGTCGAGTTTCTTCCTTACACCACCTAAGAGCTAGTGGTCTTGTTCGGGTCGTATATCTTTCTTAAGCTCATTTTCTTTCTAAATGTCAATTACATTGGTAATACATGTAACGTGTTGTTCTAATAAAGTTTTAAAAAGTGTGTGTTTCGTTGTATCCAATTAGCATCAAGCGAATGATCTTGTGAGATATAAAAAGTGAAATTCGCCGTATACCCTTTGAAGGATGAAACACGTAGTTTACAACGCTCGTGTTCAACACTCGATACCTTAAGATTTCTTTTTTCAAACGTGTCGTCATTGGTAACCTAGTCACAGCGATGGAACCAGGATGTATTTGAAATACTGAAAGTCACGGTATCGAAAACTCGCGATTGTTCTGTAGGTCGGAGTTTAAACTTGCTGGAATAATTGTAAACCAAGTATATGGCTCTCAACAACAGATAGCTGTCCAGATGACTTAGCCTCTGGTGGCCGTATGCTGCGTTGACTGGCAACCTATTTTGACATTTGTATTGTGAACTTCTTTGGACTGTATGGTTTTAGGGATGAGCTATTGTTCTGTTACCGAAACCCTTAATGAAATATATTAAAATTGCAGGGAAGGTGGGTGCATGTAATAGCTGGAATCTTTGAAGACAAAAATGCGAACAAGACAACAGCACGGACACTGTTCTTGACATTATGGACGTTATGCAGACATTATTTTTTCTAGTCTTAGAATTATTAAAATAGTAAAAACTCGCACTGCCATTGAACTTATGTTTCGTTGCCTGGCTACCCTTCTAATATTCTTGTTTTTGTACTGGTTGAACCGATCAAATGGTTTCTTTTTTAACTGTTGGGTAAACAAAGATATTTATTCATCTACCAGTGTGTTAATACATTCTGTAAAACGAATGTAAAGGCAAGTTCCACTTAATTAACTTAATTATATGGCTTTACACATGTTCGCTCAAGGTTCCGAAAAAAAAACAAGGCAATCAACTTACATGTAAATCTACATGTGGCTGTTTGATACTAGTTCTATGGCAGTTGTATATAAATAACGTATCGGTAATTTGCTATAATGGGAGTTCGTTTAGCGGCTAATTCCTTAAGTTAAATAATGCCCAAGGGTTGGGATAGATTTGAATAATTCATGAGAAGTATATATAATCTCCACATCGTGTTGTTTGTGTTTGATTAATGTATATAGTTTAGTTATATAAGTATAATTTTATGTACGCTTCAAATTAAATCGTGTTAATTTATTCATGTACATTATAGAAATTTTGTAAGATTACAATCGCTAACCGAGAAATGTTTTGGAGAGACGTGGCAGTGTTACAGATGCGCATATGATAGGTCTTTGACGGACTTCCCAATTGTTATCTGTAAAAAATCTTTACTAATGTTGTGAGCTGAAAGTTTGAAATTATAAACGAAAATATAACATTTAATAATTATAGTATTAGTCAATAGAATAAGAAAGGTAAGTATAGAGATATAATCTGGACATGAATGGTACATGCTTAGAGGGACAATAACACTCTTGCTGGCTTGACAGCACCATGAAATAAATAATAGCCTTATTCTGAGTACTATATTATCCATGACATTCCATTTTACTTGTACAGAGTGCTGGAAAATATTTTGAAATCCAAGTCACCTTTGAAAAGGTTTACGTTAGACGTTTCAAACCATCAAGTTGAATTTTCCAATTTTTTAAATTAGGTGTGATAAGATAAAATTTATATCATCAATTAATTGAAGTAGTGTAAAATAGTACAATTTGTTGACCAGAATAAAAGTTTGGACATTTTATTCAGTTACAACAAGAGTGGTATTGAGCCAGCTTTTAAACATAGTGCGTAAATTACAACTATCTTATCAAAGCTGTATCCTACTACAATACTTTATCAAGCAAGCCTTTCTGAATTATATGGATTTGCATTGATAACAGAGATGGTGACAAACAAGATGGCAAAAATGACCTATAGTTCATAATAAAAGTGACTTAACATCAAGTGGGAACTGGTAATTAAGGATTTTGTTTTATCTCTTTCTTCTGGTGTTCAATTACATTGTCATTATGTTTCAAATTGACTTGGACATTTGACCAGTCATCTATCTACTGCCTTCGCCACCTTATTGATCGTATTCTGATGTTTACAATATGGTCAATGTTGATAGCAGCTTTTGATAGAGGTTGGCTCGGTTTGCTTGAATTGGAAGTCAATCAAGGGATTCTCTATATTCCTAAAACAATGGCAACTCGGAATTATCAGCTCATTAACCATTGCTATATCAGAGGAAACTTTTTGGAGGTTGTTTTCACAGGTCTTATACAAATCAGTTTATATATGTATGTGGGTGGTGGTGGGGGCGATAGATCTAACGCCTGTAGACCTACACAGTGTATATAAACGGTGTAGATAACCGAATCAAGAGTTGGGATGGTTTCGATCCTACTCAGATGCAATCGGATTTAAACCACAAACCCATCTGGTTTCTCCGCGACCGATGAAAGAGGGCAACATCTTGTTATGCCCGAACAAAGGAATTGAAGCATGTTTGGACTGCTTTTCCTATTTGAGATTCAGCATTTACAAAAATGTAGTTAAATGACGCCTCGGGCCTTTTTAACTATGAATCCAATTTGACCACCGATATAACTGTGTAATCTCCTAAGATTTAAAGTGATTGAAGTAAATTTGCCAATGACTGCAACTCGTTTAATGATTTCCAATAGTCGACTTTGTTTCATGTTTTTCATTTATATTATTTTTGAATCGGAGTATCCGGTGAACTTCACTTGGGAATCTTTTTTGGGTTCTGATAGTCGATTGCCAATAGAGCTAATATCCCGCCAATGTTACATTGCGCATTGTCCTTTATGAATTTAATCAGCGGAAACGGCGGATGACAATAATTGAATTACTGGTGAATGCCTTTCGGACTGATTCTATGTTCATTAAATTTTTCTTATGGTTTAAATGAATTTACACAGACACCAAAATATCGTGGATCTCAAAATCTACTTTATAACTGTCTATATACTTGATATTTTTCTGTCCACGGAGGACACCGACGATATCGTGTTACAGTTTCCATCATGTTTCAATAATTTACTGTCATTTTATCGTCTTGTCTTCATTACATTTTACACTGAAAATAAGAGAAGAAATATCACTAGGTTATTGAATTATAGACGAGTGAGGGATTTCATGGGGTTGTTTTTAGGTTTTATGTAGTGTCTTTCTTGTTTTTGTCTTTTTCAGTTTGCTCTCGCTACGTGGGGATCACGTGGCTAAGTGGGTAAGACGCTGGCTCGGCAGCCTGGAGGTCGGGTGTTCGTTCCCTGCTTTGGCCAACAAGGTGAATCCAGATTTTCCGGCGTGGTTTCCCCTGGTCAGTGATGCAGGACGGAGGGCCTGACAAGGACAGCTGTCTAGTCGTTCGGACAGGACGAAAAACCGAGGTACCATGTACACATTGGCGTTCACGTAAATTATCCCTTGGCACTTGGAATTATAAGAGTATAGACCGTAAAGCCGCTCCCCGGGATGGCGTGTCCGTCTTCATTAGCTAAGGTTTGGAGCAGAACAGTAGGACGGTAAGCCCCATTGCATTTCATTTTTCTTGCTAGGTATACATTGGGTAAGTATTACTTTAGTGTGTTGTCTTATGAACCCTGTTTTATGTACTAAAATTTATGTCCATAATTATTAATGAATATTTTTATCATTGATGCCAACATTGATGTATATTTTTAGGTATAACAAATACGCGTCTTTCTTAATATATGTAAATTGCTATTATTGTCATGTTGCTTTAAAAGTTACGTTCATAATTACTGTCAACAAACAAACAAACAAACAAAGAGGTTCACGTGACTTATTACTTACGAGCAATCCAGGACTATTTCTAATTATCCGTTTTCGCGCAGAGTTTTCTTAGAACTTCAGAAGCAGTAGCCATAGCGTATGGGCAAACGCAAATACACACCAATGTCAAGAACAGACCCTTGCTATGCATATTGATAACAGGCGTGAAATCTCTTTTTTTATTCCTCCTGTAGGGTAGAAGTGCATCTAATTACTCGTATGAGATAAAAAAAAAAGTCCCCGCTGAAACTGTTTGTGTGCATGTAAAGTAAAAGAACCCTTGACAGTTGGAGTTCGATGAAGACAGACAAAAAGCAGCTGTACAGCAAGGATTCCTCCATAACATAATGTATAACAGTTTGTCCATCTTTAGCCCTATGTATGCAGAAAAGTTGGATTTTATGTGACGCATGTTACTTTTAATTCATTTCCAAAATCAGATAAGGTCTCTTATAGGAAATACAGACACAAGCGGAGAAATTCGGGAGTTTTGTGGTCTATTATTTTATTATTATATGACTAGCACATAATGCAATCCCACTATTTATTATATAATTCAATTATATGTTGACATGTTGTATAATTTCTGAAAGACATGTTTACGCATTAACTCTCCTACATGTGATGTGACTCTAAAAAAGGTATCCAATTATACGCGTCATAAGAAGATGATAAGGTTTAAGGTTTCCTCAGTGAAAAAATATGTCTTCACAAGATGAAAAGCCCTCGAAAAATGTCAAATAAAAATGTATGTCTTCACAAGACGGAAAACACTCGAACACGTTCCCGATTAACTCTCCTACATGTGATTTGACTCTAAAATCGGTATTCAGCTAAAACTGTATGTCTTCACAAGAAGGAGAACACTCGAACACGTTAAAGCACTGCAGTATAATTAAAACAGGATTATTTATTTGCAACTTACATTGATTTAGAAGATTCTATGTAATATGTAACCTATAAGATAGAACACACCCGTAAAATTATAACTAAAAACGCGTGTCTTCACAGGACGGAAAACATTTCAACCACTAAAAGATAATAAATACAGAATTATTTATGTGCTCGAAATTTCAGTCCAATTACGTCACCCTGAGCCTAAATATTAACGATGCAAGTTTAGGCTAGCCCCGATTGTCATTACTGTCGTTGTTGAGATCATTTTCCAAGTCTCGATTATACATATTTACGGTAACCACACCCGCCACAAAACCTATTCAATAATCTATTACCATTTAACCCTTGTGGGTGTACGTTGTGAGAATCGCATAGCATGTATTATTAAGGCCATATGGAGTTCAGTTATAATTCAAAGTTTTTACGTACAGATATATTTGAATTAAAAGGCAGTGGTTTAGTTTTTATTTACATCCATTATTGACAACTGAAAAACAACTAAATTATCATACAAAAACATTTTAGTACGTTTGGAAAAGATTTATACATTCTCACAAAATTGCTGCTTTGTGAACTGTGTGATAAAGAGCTTAAATGGCATTTCACGCTTGATGCAAAAACCATTGAATATTTGGAATTCATCATTTATTTTTTTGGTATTTGTAGCATGCAGATCTTAAAGGAGAGAATACCCTGACATACGCAATATGGTATCAGGCAGCAAACACATCAGCAAAATCCCTACTGTGAGTTGTAAGTTATGGTTCCGATTGGACCCCTTGTTCCCTTTCCCTTCAAGCGTTGGACCTGATTTGCATGTAACAGAACTCTGCATGTGGGAAGCAGATTAATACCGAACTCTTCGCTACGCGTAAAAATGCAAAGGAGACAAAGACACCAAATTTCAGAAAGCAGTGTCCAGTAAATAAAACATATGCATGGGGTCAACCCCTCTTGTTATAGGCAGATTTCGCTCTTGAAGTAGAATTCTTGTACACAGATTTTAAATGCCCAGCTGACGATATATTTTGTTTCATTTTTTTTCAAGTTATATTGTTAGAACATGTTCCCATCAAGAGAAGCTGTCTCAAAACAAAATATGAAGACAGAAAATAAACTTTTTATAAATGTATCATTAATAAATGTGTTTTAAACAATCTGTTTATCGCAGGTTATTATTTAGCTTGGGGTCACGGATATACTTTTACGTGGGAGTAGAGTAATATTGAAATCTAACAGTTGTTTTTCAGAATGGAACAACTATTATCATTCATTAACAGGCTTTACTCAAATCAACAGCTGGCGTTAAGACCATGATGGAATTAAATTTATTACAAGACCGGAAGAGTATTAAATGACCATTATCTCTTCTTATTTGTCTGACTTTTTATTCATAGACAGTCGACAACGTGAGGGGAAATATTCAATTTCCAGGGATTGGTTCTTAATTGATCTTGTAATGACGATTCGGGAAAAAAGGTCCGGTCTGGACACTAATTGAGGTTTATATTTGTTTTTTCCTGAAGAAAAATTCGGTTAGATTTACGTCAATTTTCTCATCAAATATCATCAGATGTATACAGCATGATGGACCGAGACACAGTGAGAACGCAGAATTTTGACACCTGAACGCACCATTGTGATAAATCCCCCAGGAGTACCACAGCCGACGCTTGCATGAAAGTTGGTATTATTATGGTCTACCATCACACTATACCAACCCGAGACCATCCGATCGTTTCCACCAGACAGCTTCATGTACTGATGTTGCTGTTCGGGGTCTAGATGGATTTGTTCATCAGTGCTGACACTGTTCGTCGCTGACTGCACTCTGTCGAACTGCCTGGCGATATTTGAAGTTGTCCCAAAATAAATGTATTTATTATTATACTAGAAAGGGCTGCTTTTCAAATGTATTCACTTTATCATGATGGCCAAAAGCGAACGCTTAGATTTTCGTGTTTTCAATGGTAACGTAATAGTCGCCGTTAAGCCAGTACGATCCGCGACGTTGTACTTTCAATACACGAATGTCCCCGGTAAGGGAGTACGACGAAAACTCGCATGTTACCAATTCATCCGAATTCAACTTTTAAGAAATGAATGGCTTCACACGTTTCGGGGGGGGGGGGGTGGGGGTGGCATAGTGGTCTAGAGTGCCGCGCCATGACCTCTCTCTTTCGCACGTTTTGATTATTACAGTAATAAATAGAAAGAAACGAATTTCAAAGCATGAAACATAAGTATCTCTCTAATACTCTTAAATGGAAAACAGAGAAAGTTTCACTTTTTATATGCTCACATTTCAATGTCTGTATATATTATCGCCCTCATCTTCCGTCAATCCATTATTACGCCCGTTAACAATTGGCTGGTGGGGCTACAGTTTTTAACCGAATTTATGACACCATTTCAGATAACATTGTCAACGTTATAATGAGTGTCTACGGTTTATAATAGCTTTTATTTTTAAATTTGGTTTGCAGCATTAGGATTAATCACGTTGACTTTCAAATTTTCTTTTGGCGTATTTCGATCAAAGATGACGAATGGTGTTGATTTTCAGATTTCTATCCAAATATAATCATATTACATGTACGGAAAAGCTTGTGAATAAAACAAAGATCAAGTTTCTCCAAGGTAAATGGGATCCTTATCAAATTTGGTGAGAGAGAGAGAGAGAGAGAGAGAGAGAGAGCGAGCGAAAGAGAGAGGGGGGGAGAGAGAGAAATGAGTTGAACGTTCACTCGACACAGACTGGGTCATTTTGGGACTAACATATGGTTTAATTTTATTTCAATAATTCGCTTGCGCGTAGAGGTCTTTAGCAGTGGGGGAGGGGCGGGGCAGAGGACCCGGAGAAAACGCTGTAGGTTGGACAAGCGAACCTACTCCTTGTCACGTACAACCGAGAATTCGAAACCACGCCAGTTAACACAATGACAGGCTTTATGATACAGCACGCACACGCTAACCATTCGGCCATCCAAACCCCCTTCATGTTTAAAGAAAGCTATCGAGTCGCCGGCTTATAATTAAAATTTCCGACTCGTATTTCATGTTAGTCTAATTTAACTATCGAACAACACTTGACTCCTCGTTTTAGGGAACCTTTAAAAATAAGATTGAAAATATGCAAATGTTTCTCAGTTTATTGGAATTGTATCAAACATGTAAATTCAAACTGTTATTTTGCATGCGAAAGTAGTAAACTACGTTAAATAAGTTTGAATTGTTTAATTTTAAAAGCTAATCCCACAGTAATCTGATTTACTAGATACGAGATTAGAATTTTAAACATTCCATATTGACTGGTAAATGAGGTACTTGATAAATTATAGCTTTATTTACTTTTTCAACCTGAAATTCAATTAATTCTAACTTTATATTGATTTTTCCCTTTCCCTTTTTGTTTTTAAACAAATGTGTGAATGGAAAATAAATCGAGAATTTTCTTTTTAAAATAATGCTGCGAACTCAAACACAACCTATAAATAACATAGAAACCTTTTCCATCTGATTGCTAATATTTTACAGACTTCCAACAAGCCGTGGCCATCCTGCAAATTGCAGCACCTAGTTGGTTACTCAAGAAAGCCATAAACAAATTTTGAAATTCAGCCTGTGTGTTTATAACGTTATTAACTGCATCAATGCATATGTGTTACCTTAATTTGGAGCATGACTGGACTGAGTCATCGGATAGACACACAAAACCGTTATTTTTTCTGAAATGAAATAAAATAGGATTAACAACCTACTGTTCTGCACCACCCCGTCTAATGAAGATGGGCATATATCATATAATATTTCCGCCTACTCTCCATCCAATTCCAGCGGACTGGGTTTTCTCTGTATGTGCACACCAACGAGTACACGTCTCTTTTCCTTACAAGACTCTACACCTAGAATTGAACTGTGTGATAAAGAGCTTAAATGGCATTTCACGCTTGATACAAAAACCATTCAATATTTGGAGTTCATCATTTATTTTTTTGGTGTTTGTAACATGCAGATATTAAAAGAGAGAATACTGTGGCATACGCAATATGGTATCAGGCAGCAAACACATTAGCACAATCCCTACTGTGAGTTGTGAGTTATAGGTCCGATTAGACCCCTTGTTCCCCTCAAGCGTTGTGCCTGATTTGCATGTAACAGAAATCTGCATGTGGGAAGCAGATGAATAACGAACTCTTCGCTACGCGTAACAATGTATAGAAGACAAAGACTCCAAATTTCAGAAAGCAGTGCCCAGTAAATAAAACATATGCATGGGGTCAACGAAGACCCCTTGTGTTATAGGTAGATTTAGCTCTTGAAGTAGAATTCTTGTAGACGATATATGTTGTTTCAGTTATTTTTCAAGTTATATTGTTAGAACATGTTCCCATCAAGAGAAGCTGTCTCAAAACAAAATATGAAGACAGAAAAGAAACTTTTTATAAATGTATCATTAATAAATGTGTTTTAACAATATGTTTATCGCAGGTTATTATTTAGCTTGGGGTTACGGATATACTTTTACGTGGGAGTAGAGTAGTATTGAAATCTAACAGTTGTTTTTCAGAATCGAACAACTATTATCATTCATTAACAGGCTTTACTCAAATCAACAGCTGGCGTTAAGACAATGATGGACTTAAATTTATTACAAGACCGGAGGAGTATTAAATGACCAATATCTCTTCTTATTTGTCTGACTTTTTATTCATAGACAGTCGACAACGTGAGAGGAAATATTCAATTTCCTGGGATTGGTTCTTAATTGATCTTGTAATGATGATTCGGGAAAAAAGGTACGGTCTAGACACTAATTGAGGTTTATATTTGTGTTTTCTTGAAGCAAAATTCGGTTAGATTTACGTCAATTTTCTCATCAAATATCATCAGATGTATACAGCATGATGGACCGAGACACAGTGAGAACGCAGCATTTTGACACCTGGACGCATCATTGTGATAAATCCCGAAGGAGTACCACAGCCGTCGCTTGCATGAAAGTTGGTATTATTATGGTCTACCATCACACTATACCAACCCGAGACTATCCGATCGTTTCCACCAGACAGCTTCATGTACTGATGTTGCTGTTCGGGGTCTAGATGGATTTGTTTATCAGTGCTGACACTGTTCGTCGCTGACTGCACTCTGTCGAACTGCCTGGCGATATTTGAAGTTGTCCCAAAATAAATGTATTTATTATTATACTAAAAAGGGGATACTTTTCAAATGTATTCACTTTATCATGATGGCCAAAAGCGAACGCTTAGATTTTCGTGTTTTCAGTGGTAACGTAAAAGTCGCGTTAAGTCAGTACGATCCGCGACTTTATCGCTGTACTTTCAACACACGAATGTCCCCGATAAGCCAGTACGACGAAAACTCACATGTTACCAATTCATCCGAGTTCAACTTTTAAGTAATGAAGGCTTCACACGTTTTGATTATTACAGTAATAAATAGAAAGAAGCGAATTTTAAAGCATGAAACATAAGTATCTCTTAGTACTCTTAAATGGAAAATGGAGAAAGTTTTACTTTTTGCATGCTCACATTTCAGTGTCTGTATATATTATCGCCCTCCCCTTCTGTCGACCCATTATTACGTTCGTTAACAATTGGCTTGTAGGGCTACAGTTTTTAACCGAATTTATGACACCGTTTCAGAAAACATTGTCAACGTTATAATGAGTGTCTGCAGTTTATAATAGCTTTTCTTTTTTGAAATTTTGTTTTCAGCATTAGGATTAATCATGTTGACTTTCAAATTTGGTTTTGGCGTATTTGGATCGGAGATGATGAATGGTGTTGATTTTCAGATTTCCATCCAACTATAATTATATTACAAGTACGGAAAAGCTTGTGAAAACAACAAAGATAAAGTTTTTTCAAGGTAAAAGAGATCCTTATCAAATTTGGTCAACATCAATGTTTTCCTATCGTATAAGCTGCTGTCTATGGCTATTTGCATATTTTTTAATATATATTTATAGAAATATATGAAAATAGGCGTGAATTAAGCGTTTATGTTCAAAGAGAGAGAGAGAGAAAGAGAGAGAGAGAGAGAGAGAGATGGGGTTTAACATCCACTCGACACGAACTAAGTAATTTCGGGACTAACATGTGGTTTAATTTTATTTCAAGAATTCGCTTGCGCGTAGGGGTATTTAGCAGTGGCAGGAAACCGGAGGATCCGGAGAAACCCACGAGGTGGGAAGGCGACCATACTCCTTGCCACGTACAACTGGGGATTCGAAACCACGCAATCTGACTCAATGAAAGGCTTTATGATACAGGACGCACGTGCTAACCTTTCGGCCATCCAAACCCCCTTCATGTTTAAAGAAAGCTATCGAGTCGCCGGCTTATAATTAAAATTTCCGACTCATATTTCATGTTAGTCTAATTTAACTATCGAACAACACTTGACTCCTCGTTTTAGGGAACCTTTAAAAATAAGATTGAAAATATGCAAATGTTTCTCAATTTATTGGAATTGGATCAAACATGTAAATTTAAACTGTTTTATTTGCATGCGAAACTAGTAAACTACGTTAAATAAGTTTGAATTGTCTAATCAGTAATCTGATTTACTAGAGACGAGATTAGAATTTTAAACATTCCATATTGACTGGTAAATGAGGTACTTGATAAATTATAGCTTTATTTACTTTTTCAACCTGAAATTCAATTAATTCTAACTTTATATTGATTTTTCCCTTTCCCTTTTTGTTTTTAAACAAATGTGTGAATGGAAAATAAATCGAGAATTTTCTTTTTAAAATAATGCTGCGAACTCAAACACAACCTATAAATAACATAGAAACCTTTTCCATCTGATTGCTAATATTTTACAGACTTCCAACAAGCCGTGGCCATCCTGCAAATTGCAGCACCTAGTTGGTTACTCAAGAAAGCCATAAACAAATTTTGAAATTCATCCTGTGTGTTTATAACGTTATTAACTGCACCAATGCATATGTGTTCCCTTAATTTGGAGCATGACTGGACTGAATCATCGGATAGACACACAAAACCGTATTTTTTTCTGAAATGAAATAAAATAGGATTAACAATCTACTGTTCTGCACCACCCCGTCTAATGAAGATGGGCATATATCATATAATATGTCCGCCTACTCTCCATCGAATTCCAACGGACTGGGTTTTCTCTTCATGTGCACACCAACGAGTCACGTCACTCTTCCTTGTAAGGCATTGCACCTAGAATGGAACTCCACTCGACACGAACTAAGTAATTTCGGGATTAACATGTGGTTTAATTTGATTTCAAGAATTCGCTTGCGCGTAGGGGTCTTTATCAGTGGCAGGAAACCGGTGGGCCCGGAGAAAACCTACGAGGTGGGAAGACGACCCTACTCATTGTCACGTAAAACTGGGGATTCGAAACCACGCCATTTGACTTAATGACAGGCTTTATGATCAGGACATAGGGTTAGAGTCAAAGGCGCCTGTAAAGTGGAACTATTTCAAAAATATGACGAAGTATGATGTCTAAAGTCTGCGTCGACCATGTTCGTAAGCGAAATTATCAAATAACTTGTCTGATTCCAATTTGTAACCCAGGGGCAAATAACTAGTCTGAAACAGATTCTCTTTCAGTAGACATAATAATAGCAAGGTGAGAAACGTATTGGAGTTAAATAATTGGAATCAAAGTTCAATACTCAAGATTTTAATTAACCAGGGGCAATACTCCCTAAATGTCGCTAGGTATACTTTAGACATAATGTACTTAGTCATAGTTTGCTGTTATTTTTTAAATAGTTTCCAAGTTTACTTTAAATGATGACCATGCTTTGCCTTGCCATTAGAGCGGCATCTTTTTGTTTAGTAAAATAGCAATTCCCAAAGTTCGTGAACCATTCTTGCACTACTAATGATCTTAAACATTCATATTATATTAATATTTGCTTTTGGGCCAATTTTCGTCTATTAAGGTTCCAAAGAATAGAACAACACGCCCTTTACAAAGATGAATTATAAACACAAAACACATAAATTGCAGATTGCAGAATGATTTGAAGTAAACAACTATCAATTTAAATAGATAGTTATATAGAAGGATATTTCGTCTTAATTTAGGTACAGTTGTCACTATTAGCACATGATATCATCCCATCTGCAAGCAGATACAGTTTACAATTCGGTGCACGCCGTTATGCAAAAGCACACCCGATATTTTCGCAATCTTCGTCTAACACAGTATCCTGATTATACAGATCATTTGTGGCTGTGTTGTTCATTTTAGATTTAGATGGAAATTACAGTTTGAAAGCAAACCTGCTTGTTAATATGGGTCAGAAATAGAGCACCCTCATTTAAACTAACAACTTTAATTCGTGTTTATTTCATTCGGGATAAATACCGTGTCTTAAATGATTTAATGTTAATTAGAACGTCGTCTTTAATCGATTAATCGATTAACCAGTTTTTTAGGTAGCCATTTGCATTTAAATTTTTCGTTTACGTGCTACTAAAGTAAAATCAAGGGATATCTGATATATAGTATAATATACAATGAAACGGGGAAATGGGTCTTGTTTTTATCAGAATTTAAGACTCTTATTTATGGGTACTTTAATTTATGCGCTTTAAAGGGCTAATCCCGATATTTATTTTGGGAATAAAACTGTTTAATTTTGTGTTAAAATCCCTTAAAATATTCGAGCCGAGGGTCGAGCATCTACTTCAGTATTTATGATACGTTTTTAAACGACTTAAATCCGTCAGTCTTCATCTGGAATTTGAGACCGGTGCTCGAAGGTGTATTTTGTGGTAACTGGAAACCAAACATTTTTTTATAAAAATAATGTGTAGTTGAATTTTGCCTTTCTCTGTCAAGTACGGCACATGGGTTTTTCACTGCATAACTTTCATTAGTAACCGTAATCGGTTATAAGGTCACCCAACGAAACAATTGACCCGAAATCTTAAAAGGGTTACGTGTCAGGATAAGCATTTTGAGACAAGGTAAATACACCATTCCCCTATATTTTGGCGTTTTATTTTCATACATTCTCAGACTTTCATTTTTGAGCCTGTGTTTAATTCGGGATTGTCCCTTTAAATGCTAAATAAAATTGTGATATATGAATGTTTTTAAACATAATTTATCTCGAAGATAATGGAATTCAACCGTAGATGTATTTGTTGTTCTGACCTTCATGGTGTTTGGCCTTATTATTTTTATAAAATATCTAATGAATATTCATAGTTTCCTTCCGTGATCCAATTTTATATCATTACGGCCTAGAAGGGGATAGATATATTACAAAATAAATCAGTCTGTAAGGTGGTCGTCCCGTTCCAGAAATTTATGTCCTCAATTATCTAGACATAAAGATGCACTTTCAAGAACATATTGAATATTATAACGTCCTAGAAACCAATATTATGCATAGATAAAATAAACTGTATGTAATTAACGCACATTAAACATATTTATATCCACCCGATTGAGTATTTATACAGTCTAGAGGGGGGTGCGTATGTTTTAGTTTCTGTTTATCCATACATATATTGAAATATTGTCTTTGTATTTGGCGAGTGATATCGGGACTGACCCTAGATTTAAAGCTTTCGTGTGTTTGGTGGACCTTAAGTTTGGGTTATCGCGACTGACCCTAGATTTAAAGCTTCTGTGTGTTTGGTGGACCTTGTGTTTGGGTTATCTCGATTGTCCCTTTATTTACAGTTTACGTGTGTTTGGTGGGCCTAGGGTTTGGGTTATCTCGACTGTCGCTTATTTAAAGATTGCGTGTGTTTGACGAACCTAGGGTTGGGGTTAGGGTCCATGTGCCTTAATGTTCCTATGAGATAGAAGTCATAAATGTACCGAACGATAAAATGGGTGTCCGTTTACCTCCTTATAGGCCGATTTATTTCGTAATAAATATAGACTTCTAGGCAATAAAAATATTCAATTGGGTGACCAACTAGTAAAGTATCTTAGAAAAGAGCAAGAATTCCCACTTAGAAATAAATAGATTATTATATTTATGTAAAGGAACTTAGTGTTATGGTTAAATACTGCATTTTCTGTCACATTCGATATATTTTATGTCATCCTTCATTTTAATTTTGTCGATAAATTATTTATTGATTCCATTATTCCAAGCACTTAAATCTACATATTGATCGACTGCTTAATGCACGAAAGATGATGGCAAATCTTACAGATGTACGAAATAAATAACAACAAAAATTTATTTCAGCAATGAAAATAAAATAAAAACCAAGTACGAACAATCCAAACCATAAGACAGAATTCGAAGTCCTAAAAACGTTATAGGCAAAATAGTGTATTCAAGCAAAATAGTGTAATCAGCAAATGGACTGCTCCTCGTGTACAAAATACACGACAAGCAGTGGTAACAGGTGTTCGGAAGAATAAGCTTACCCTGCCTGGCGCCACACCCGTCATAGCTGCATCCAATCTATTAGGCGAAATGTCGGTCAAATAGCGTGATTGGCCAATGAACTGTAGTATGCAAAATGCACGTGATAAACTGTCTTAACGATGTAGTAGACATTATCAGGGTGATAGTAACGGTATACGTGTCAATTAAAAATATCTAGAATAATAGCCGAGAGAGACACGTTATATTTACCAATCAAATCAAGATGACGGCTATAAAACTTGTTAAAGGTTTTAATAAGTTTCGTGCGCAAGTATCCTTGTAGTTGAAGCTTAGATGACAAATGCCTCGATCTACTTAAAAAATCAGAATAAAAGGAACAAGCTCCCGTGTAACGAATTAGTTGAGACACAAACACTCCATAAGCTGGTGAAAAGAAATAATAATAATATCGTAATTTGTAAAGCGCGTTTATACTGAAGAAAACAGTTCCCAAGGCGCTGTTTACAGATCAGGGTTTTGAAATAAGAATGTTTTGAGTTGAGATTTAAAATGGCCCACAGAGGGTAATTGTTTCATTGACTGTGGTAGTCTATTCCATAGAAAGGGACCAGCATAAGAAAGGGAACGTTTTCCAAGTTGTAAATTAATGGCTGGAGATTTTAGAAGATGCTTTTTCTGAGATCGGAGATTTCTGCTGGTAGTAAATGGTTCTATAAGACTATTTATATACGATGGAGCTTGGCCGTTTAATGCTTTGAAGACAAAAAGGAGTAACTTGAACTTAATTCTTTGCTGAATTGGGAGCCAATGTAAAGATTGCAATACAGGGGAGATGTGTTGATGTTTTATAGTGTTAGTGAGAAGTCGAGCTGCTGAATTTTGAACATGGAGTTTAACGTCCTACTTTCTAATCTTATATCGAATTCCAACTGCCAATGGACCTTTTACGTCCCACCAGAACGACTAGACAGCTGTCCTAGTCACCCCCAACCCACCTCCGTCCCGCATCACTGACAAGGGGAAACCACGCCGGAAAATATGGATGATCTTTCTCAACCAATGCAGGGATCGAACATCCGACCTCCAGGCTAGCGAAGACGTTCATACCCATACAGCAGCACAACAGCATAATTACATCTGTCGAATTTGTTTTACGTGCACACCTAGGAGTACACGAGCCTCGGGTTCTCGTCATATCTGAACGACTAAACACCTCCTCTGCCAGGCCCTTCATCCTGCATCACTGAAGCCGAGATATCATGGCGAAACTTTCTCACCAACGAGCCCCGAGACCTCCTATTTTGCGAGCTAGTGTCTAACTAATTCACGCAGTCACCGCGTCTCCCTATATAAAGTATAAATAGGTAAGAGTTTGGATATATAATATATACGAATGCATAGTGTAGAACTCCTCATTAACAAATTGACATTCTTCGTGATTGTGTTCATCGGGTCAATTGTCTAGCCCCTGAACAGTAATGAGTTCCTATCATTAGAAGAGTTCCAATCACTTGATTGAGACCTGAACAAAATGAATCTTAATTATAAAATTAATTTTGACAAACAACAACCGGGCTAAGCACAAATAACCATTTAGAAGGTGGCGCGAAAGACTGAAGAAAATGATCGGTAAAGTCCGTTAACATTTGTAGAATATAAAGTTAAAATTGCTATTAATTATCAGGTAATACTAATCCTTTAATCCGATTACCTCTACAACCTCTTAATCTGTGATAACCTATATAACCAATATCGGCGTCCTGAGCATGAATCTGCGATATTACTTTGGCGGAGGCGGACGTGCAATCAAAGATAATTCACACCCACACTCACCCATACCCACCATCACAGCATCAACCCTCCCGACCCAATAACATACACACACCATCAGGCCCACCCAAGCATAAACCGATTATATGACCACCAAAAAACAAGTAATTCAAAATTGAAAGTAGGGAATCAACTCCTCATAGAATATGTGTCTATCTTCAGTTAGTTCAAGATAACGGCCAATATTTTATTGAATCAAAGCACGGAACATTCTTTAATATGCGTACATGAATAACAAGATAATTGACTATCTAGCTTGGTCCAACATAACTTGTTTATGAACTAACCGATTTATTTCTTTAATAAATGTAAAGGACTTGCATCAAGGGTGAAAAGTTCATATTACTATTTCATTTGCATTCATACACAAGAATAAAACCAATTAACTGGTGGTCACAACTTAATCCCAACTTTTATAATACAATTCATTTCTCAGTTGGTTGAGCCATGGTGCCTAACATAGAAAGGAAAGTTGACTCCAAGTATATTTGTATTCTGATCTTAGATTTATTTAGACAGTTGGGATTTAATTGTACATCGTGTCCAAGTCGTTTCTGTGCATGGATTAGCTTTCAGGGTTGTTTTCAAACTAGTGGATGGGGCCATAATTCAAATTATTCTCCCCATGAAAGATGCATACATTAAATTTGTTCAAATAATTCAATGGGCTTAGGAAATTAATTGGAAATTTTACAGTTGACGAACGACCATTTTCCGCGAAATCACTCTCAGGCCATTGCTGGATTGGTTTTTGATACTTGAACTTTTGAGGGAGTGTGTCTATTCTTCCCGTTAATCAAATCTATCACAGTATGACATTCCTTCGTTTAATCTGGGGTCTTCCCTAAAACTTTGGACAGTATAAAAAACGGCGAAAGTCTGTTCGTAACCCTACAGTATTGTTTACTTTATTTCAATGTTGATAGCCTCGTTTGTCACGCAATTTACTGCATTATTCTGCTATGTACTTGTTAATTGGGCATAATAAAAATCGTGAGCCATGGCGTGACGTTATGTAGTAAACATATTATTTGGTCCAATTTGACGCCTGTTATAAGGGCAATGCCTTTGTAACGCAGTTAGCGATTGGTAGTTTGACCAATCATAATTGAAAACAAGAATTGTCCCACTTCCCAGCAGTAAGTAGTGGGATTAGCTCTTATCAAACAGAACACCGCGAGGAGTATGACGGATAAATGAATGTTGTTTGAAAGACACAACGTGTTCTATTTCCAATCACCCACGAACAATCACTGATCTGCTTTAAATTATACAACCCGACTAATTGTTCCAGGAAAACTACTGGGCCTGATAAAATTTACGGACGCCATTTAGGAATCGTTATATGGGTGAACATTAAAACTGTTGATCGTCATTTTTGGAACCCTCGCAAAAAGTAGTATCGTAAAAGGTGAATCCATGTACAAAAAAGGTTCGGTTCCGTGCAGTATTCACAAATATATGGTGAACTGAAAATTTCGCGACATTCGTCATTCGGTGCTGAACAACCCGGCATCACGTTTTAGAAATAGGTAAACACTTTTGAACACAGGGGATTATCTACCCTTGAAATGTTTGGGTTGATTAATTGAATGTTAAATAAACCAACGAGGACAAAGCGCTGTGAAATCATTTCATATCGGCCTGAATGAAATGGGGATTTGATGTCCTACTGTTCTACTCCGACTGGGCTAATGAAGACGGGTGGTATCCAATACAGTGTGCCGGACAGCGATCTTATGGCCACCTCTAGTGCCAGACTCATGGGCCGGCACTTCTGTCAGGTCATTGACTAAGGCCCACACAAGTACGCCTTCGAAAGGGTGCGAGTGTCCGAGGTTGGTCCGGGGGGGGGGGGTGATGTTCTCCCCCTCAACCAATGAAAATTTTGAAAATTGACAACCGCAAACCCATTTCCCAAGCATTTCAGACTAAAGCAGAAGAAGGCACATTTCCTAATACAATTAGATAGCAGAATGACCCAAGATCACTATCATTCAGTGTCAAAACCAAAAACCTTTTATTCAGTGACTTGTGAAGAACCGAGTAGAGGTTAAAAGATGAATTACACGGTTCTCGGTACAAAGAGGTCAAACTCATAAAGTTCTTTCCTTGTAGTACACTTCTTCTTTGTGTTGTTTGTCAGCCCTATCTTTAGGCCCCCTTTTACATGTGAACGACTAAAGGAAAATATTCAAACAACATATTATTTTGTTTGATCCAATTCAATATCATAACAGGTTTTATCATTGATTTAGATACGGAAGCCTTTCGCAAGGTTTAATTAAATTTAAAGCTTAAAGCGTAGAAAAAACATAGTCCCCGTGTTTATTTTATCCAATCGCTCCCTCGTATACAGTCTACAATTAGATCAGCCTTTCTTCCGGGTTTGAATTTATATCTGTATTAAAATTTGTTATTAATGAATATTATACGGGTTTGCCTTCAAAGAGAAAACAATTTCTTTTGTATATTCGTATTGAACTAACTTCACCTCGTCACCATATCGCAACAAAACCCAAGTTCCAAACTCCTACCGATATTTATGTATGCTGTTATGTATGATGTAGGATATGCTTACCCCTTGGCGTGTGGTGAGAAGCTGACATACCTCCTTGTACTTCGCTTTATGAAATTTGATTGCTTGGTGAAGCAATACTTCCTTGTTAATATACATTACAATAATATAAATACATAAATGTATAATCAGACATTATTACCTGCTAAGTTGGCTACCTAACATGTCTATTGAACTATAATATATAGACTGGCGAAATAATCTGATAATCTGACAATTCGCTATAATGTAACGAACCATTCCTAGGCCCAAACTGTTTATCAGCGAGATAGTACCTCAAGATATTAAACAACTTTGAAATGTGGTCGTATATTGTCGTTGCCCCTGTCTATCTGTCCTTCAACCGTCTTCTCGTCTGGTGTTCACAATTGCATGTGGGTGTTCTAGAGGCCAAAGTCTACTTCCGATACACTTTTAATATACACACAATGTTTAAGGTCACCTTGTGAAGAGGTTTATGGATTCTCAACAATTTGGCATAATTACTGCTATAGTTATGGCCCTTTATCACTTTGAAAATTGTTGTTGATGCTCTAGAGACCAACGTTATCCTCCGAATAATTTATATACAGTGTTTAGACGAAGAATCCCACAGATTTGCAACGATTTCCGCAAACTTAAAGAGTTTACTTCTATAATGGTGTCTAATAATGCGACAACCCCTGAGGACTGTCCGGCCAATAGTGCATGGCCAATGGTGCAATGGCTGGGAAAGGCTGTTGACACCCGCACCCGCACCTCCATGTTTAGGTATTACACTCGGGTGCTCCGGATTAACAGAAAAATATATCCGTTATTATGTATAGAAGCAGGTTCAGAATCTGTCCTCAACGCATGTTCCATGTACCTAGATACCATTGTTAGTCAGATTCTGGTATCTAGTTTTAGAAATTATTTATAGCATTAGCTTTCAGTTGACGTCGCCTGTCGTCATTTGAGGGGCTTTGAAGCCCTTGCAAAGCACACTATTGTCAATATTGACGCTCTAAATCTAAAAGGAATATCAGTTAGAAAATGGCTTAATTCCGTTCAGAATTGGCAAAGATGGTGAATCGAAGAATGTGTTTACATCGGCATTAACCGCAGATAACATGGTCAAAACAGCCAGCGCCACTTCTAGTTTTCTTGGAAATTATTTGATGAGACTCTATTCAATCCGATTCAACACGACCCGGGAGAATAATATCTACGTTGATATTTCGATTTTGTTTCAATTTAGCTAGCTTTTTTAGCATAGATTAACACGTGAAAAATACAGAGTGGCGATCAGCGACCTATCTGGACAGTGCGAACAACTTGACTGTCGTGGTCATTGGTTTCTATTGTGTTAACGTAGACAAGACATCGTTACCATGATTGAAGAATATGTAAATATAATAATAAAAACACTTAAGTCAAGTCTAGTCCATTCTAACAAGAACACAATTGTATTTCTCAGCATACCCCCTTAAGGCAAATCAGGTAGAAAAAAAACCTTTTTGATCTAGTTCGTAGTTTAAATTTGATTTTCGGATTTTATTTTCTGTTATCTGCTGATTAACACCACTAAGAACCGCAACCACACAATTAAAAGTCAACACAACCGAAATAGAACACAATGTTCATCATTATTTAAGTCCAAATACCATTGAATGAAGTCGTAGTATCGATATTTGTATTTTAGATATTTATTCTTTAAGTATACAGATATTGAAAGATTGTAGCTAAGCCATGAATTATATTGAAGTGAAGTAAAGTTAATATGAGGGGAGAGATGGGGTTAAACGTCCACTCGAAACAAACTGGGTCATTTCGGGACTAACATATGGTTTAATTTTATTTCAATAATTCACTTGCGCGTATGATTTTTTTAGCGGTGGGATGAAACCGGAGGACCCAGAGAAAACCCACGAGGTTGGATAGGCGACCCTACTCCTTGTCATGTACAACGGGGGATTCGAAAACCACGCCAGTTGACTCAATGACAGGCTTTATGATACAGCACGCACGTTCTAACCACTCGGCTACCCCCCCCCCCCCCAATGTGAGGGTGGTGCATGTGCATTACTAAATAGTTGTACGTAATAAATAAAACACAGTCGAGTTTCTTCCTTACACCACCTAAATGCTAGTGGTCTTGTTCGGGTCGTATATCTTTCTTAAGCTCATTTTCTTTCTAAATGTCAATTACATTGGTAATACATGTAACGTGTTGTTCTAATAAAGTTTTAAAAAGTGTGTGTTTCGTTGTATCCAATTAGCATCAAGCGAATTATCTTGTGAGATATAAAAAGTGAAACTCGCCGTATACCCTTTGAAGGATGAAACACGTAGTTTACAACGCTCGTGTTCAACACTCGATACCTTAAGATTTCTTTTTTCAAACGTGTCGTCATTGGTAACCTAGTCACAGAGATGGAACCAGGATGTATTTGAAATACTGAAAGTCACGGTATCGAAAACTCGCGATTGTTCTGTAGGTCGGAGTTTAAACTTGCTGGAATAATTGTAAACCAAGTATATAGCTCTCAACAACTCGACACCTTAAGATTTCTTTTTTCAAACGTGTCGTCATTGGTAACCTAGTCACAGAGATGGAACCAGGATGTATTTGAAATACTGAAAGTCACGGTATCGAAAACTCGCGATTGTTCTGTAGGTCGGAGTTTAAACTTGCTGGAATAATTGTAAACCAAGTATATAGCTCTCAACAACAGATAGCTGTTCAGATGACTTAGCCGCTGGTGGCCGTATGCTGCGTTGACTGGCAACCTATTTTGACATTTGTTTTGTGAACTTCTTTGGACTGTATGGTTTTAGGGATGAGCTATTGTTCTGTTACCGAAACCCTTAATGAAATATATTAAAATTGCAGGGAAGGTGGGTGCATGTAATAACTGGAATCTTTGAAGACAAAAATGCGAACAAGACAACAGCACGGAGACTGTAGGCACTTATCAAATTAAAGTGTTCTTGACATTATGGACGTTATGCAGGCATTATTTTTTCTAGTCTTAGAATTATTAAAATAGTGAAAACTCGCACTGCCATTGAGCTTATGTTTCGTTGCCTGGCTACCCTTCTAATATTCTTGTTTTTGTACTGGTTGAACCGATCAAATGGTTTCTTTTTTAACTGTTGGGTAAACAAAGATATTTATTCATCTACCAGTGTGTTAATACATTCTGTAAAACGAATGTAAAGGCAAGTTCCACCTAATTAACTTAATTATATGGCTTTACACATGTTCGCTCAAGGTTCCGAAAAAAAAACAAGGCAATCAACTTACATGTAAATCTACATGTGGCTGTTTGATACTAGTTCTATGGCAGTTGTATATAAATAACGTATCGGTAATTTGCTATAATGGGAGTTCGTTTAGCGGCTAATTCCTTAAGTTAAATAATGCCCAAGGGTTGGGATAGATTTGAATAATTCATGAGAAGTATATATAATCTCCACATCGTGTTGTTTGTGTTTGATTAATGTATATAGTTTAGTTATATAAGTATAATTTTATGTACGCTTCAAATTAAATCGTGTTAATTTATTCATGTACATTATAGAAATTTTGTAAGATTACAATCGCTAACCGAGAAATGTTTTGGAGAGACGTGGCAGTGTTACAGATGCGCTATGATAGGTCTTTGACGGACTTCCCAATTGTTATCCGTAAAAAAATCTTTACTGATGTTGTGAGCTGAAAGTTTGAAATTATAAACGAAAATATAACATTTAATAATTATAGTATTAGTCAATAGAATAAGAAAGGTAAGTATAGAGATATAATCTGGACATGAATGGTACATGCTTAGAGGGACAATAACACTCTTGCTGGCTTGATAGCACCATGAAATAAATAATAGCCTTATTCTGAGTACTATATTATCCATGACATTCCATTTTACTTGTCCAGAGTGCTGGAAAATATTTTGAAATCCAAGTCACCTTTGAAAAGGTTTACGTTAGACGTTTCAAACCATCAAGTTGAATTTTCCAATTTTTTAAATTAGGTGTGATAAGATAAAATTTATATCATCAATTAATTGAAGTAGTGTAAAATAGTACAATTTGTTGACCAGAATAAAAGTTTGGACATTTTATTCAGTTACAACAAGAGTGGTATTGAGCCAGCTTTTAAACATAGTGCGTAAATTACAACTATCTTATCAAAACTGTATCCTACTACAATACTTTATCAAGCAAGCCTTTCTGAATTATATGGATTTGCATTGATAACAGAGATGGTGACAAACAAGATGGCAAAAATGACCTATAGTTCATAATAAAAGTGACTTAACATCAAGTGGGAACTGGTAATTAAGGATTTTGTTTTATCTCTTTCTTCTGGTGTTCAATTACATTGTCATTATGTTTCAAATTGACTTGGACATTTGACCAGTCATCCATCTACTGCCTTCGCCACCTTATTGATCGTATTCTGATGTTTACAATATGGTCAATGTTGATAGCAGCTTTTGATAGAGATTGGCTCGGTTTGCTTGAATTGGAAGTCAATCAAGGGATTCTCTATATTCCTAAAACAATGGCAACTCGGAATTATCAGCTCATTAACCATTGCTATATCAGAGGAAACTTTTTGGAGGTTGTTTTCACAGGTCTTATACAAATCAGTTTATATATGTATGTGGGTGGTGGTGGGGGCGATAGATCTAACGCCTGTAGACCTACACAGTGTATATAAACGGTGTAGATAACCGAATCAAGAGTTGGGATGGTTTCGATCCTACTCAGATGCAATCGGATTTAAACCACAAACCCATCTGGTTTCTCCGCGACCGATGAAAGAGGGCAGCATTTTGTTCCGTCCGAACAAAGGAATTGTAGCATTTTTTGGCTGATATTCCCATTAGAGATTCAGCATTCACAATAATGTAGTTAAATGACGCCTCGGACCTTTAAGTTTGAATCCAATTTGACCACCGATATAACTGTGTAATCTCCTAAGATTTAAACTGATTGAAGTAAATTTGCCAATGACTGCAACTCGTTTAATAATTTCCAATAGTCGACTTTGTTTCATGTTTTTCATTTATATTATTTTTGAATCGGAGTATCCGGTGAACTTCACTTGGGAATCGTTTTTTGGTTCTGATAGTCGATTGCCAATAGAGCTAATATCATCCCGCCAATGTTACATTGCGCATTGTCCATTATGAATTTAATCAGCGGAAACGGCGAATGACAAAAATTGAATTACTGGTGAATGCCTATCGGATTGATTCTATGTTCATTAAATTTTTCTTATGGTTTAAATGAATTTACACAGACATCAAAATATCGTGGATCTCAAAATCTACTTTATAACTGTCTATATACTTGATTTTTTGTTGTCCACGGAGAACACCGACGATATCGTGTTACAGTTTCCATCATGTTTCAATAATTTACTGTCATTTTATCGTCTTGTCTTCATTACATTTTACACTGAAAATAAGAGAAGAAATATCACTAGGTTATTGAATTAAAGACGAGTGAGGGATTTCATGGGGTTGTTTTTAGGTTTTATGTAGTGTCTTTCTTGTTTTTGTCTTTTTCAGTTTGCTCTCGCTACGTGGGGATCACGTGGCTAAGTGGGTAAGACGCTGGCTCGGCAGCCTGGAGGTCGGGTGTTCTTTCCCTGCTTTGGCCAACAAGATGAATCCAGATTTTCCGGCGTGGTTTCCCCTGGTCAGTAATGCAGGACGGAGGGCCTGACAAGGACAGCTGTCTAGTCGTTCGGACGGGACGAAAAACCGAGGTACCATGTACACTTTGGCGTTCACGTAAATTATCCCTTGGCACTTGGAATTATAAGAGTATAGACCGTAAAGCCGCTCCCCGGGATGGCGTGTCCGTCTTCATTAGCTAAGGTTTGGAGCAGAACAGTAGGACGGTAAGCCCCATAGCATTTCATTTTTCTTGCTAGGTATATACATTGGGTAAGTATTACTTTAGTGTGTTGTCTTATGAACCCTGTTTTATGTACTAAAATTTATGTCCATAATTATTAATGAATATTTTTATCATTGATGCCAACATTGATGTATATTTTTAGGTATAACAAATACGCGTCTTTCTTAATATATGTAAATTGCTATTATTGTCATGTTGCTTTAAAAGTTACGTTCATAATTACTGTCAACAAACAAACAAACAAACAAACAAACAAAGAGGTTCACGTGACTTATTACTTACGAGCAATCCAGGACTATTTCTAATTATCCGTTTTCGCGCAGAGTTTTCTTAGAACTTCAGAAGCAGTAGCCATAGCGTATGGGCAAACGCAAATACACACCAATGTCAAGAACAGACCCTTGCTATGCATATTGATAACAGGCGTGAAATCTCTTTTTTTTATTCCTCCTGTAGAGGAGAAGTGCATCTAATTACTCGTATGAGATAAAAAAAAAAGTCCCCGCTGAAACTGTTTGTGTGCATGTAAAGTAAAAGAACCCTTGACAGTTGGAGTTCGATGAAGACAGACAAAAAGCAGCTGTACAGCAAGGATTCCTCCATAACATAATGTATAACAGTTTGTCCATCTTTAGCCCTATGTATGCAGAAAAGTTGGATTTTATGTGACGCATGTTACTTTTAATTCATTTCCAAAATCAGATAAGGTCTCTTATAGGAAATACAGACACAAGCGGAGAAATTCGGGAGTTTTGTGGTCTATTATTTTATTATTATATGACTAGCACATACATGCAATCCCACTATTTATTATATAATTCAATTATATGTTGACATGTTGTATAATTTCTGAAAGACATGTTTACGCATTAACTCTCCTACATGTGATGTGACTCTAAAATAGGTATCCAATTATACGCGTCATAAGAAGATGATAAGGTTTAAGGTTTCCTCAGTGAAAAAATATGTCTTCACAAGATGAAAAGCCCTCGAAAAATGTCGAATAAAAATGTATGTCTTCACAAGATGGAAAACACTCGAACACGTTCCCGATTAACTCTCCTACATGTGATTTGACTCTAAAATCGGTATTCAGCTAAAACTGTATGTCTTCACAAGAAGGAAAACACTCGAACACGTTAAAGCACTGCAGTATAATTAAAACAGGATTATTTATTTGCAACTTACATTGATTTAGAAGATTCTATGTAATATGTAACCTATAAGATAGAACACACCCGTAAAATTATAACTAAAAACGCGTGTCTTCACAGGACGGAAAACATTTCAACCACTAAAAGATAATAAATACAGAATTATTTATGTGCTCAAAATTTCAGTCCAATTACGTCACCCTGAGCCTAAATATTAACGATGCAAGTTTAGGCTAGCCCCGATTGTCATTACTGTCGTTGTTGAGATCATTTTCCAAGTCTCGATTATACATATTTACGGTAACCACACCCGCCACAAAACCTATTCAATAATCTATTACCATTTAACCCTTGTGGGTGTACGTTGTGAGAATCGCATAGCATGTATTATTAAGGCCATAAGGAGTTCAGTTATAATTCAAAGTTTTTACGTACAGATATATTTGAATTAAAAGGCAGTGGTTTAGTTTTTATTTACATCCATTATTGACAACTGAAAAACAACTAAATTATCATACAAAAACATTTTAGTACGTTTGGAAAAGATTTATAAATTCTCACAAAATTGCTGCTTTGTGAACTGTGTGATAAAGAGCTTAAATGGCATTTCACGCTTGATGCAAAAACCATTGAATATTTGGAATTCATCATTTATTTTTTGGGTATTTGTAGCATGCAGATCTTAAAGGAGAGAATACCCTGACATACGCAATATGGTATCAGGCAGCAAACACATTAGCACAATCCCTACTGTGAGTTGTGAGTTATAGGTCCGATTAGACCCCTTGTTCCCCTCAAGCGTTGTGCCTGATTTGCATGTAACAGAAATCTGCATGTGGGAAGCAGATGAATAACGAACTCTTCGCTACGCGTAACAATGTATAGAAGACAAAGACTCCAAATTTCAGAAAGCAGTGCCCAGTAAATAAAACATATGCATGGGGTCAACGAAGACCCCTTGTGTTATAGGTAGATTTAGCTCTTGAAGTAGAATTCTTGTAGACGATATATGTTGTTTCAGTTTTATTTCAAGTTATATTGTTAGAACACGTTCCCATCAAGAGAAGCTGTCTCAAAACAAAATATGAAGGCAGAAAATAAACTTTTTATAAATGTATCATTAATAAATGTGTTTTAACAATCTGTTTATCGCAGGTTATTATTTAGCTTGGGGTCACGGATATACTTTTACGTGGGAGTAGAGTAGTATTGAAATCTAACAGTTGTTTTTCAGAATGGAACAACTATTATCATTCATTAACAGGCTTTACTCAAATCAACAGCTGGCGTTAAGACAATGATGGACTTAAATTTATTACAAGACCGGAAGAGTATTAAATGACCATTATCTCTTCTTATTTGTCTGACTTTTTATTCATAGACAGTCGACAACGTGAGAGGAAATATTCAATTTCCTGGGATTGGTTCTTAATTGATCTTGTAATGATGATTCGGGAAAAAAGGTACGGTCTAGACACTAATTGAGGTTTATATTTGTGTTTTCTTGAAGCAAAATTCGGTTAGATTTACGTCAATTTTCTCATCAAATATCATCAGATGTATACAGCATGATGGACCGAGACACAGTGAGAACGCAGCATTTTGACACCTGGACGCATCATTGTGATAAATCCCGAAGGAGTACCACAGCCGTCGCTTGCATGAAAGTTGGTATTATTATGGTCTACCATCACACTATACCAACCCGAGACTATCCGATCGTTTCCACCAGACAGCTTCATGTACTGATGTTGCCGTTCGGGGTCTAGATGAATTTGTTCATCAGTGCTGACACTGTTCGTCACTGACTGCGCTCTGTCGAACTGCCTGGCGATATTTGAAGTTGTCCCAAAAAAAATGTATTTATTATTGTACTAAAAAGGGGATACTTTTCAAATGTATTCACTTTATCATGATGGCCAAAAGCGAACGCTTAGATTTTCGTGTTTTCAGTGGTAACGTAAAAGTCGCGTTAAGTCAGTACGATCCGCGACTTTATCGCTGTACTTTCAACACACGAATGTCCCCGATTAGCCAGTACGACGAAAACTAGCATGTTACCAATTCATCCGAGTTCAACTTTTAAGTAATGAATGGCTTCACACGTTTCGATTATTACAGTAATAAATAGAAAGAAGCGAATTTCAAAGCATGAAACATAAGTATCTCTTAGTACTCTTAAATGGAAAATGGAGAAAGTTTTACTTTTTATATGCTCACATTTCAATGTCTGTATATATTATCGCCCTCCCCTGGGGCGGTTAAGCAAAAAATCGTGCATATTTGAATAAAAGCATGAAACTTGGAACATAGATGGAATGAACCCTACTGATAATTTTTGGATGTGGATCCACCTCAGCAGCTCCCCCTGGTGGACGTTGCGGCCATTGTTTCCAAAATGGCCGCAAAAGTGGACCGGTTTAGCAAAAAATGGGGCACATTGTGTTAAAAGAATGAAACTTGGCACATAGATGGCATGAAGCCTACTAATTATTATTTTGTGATGCAGCCCCCCCCCCCCCACTGGTCGTTACGGACATATTTTCCCAAATGGCCGCCGATAGTGTGACGGTTAAGCAAAAAATCGTGCATGTTTTAATAAAAGCATGAAACTTGGCACATAGATAGAATGAACCTTACTGATTATTTTTGTTTTCCAAAATGGCCGCCTATAGTGGACCGGTTAAGCAATAAATCGTGCACTTTGTGTTAAAAGCATGAAACTTGGCACATGGATGACATGCACCCTACTAATTATTATTTTGGGATGTGGACCCACCTCAGCTGACCCCCCCTCCCCCTGGTGGCCATTACGGACATATTTTCCAAAATGGCCACCTATAGTGGGCCGGTTAAGCAAAACATCGTGCAAGTTGGGTTAAATGTATGAAACTTGGCACATAGATGGCATGAACCCTACTAATTATTATTTTGGGATGTGGATCCTCCTCAGCACCCCACCCCCCCCCCCCCCCCATCGGTAGTCGTTACGGCCATTTTGTCCAAAATGTCCGCCTATCCATCAAAAACATATAACTTTGGAACTATACATTGTAGAATAATAATGTTAGTGTCCATGTGTATAGATCTGGGGCTAACACAGAAGAAACATGACTCCAAATACAATCAAAGAAGTAAAATCATTTAATGATAAGTCACTTTTGATAACAGTTGCCTTCACAAAGGCAAAGAGAAGTGCACTGGAGGCTGGCCTTGTGACACTTGCACAAACCCCTGCATGCCTTCTGCAGTTGCAATGAATTAGTTCATAGCATGAATCTGAGCTTGACCAATGATGGTCCACTTTGGTTGCCATGATCCATCACACTTGTTTTAACCCCAATCTGTAGGACTTGGTAGCATGGGCTCTTTTTGCAGTACATGTACTTGCCCCAAACATGCACTTCTTGGTAGGTTACCCTTAGTATATGCTGCATTAGTGCTGCTTCTGTTGGATGGATATTCTCCAAAGCTCTGGATCGTCTTGCAAAGAGATGCTGCCTTGCCTCATTCACTTTGGACAGTCCACATTTCATGTCATACATGAGGACAACATATTTCTCCAACAAAGCAAAGATGTTGTCAGGGATAATTAATGGAGCATCGGCAAGTAACAGGAATGCATCAGTGACATCTTGGAATACAGCCCATGTGCCCCACACTAGTGTGATGGATCATGGCAACCAAAGCGGACCGCCATTGGTCAACCCCAAGATGCATGCTATGAACTAATTCATTGCAAATGCAGAAAGGTATGCAGGGGTTTGTGCAAGTGCACTTCTCTTTGCCTTTGTGAAGGCAACTGTTAGCAAAAGTGACTTATCATTAAATGATTTAACTTCTTTGAGTCATGTTTCTTCCGTGTTAACCTCAGATCTATACACATGGACACTAAAATTATTATTCTACAAAAGTTATATGTATTTCAATGGAAAGGCGGCCATTTTGGAAAATATGGCCATAACGACTACCGGTGGTGGTGGGGGGGGGGTGCTGAGGAAGATCCACATCCCAAAATAATAATTAGTAGGGTTCATGCCATCTATGTGCCAAGTTTCATGCATTTAACCCAAAGTGCACGATGTTTTGCTTAATCAGCCCACTATAGGCGGCCATTTTTCTATGCTTAAATAGTGATAAAACTGAATTTATTTTGCTTGGATCTAATCATAACCTCAACACTATAACTGATTCCACTTCGATTAAGATTGATGGAAATGAAATTACTCCTAGTAACTCTGTTCGCAATATTGGAGCTTATTTTGATAGTAAACCCATGTAAATTCTGCTACTTTCATATCCGTAATATTGGCAAAATTCGTATATTTCTATCCCCTGATTCAACTAAAACACTTGTTCATGCTTTTATTACTTCAAGACTTGATACTTTTAACTCATTTTTATCCGGCTTACCCAATAAATTAATATACCAATTGCAAAAAGTTCAAAACACCGCTGCACGACTTATTACCCTCACGATCATATTACTCCCATACATAAACAACTTCACTGGCTTCCCATTCCATATCGTATTCAATTTAAGATTCTTTTAACTGCTTATAAATGTTTTCATGGCTTAGCCCCATCTTATTTATATCATCTAATTGAAAAACAAACAAATGCTCGTAGTCTCCGTAGTTCAAATGACATTTATTGTCTCAAACCAAGATCTGCGAGAATGGTTACATATATGGTGAAAGATCGTTTTCATTTCTAGCCCCAAACCTGTGGAATGATTCAAAACCATCTGGTTCTGATACTGATATTCGTTCCAGCCCTTAATCAGTACAATCTTTTAAATGTGCTCTTAAAACTTACTTATCTTATATTGCATCTTTTTGTAGTCTTTTAGTTGTTTTATATATTTTCTGTTTTACTGGTATATGATTTTAAAGCGCTTCTGAACACCGTCGGTGGAATTAGCGCTATATAAATGTTTTAATAATAATAATAATAATAACGGCCACCAAGGCGGGGGGGGGGGGTCTGCTGAGGCGGGTCCACTTCCCAAAATAATAATTTGTAGGGTGCATGTCATCTATGTGCCAAGTTTCATGCTTTTAACACAAAGTGCATGATTTATTGCTTAACCGGTCCACTATAGGCGGCCATTTTGGAAAACAAAATGGCCGTAACGTCCACCAGGGAGAGCTGCTGAAGTAAGTCCACATCCAAAAATAATCAGTAGGGTTCATTCTATCTATGTGCCAAGTTTCATGCTTTTATTAAAAAATGTACGATTTTTTGCGACCCACTTTAGGCGGCCATTTTGGAAAAGATGGCCGAAACGACCACCAGGGGGGGGGGGCTGCTGATGTGGATCAACATCACAAAATAATAATTAGTAGGTTACATGCCATCTATGTGCCAAGTTTCATTCTTTTAACACAAAGTGCACCATTTTTTGCTTAACCGGTCCACTTTTGGCGGCCATTTTGGAAAAAATGGCTGCAACGTCCACCAGGGGGAGCTGCTGAGGTGGATCCACATCCCAAAATAATCAGTAGGGTTCATGCCATCTATATGCCAAGTTTCATGCTTTTACTAAAAAATGCACGATTCTACCAAAAATGCTTCCTTAACCGCCACACTATTCTGTCGATCCATTATTACGTTCGTTAACAATTGGCTTGTAGGGCTACAGTTTTTAACCGAATTTGTGACACCGTTTCAGAAAACATTGTCAACGTTATAATGAGTGTCTGCAGTTTATAATAGCTTTTCTTTTTTTAAATTTTGTTTTCAGCATTAGGATTAATCATGTTGACTTTCAAATTTGGTTTTGGCGTATTTGGATCGGAGATGATGAATGGTGTTGATTTTGAGATTTCTATCCAAATATAATTTATATTACATGTACGGAAAAGCTTGTGAATACAACAAAGATAAAGTTTTTTCAAGGTAAAAGAGATCCTTATCAAATTTGGTCAACATCAATGTTTTCCTATCGTATAAGCTGCTGTCTATGGCTATTTGCATATTTTTTAAATATATATTTATGAAAATATATTGAAAATATCGTTCCCCCTGAGATGCTAGGTTAAATAAGCGTTTATGTTCGAAGAGAGAGAGAGAAGGAGAGGGAGAGAGAGAGAGAGAGAGAGAGAGAGAGAGAGAGAGAGATGGGATTTAACGTCCACTCGATACGAACTAAGTAATTTCGGGACTAACATGTGGTTTAATTTTATTTCAAGAATTCGCTTGCGCGTAGGGGTCTTTAGCAGTGGCAGGAAATCGGAGGATCCAGAGAAAACCCACGAGGTGGGAAGGCGACCCTACTCCTTGTCACGTACAACTGGGGATTCGAAACCACGCCATCTGACTCAATGAAAGGCTTTATGATACAGGACGCACGTGCTAACCACTCGGCCATCCAAACCCCCTTCATGTTTAAAGGAAAGCTATGGAGTCGACGGCTTAGAATTAAAATTTCCGACTCGTATTTCATGTAAGTCTAATTTAACTATCGAACAACACTTGACTCCTCGTTTTATGGAACCTTTAAAAATAAGATTGAAAATATGCAAATGTTTCTCAATTTATTGGAATTAGATCAAACATGTAAATTCAAACTGTTGTATTTGCATGCGAAACTAGTAAACTACGTTAAATAAGTTTGAATTGTCTAATTTTAAAAGCTAATCCCACAGTAATCTGATTTACTAGATACGAGATTCGAATTTTAAACATTCCACATTGACTGGTAAAAGAGGTACTTGATAAATTATAGCTTTATTTACTTTTTCAACCTGAAATTCAATTAATTGTAACTTTATATTGATTTTCCCCTTTCCCTTTTTGTTTTTAAACAAATGTGTGAATGGAAAATAAATCGAGAATTTTATTTTTAAAATAATGCTGCGAACTCAAACACAACCTATAAATAACATAACCTTTTCCATCTGATTGCTAATATTTTACAGACTTCCAACAAGCCGTGGCCATCCTGCAAATTGCAGCACCTTTTCCATCTGATTGCTAATATTTTACAGACTTCCAACAAGCCGTGGCCATCCTGCAAATTGCAGCACCTAGTTGGTTGCTCAAGAAAGCCATAAACAAATTTTGAAATTCAGCATGTGTGTTTATAACGTTATTAACTGCATCAATGCATATGTGTTCCCTTAATTTGGAGCATGACTGGACTGAATCATCGGATTGACACACAAAACCGTATTTTTTTCTGAAATGAAATAAAATAGGTTTAACAACCTACTGTTCTGCACCACCCCGTCTAATGAAGATGGGCATATATCATATAATATTTCCGCCTACTCTCCATCGAATTCAAGCGGACTGGGTTTTCTCTTCATGTGCACACCAACGAGTCACGTCACTCTTCCTTGTAAGGCTTTGCACCTAGAATGGAACTCGTGCGCTAGTGAGTCAACTCCACTCGACACGAACTAAGTAATTTCGGGATTAACATGTGGTTTAATTTGATTTCAAGAATTCGCTTGCGCATAGGGGTCTTTAGCAGTGGCAGGAAACCGGTGGACCCGGAGAAAACCCACGAGGTGGGAAGACGACCCTACTCATTGTCACGTAAAACTGGGGATTCGAAACCACGCCATTTGACTTAATGACAGGCTTTATGATCAGGACATAGGGTTAGAGTCACAGGAGCCTGTAACGTGGAACTATTTCAAAAATATGACGAAGTATGATGTCTAAAGTCTGCGTCGTCCATGTTCGTAAGCGAAATTATCAAATAACTTGTCTGATTCAAATTTGTAACCCAGGGGCAAATAACTCGTCTGAAACAGATTCTCTTTCAGTAGACATAATAATAGCAAGGTAAGAAACGTATTGGAATTAAATACCTGGAATCAAAGTCTAATACTCAAGATTTAAATTAACCAGGGGCAATACTCCCTAAATGTCGCTAGGTAGACTTTAGACATAATATACTTAGTCATAGTTTGCTGTTAATTTTTAAATAGTTTCCAAGTTTACTTTAAATGATGACCATATTTTTTTGCCGTGCCATTAGAGCGGCATCTTTTTGTTTAGTAAAATAGCAATTCCCAAAGTTCGTGAATCATTCTTGCACTACTAATGATCTTAAACATTCATATTATATTAATATTTGCTTTTAGGCCAATTTTCGTCTATTTAAGGTTCCAAAGTATAGAACAACACACCCTTTATATAGATGAATTATAAACACAAAACACATAAATTACAGATTGCAGAATGATTAGAAGTAAACGACTATCAATTTAAATAGATAGTTATATAGAAGGATATTTCGTCTTAATCTATAATGGCTTAAGGCGTTTAGGTACAGTTGTCACTATTAGCACATGATATCATCACATATGCACGCAGATACAGTTTACAATTCGGTGCATGCCGTTATGCAAAAGCACACTCGATATTTTCGCAATCTTCGTCTAACACAGTATCCTGATTATACAGATCATTTGTGGCTGTGTTGTTCATTTTAGATTTAGATGGAAATTACAGTTTGAAAGCAAACCTGCTTGTCAATATGGATCAGAAATAGAGCATCCTCATTTAAACTAACAACTTTAATTCGTGTTTATTTCATTCGGGATAAATACCGTGTCTTAAATGATTTAGTAAATATGTGGAAAAAACACAGACCATTAATGTTAATTACAACGTCATCTTTAATCGATTAACCAGTTTTTTAGGTAGCCATTTGCATTTAAATTTTTCGTTTACGTGCTACTAAAGTAAAATCAAGGGATATCTGATATATAGTATAATATACAATGAAACGGGGAAATGGGGTTTGTTTTTATCAGAATCTAAGACTCTTATTTATGGGTACGTTAATTTATGTGCTTTAAAGGGCTAATCCCGATATTTATTTTGGGAATAAAACTGCTTAATTTTGTGTTAAAATCCCTTAAAATATTCATAGTTTCCTTCCGTAATCCAATTTAATATTATTACGGCCTAGAAGGGGATATATATTACAAAATAAATCAGTCTGTAAGGTGGTTGTCCCGTTCGAGAAATCCATGGCCTCAATCATATGGACATAAAGATGTACTTTCAAGAACATGCTAATCACATTGAATATTATTACGTCCTAGAAACCAAAATTATGCATAGATAAAATAAACTGTATGTAATTAACGCCCATTAAAGATATTTATATCCACCCGATTAAATATTTATACAGTCTAGAGGGGGGTGCGTATGTTTTAGTTTCTGTTTATCCATACATACATGTATATTGAAATATTGTCTTTGTCTTTGGCGAGTGATATCCACCCGATTAAATATTTATACAGTCTAGAGGGGGGGTGCGTATGTTTTAGTTTCTGTTTATCCATACATATATTGAAATATTGTCTTTGTCTTTGGCGAGTGATATCGGGACTGACCCTAGATTTAAAGCTTCCGTGTGTGTGGTGGACCTTGGGTTTGGGTTATCGCGACTGACCCTAGATTTAAAGCTTCTGTGTGTTTGGTGGACCTTGTGTTTGGGTTATCTCGATTGTCCCTTTATTTACAGTTTACGTGTGTTTAATAATAATAATAATAATAATCACGTCATTTTACAAGGGTAGCAAATTAGGCCTGAGGCCTTTTTCAAATTTGGCCCTTGGCACAGATCGTGCGAATGATTTCGATCATTACTGCAGGAAGAAACCGAAGAACTCGGGGGAAACCTGCCTGATCGGACGGGAGACCGAATATCCCTCTCACTTACAACGATAAAGTTCATGCCCTGAGCTGGGATTGAACCCTCGTTGCATTGGTGAGAAGCCGCCTCTCTATCGCCACGGCTATCCGACCAGCTAGGGTGGTGGACCTAGGGTTTGGGTTATCTCGACTGTCGCTTATTTAAAGATTGCGTGTGTTTGACGAACCTAGGGTTGGGGTTAGGGTCCATGTGCCTTAATGTTCCTGAGATAGAAGTCATAAATGTACCGAACGATAAAATGGGTGTCCGTTTACCTCCTTATAGGCCGATTTATTTCGTAATAAATATCGACTTCTAGGCAATAAAAATATTCAATTGGGTGACCAACCAGTAAAGTATCTTAGAAAAGAGCAAGAATTCACACTTAGAAATAAATAGATTATTATATTTATGTAAAGGAACTTAGTGTTATGGTTAAATACTGCATTTTCTGTCACATTCGATATATTTTATGTCATCCTTCATTTTAATTTTGTCGATAAATTATTTAATGATTCCATTATTCCAAGCACTTAAATCTACATATTGATCGACTGCTTAATGCACGAAAGATGATGGCAAATCTTACAGATGTACGAAATAAATAACAACAAAAATTTATTTCAGCAATGAAAATAAAATAAAAACCAAGTACGAACAATCCAAACCATAAGACAGAATTCGAAGTCCTAAAAACGTTATAGGCAAAATAGTGTATTCAAGCAAAATAGTGTAATCAGCAAATGGACTGCTCCTCGTGTACAAAATACACGACAAGCAGTGGTAACAGGTGTTCGGAAGAATAAGCTTACCCTGCCTGGCGCCACACCCGCCATAGCTGCATCCAATCTATTAGGCGAAATGTCGGTCAAATAGCGTGATTGGCCAATGAACTATAGTATGCAAAATGCACGCGATGAACTGTCTTAACGATGTAGTAGACATTATCAGGGTGATAGTAACGGTATACGTGTCAATTAAAAATATCTAGAATAATAGTCGAGAGAGACACGTTATATTTACCATTCAAATCAATATGACGGCCATAAAACTTTTTAAACGTTTTAATAAGTTTAGTGCGCAAGTATCCTTGTAGTTGAAGCTTAGATGACAAATGCCTCGATCTACTTAAAAATCAGAATAAAAGGAACAAGCTCTCGTGTAACGAATTGGTTGAGACACAAACACTCCATAAGCTGGTGAAAAGAAATAATAATAATATCGTAATTTGTAAAGCGCGTTAATACTGAAGAAAACAGTTCCTAAGGCGCTGTTGGTTTTATATTCACTGATTGTTTACAGATCAGGGTTTTGAAATAAGAATGTTTTGAGTTGAGATTTAAAATGACCCACAGGGGGTAATTGTTTCATTGACTGTGGTAGTCTATTCCATAGAAAGGGACCAGCATAAGAAAAGGCACGTTTTCCAAGTTGTAAATTAATGGCTGGAGATTTTAGAAGATGCTTTTTCTGAGATCGGAGATTTCTGCTGGTAGTAAATGGTTCTATAAGACTATTTATATACGATGGAGCTTGGCCGTTTAATGCTTTGAAGACAAAAAGGAGTAACTTGAACTTAATTCTTTGCTGAATTGGGAGCCAATGTAAAGATTGCAATACAGGGGAGATGTGTTGATGTTTTATAGTTTTATTGAGACGTCGAGCTGCTGAATTTTGAACATGGGGTTTAACGTCATACTTTCTAATCGAAAATTGGGCTAACGAAGACGGGCATACGCCATGCGGCCATACAGTGTTCTGTGAGGGAAATTTTGCCCAGGAAGCGGCGCTACGGCTTACTCTTATATCGAATTCCAACTGCCAATGGACCTTTTACGTCCCACCCGAACGACTAGACAGCTGTCCTAGTCCTGAAGCCGAGATATCATGGCGAAACTTTCTCACCAACGAGCCCCGAGAACTCCTATTTTGCGAGCTAGTGCCTAACTAACTCACGGAGTCACCGCGTCTCCCTATAAAGTATAAATAGGTAACAGATTGGATAGATAATATATACGAATGCATAGTGTAGAACTCCTCATTAACAAATTGACATTATTCGTGATTGTGTTCATCGGGTCAATTGTCTAGCCCCTGAACAGTAATGAGTTCCTATCATTAGAAGAGTTCCAATCACTTGATTGAGACCTGAACAAAATGAATCTTAATTATAAAATTAATTTTGACAAACAACAACCGGGCTAAGCAATAATAACAATTTAGAAAATGGCGCGAAAGACTGAAGAACATGATCGGTAAAGTCCGTTAACATTTGTAGAATATAAAATTAAAATTGTTATTGATTATCAGGTAATACTAATCCTTTAATCCGATTACCTCTACAACCTCTTAATCTGTGATAACCTATATAACCAATATCGGCGTGCTAAGCATGAATCTGCGATATTACTTTGGCGGAAGCGGACGTGCAACAGAAGATAATTCACACCCACACACACCCACCTTCACAGCATCAACCCTCCCGACCCAATAACACACACACACCATCAGGCACACCCAAGCATAAACCGATTATATGACCACCAAAAACAAGTAATTCGAAATTGAAAGTAGGGAAATCAACTCCTCATAAAATATGTGTCTATTTTCAGTTAGTTCAAGATAACGGCCAATATTTTATTGAATCAAAGCACGGAACATTCTTTAATATGCGTACATGAATAACAAGATAAATGACTTTCTAGCTTGGTCCAACATAACTTGTTTATGAACTAACCGAGTTATTTCTTTAATAAATGTAAAGGACTTGCATCAAGGGTGAAAAGTTCATATTACTATTACATTTGCATTCATACACAAGAATAAAACCAATTAACTGGTGGTCACAACTTAATCCCAACTTTTATAATACAATTCATATCTCAGTTGGTTGAGCCATGGTGCCTAACATAGAAAGGAAAGTTGACTCCAAGTATATTTGTATTCTCATCTTAGATTTATTTAGACAGTTGGGATTTAATTGTACATCGTGTCCAAGTCGTTTCTGTGCATGGATTAGCTTTCAGGGTTGTTTTCAAACTAGTGGATGGGGCCATAATTCAAATTATTCTCCCCATGAAAGATGCGTACATTAAATTTGTTCAAATAATTCAATGGGCTTAGGAAATTAATTGGAAATTTTACATTTGACGAACGACCATTTTCCGCGAAATCACTCTCAGGCCATTGCTGGATTGGTTTTTGATACTTGAACTTTTGAGGGAGTGTGTCTATTCTTCCCGTTCAATCAAATCTATCACAGTATGACATTCCTTCGTTTAATCTGGGGTCTTCCCTAAAACTTTGGACAGTATAAAAAACGGCGAAAGTCTGTTCGTAACCCTACAGTATTGTTTACTTTATTCCAATGTTGATAGCCTCGTTTGTCACGCAATTTACTGCATTATTCTGCTATGTACTTGTTAATTGGGCATAATAAAAATCGTGAGCCATGGCGTGACGTTATGTAGTAAACATATTATTTGGTCCAATTTGACGCCTGTTATAAGGGCAATGCCTTTGTAACGCAGTTAGCGATTGGTAGTTAATCAGACTATTGACCAATCATAATTTAAAACAAGAATTGTCCCACTTCCCAGCAGTAAGTAGTGGGATTAGCTCTTATCAAACAGAACACCGCGAGGAGTATGACGGATAAATGAATGTTGTTTGAAAGACACAACGTGTTCTATTTCCAATCACCCACGAACAATCACTGATCTGCTTTAAATTATACAACCCGACTAATTGTTCCAGGAAAACTACTGGGCCTGATAAAATTTACAGACGCCATTTAGGAATCGTTATATGGGTGAACATTAAAACTGTTGATCGTCATTTTTGGAACCCTCGCAAAAAGTAGTATCGTAAAAGGTGAATCCATGTACAAAAAAGGTTCGGTTCCGTGCAGTATTCACAAATATATGGTGAACTGAAAATTTCGCGACATTCGTCATTCGGTGCTGAACAACCCGGCATCACGTTTTAGAAATAGGTAAACACTTTTGAACACAGGGGATTATCTACCCTTGAAATCTTTGGGTTGCTTAATTGAATGTTAAATAAACAAACGAGGACAAAGCGCTGTGAAATCATTTCATATCGGCCTGAATGAAATGGGGATTTGATGTCCTACTGTTCTACTCCGACTGGGCTAATGAAGACGGGTGGTATCCAATACAGTGTGCCGGACAGCGATCTTATGGCCACCTCTAGTGCCAGACTCATGGGCCGGCACTTCTGTCAGGTCATTGACTAAGGCCCACACAAGTACGCCTTCGAAAGGGTGCGAGTGTCCGAGGCTGGTCCGGGGGGGGGGGGGGTGATGTTCTCCCCCTCAACCAATGAAAATTTTGAAAATTGACAACCGCAAACCCATTTCCCAAGCATTTCAGACTAAAGCAGAAGAAGGCACATTTCCTAATACAATTAGATAGCAGAATGACCCAAGATCACTATCATTCAGTGTCAAAACCAAAAACCTTTTATTCAGTGACTTATGAAGAACCGAGTAGAGGTTAAAAGATGAATTACACGGTTCTCGGTACAAAGAGGTCAAACTCATAAAGTTCTTTCCTTGTAGTACACTTCTTCTTTGTGTTGTTTGTCAGCCCTATCTTTAGGCCCCCTTTTACATGTGAACGACTAAAGGAAAATATTCAAACAACATATTATTTTGTTTGATCCAATTCAATATCATAACAGGTTTTATCATTGATTTAGATACGGAAGCCTTTCGCAAGGTTTAATTAAATTTAAAGCTTAAAGCGTAGAAAAAACATAGTCCCCGTGTTTATTTTATCCAATCGCTCCCTCGTATACAGTCTACAATTAGATCAGCCTTTCTTCCGGGTTTGAATTTATATCTGTATTAAAATTTGTTATTAATGAATATTATACGGGTTTGCCTTCAAAGAGAAAACAATTTCTTTTGTATATTCGTATTGAACTAACTTCACCTCGTCACCATATCGCAACAAAACCCAAGTTCCAAACTCCTACCGATATTTATGTATGCTGTTATGTATGATGTAGGATATGCTTACCCCTTGGCGTGTGGTGAGAAGCTGACATACCTCTTTGTACTTCGCTTTATGAAATTTGATTGCTTGGTGAAGCAATACTTCCTTGTTAATATACATTACAATAATATAAATACATAAATGTATAATCAGACATTATTACCTACTAAGTTGGCTACCTAACATGTCTATTGAACTATAATATATAGACTGGCGAAATAATTTGATAATCTGACAATTCGCTATAATGTAACGAACCATTCCTAGGCCCAAACTGTTTATCAGCGAGATAGTACCTCAAGATATTAAACAACTTTGAAATGTGGTCGTATATTGTCGTTGCCCCTGTCTATCTGTCCTTCAACCGTCTTCTCGTCTGGTGTTCACAATTGCATGTGGGTGTTCTAGAGGCCAAAGTCTACTTCCGATACACTTTTAATATACACACAATGTTTAAGGTCACCTTGTGAAGAGGTTTATGGATTCTCAACAATTTGGCATAATTACTGCTATAGTTATGGCCCTTTATCACTTTGAAAATTGTTGTTGATGCTCTAGAGACCAACGTTATCCTCCGAATAATTTATATACAGTGTTTAGACGAAGAATCCCACAGATTTGCAACGATTTCCGCAAACTTAAAGAGTTTACTTCTATAATGGTGTCTAATAATGCGACAACCCCTGAGGACTGTCCGGCCAATAGTGCATGGCCAATGGTGCAATGGCTGGGAAAGGCTGTTGACACCCGCACCCGCACCTCCATGTTTAGGTATTACACTCGGGTGCTCCGGATTAAGAGAAAAATATATCCGTTATTATGTATAGAAGCAGGTTCAGAATCTGTCCTCAACGCATGTTCCATGTACCTAGATACCATTGTTAGTCAGATTCTGGTATCTAGTTTTAGAAATTATTTATAGCATTAGCTTTCAGTTGACGTCGCCTGTCGTCATTTGAGGGGCTTTGAAGCCCTTGCAAAGCACACTATTGTCAATATTGACGCTCTAAATCTAAAAGGAATATCAGTTAGAAAATGGCTTAATTCCGTTCAGAATTGGCAAAGATGGTGAATCGAAGAATGTGTTTACATCGGCATTAACCGCAGATAACATGGTCAAAACAGCCAGCGCCACTTCTAGTTTTCTTGGAAATTATTTGATGAGACTCTATTCAATCCGATTCAACACGACCCGGGAGCATAATATCTACGTTGATATTTCGATTTTGTTTCAATTTAGCTACAGTTTAGCATAGATTAACACGTGAAAAATACAGAGTGGCGATCAGCGACCTATCTGGACAGTGCGAACAACTTGACTGTCGTGGTCATTGGTTTCTATTGTGTTAACGTAGACAAGACATCGTTACCATGATTGAAGAATATGTAAATATAATAATAAAAACGATTAAGTCAAGTCTAGTCCATTCTAACAAGAACACAATTGTATTTCTCAGCATACCCCCTTAAGGCAAATCAGGTAGAAAAAAAACCTTTTTGATCTAGTTCGTAGTTTAAATTTGATTTTCGGATTTTATTTTCTGTTATCTGCTGATTAACACCACTAAGAACCGCAACCAAATAATTAAAAGTCAACACAACCGAAATAGAACACAATGTTCATCATTATTTAAGTCCAAATACCATTGAATGAAGTCGTAGTATCGATATTTGTATTTTAGATATTTATTCTTTAAGTATACAGATATTGAAAGATTGTAGCTAAGCCATGAATTATATTGAAGTGAAGTAAAGTTAATATGAGGGGAGAGATTGGGTTAAACGTCCACTCGAAACAAACTGGGTCATTTCGGGACTAACATATGGTTTAATTTTATTTCAATAATTCACTTGCGCGAATGATTTTTTTAGCGGTGGGATGAAACCGGAGGACCCAGAGAAAACCCACGAGGTTGGATAGGCGACCCTACTCCTTGTCATGTACAACGGGGGATTCGAAAACCACGCCAGTTGACTCAATGACAGGCTTTATGATACAGCACGCACGTTCTAACCACTCGGCTACCCCCCCCCCCCCCCAATGTGAGGGTGGTGCATGTGCATTACTAAATAGTTGTACGTAATAAATAAAACACAGTCGAGTTTCTTCCTTACACCACCTAAATGCTAGTGGTCTTGTTCGGGTCGTATATCTTTCTTAAGCTCATTTTCTTTCTAAATGTCAATTACATTGGTAATACATGTAACGTGTTTTTCTAATAAAGTTTTAAAAAGTGTGTGTTTCGTTGTATCCAATTAGCATCAAGCGAATTATCTTGTGAGATATAAAAAGTTAAACTCGCCGTATACCCTTTGAAGGATGAAACACGTAGTTTACAACGCTCGTGTTCAACACTCGATACCTTAAGATTTCTTTTTTCAAACGTGTCGTCATTGGTAACCTAGTCACAGAGATGGAACCAGGATGTATTTGAAATACTGAAAGTCAGGGTATCGAAAACTCGCGATTGTTCTGTAGGTCGGAGTTTAAACTTGCTGGAATAATTGTAAACCAAGTATATAGCTCTCAACAACAGATAGCTGTTCAGATGACTTAGCCGCTGGTGGCCGTATGCTGCGTTGACTGGCAACCTATTTTGACATTTGTATTGTGAACTTCTTTGGACTGTATGGTTTTAGGGATGAAATATATTAAAATTGCAGGGAAGGTGGGTGCATGTAATAGCTGGAATCTTTGAAGACAAAAATGCGAACAAGACAACAGCACGGAGACTGTAGGCACTTATCAAATTAAAGTGTTCTTGACATTATGGACGTTATGCAGGCATTATTTTTTCTAGTCTTAGAATTATTAAAATAGTGAAAACTCGCACTGCCATTGAGCTTATGTTTCGTTGCCTGGCTACCCTTCTAATATTCTTGTTTTTGTACTGGTTGAACCGATCAAATGGTTTCTTTTTTAACTGTTGGGTAAACAAAGATATTTATTCATCTACCAGTGTGTTAATACATTCTGTAAACCGAATGTAAAGGCAAGTTCCACTTAATTAACTTAATTATATGGCTTTACACATGTTCGCTCAAGGTTCCGAAAAAAAAACAAGGCAATCAACTTACATGTAAATCTACATGTGGCTGTTTGATACTAGTTCTATGGCAGTTGTATATAAATAACGTATCGGTAATTTGCTATAATGGGTGTTCGTTTAGCGGCTAATTCCTTAAGTTAAATAATGCCCAAGGGTTGGGATAGATTTGAATAATTCATGAGAAGTATATATAATCTCCACATCGTGTTGTTTGTGTTTGATTAATGTATATAGTTTAGTTATATAAGTATAATTTTATGTACGCTTCAAATTAAATCGTGTTAATTTATTCATGTACATTATAGAAATTTTGTAAGATTACAATCGCTAACCGAGAAATGTTTTGGAGAGACGTGGCAGTGTTACAGATGCGCATATGATAGGTCTTTGACGGACTTCCCAATTGTTATCCGTAAAAAAATCTTTACTAATGTTGTGAGCTGAAAGTTTGAAATTATAAACGAAAATATAACATTTAATAATTATAGTATTAGTCAATAGAATAAGAAAGGTAAGTATAGAGATATAATCTGGACATGAATGGTACATGCTTAGAGGGACAATAACACTCTTGCTGGCTTGACAGCACCATGAAATAAATAATAGCCTTATTCTGAGTACTATATCGTTGGCTTGGAGCAAGAATGTCGTAAGTGACAAAATTTGCGATTTCCATGTATCGATATATTATTGATAGTTGGTGACCAACATTTCAGAGGAGCATGGTTTTGCACGTTATGTAGTCATGGAAACCGGAAATCTTGTCTGCGCAAAATTGTCGTAAGTGAAAAGTTGAACAAATTCTTGGAGCAAAAATGTCGTAAGTGACATTTTTCATTACCAGATTGTTATAAGCTGAATTTGATGTCATGATAGTAAATGGATTTTAGCTTATTCATATTTCCCCCAAATCTGATATCATAATAGTTATATTAATTCTTAATATCAAAATGTATTTGGTTGAGTCTTTATCTTTTATTTATTGAGTCATTTGCGCGTTTTTGGTTACTTCCTTCACTTACGACAATTTTGCACCAAACAACCTGGCCGAAATTTGTTGATAGATTTTGTCTTCTTTATATTTCCCCAAAATATGATATCATAATAGTTATATTAATTCTTAATAATAAAATGTATTTGGTTGAGTCTATTTATCTTTTATTTATTGAGTCATTGTGTGTTTTTTGTTACTTCCTGCACTTACGACAATTTTGCAGCTAACATCTAGGCCTAAATTTGTTGGAGCAAAAATGTCGTAAGTGAATTTTGGCTAAGAGCCAAATATTTAGACAACACTCAATCACTCAAAATATTTTATAAATCAGAGATATGAAGCTCAATAGTAAATAAATAATAACAAGGAATCGTCATTTTAATTTAAATCTTTACATGCAATTTTCTCCATTTTCTCAAAATGTCACTTACGACATTCTTGCTCCAAGCCAACGATATTATCCATGACATTCCATTTTACTTGTTTAGAGTGCTGGAAAATATTTTGAAATCCAAGTCACCTTTGAAAAGGTTTACGTTAGACGTTTCAAACCATCAAGTTGAATTTTCCAATTTTTTAAATTAGGTGTGATGAGATGAAATTTATATCATCAATTAATTGAAGTAGTGTAAAATAGTACAATTTGTTGACCAGAATAAAAGTTTGGACATTTTATTTAGTTACAACAAGAGTGGTATTGAACCAGCCTTTAAACATAGTGCGTAAATTACAACTATCTTATCAAAGCTGTATCCTACTACAATACTTTATCAAGCAAGCCTTTCTGAATTATATGGATTTGCATTGATAACAGAGATGGTGACAAACAAGATGGCAAAAATGACCTATAGTTCATAATAAAAGTGACTTAACATCAAGTGGGAACTGGTAATTAAGGATTTTGTTTTATATTTTTCTTCTGGCGTTCAATTACATTGTCATTATGTTTCAAATTGACTTGGACATTTGACCAGTCATCCATCTACTGCCTTCGCCACCTTATTGATCGTATTCTGATGTTTACAATATGGTCAATGTTGATATCAGCTTTTGATAGAGATTGGCTCGGTTTGCTTGAATTGGAAGTCAATCAAGGGATTCTCTATATTCCTAAAACAATGGCAACTCGGAATTATCAGCTCATTAACCATTGCTATATCAGAGGAAACTTTTTGGAGGTTGTTTTCACAGGTCTTATACAAATCAGTTTATATATGTATGTGGGTGGTGGGGGGGGGGGGGGGATAGATCTAACGCCTGTAGACCTACACAGTGTATATAAACGGTGTAGATAACCGAATCAAGAGTTGGGATGGTTTCGTTCCTACTCAGATGCAATCGGATTTAAACCACAAACCCATCTGGTTTCTCCGCGACCGATGAAAGAGGGCAGCATTTTGTTCCGTCCGAACAAAGGAATTGTAGCATTTTTTGGCTGATATTCCCATTAGAGATTCAGCATTCACAATAATGTAGTTAAATGACGCCTCGGACCTTTAAGTTTGAATCCAATTTGACCACCGATATAACTGTGTAATCTCCTAAGATTTAAACTGATTGAAGTAAATTTGCCAATGACTGCAACTCGTTTAATGATTTCCAATAGTCGACTTTGTTTCATGTTTTTCATATATATTATTTTTGAATCGGAGTATCCGGTGAACTTCACTTGGGAATCTTTTTTTGGTTCTGATAGTCGATTGCCAATAGAGCTAATATCATCCCGCCAATGTTACATTGCGCATTGTCCATTATGAATTTAATCAGCGGAAACGGCGGATGACACAAATTGAATTACTGGTGAATGCCTTTCGGATTGATTCTATGTTCATTAAATTTTTCTTATGGTTTAAATGAATTTACACAGACACCAAAATATCGTGAATCTCAAAATCTACTTTATAACTGTCTATATACTTGATATTTTTCTGTCCACGGAGGACACCGACGATATCGTGTTACAGTTTCCATTATGTTTCAATAATTTACTGTCATTTTATCGTCTTGTCTTCATTACATTTTACACTGAAAACAAGAGAAGAAAAATCACTAGGTTATTGAATTATACACGAGTGAAAGATTTCATTGGGTTTTTTTTAGGTTTGATGTAGTTTCTTTCTTGTTTTTGTCTTTTTCAGTTTGCTCTCGCTACGTGGGGATCACGTGGCTAAGTGGGTAAGACGCTGGCTCGGCAGCCTGGAGGTCGGGTGTTCGTTCCCTGCTTTGGCCAACAAGGTGAATCCAGATTTTCCGGCGTGGTTTCCCCTGGTCAGTGATGCAGGACGGAGGGCCTGACAAGGACAGCTGTCTAGTCGTTCGGACGGGACGAAAAACCGAGGTACCATGTACTCATTGGCGTTCACGTAAAATATCCCTTGGAACTTGGAATTATAAGAGTATAGACCGTAAAGCCGCTCCCCGGGATGGCGTGTCCGACTTCATTAGCTAAGGTTGGGAGCAGAACAGTAGGACGGTAAGCCCCATTGCATTTTATTTTTTTTGCTAGGTATACATTGGGTAAGTATTACTTTAGTGTGTTGTCTTATGAACCCTGTTTTATGTACTAAACGTTATGTCCATAATTATTAATGAATATTTTTATCATTGATGCCAACATTGATGTATATTTTTAGGTATATCAAATACGCGTCTTTCTTAATATATGTAAATTTCTATTATTGTCATGTTGCTTTAAAAGTTACGTTCATAATTACTGTCAACAAACAAACAAACAAACAAACAAAGAGGTTCACGTGACTTATTACTTACGAGCAATCCAGGACTATTTCTAATTATCCGTTTTCGCGCAGAGGTTTCTTAGAACTTCAGAAGCAGTAGCCATAGCGTATGGGCAAACGCAAATACACACCAATGTCAAGAACAGACCCTTGCTATGCATATTGATAACAGGCGTGAAATCTCTTTTTTTATTCCTCTTGTAGAGGAGAAGTGCATCTAATTACTCGTATGAGATAAAAAAAAAGTCCCCGCTGAAACTGTTTGTGTGCATGTAAAGTAAAAGAACCCTTGACAGTTGGAGTTCGATGAAGACAGACAAAAGCAGCTGTACAGCAAGGATTCCTCCATAACATAATGTATAACAGTTTGTCCATCTTTAGCCCTATGTATGCAGAAAAGTTGGATTTTATGTGACGCATGTTACTTTTAATTCATTTCCAAAATCAGATAAGGTCTCTTATAGGTAATACAGACACAAGCGGAGAAATTCGGGAGTTTTGTGGTCTATTATTTTATTATTATATGACTAGCACATACATGCAATCCCACTATTTATTATATAATTCAATTATATGTTGTCATGTTGTATAATTTCTGAAAGACATGTTTACGCATTAACTCTCCTGCATGTGATGTGACTCTAAAATAGGTATCCAATTATACGCGTCATAAGAAGATGATAAGGTTTAAGGTTTCCTCAGTGAAAAAATATGTCTTCACAAGATGAAAAGCACTCGAAAAATGTCGACTAAAAATGCATGTCTTCACAAGACGGAAAACACTCAAACACGTTCCCGATTAACTCTCCTGCATGTGATTTGACTCAAAAATCGGTATTCAGCTAAAACTGTATGTCTTCACAAGAAGGAAAACACTCGAACACGTTAAAGCACTGCAGTATAATTAAAACAGGATTATTTATATGCAACTTACATTGATTTAGAAGATTCTATATAATATATAACCTATAATAATAATAATAATAATAATAACTTTATTTAATGAGGATAGTCCCCTTAGCACAAGTGTACTAATTTTCAGGGGGTTCCTCCTACACTACAATATATATATATATATATATACATAGATATTTAGTAACATGCAAATACAAAACAAATAGAGACCCCCCACACACCTGTAAAATTATAACTAAAAACGCGTGTCTTCACAGGACGGAAAACATTTCAACCACTAAAAGATAATAAATACAGAATTATTTATGTGCTCAAAATTTCAGTCCAATTACGTCACTCTGAGCCTAAATATTAACGATGCAAGTTTAGGCTAGCCCCGATTGTCATTACTGTCGTTGTTGAGATAATTTTCCAAGTCTCGATTATACATATTTACGGTAACCGCATCCGCCACAAAACCTATTCAATAATCTATTACCATTTAACCCTTGTGGGTGTACGTTGTGAGAATCGCATAGCACGTATTATTAAGGCCATATGGAGTCCAGTTATAATTCAAAGTTTTTACGTACAAATATATCTGAATTCAAAGGCAGTGGTTTAGTTTTTATTTACATCCATTTTTGACAACTGAAAAACAACTAAATTATCATACAAAAACATTTTAGTGCGTTTGGAAAAGATTTATAAATTCTCACAAAATTGCTGCTTTGTTAACTGTGTGATAAAGAGCTTAAATGACATTTCACGCTTGATGCAAAAACCATTGAATATTTGGAATTCATTATTTAGTTTTTTGGTATTTGTAGCATGCAGATCTTAAAGGAGAGAATACCCTGGCATACGCAATATGGTATCCTGCAGCAAACACATCAGCAAAATCCCTACTGTGAGTTGTAAGTTATGGGTCCGATTGGACCCCTTGTTCCCTTCAAGCGTTGAACCTGATTTGCATGTAACAGAACTCTGCATGTGGGAAGCAGATTAATACCGAACTCTTCGCTACGCGTAAAAATGCAAAGGAGACAAAGACACCAAATTTCAGAAAGCAGTGTCCAGTAAATAAAACATATGCATGGGGTCAACCCCTCTTGTTATATGCAGATTTCGCTCTTGAAGTAGAATTCTTGTACACAGATTTTAAATGCGCGGCTGACGATATATTTTGTTTCAGTTATTTTTTAAGTTATATTGTTAGAACATGTTCCCATCAAGAGAAGCTGTCTCAAAACAAAATATGAAGACAGAAAATAAACTTTTTATAAATGTATCATTAATAAATGTGTTTTAACAATCTGTTCCGGCGTGATTTCCCCTTGTCAGTGATGCAGAAGGAGGGCCTGGCAAGGACAGCTGCCTAGTCGTTCGGATGGGACGAAAAACCGAGGTCCCGTGTACAAATTGGAGTGCACGTAAAAGATCCCTTGGCAGTTGGAATTCGATATAAGAGTAGGCCATAGCGCCGCTGCCCGGGCAAAATTTCCCTCATTGCACACTGTGGCGTATGCCCGTCTTCAATTAGCCCAGGTACGGTGCTTAAGCGTAGGACGTTAAACCCCATTTCATTCATTCATTCATTTAACAATCTGTTTATCGCAGGTTATTATTTAGCTTGGGGTTACGGATATACTTTTACGTGGGAGTAGAGTAGTATTGAAATCTAACAGTTGTTTTTCAGAATGGAACAACTATTATCATTCATTAACAGGCTTTACTCAAATCAACAGCTGGCGTTAAGACAATGATGGACTTAAATTTATTACAAGACCGGAAGAGTATTAAATGGCCATTATCTCTTCTTATTTGTCTGACTTTTTATTCATAGACAGCCGACAACGTGAGAGGAAATATTCAATTTCCAGGGATTGGTTCTTAATTGATCTTGTAATGACGATTCGGGAAAAAAGGTACGGTCTGGACACTAATTGAGGTTTATATTTGTTTTTTCTTGAAGCAAAATTCGGTTAGATTTACGTCAATTTTATCATCAAATATCATCAGATGTATACAGTATGATGGACCGAGACACAGTGAGAACGCAGAATTTTGACACCTGAACGCACCATTGTGATAAATCCCCCAGGAGTACCACAGCCGTCGCTTGCATGAAAGTTGGTATTATTATGGTCTACCATCACACTATACCAACCCGAGACTATCCGATCGTTTCCACCAGACAGCTTCATGTACTGATGTTGCTGTTCGGGGTCTAGATGGATTTGTTCATCAGTGCTGACACTGTTCGTCGCTGACTGCACTCTGTCGAACTGCCTGGCGATATATGAAGTTGTCCCAAAATAAATGTATTTATTATTATACTAGAAAGGACTACTTTTCAAATGTATTCACTTTATCATGATGGCCAAAAGCGAACGCTTAGATTTTCGTGTTTTTAATGCAGTACGACGAAAACTCGCATGTTACCAATTCATCCGAATTCAACTTTTAGGAAATGAATGGCTTCACACGTTTCAGGGGGGGGGGGGTACATGGCCTAGTGGTCTAGAGTGCCGCGCTATGACCTCTCAATTTCGCACGTTTTGATTATTACAGTAATAAATAGAAAGAAACGAATTTTAAAGCATGAAACATAAGTATCTCTTATTATTCTTAAATGGAAAACAGAGAAAGTTTCACTTTTTATATGCTCACATTTCAATGTCTGTATATATTATCGCCCTCATTTTCCGTCAATCCATTATTACGTCCGTTAACAATTGGCTTGTGGGGCTACAGTTTTTAACCGAATTTATGACACCGTTTCAGAAAACATTGTCAACGTTATAATGAGTGTCTGCAGTTTATAATAGGTTTTCTTTTTGAAATTTTGTTTTCAGCATTAGGATTAATCATGTTGACTTTCAAATTTGGTTTTGGCGTATTTGGATCGGAGATGATGAATGGTGTTGATTTTGAGATTTCTATCCAAATATAATTATATTCATGTACGGAAAAAGCTTGTGAATACAACAAAGATAAAGTTTCTTCAAGGTAAAAAAGATACTTATGAAATTTGGTCAACATCAATGTTTTCCTATCGTATAAGCTGCTGTCTATGGCTATTTGTATATTTTTAGATATATATTTATGAAAATATATTGAAAATATCGTTCCCCCTGAGATGCTAGATGAAATAAGCGTTTATGTTCAAAGAAAGAGGGAGAGAGAGAGAGAGAGTCAGAGAGAGAAAGAGAGAGATAGAGAGAGAGAGAGAGATGGGGTTTAACGTCCACTCGACACGAACTAAGTAATTTCGGGACTAACATGTGGTTTAATTTTATTTCAAGAATTCGCTTGCGCGTAGGGGTCTTTAGCTGTGGCAGGAAACCGGAGGATCCGGAGATAACCCACGAGGTGGGAAGGCGACCCTACTCATTGTCACCTACAACTGGGGATTCGAAACCACGCCATCTGACTCAATGAAAGGCTTTATGATAACAATTCGGCCATCCAAACCCCCTTCATGTTTAAAGGAAAGCTATAGAACCGACGGCTTAGAATTAAAATTTCCGACTCGTATTTCATGTAAGTCTAATATAACTATCGAACAACACTTGACTCCTCGTTTTAGGGAACCTTTAAAAATAAGATTGAAAATATGCAAATGTTTCTCAATTTATTGGAATTGGATCAAACATGTAAATTCAAACTGTTTATTTGCATGCGAAACTAGTAAACTACGTTAAATAAGTTTGAATTGTCTAATTTTAAAAGCTAATCCCACAGTAATCTGATTTACTAGATACGAGATTAGAATTTTAAACATTCCATATTGACTGGTAAAAGAGGTACTTGATAAATTAAAGCTTTATTTACTTTTTCAACCTGAAATTCAATTAATTCTAACTTTATATTGATTTTTCCCTTTCCCTTTTTGTTTTTAAACAAATGTGTGAATGGAAAATAAATCGAGAATTTTTTTTTTTAAATAATGCTGCGAACTCAAACACAACCTATAAATAACATAGAAACCTTTTCCATCTGATTGCTAATATTTTACAGACTTCCAACAAGCCGTGGCCGTCCTGCAAATTGCTGCACCTAGTTGGTTTCTCAAGAAAGCCATAAACAAATTTTGAAATTCAGCCTGTGTGTTTAGAACGTTATTAACTGCATCAATGCATATGTGTTCCCTTAATTTGGAGCATGACTGGACTGAATCATCGGATAGACACACAAAACCGTATTTTTTTCTGAAATGAAATAAAATAGGATTAACAACCTACTGTTCTGCACCACCCCGTCTAATGAAGATGGGCATATATCATATAATATTTCCGCCTACTCTCCATCGAATTCCACCGGACTGGGTTTTCTTTTCATGTGCACACCAACGAGTCCCGTAACTCTTCCTTGTAAGGATTTGCACCTAGAATGGAACTCGTGAGCTAGTGAGTCAACTCCACTCGACACGAACTAAGTAATTTCGGGATAAACATGTGGTTTAATTTGATTTTAAGAATTCGCTTGCGCGTAGGGGTCTTTAGCAGTGGCAGGAAACCGGTGGACCCGGAGAAAACCCACGAGGTGGGAAGACGACCCTACTCATTGTCACGTAAAACTCGGGATTCGAAACCACGCCATTTGACTTAATGACAGGCTTTATGATCAGGACATAGTGTTAGAGTCACAGGCGCCTGTAGCGTGGAACTATTTCAAAAATATGACGAAGTATGATGTCTAAAGTCTGCGTCGTCCATGTTCGTATTCTCAAATAACTTGTCTGATTCCAATTTGTAACCCAGGGGCAAATAACTAGTCTGAAACAGATTCTCTTTCAGTAGACATAATAATAGCAAGGTGAGAAACGGACTGGAATTAAAAAACTGAAATCAAAGTTCAATACTCTAGATTCCATTTAACCAGTAGCAATATTCACTTAATGTCGCTAGGTAGACTTTTAACATATACTTAGTCTTAGTTTGCTGTTATTTTTTTAAAAAATTTCCAAGTTGATTATAAATGACGATCGTGCCTTGCCTTGCCATTAAAGCGGCAACTTTTTGTCTTAGTAAAATATCAATCCCCAAAGTTCGTAAATCTTCCTTGTAGCTGTCTGTATTTTATCTACAAAAGGTGGTTAGTGTGGTTTAACGCCACTAAGTACAAATCAAGGGCTCAATTGCAGATTGTCGTTCACATGATCATTGGGGGGACTGCAGTAGGACATTAAACCCTATTTCATTTCATTTGCGATGGAGGGGGGGGGCTAAGGTCGGTGCCTTACAACCTTACAAACAAGTAAATGTATCTGAATGATTTTAAAGGGACTGATTCTCTAACTCAATATTTGCCATAACATTCGAAATTAAAACCTCGAATTAAACTCCAATATTGGTCCATTCCAATCAATATTGATGTTATCATACTTGCTCGAAAATATTTGATCCTGATATCTAATAATACATAATGAACATTTCATTTTCATGGTAATCTGAATAAATCGTGCATCTTTTGTTTTCGTACGCCATTTGTAAAAAACAATGAAAGACATACCCAACAAGTTAATGCGAAAGTAATTTATAATGGCTGACAAACAAACGACAGATTAATAACAAAAAAACACGTGTAAAAGGAACTGTTCACGCATTTTACTGAACACAATTGATTAGAAATGACAATTGATTTGTTAAAAAACTGAATTAAAAAATGTTTTTTTACATTCATGTTATATTAATATTTGCGTTTAGTCCAATTTTCGTCTATTTTAAGATTCCAAGGAATAGAGCCACGCGCCCTTTAAAAGGCTTAATTATAAACACAAAACACATAAAATGCAGATTGCAGAATGATTAGAAGTAAACGAATATCAATTCAAATAGATAGTTATATAGATTGGGCGATCCCATAATTAAAATAAAGGCTATTTCGTCTTAATTTATATGAGTTTAGGGCGTTATAGGTACAGTTACTACTATTATCACATGATATTATCACAAATGCACGCAGATACAGTTTACAATTCGGTGCACGCCGTTATGCAAAAGCACACTCGATATTTTTCCAATCTTCTTCTAACACAGTCTCCCGATTATACAGATCATTAGTGGTTTTGTTGTTCGTTTTAGATTTAGATGGAAATTACAGTTTGAAGGCAAACCTGCTTGTCAATATGGATCAGAAATAGAGCACCCTCATTTAAACTAACAACTTTAATTCGTGTTTATTTCATTCGAGATAAATACCGTGTCTTAAATGATTTAGTAAATATGTGGAAAAAAACCCAGACCATTCATATTAATTACAACGTCGTCTTTAATCGATTAATCGATTAACCAGTTTTTTAGGTAGCCTTTTGCATTTAAATTTTTCGTTTACGTGCTACTAAAGTAAAATCAAGGGATATCTGATATATAGTATAATATACAATGAAACGGGGAAATGGGTCTAGATTTTTAACAGAATTAGAGACTCTTATTTATGGGTACTTTAATTTATGCGCTTTAAAGGGCTAATCCCGATATTTATTTTGGGAATAAAACTGCTTAATGTTGTGTTAAAATCCCTTAAAATATTCGAGCCGAGGGTCGAGCAACTACTTCAGTATTTATGTTACGTTTTCAAACGAATTAAATCCGTCAGTCTTCATCTGGAATTAGAGACCGGTGTTCGAAGGTGTATTTTGTGGTATCTGGAAACCAAACATTTTTTTAATAAAAATAATGTGTAGTTGAAATTTGCTTTTCTCTATCAAGTACGGCACATGGGTTATTCACTGCATAACCTTCTCAAGTAACCGTAATCGGTTATAAGGTCGCCCAACGAAACAATTGACCCGAAATCTTAAAAGGGTTACGTGTCAGGATAAGCATTTTGGCGTTCACGTCCAAACGACTCAATATTTGAGTTGAAATTTTGAGACAAGGTAAATACACCATTCCCCTATATTTCATTTCATACATTCTCAGACTTTCATTTTTGAGCCTGTGTTTAATTCGGGATTGTCCCTTTAAATGCTACATAAAATTGTGATACATGAATGTTTTTAAACATAATTTATCGCGAAGATAATGGAATTCAACCATAGATGTATTTGTTGTTCTGACCTTCATGGTGTTTGGCCTTATTATTTTTATAAATTATCTAATGAATATTCATAGTTTCCTTCCGTAATCAAATTTAATATTATTACGGCCTAGAAGGGGATATATATTACAAAATAAATCAGTCTGTAAGGTGGTTGTCCCGTTCCAGAAATTTATGTCCTCAATTATATAGACATAAAGATGCACTTTCAAGAACATATTGAATATTATAACGTCCTAGAAACCAATATTATGCATAGATAAAATAAACTGTATGTAATTAACTCACATTAAACATATTTATATCCACCCGATTGAGTATTTATACAGTCTAGAGGGGGGTGCGTATGTTTTAGTTTCTGTTTATCCATACATATATTGAAATATTGTCTTTGTATTTGGCGAGTGATATCGGGACTGACCCTAGATTTAAAGCTTTCGTGTGTTTGGTGGACCTTGGGTTTGGGTTATCGCGACTGACCCTAGATTTAAAGCTTCTGTGTGTTTGGTGGACCTTGTGTTTGGGTTATCTCGATTGTCCCTTTATTTACAGTTTACGTGTGTTTGGTGGGCCTAGGGTTTGGGTTATCTCGACTGTCGCTTATTTAAAGATTGCGTGTGTTTGACGAACCTAGGGTTGGGGTTAGGGTCCATGTGCCTTAATGTTCCTATGAGATAGAAGTCATAAATGTACCGAACGATAAAATGGGTGTCCGTTTACCTCCTTATAGGCCGATTTATTTCGTAATAAATATCGACTTCTAGGCAATAAAAATATCCAATTGGGTGACCAACTAGTAAAGTATCTTAGAAAAGAGCAAGAATTCCCACTTAGAAATAAATAGATTATTATATTTATGTAAAGGAACTTAGTGTTATGGTTAAATACTGCATTTTCTGTCACATTCGATATATTTTATGTCATCCTTCATTTTAATTTTGTCGATAAATTATTTATTGATTCCATTATTCCAAGCACTTAAATCTACATATTGATCGACTGCTTAATGCACGAAAGATGATGGCAAATCTTACAGATGTACGAAATAAATAACAACAAAAATTTATTTCAGCAATGAAAATAAAATAAAAACCAAGTACGAACAATCCAAACCATAAGACAGAATTCGAAGTCCTAAAAACGTTATAGGCAAAATAGTGTATTCAAGCAAAATAGTGTAATCAGCAAATGGACTGCTCCTCGTGTACAAAATACACGACAAGCAGTGGTAACAGGTGTTCGGAAGAATAAGCTTACCCTGCCTGGCGCCACACCCGTCATAGCTGCATCCAATCTATTAGGCGAAATGTCGGTCAAATAGCGTGATTGGCCAATGAACTGTAGTATGCAAAATGCACGTGATAAACTGTCTTAACGATGTAGTAGACATTATCAGGGTGATAGTAACGGTATACGTGTCAATTAAAAATATCTAGAATAATAGCCGAGAGAGACACGTTATATTTACCAATCAAATCAATATGACGGCTATAAAACTTGTTAAAGGTTTTAATAAGTTTCGTGCGCAAGTATCCTTGTAGTTGAAGCTTAGATGACAAATGCCTCGATCTACTTAAAAAATCAGAATAAAAGGAACAAGCTCCCGTGTAACGAATTAGTTGAGACACAAACACTCCATAAGCTGGTGAAAAGAAATAATAATAATATCGTAATTTGTAAAGCGCGTTTATACTGAAGAAAACAGTTCCCAAGGCGCTGTCTACAGATCAGGGTTTTGAAATAAGAATGTTTTGAGTTGAGAATTAAAATGGCCCACAGAGGGTAATTGTTTCATTGACTGTGGTAGTCTATTCCATAGAAAGGGACCAGCATAAGAAAGGGAACGTTTTCCAAGTTGTAAATTAATGGCTGGAGATTTTAGAAGATGCTTTTTCTGAGATCGGAGATTTCTGCTGGTAGTAAATGGTTCTATAAGACTATTTATATACGATGGAGCTTGGCTGTTTAATGCTTTGAAGACAAAAAGGAGTAACTTGAACTTAATTCTTTGCTGAATTGGGAGCCAATGTAAAGATTGCAATACAGGGGAGATGTGTTGATGTTTTATAGTGTTAGTGAGAAGTCGAGCTGCTGAATTTTGAACATGGAGTTTAACGTCCTACTTTCCAATCTTATATCGAATTCCAACTGCCAATGGACCTTTTACGTCCCACCAGAACGACTAGACAGCTGTCCTAGTCACCCCCAACCCACCTCCGTCCCGCATCACTGACAAGGGGAAACCACGCCGGAAAATATGGATGATCTTTCTCAACCAATGCAGGGATCGAACATCCGACCTCCAGGCTAGCGAAGACGTTCATACCCATACAGCAGCATAACAGCATAATTACATCTGTCGAATTTGTTTTACGTGCACACCTAGGAGTACACGAGCCTCGGGTTCTCGTCATATCTGAACGACTAAACACCTCCTCTGTCAGGCCCTTCATCCTGCATCACTGAAGCCGAGATATCATGGCGAAACTTTCTCACCAACGAGCCCCGAGACCTCCTATTTTGCGAGCTAGTGTCTAACTAATTCACGCAGTCACCGCGTCTCCCTATATAAAGTATAAATAGGTAAGAGTTTGGATATATAATATATACGAATGCATAGTGTAGAACTCCTCATTAACAAATTGACATTCTTCGTGATTGTGTTCATCGGGTCAATTGTCTAGCCCCTGAACAGTAATGAGTTCCTATCATTAGAAGAGTTCCAATCACTTGATTGAGACCTGAACAAAATGAATCTTAATTATAAAATTAATTTTGACAAACAACAACCGGGCTAAGCACAAATAACCATTTAGAAGGTGGCGCGAAAGACTGAAGAAAATGATCGGTAAAGTCCGTTAACATTTGTAGAATATAAAGTTAAAATTGCTATTAATTATCAGGTAATACTAATCCTTTAATCCGATTACCTCTACAACCTCTTAATCTGTGATAACCTATATAACCAATATCGGCGTCCTGAGCATGAATCTGCGATATTACTTTGGCGGAGGCGGACGTGCAATCAAAGATAATTCACACCCACACTCACCCATACCCACCATCACAGCATCAACCCTCCCGACCCAATAACATACACACACCATCAGGCCCACCCAAGCATAAACCGATTATATGACCACCAAAAAACAAGTAATTCAAAATTGAAAGTAGGGAATCAACTCCTCATAGAATATGTATCTATTTTTAGTTAGTTCAAGATCACAGCCAATATTTTATTGAATCAAAGCACGGAACATTCTTTAATATGCGTACATGAATAACAAGATAATTGACTATCTAGCTTGGTCCAACATAACTTGTTTATGAACTAACCGATTTATTTCTTTAATAAATGTAAAGGACTTGCATCAAGGGTGAAAAGTTCATATTACTATTTCATTTGCATTCATACACAGGAATAAAACCAATTAACTGGTGGTCACAACTTAATCCCAACTTTTATAATACAATTCATTTCTCAGTTGGTTGAGCCATGGTGCCTAACATAGAAAGGAAAGTTGACTCCAAGTATATTTGTATTCTGATCTTAGATTTATTTAGACAGTTGGGATTTAATTGTACATCGTGTCCAAGTCGTTTCTGTGCATGGATTAGCTTTCAGGGTTGTTTTCAAACTAGTGGGTGGGGCCATAATTCAAATTATTCTCCCCATGAAAGATGCGTACATTAAATTTGTTCAAATCATTCAATGGGCTTAAGAAATTAATTGGAAATTGTACAGTTGACGAACGACAATATTCCGAGAAATTCCTCTCCATTGCTGGATGACATCGCGCCTGGTACGTTCGTGTATTTTTTATGCGCGAACTCTTAGTTTTTCTATTACTGGCACGCGCATGGGCACTATTTTTATTGTTTAACATGTACCAAAATCAGGGATTTCGCGCGTAGGTACTTTTGAGGTATTAGGTCTGTTTTAGCATAACACTTGCCACTGTACCTGTGTATCGCTAATTATAAACCGAATGTTTGAAGACCGTTCATATTTATTACGAGTCTTTTTTTTAGTACAGTGTTGATACATGCTCAAAATGTTGCTAAGTAAACCAACGGGATTATTTTCTCAACAGTGTATGAACGTATATTCATAGCAATAATATCCTTACACCGAGAGAAATTATCTAGTCTCGGTGAATGGAACCATGGTTGTCTGGTAGAAAATTATTTATGTATTTTTTGGAACGGAGAACAGCGATTTTAGAAGCAAACTAACCTGCCGCACGTGATAATTCTAATAAAAAACGAAAACTCTTTTTGCAGCGGAAGCTTGTATAGGAGTCGGATAGCCGTGACCTAGTTTGTGTCGTCTTGTCTGCTGTTGACGAGAAGTGTGTAAAAGGTTGTAATCACGTGATTTGAGTAAGTATACCTTGTTCTTTTACTCACTTCTCCACGCCCACTTTTCGTGTGAATGGAATAAATTTCTGACCACGTGACCTAAACTCCTCCCTAAACACCGCTGTTTAAGAAACTCACGTGACTAATTTTTCGCTCAAGTACACATATTTACTACGGCCATACATGTTAAACCCCGCCCTAGTATTAACGTAAGCGACCTAGTTAAAATCAGAATATCCCCTTCGATTCTTTTCTCCTTTTTATTTGACTTATATAACTAAATGGTTTTAAATTATTTATACAGGTTTATATTCATGTTATTCTAATTATAAATTATTTTGACCCACTTTTCAACATGTCATAAACGTAAACACTGAGTGTGGGTCAGTAGTTTAAGTTTTTACTATCCAGCCCTAATTATCCTATATAAGCCATAGTAATCCTGTTTATCAAGTCCTCTCAAAAATTTTAACATTGAAATTTGCTATTGCAAACCTTTACATAAAATTTTCTCAACAATTTCTTAAGTACAAACAATTTTCTTACTTATACTATGTTTATCTTGCATTAAAGTCGCCAAATATAGTACATTCTGATACATTAAATACTATTTTTTAAGTTTAAACCCTTTTTTCTGACTGACACTGTGGTAACAACACACCAATACCTCCATATTCAAAGCTCTATTAACAACCAGTTTATTAAGAAATTATATCAAAGCTCTTATTCTAAAACTGTTTCCTTCCTCACAATAGGTCTCAATTATGTCTAAATCAGAATATAGTTCAATATTTATAAAGTTGAGGTTTATAATAAGTAACCTGTAGCATATTCTAGTATTGCTACTGACATACATACTTAAACCAGAATAATTCTCCTGTATTATAAGTGTGAACATGACAGGCAGAGATTTTAATTGTAAATAATATATTTTATTATTTTTTACTCTTTTATAAATACTCAACTCTCATTCTATATAGTTTATAAAAAATCAAAAATATTTGTTCTTAGTATTGTACTTTAATGTTTTATAGTTTTGCCTGTATATACACTTAATTCTTAATTTACACTTCGAATAGATATAAAATGAATTGCATATTTGGAAATTGTGAAATGTTGTAAATACTATCTTGTATACATATAATTTTCTGTCAATAAACATTTTACAAGAAAAAAAAAGAGAGGCGGCTTCTTACCAATGCAACGAGGGTTCAATCCCAGCTCAGGGCATGAACTTTATCGTTGTAAGTGAGAGGGATATTCGGTCTCCCGTCCGATCAGGCAGGTTTCCCCTGAGTTCTTCGGTTTCTTCCTGCAGTAATGATCGAAAACATTCGCGCGATCTGTGCCAAGGGCCAAATTGGAAAAAGGCCTCAGGCCTAATTTGCTACCCTTGTAAAATGACATGATTATTATTATTATTATTATTAGTGAAGAGTGTAGTAAGTGCGGTCGGTAAAGTTAATATCCAATGGACTTTAAATTTATACATGGTGTTTAAGGTCATGAGACAAAGAAGCCTATTGATTTTTAGCAATTTCCGATAATTACTGTCAGAGTTATGGCCCTTGATCACTTCAAAAAATCTTGTGGACGCTCAGTTAATAACCGATTGACTTTAAATTTATACACAAAATTTAAGGTCATGAGACGAAGAAGCCTATTGATTTTCAGCGATTTCCGATAATTGCTGTTTGAGTTATGGCCCTTGATCACTTCAAAAATTCTTGTGGATGCTCTTGAGGCCAAAGTTAATATCCGATTGACTTTAAATTTATACACAGTGTTTAAGGTCATGAAGCGAAGAATCCTATTGATTTTTAGCAATGTCCGATAATTTATGTCAGAGTTATGGCCCTTGACCACTTCGTAAATTCTTGTGAATGCTCTAGAGGCCAAAGTTAATATCCGATTGACTTTAAATTTATACACAGAGTTTAGGTCATGTGACAAAGAATCCCATTGATTTTCAGCAATTTCCGATAATTACTGTCAGAGTTATGGTCCTTCATCACTTCAAAAAATCTTGTGGACCCTCTAGAGGCTAAAGTTAATAGCCGATTGACTTTCATAATCATATTTTAGTGTATTATAAATGTTTCATTAACGAAAAAAGTAAAATATGCGACAAGCCTTGTTTACTGCCCAGACAATTTAGCTGCTGTGGGCGTATGTTTCGTTGCCTGGCAACTCTCGTTAAAAGTTGTACTCGAACTAAATGCGTTTGTTAGATACTGACAGAGCAGCCCGGAGTCGAGCAAAAGCCGCCCCAGCTGTCTTCGTCAGCTAGTTTCAAAATGGCGTACAACCAGTGCAAGTAAGAAAAGACGACAATAAAATCAGAAATATGTTATTTATTATTGTCGCACTTATTACATCACTCCTGTCTAACAAATCATAAAGCTGTGGTGTTACGGTGGCGGCATAGTATTTCACCGTAACACCACAGCCACTCTAACCATTCATAATACATCTAACTATCACTCCCTACACTCCCTCGTCTACTTTCCCAAACGTCAACAACACATCTCATACATCCATTTCGCTGATTAACCCTTGTACCATGTCTACTGGATTGGTTTTTGATACTTGAACTTTGGAGGGAGTGTGTATATTCTTCCCGTTCAATCAAATCTATCACTCGAGTACAACAGTATGACATTCCTTCGTTTAATCTGGAGTCTTCCCTAAAACTTTGGACAGTATTAAAAACGGCGAAAGACTGTTCGTCACCCTACAGTGTTGTTTACTTTATTTCAACGTTTGTCACGCAATTTACTGCATTATTCTGCTATGTACTTGTTAATTGGGCATAATAAAAATCGTGAGCCATGGCGTGACGTTATGTAGTAAACATAATATTTGGTCCAATTTGACGCCTGTTATAAGGGTCATGCCTTTGTAACGCAGTTAGCGATTGGTAGTTAATCAGACTATTGACCAATCATAATTTAAAACAAGAATTGTCCCACAGCAGTAAGTAGTGGGATTAGCTCTAAGCAAACAGAACACCGCGAGGAGTATGACGGGCGACATAGTTAACCTTGCTCTTGAGATTTTTGAAATAAATAAATGTTGTTTGAAAGACACAACGTGTTCTATTTTCAATCACCCACGAACCATCACTGATCTGCTGTAAATTATACAACCCGACAAATTGTTCCAGGAAAACTATCGGGCCTGATAAAATTTACGGACGCCATTTAGGAACCTTCGCAAAAAGCAGTATCGTAAAAGGTGAATCCATGTACAAAAAAGGTTCGGTTCCGTGCAGTATTCACAAATATATGGTGAACTGAAAATTTCGCGACATTCGTCATTCGGTGCTGAACAACCCGGCATCACGTTTTAGAAATAGGTAAACACTTTTGAACACAGGGGATTATCTACCCTTGATATTGTTAGGTTGCTTAATTGAATGTTAAATAAACCAACGAGGACAAAGCGCCGTGATTTCATTTCATATCGGCCTGAATGAAATGGGGATTTGATGTCCTACTGTTCTACTCTGACTGGGCTAATGAAGACGGGTGGTATCCAATACAGTGTGCCGGACAGCGATCTTATGGCCACCTCTAGTGCCAGACTCATGGGCCGGCACTCCTGTCAGGTCATTGACTAAGGCCCACACAAGTACGCCTTCGAAAGGGTGCGAGTGTCCGAGGTGGGTCCGGGGAGGGGGTGATGTTCTCCCCCCTCCCCCAATGAAAATTTTGAAAATTGACAACCGCAAACCCATTTCCTTAGCATTTCAGACTAAATCAGAAGAAGGCACATTTCCTAATACAATTAGATAGCAGAATGACCTAAGATCACTATCATTCAGTGTCAAAACCACAAACCTTTTATTCAGTGACTTTTGAAGAACCGAGTAGAGGTTAAAAGATGAATTACACGGTTCTCGGTACAATGGGGTCAAACTCATAAAGTTCTTTCCCTGTAGTACACTTCTTCTTTGTGTTGTTTGTCAGTCCTATCTTTAGGCCCCCTTTTACATGTGAACGACAAAAGGAAAATATTTAAACAACATGTTATTTTGTTTGATCCAATTCAATATCATAACAGGTTTTATCATTGATTTAGATACGGAAGCCTTTCGCAAGGTTTAATTAAATTTAAAGCTTAAAGCGTAGAAAAAACATAGTCCTCGTGTTTATTTTATCCAATCGCTCCCTCGTATACAGTCTACAATTAGATCAGCCTTTCTTCCTGGTTTGAATTTATATATGTATAAAAATTGGTTATTTTTGAATATCATACGGATTTTCCTTGAAAGAGAAAACAATTTCTTTTGTATATTCGTATTATAAACCAACTTGACCACGTCCCCATTTGTAACAAAATCCAAGTTCCAAACTCATAACGATACCTTGTGCTGATATGATTTAGGATATGCCATCCTCTTGTTCTTTTCTTAATGAAATTTGATTGCTTGGTGAAGCAATACTTCCTTGTTAATATACATATAAATAATATTAATACATAAATGTATAATAAGACATTATTACCTACTAAGTTGGCTACCTAACATGTCCATTGAACTATAATATACAGACTGGCGAAATAATCTGATAATCTGACAATTCGCTATTATGTAAGGAAACATTCCTAGGCCCGAACTGTTTATCAGTGATATAGTTCCTCGAGATATTTAACAACAATTGAAATGTGGTCGTGTGTTGTTGTTGCCCCTGTCTGTCTGTACTTCTGCCGTCTTCCCATCTGGTGTACACAATTGTTTGTGGGCGTTCTAGAGGCCAAATTCAACCTCCGATTTATTTAAATATATACACAGTATTTAAGGTCACGCTGTGAAGAGGTTTATGGATTTTCAACAATTTGGCATAATTACTGCTATAGTTGTAGCCCTTGATCACTTTGAAAATTATTGTTGATGCTCTAGAGACCAACGTTATCCTCCGATTAATTTATATACAGCGTTAACGCCTTAAGACCAAGAGTCCCACATTTTTTTCAACGATTTCCGCAAACTTAAACAGTTAACTTCTATAATGGTGTCTGATAATGTGACAACCCCTGGGGACTGTCCGGACGACTGCATGGCAAATTACGTGCAATGCCAGTACAATGGTACAATGTTTGGGAGAGGCTGTTGAATGGAAGTCCATTAGTGTCAGAAAACTACTTACATGTACTCTCCGATAACTGACTAATCGATTTTCGCTTTCTTTAATGTAAAAAAACAGGTGATTTTTAGTTATCTTAAACTATCTTATTACATTATAAAAAACTATATATTTACGCCCAATCTACAACCATTATTCCTGCCCGAAGCAATGGTAATAAGAAATAACTGCTCATTAACCATGCCACAGTTGACTGCAATCATTGGCGATTATTACCATTGAGCTATCCGGGTCGCTGCCCGACTAATGAAACAGTTGATATAATCTTAGGTGTTTTTTCTTTGTACATTAAAATTAATCCTGTAACCTTTGTACATTACTCTAAAGTACATCGAGTAAATCTCCCGGAAAGCTTCATATCATTGGGAGCGCCATTAGCAGAACCCGAGATATCGACTGTATCAATCATATAGCCTAAACAAGATACACCCAGTTGTTTGTGATTATCCTATTGCTAGGACATGAACCGGCACCATAGGTAGAATTATGACTCGTTTGCAAGGAACTACCAGATGCAATCTGATTAAACACAGATCCAACTTCATTTCGTTTTTTATAGTTCAAAATTTTGTTTTTACTATGTAGTGTAGGCCATCGAAAGTATAGAAAAACGAAACGAAATATATAATTAGATTGCTACCAGCTGCATCAATCTTAAACAACATAATAAGTACAGGTCTGGTTTTGTGATCAGTTTACTGCTAGGATACCCTCCTACGTATGGGATCGGACCCAGAGGTATTCTCAGAAACACCATTTTATCGCACTAAGCGACCTAGCAATTGCTAAGGGCCGACAACACTTACACCCAAAGCTTTAGGATATCTTCAGGGAAGGATCATAAGAGAGTATAATTTATTTTTTAATAAATATAGTTTTAACACACAAGCATTAATGCGATGTTTACACAAGGTATTGACAAGGAAAACTCGAGTTATTGAATGCCTTGACTTGTATAATATTATCTCTCGACTCAACCCACTTTGTTTCAAGATTTTCATAAACAACAAAACAAACTATAAAAATACCCCGTAGTTATTTAAGAAATGCTAGTAAAAGTCTTCTTGAAATTAATAACAAGAAGTTAAGCACTATAAAACTTGATGTAATTAATAATTTCCCATTCTGGCCTGAGGCTCCTTACGTGACTTAGAAAGATGGTCACTCATATTATTATATTTGTTTCACTTGTATCCTTGGATTTGGTCTTCTTCTGCCATTAGGACTAATATCAAACTTGTAGCCTTTTTTAGTAATTTGCCCGTGGCAAGACTTAATGACGAAGATCTTCTCGGTACAAAAACATAATAATAAAAAATACATACCCGCAGAACAACAGAACAAGTTCCAATATGAATGACTTCCAAGGAAATTTTAGTTGATCGTTCTGCAGCTTGAAAGATGTTTTCCTGCCTTGGGAATTAAAAAGAATTCTGTGTGGACACAAACTCAATTTATTGACTTATATGTACAGACTAAATTAAAGGGTGTAAAATTAAACTAATAAGTAAATGAACTTTGATACAGAGAAAGAAATATAGGTTTAAACTGAAGATATATATTATAAAACTGTCTATGGTTAGAATTTATTTTCAGTTTGAACAAAAACAATGTAAAATATCAATATAACATAGAATTATTAGGGTTGGTTGGGTGGCCGAGTCTGCGTTTGGGCTCCAGATCGTTCGGTCTTTGATTCAAACGGTGTGGTTTACCCCCCCCCCCCCCCGCACACACACACCGCTAAAGACCCCTACGCACAAGTGATTTATTAAACTATTGTGTACCATATGTTAGTCCCGATAAGGATTTGTGTTGAGCGGACGTCCTCTCTCGCGCTCTTAATACTGCCCCATGGCAGTGCTGACCTCTTCATACGTCCCAGAGACGACGAAGAAGTCAGATCCATTTTATAAATATACACCTTGTTCAACGTGTGTGTACCATTGACGTTATGGGTGTGTCGGTGTGGTTTAGGTTTTAAATAAAGACAAAACGCAATAAAGTAATTGTATACATTAACATTGGTATATACCCATTAATGTTGTGTGAATTGTGGTGTAATGTTATTTAAATTGAATCAACTAATTTCTTCTTTTCCAGACTTTATTGAAATATAATCATTTGTCATACCTATAATTAGTTATCTTGAAAGATTTGTCTGTCCAGGTTTTAATTAAGATCTTTGGATTTATTGAACACAAGAACCATAACACTGGCTATAGTGGGTATGAACCATTTCGTGCCTGTCCAGTGATCTTTGGAAACAGATTGATGAGAATTTAATAATGAGATATGGTTGGTTTAAAACTCTCTTGATTAAATAATTATCATATACCATTTTACCTTGGAATAAATAATAGATTTTAAGACATTTTCATTCTCAAATGATGACCAACATTAAGGTATTTAAATGTTACTAACAATTGTTTGAACTAATAAATTGGTTTTTTTTTTCCAAGATAGTCGGTATGGGTCACCTGATCTAAATTAACATCCCTATTATTCCCTATACATAAAATACCTAGTACATTAAGTTCCCAAGCCCAGTATAAATAAGTACTACACTTTGTAATGATTACTGAAAACTTTATTGTAAAATGAAGAACGAACGAATCATACTACTCAAAAGAATCGTGTATACTTTGCCAAAAGCTTTATGTCAGCCATTACCACTGTATATTCTCAGAACAGTATATTCTCAGAACAGTGTAGTTAAATATCAAAAATTGATACAAATAATAAAACCGGGCCCCCATGACTTTTAATTGTATCTTTCTCATCCCGCATGATGTCTGAAACAAATTTAATCGCGCTCTTTAATGTACATAAAATGTTTAGATTAGATCCCTCAGCTATTATGGCCGTCCATTACCATATTTGGATTAGCAGTTTATTACGTCATTGACCGATTTTAATCTGCGGGGTACCTATAATTATTCTGAATCTAGATGTCGTCCATATTTTAAGTAGAATCCCATTCACTGGACAAAAAATAACCTCTGTTGACATACATGTACTATTACAACATTTTGCGGGAAATGAATATATTTTATCGTCAACGTAATTTACCATTGTCCGACCATAATCATTCCGGACTCTTGTATATAAATTACAGTTGTAAGCTTTATTTGAAGGCTGAAATACTAATCAATTACAGTTTCATTAAACTGGCTAAACAGCACCATAAGATGAGGATTAAATCTGAATTTATAGCTAAAAGTTCTAAGTACACATGGCGGTCTATTGACTGTTTTTAGCCCTGAGTCAGCTAATTATCCCATTCCTCCTTTCTCTTATTTAGAGTAAGAGATTAAACGGAAATGAAGACCAAAGTACATATCAAAGTAAATATTAAAGACAACACGAGCATAGTTCTTCTAAATCATCAATATCATCATGATTGCTTTTCTTTCGAGCTGACCTGAAACGAACTTGACTTAAACTAGATGTCACCCGTTCTTCGATTTGAATGAAATGTTTCTTACTTTAAAACATCCTGTTTGTAATGAACCACAATTTAAATGTGCATCCTTAATTACTACTTCCCGACTTAATCCGTGATCGATAATAACGTAATACGTGACTATTCAAAGGGCTAATCTTAAAGCGAGAATTTAAAATTCTCTAAGAAAGTCATAACATAGTTTTTTCTGTGTCTTTTTCTCATTGGATTATCAACTCACTATAATACGATCATGGGCATTATTTCTCACCCTTAAAAATCATTGGCACAGGAAATAATAACATAATTATTTCCCTTGTTTTCCTATTGCCTCCATGCATTAGCTATCTTCAAACATTGGAATTTAAAAATTGAAAAGTTCTCAGCTGGCAATAGTGAATTATAGGATTAATAGGATTATTCTTTAACAAAGTATCACTGTTTATGAAAACAATCTATTTTAAGGCATTTGTTTTAATAAATTTTAAAAATATAACTTTAAAATATGAAATTGTAGCTTTAAAGAAGCTAAATCGTTATTCTTTGGCACCGGACACAACATACCCACCATTTAAAACGCTCACGTGATCATTTTGGAGTGGGACTTATCGACCAGATACCGTTTTGTTTAGACACCAGACTAAAAAAGCCCTAGCACTTGTGTTTCATTTAAAAACGCCATGTCGCTGCCACTCGCTTAAAAGCGATATATAGTATGTACTATGGGTAATATTGCAATACACCCTTTACCATTGTAAAACTGTCTTTAGAGTTTCAATCTGTTTATCTGTCAAAACAAGGTTAGATACTCCTAAATTCGTTTTCGCAAACAAAACCGTCTGTGAAATTAACTGCCATAGGCGCCGCCATATTGAATAATTTGGGAACTTTTTTTGTGATTCGGCTTTGATTAGTTTGACATGTCTTATACACACAACGGCTAAATATTCAGTCTAAGTTTGGGATACGGACACAAATGGGTCCCAACGCATATAATAATGTATTATGAATGTATAAAAACTGATTTACATTCAATCGTTTCTGTTTTTACTGTAAATTATAATCAGTTATGTTCGGCAAAGACGCAAAGAGTCCGAATTGAATGGCAGTCTTTGGTGTCTGGTTATTCCAGTCTAACACGGTAGTATTCTCCTACATGGCAAATGTTCAGCCTCGTTCATATTATGGCGCTCGAAAGCATTTTGGCACTCTATTGATGCCAATTTTAAAAATTGTGTTTTGTCTTAAATATTGGATATCAAAAACCAAACCTTTTACAGTAAGATAAAGATATCAATGTTGATTTAAATTGACCAATAATTCGTGTTTGCAATGTTGAAGACAGTTGGTGATATTGAGTTAAAGACTGGGCTCCTTTAATCAGGAGAGGGTGTTTATTTAATTTCAGAAAATATGACATGCATTATAAATACTTATTTTCTATGTTTGCCGAATGCGTAAATTGCTGGCATTAATGTAGCCCACGTCTATGTTTTTAATTGAAAATTACTATTTAAAATGGTTTATTCACTCGTCATTCAAAGCAAACTTTTCCACGCAAATTGGATTCCCTGCAATTTAAAAAAAAACAGAGCATTACAACGTAAAATACTTCAATATAACAGTCTTTAAACAAGAAATTAACAAATAGTCGGTGATTGCCAACACCCCGATAAAAATCCATTAGTATTTTTAATCTTGACGTGGGTTTTCTGAACAATCCTGGCATATTTCTGTTTTTTAATGTTGGCGCATAGAAATGAAAACTGGACGATTGACAACGTTACTGTTTAAAACCAGCGTAAAGAAAAAATAAGAATGTGATATGTTATATTGGTGCCTGGCGGCAAATGAATCAAGATCTCCTTCTTGTCAACAATATACTGATATTGATGTAAAAACTCGACAATATAACCAATAAGATGACGATTTAAAAAATAAACCAATAACCCTTGCAATATACCACCTATAGCATATTTGCTGCAACAAAACAAAACACAAAGTCTTGAAAAGATGCAATTATTATATGATTCGATGTAATCAGCGAAATTTACATTAATATTCCCCATTCATTAATAGAAAATATGGTTCGTGATAAATTGGGTTTCATTATATACCGTAAATTGGACATTACCGTAACACATTGTGAAGATTACTCTATTGTTGCTAAGCATCCAATATGTCTGCTGTGTTGTATACATCCTGATGATGTGCCGATTTCATTATTCGCTTAATTTGGAGAGACACGAACGTCTAACAAAATCTATTAGCAGCGCCCTTTATTGTCGACTTTATAAGACATCACTTGCAACGATTACAGCATCAATTGAATTATCAGAATTTACATCCGGGACACGCATAACCGTCAATATGACGGACATTGGTTTTTGAACTTCTGTAATCTAATATATCAAGTGTGTTAAAGCGACTAAACGGGAAATTTAAGTTTCCTTTTCGCGTCAATAAAGACATCTCAATAGAAATCGTTAGTTTGTATTCCCAACTGAACGTATTTCCTAATATTTGACCATACCATGACCCAATTTATTTACATCCGCTCCACCCGAAAAAGAAAAATGAAATAGAATGGGTTGCTGTAATAGAAGGATTACGATTGCGTTCAATACAATTAGGTCATTGATGCCAATCGGAAGTTAATTTAGATTGCTTAGCAATGCCGCTAAGGAAACCCATACCAATGAAAGTGGCACGTTTTTTTCACGAATTATTTTCAATTGCGTCGCAATTTTTTTTTGCGATAAGTATGAAAAAACTATTGTTCATTTTGTATGAGTCTGCAACATGTTATTACAGCTATCAATTTTTGACATATAAAATGCGGCAGCCTTCGATGTTAAGCTCTATATTCTAAAAAGTCGATCTGGAGATCCTTACGCTTTATTAACTCGGTGTATTGGAAAACTTGTTTCTAAGATGATGTGTCAGAGATCGGCAACTATTGACTATAGTTGATCATACGGGGCAATTTACTGCGGATTAACTGAGACGGTGGTGAAGGAGAATTTGATGAGCCAGCTCGACATTGAACGAGGTACTTTATTTAAACACTGCATGATTTCCCTTTAAATATTCTCCTTGTTCATCGCCCACTATCAACCAAGTTAAATTAACTTCTGTTGTCAGATGCTTTATTGTGGGAAATAAAGGAAGTCCCGATAATCGATCTGTACAATAATACATGACCAATAAGTTAGATAACCTATCTGCTTTCCTCGTTTACAATCTCAACTCCTACGGGGTTTATTCCAAGATCAAATTTAATATCAGTCTAGATTTAAAAGAAGTAAACAATATAAATTGTTTGCGATCTTGCTGCATTTGTTTTATGGAACCCAACGTCGTATCATGTATTTTTTTAATTTAGACACGCCGGGCACCATGTTTATCATGTTCCTGAAGCAACGGTGGCGAGTTTTTCATCATCTAACCGTTGCTTTAAAACTGGACAATTACCGGACGTTTGCGCTCGTTGTGTTTACATGTGATTAATTAGCATTGTCCAATCAGAGGTCGTGACACATAACACACTGTAAACAAATATGGCAGCCTCAAAAGAAAAGAAATACACAAGTTTACAGCCGTTGACATTGATCGCACCTAGAACCCTGTAAATCGATTGTCACATGTAGACAATTTAGTTAGAAGCGCGAGACTCGATAATCTAACGATATTTTTAACGAAGGAATTTGATTGGATCACAAGCTGGGCTTATACCCAATCAAACTTAGTGCCGTAAAGTTCTTGATAAGTTGTACGTAGTTAAGGCGAGATCAAGCCTTCTATTGAAGATGCATGTTTATATAGATGTTGACTGGGATCGTATTGTCCATCTAGAATATTCTGTATAAGTCTTTACTGAGTTCATCTGGCTGATGTAATTGTTAAAGCGTGCATATGTTTTCTCGTAAAAAAAAAGGTACGTTATCATGCGCTTAGAAACACTTATGTGTAATGAAGTGCTATATAAATCGAACAATAATAATATCCGAATTTCATCATATATTCAGGTGTATTTAGTATGGGTTGGAGATATATCCTTTAAGTAAGGTACATGTATTTGCTTAAATCACGTGTGATTTCACCTTTTGACAATTTACATCAAAACTATTTTTTGGGATAGTTGATATTGCATTAAAGTTGAAGTGTATTTCTAAAAATTTTAAACATACATTATGCAAGAGCTACTGCCTGTAAGTCTTTATTTAGGCTTGAAATTTTGTATAAACTAATAATTAGTCATTTATTAAACATGCATTATGCAACAGCTAAACTAGCCTATTACAGGTTTGTTTTAGGCCTAAAATGTTATCTTAATTAATAATTATTAATGAGGTCTTTATCTAGTCTTCCATAATGTATCTTAAACACGCTAAAAATATGTAAAGCTCAATTAAACTTCCAAGACCGACGTCGACCTAACCTTATTCACAATAATATTTATCTAATTTCTAGACCATTTAATAAAAATGTCCAAACTATCTATATCAATTGCGGACGGGATGGGGTGGGGGCGTGTGGCCATAACCCGCCCCCATCCCCATATTTATTTATTTTCCAATTTTTAAAGTCCTGTTTTAAGCTAATCTCGACGAACAAACTTCTGGTTTAAGACACTCATATGTTCAAGACAGAGTCTTTATACGTATAACAATTTTGGGGCCAGTGTCTAAAATTGTACAAGATAGAGAGCCCTGTCGTCGCTAAATTCCGACATACTTTTCTAGGTCAAGAACTCGCTTTGTCCGTTTGTGTTCATACGTTTTGGATGATGTCAACGGAACTTGATGGACGCCGCAAAAGACAGAAGTTGCATTCGCCGGCGTCTTGCAGGTATATGCTTACATTCCCTGGTAAACTATCCGTTGCGGATTTATTAGACCCGTTATTTAATTTGCTACGATCGTTTAAAACTTACATCCACCTTATGGCACACTGTTTAAAAACTTTAGGTCTGCTGTACAAATGGCCATTACACACACTGTACTGAAGCTGGGTGTTCCTGAAAATATAACAGGAGTTAAGTTCATATTGATTATACCCATTGAAGAAGAAAACAACAGAAACCCTGTAACCTATTGCCAAATTGAAGTAACATATGTCCATTACTTGGATTACTTTCTTCGGGCTGATTAGAAAAAAAGACTACCAGCTAGCTGAGTTACAATGGCGAAATATAAATCAAATGAAGACGATAATAAACATTGAGCTTCAGAAGCCTTGTTAACTATGGCGATCAACTTTGTGTAGGTCCATGCCTGGTTATCCGCATTTGAAAGCTTATTCAAGACTGCTACCATTTATTTGTTTCTTTCATTATAACCCAGAGTTCTAGGTTTTAGCTTGCACTTGGGCAACCAAATGTCGTTATTGAAGTCACTTCAAATAACTCTAAGATTTAATACAACTGAACAGTTCAGTTAAAAAAATACACAACAGCACGAGCGGTTCTTTTCACTTGTGTCGCAATGATTGTAAGTTAGTTTGAAAACTTGTATTTATTGGAATAGGATTTTTGTAATTCTGCTATCATTATTCAGTTCACGTGACAATTTACGTATCTGTATTCATCGGATTTCACTCAACACAAATTTTGAATTATCTTAGCAGACGTGTCTCCAAAAAACACTCGCTACGATCTTAAGATATTCCCTTCTTAAATCTGACATTTTCTTTGATGTGTTCGGTGCGCCCTGGGGATCAAGTGGCTAAATGGGTAAGGCGCTGGCTCGCTAGCCTGGAGGTCGAGTGTTCGATCCCTGCATTTACCGAGAAAGTTTATCTTGATTTTCCGTTGTGGTTTCTCCTTGTCAGTGATGCAGAACGGAGGGCCTGAAAAGGACTGCTGTCTAGTCGTTCGGATGGGACGAAAACCCGAGGTCCCGTGTACACATTGATGTGCACGTAAAAGATCCCTTGGTTAGCTGGAATTCGATATAAGAGTAGGCTTATGTATGGCGTATGCCCGTCTTCCATTAGCCCAGGTTAGGTGCATAACAGTAGGCCGTTAAACCCCATTTCATTTCGATGCGCCCTGTGAGCAGGCGGGTTACATTTAGGAAACGTTTGACATATAGACGACAAATCAAAGCCTGGAACTCTTGATTTTTATTCATAAATCATCAAAACTATTATGGGATGCACTGAAGTGTTAATATAAAATGAAACTGTCACCCAAAAAATTGTGACTTTCTTTCCATATTCGAATTATAAAAAAAAATTCCCGTCAATCTTCAGCAACCCGAGAACGAAACGGCGGCGTGATTCAAATTCAGTCGCCTTACTTTTCTTTTTGACGTAAATTATTCATCCCGCTGACTTCACAGTTAATTCCATGACACTGCTTGACCGATATTAAGTATTATTCTTATGATTCAAACCCTTTAGATGCCACAGTGTAGGATATCAACATGGTTTTCGGAAAAGGTTGTATCTCTTGATACAATATCGATAGTATTCGTCCTCTCGTGACCCCAATGTTTCAAACTAATTTCTAACTGTTTTCGACAAAGGGGGGGGGGATAACGTCGGAACGCAAAGCTGACAACTGATATGATTCATCCGCTTATGATTCCAACACTACAAAGAAATATGCGAAGATTTCGTTAAAAGATGTAGCATCTATCGCCATCACAAGGTTTAAGGAAAATGGGGATATCTGCGGAACAGACTTCGTCAACTCATGGCGGCGATACACCAAACAAATTTTTTTAAAAATATATTTTAACCCCTGTCGCGTGCCCCGACGGAAAGGGTGGTGACATAATACGGCCTCAGTGAAATATGAGCGTAGAATAACCACAAATATCCACAATGGGCCAATTTTGTAGGCAAGGGGTGAACTGTGATCATATCATTTTTTTTTTAGACCTAATCATATTGACTTTAGTGTAATTCCCGTAGATGATTTCCATATTTCATGTCTGTTTTCTCTCTGATCCTGTTGTCTCAAATACTTGAATATTCACCAAACATTGTCAGAAATTGTAAATTTCGCTATCTTGAAATCAGGAAAACAATTACGAGTCTTGGTCTTATATTGCCAATAACAGGTCACTAGTCACATTAGATCTAAAGAATATGTTAGGTAAAGCTGCATGATAATATTAAAGATAAAACATTTTTCAAAAAATTTGTCACTTCACTTCACTGAGCATAAAAGCTACGGCTTTTTTTCAACAAATTCAGTTTTATCGCCATTTAAGCATAGAAAATGTACAGACATCCATAAGTTAATTTCATTGATACACTGCTCAATATTAGATTTGCTCAAAGCATGCTCATTCGCATCTGAAAGAATTAAAACTTGGTATCATCAGCATGCATATGATAGTCAAGACCATTACATGTCTTTTAACAATTTTACCGACTGGAACAGTATAAAGAGTAAATAAAATGGATCCAAGGACCGACCCTTGTGGTACTCCTTACAAATTATTATGATAGTCTGACGTCACATTGCCGATAACAACCCTATGTTTTCAATCATTAACATAGCTCTCAAGTAGCTGGAGCGCAGAGCCTTTGACACGAAATTATGTCTGAAGTCTTTGTAGCAGGACAGTAGAATCTATGGTGTCAAAGGCTGCGGACACATCTAAAAATACCAAAAGAACGTAGTTTCTATTGTCTATTGACCTTAATATATCATCTTGCACTTTGATAAGAGCCGTATCAACACTGTGAAACTTACGATATGCACTTTGTAGACTATTGTGAAGGTTGCGTTTGTCAATATATGCAATCAGTTGTCTGGCTATACATTTTTCAAAACTTTTGGAGATAAAACTCAAGTTTAATACAGGACGGTGATGTTTTAGTACATTTCTATTTAAAGTTGATATTTTAATAACTTGAACGACATTATCAACTTTAAAACAATCGGGTACTTTTCTTTCTTGAATACAAGAATTTATGATATCAGTAAACAGAGGTAAGACTAAATTAAAGTTTTCTTTTAGTAGAGATGTAGGGAGGGGGTCGAGAGAGCAGGTCTTAGGGGCTGACGCTTTAATAATACCTGACAAAACAGATTCGCTAGCTTAATCGAAATTGTCAATGCCCACTACCGTTGGCGTCTCATATTTAGGTACAAAATCACAGGAATTGTTCAATTTATCAAGTTCTGTTCGTATAAGAGTTATTCTATCGTAGAAGAAGTTTGCAAACCCAATCTGTCGAGGAGGAATAGTCAATCAGTTTATTAGCAACACAGAATAGTTATTTCAGTTTGTTGGCACTTTTTTGAATTTTGTGATTGTAGAAGGAAACTTTTGATTGTTCAATTGTATATTTGACTTTGTTTTTCTCTTCTCGGTAAAGATTTTTACGGATATGAAGGGAGGTCTCACGCCACTTTTTCACAGCTTTCCTATGCCTTTGATTTGCTTCAGCTATTTGATTGTTACTCCACTCATTTTCTGGTCTAACAGTAAATGCTTTAGTAGTTATCGGAACTAGTTCAGCAACGATCTTTCTCAGTGTGTTATCAGCAGAATAAACGTTTACATTAACATCACTTATTCACGGATGTCGGAAAAGTTTGATGTAACAACTGTTTCACAAAAGGTATCATTGTTTAGAGATTTAAATTTACGAAACGATATTGTTTTGTTGCGTAAAGGCGGCCTCTTCGTTAGAATTTTAAAGGTGATTGGAAAATGGTCTGATAGTAGGGTATCTTCCAAAAGTACATCACTGATATGTACGTCATCTTGGCGTGTAATGACAAAGTCAAGAAGATAACCTCTATTATGTGTCTTTTGTTGACATGCTGTTGAAGATTGTAGGTATCCAATATTTCCCGAAAGCGATTACTCAGTGAATCAGAACTGTTTTCGAAGTGAATAATAAAGTCGCCAAGTATCAACAGGTCGCCCCGTGACAATAATTTTGTTTCAAAAAAGATATTAATTCCTTAAAATAATTGTTATTATTGGAATTTGGGGGCCTTTTAATACTAAACAGGTTCAGAGATTTGTTAAGGTTCGATTCGATATCAAACAATAAAGGCACTCAAACGATTTGAATACCCCATCTGACTGAAAAGATATTGGGACTTTAATTAAGTTGTTCGGTAAAAACGGATTGTTTAAATTTTAATATATATTTTTCTGTTTAATTTGATTGGAATTGAATCTTTAATGTGATATAGGTCAGATTTAATGTATTTTAAAATATTCTCACCAGTCAACATTATTGTCAATATTGAGAGTAAATCCAATAAATGTTCACTACACAGTCTAGTTTTATTCTGAGTTCTTTTAACATTTACCTTTCAAGTTTATATTATTGACAAATACACAAAAGTAAAATATTAATTCACCATAAAAAAAACCTGAAAAGATGCGCCAAAAAGTTTCAGACGTTTTATTACTAAAATTAATCCAATTAAAATCCATAAATCAACACTAAATACAAAAAGCTTGTAGAGATCCGAGAAGCTGTATACACGCTCGAAATCATCTCACAATAAATCAAAATTCGTGAAAATTGAAGTAGAAAAGCCCCAGACTAATCACTATACAAAATAAACCCGAAAACATTTCTTAGACATAACCAATATATACTTCCCGAAGATATAAAAAATGTTGTTTTTTTTACTTTTGATACCCACTTTGGTAAATGTTAATTTTCCTACATAGACACCAAATATACCTGTTTGGATAAAAGTTAATTTTACTATATAAACCAAATATATACAACTATTTTGGTAGAGAGAGAGAAATGGAATTTAACGTCCACTCGACACTAACTAGGTCATTTTGGGAATAACACATGGTTCAATTTCATTTCAATAATTCGTTAGCGCGTAGGGGTCTTTAGCGATTGGAGGAAATCGGAGGACCGGGGGAAAACCCACAAGGCTGAACAGGCGACCCTACTCTTTGTCACGTACGACCGGGATTCGAAACCACGCCAGTTGACTCAATGACAGGCCGTATGATACAGCACGCACATGTTAACCATTCGGCCATTCAACCCCCCTATTTCGGTAGAAGTTAGTTTTACTATAGATCCAATCTACATGTATATTGAATTCAATACTTCATGTTGTTTATGAGACATATTATGATCTTCGATAAAGAACTATTTTTAAAAGCCCATATTTAATGTTTACCGTGCATTTAATTTCGCCTTAGGGGCGATGGTCCTATATTGTGTGGGTCGAACAGATGACCCAACCCAGTCATGCTCCAAGGGAACACATCTTTAATAGAGTTGATATCAGCAAAAACAGCGAATATTTTAACATTAATTTTGTATTAAGGCTATCTTGGGGTGTCAATCAGTGCTACAATTTGCATTGCAAGATCTGTACGACTTTGAATTCATTAGAGTAGTCTACTAAAGTTTAGCAATCAGTCTGTCTTAGTTTGAAAACACTGAAAATTTTCGTCGTATCAGTTTCATTTAGTGGTATTCAATCAGCGAAATTGTAACCACAGTAGACATTTTACGCTGATTCATCTACTCAGACGAACACAGACTCGAATTAATTGCCAATAGTCGATTCTTGTTTAACAAATTGTTGTTGCTCCTTGTCGTTTAAAATTGCTTTGTAAATACAAAGGCTTCGATGACAAATAAGGCTTTATTAAAACCCTAACAAGTCTATATCAACAAGAATTGACAACTTGTATCAGAAAGAAGAAACCAGACGTCCTTTTACCGCCAAATTTGTCTAGAAATGTGATGGGTGAACACCGCTGATGTTGACCCATTGAAGACAAATTGCGTTGAAAAAACAGTTTCTTTCATGTACGACTGTTATAAGTCTTTGGTCGATTCTTTATTCTATTCATACAGATCCCAGACATTTGCCGCCATTTTCTCCGGATATTAAAGCTCTACTACACCTCTTGAACAGTCGAAATTCATGAGGTTCAATATATCTTCTGGTCATTTGTCTTGAAATAACTTTTCATAACCTCTGTACATGACCAGGACTAATTTCTAACTCAGAACATTCGGTTTACCGACTAATACAGCAGCTATATACCTGACCGAATGAGATAATTATGAAAATGCTCAGTTCGTTCTAACTTTGTTATCTAAAATCTATATGTTTACATCAATGTCAACAGTGGTGATTAAAATATTTATTAAAAAGGCATTATATAAGATTAGATCAGGGGCTGGCAGTTATCCGTATACAATAGTTAAGATAAGATAATTAAAAGGGGATATGTTGAAATCCTCAGGCAAATTGTTTCACTCTGACCCGAGTTTTCGTAGTTAGAAGACCAGTGTAACCTCGATTGTCGTTAAGATAATAAACAGAGTCTCGATTATCCTTTTTTAAATTAAATTATTAACTGTCAATCGTATCAAAATCTGCTGAATATCCCCAGCATCCGATGACATTGAGACTTGATTATGGTCTTGGTAAGTTAAGACATCATAAAGAAAGACCTGTAATAATGATTTTGTTTCATTCAAATATTTTCCAAGTGTTATTATAGGTCTTCAACGAGGAAGGTCCGCGAAGAAATGCCCCTCTTTACATTGTGGGATTGTTAATGAGGACAATCTCTTGTAACATCGTGATTTTGTTTCTGGACCAAGAAGTGGTTCCAAAAGCTTCGAAAAACCAAATTGCTCATTTGGGCGTAGTCTGAAAACAAAATGCTCATTACATCAAATGTTTATTATCAAATATAATCAAGGTATTGATGTAATGAATTAATACACCAAATGTTCGCTATCGAACGTAATCAAGGAACAGGGTAAGTAAACAATTCGCCAAATGTTGATTATCGAACGTAATCAAGGTATAGGGTGAGTAAACAATCAACCAAATGTTGATCAAGGTATTGAAGTAACGCAGCAGTTAACTGTAATTAACATTAGAATCAAGTTTACCTTATCCCAGAACCGGATCTAGGGTGGGGGTGGGTGGGGGTGCAAAGTGGGACAAATGCACCCCCCCCCCCAATTCTGGGTCAACCAGTACTTGGAATGAGGGGGTGAAGATTTAGGACCCTGGGCAGTAGTGGTTATTCTGGGCCCCGGGACTTGTAGATACCAACAGATTTTCGGAGGCCCAGCGATCGGTTAGGCCCTAAAATTAACTAAATTACATAACTTAGAGGTTCTACCAATCAATGGGTCCTGGCCAGTTCCGGGGACCCCATTCCGCGATGTGATTGCTGGGTCCCAACAAGTCCCGGGAAACGAACGTAATCATAGTATAGTAGTCGAGTATGATGTGGTTCGCAGTGGTTCGCAGTGGTTCGCAGTGGCGGATCCGGAGGGGGGGGCTAAATAACAGTATAAAAAATAGATATGCGCCACAAATCACCACTGACACCCCGATTTCCGGGATCTCGATATTGACAGTATCATCTCCATCTTCGCTCTCCTCAAGTCGCGAGAAAGTCGTTGTAAATAACTTCCACAGAGGTTTCCCTTGCGAATTTAGGAGGCCTTGTGCTCTGGTGTGTTAACTGTTTTTTTTAGGTGACATACAACATTAAACTCCGATCAGCAACGAATGTCAGTAAAGAATTTTAGAAGGAAACTTCTCACGAATAATTTCACTAAAATAAAGTAAATGAAAACATCATAACAGAAAGAGTATGTATAAAACACTAAAATTGTCAGTACGAACAATTTGAACAAACAACAATGGGGCCCTCGCACAGTTGGTACCCCCCCCCCCCACACACACACACACACACACACACATACACACACACGCAAGGTTAATACGACACTGCCTTGGTCAATCAAATTTTTTTATCTCTGCTTGGCCAGAGCAGAAACAGATCAACATCGATATTCTACACCAAGTTTGACCATTCTATCTCAGAAAGCAAGGGCACTATGTCTTGTGTCTGCTTAAGTCAAGCAGGAAATGTTCATTCAAGAATTGCACACAATGAAGCTTGAGCATTGCATATCAATTAGTAAAAAAAAGATTTATTAGATCCCAAAACGTTTGACGTACGGGCGAACGAGTGGATAGACAGACAGATGGGCCGATACTTACTGTGCCTTGAATTGATTTATTTAAGCAAATGCCCTTGTTGTGGTTGCTTTGTAACGTTTGCGTGATAGTTACGTATGTGACGCGATGTTACTGGCAACACAGGAGGAGCTGTGAAACCAGACTGTCACATACTAACAGATCCTATTGAAAAATTCACACTATGAACAGTTTGTCACAACACCCGATAAGAAGTAAGAAAATGTAAAAAAGAAAAATCTTCTACTTTTGACAATTTGTTTCTGCATGCCATGAAAGATTCAAGTACATAATTTTATGAACTAAAGTCATTTTTTTTTCTTTAGAAAACAAGTGATTGTTATGATTTTGACAACTTCGTATGCAAATCAGATGGCATCTGTATACGGGTACATAGAAAGGAAAAGAAATGAAATGGGGTTTAACGTCCTACTGTTCTGCTCAGAACTGGGCTAATGAAGACGGACATACGCCATACAGTGTGCTATGAGGTTAAATTATCCCGGAAAATAGCACCACTGCCTACTCATATATATCGAATTCCAACTGTTTTACGTCGGTATTTGGATATCCATAGGAAATGTTTATAATAATCGTAAAAAAACATTGGGGTAATTGACCACAATGGCTGTTCAGTATTTTAAGTATTACCGCCTTCGGAACACCTTTGACTAAAAAGGAGGGGGGGGGGGGTCGCGTTATGCTTTACAAGAGACATGTCACGAGTTTCTGACAAATTCGTCATCAACAGATACCAAAGGGGCACCCTATCGAAATTCAGAGCGTCGCACCGCCACCCCCCCCCCCTCAAATCCAATCGTACATTATTAAAATATTAGACTCTAGCGACGTATTTCACTATAAACACACGTGCGGAATGTCTGTATTTTGAGTAGTTTAATCGTCTCAAGCCTAAGACATTGCGTAATATATTGTAAAAACACCCGGACCTCACGGCCCTCTTGTTGTCACAATATATTACTTAATGTCTCGCTCTCGACCATTGAACCACACATATTGGCCCGTTTCAAACAATATTGATATTGTTATCTTGCCATGAAAATATATGGTTTTGGGCGCCATTTATAATGAAAAAAGAATATCATATAAAACAATGCGAAGGAAATTAATAATAGCTAAATCACAAACAACCAAAAAAATATTAATAATTTTAAAACGCGTAGAGTGAATTTTAAGTATTTCTCAGAACATAATTGATTAGAAAATACAATTATTTTTTAAAAATTAAATATCAATTAGTTAATAATATCTTATTCACAAACAACAGAAATATTCTAAAAACGCGTAGAATGGATTAAGCAGGCGTACACGATTGTATATTTTAATTAAGACTGTTCACGAATTTCACCGAACATGATTGATTAGAAATTGAATATAAATCGGTTTATATACATTCATATTACATTAATATGCTTTTTTTTTTTTATCCAATTTTGGTATATTTTAATATTTAAAAAAATAGAGCCATGCGTTCTGTTGGGCTTTTTTCGGACATACATGGATTGTTTTAGGGATACGCCTCATTAAAAAATGTCCATTAATTCTATTCGTAGTTATGCCCCCTGACCGAGAAAATCTGCAAATGGTGATGTGAGACGTATGTTTCGATCATTAGATGTATCAGGTTCACTATATTAAATACAAATTAATTACTGCTATTTAGAGTATTTATGAATATGAACCAAGATGAAATGAAATGAAATGGGGTTTAACTTCCTACTATTTTTTTCCTAATGAAGACGACATACGGCATACGCCATACAGTGTGCTATGAGGGAACTTTTGCCCGGGCAGCGGTGCCACGGCCTATTCTTATATCGAGTTCCAACTGCCATTGGATCTTGTACGTGCACGGCAATATGTACATGGGACATCGAGTTTTCGTCCATTCGAACGATTAGACTGCTGTCCTTGTCAGGTCCTCCGTCCTGCATCACTGACAAGGGAAAACCACGCTGGAAAATTTTGGATTAAATTTTTCGTCCAATGCAGGCTAGTGAGCCAGCGTCTTACCCACTTAGCCACGATGTCCTCCGAACCAAGATGAAGTAGATGTGTAATAATGATGAAGTATCTTTAATGTAAACTTTTATATGTGACCTTTCTTGACAGATTTCTATGATAAAAGCTGCTTTCTGAGGAATATTTGAGTAGATAATCAGAAACTGATGACAGAATTAAAGATGTTTTGCTGGAGATACATATTGATCCCATGTTAAAGATTATGTGACATCACATATCAAGAAAAATGACATTATTGGCATCTGTTAAAAGAATATTCTTTTATCTTGTCGTATCGCTAGCATCGTTGACAAGAATTTTAATAGAAATCGGCTTCTTTTTATGACTAGTTCTCTGCAAATAGCATCAAATATCAAATTGAATTGTGAAAAAAAAGTTGGACGACAATCGACGACTAAAATGAGATGATATAAAATAAGAATACGTTTTATTACTTTGACAGTTCTCTGAGTTTTTTTTTTAAATGTTTGTGGTGTATGAAATGGGGCCAATACCATAATATACGATGATCAAAATCATTTAAATTGTCAGTATTATTTAACGGTTCGCTGACCAGGAGATCCTGGTTTTCGATGTGGTTATTCTGGTCAGTGGTGCAGGACGGGGGGGGGGCAGCAAAATTAAATGAGGTTTAACGTCCTACTGTTCTGCCCTGAACTGGGCTAATGAATGCGGGTATACGCCATACAGTGGGCTATAAGTTTTGCCCGGGCAGCGGGATTACGGTCCTACTCTCGAAACAAATTCCAACTGCTAGGGATCCCAATATGTAACGGGACGTCGGTTTTTCCTCCCATCCGGACGACTAGACAGCTGCATTTGTCAGGCAATCTGTCCTGCATCTCTGACAAGGGGGAAACACGCCGGCGGAAAATGCTGGATGGATTTTCTCGGCCATTGCAGGAACCGAACACACGAGATCTAGGCTAGCGAGTCAACGTCTTACCTAACTAGCACGGGGGCGAGGGGAGGGGGGGGGGGGCAAGAATCAGGACTTAATCTTTGAGTTTGGGCTAAACACCGGGGTTTCGCGAACACGTAAAAGAATCCATGACAGTATGAATTCAATTGCTGTACGGACAAAAAAGAAGACATGTGACATGGGTTTGTCTTCGTTAGATTGATTCTTGTAGAACAGTGGGACGTTAAAGCCCTTTTAATTTATTTTTATATTCGCTTATCACTCATCGTCTAAATTCAAGCAGATCTGTGTGTTGATTGAATACATCTTAAAATCAATTGTCAGTGGTGTAGACGGGGTTTGTTATCCGGGTCAATAGGAAACTATGGGACAACTGTGTCTGTTCTTGTAAAAAGTACAATAGCTTTGTATACTCGTATATTGCCATTGCCCCTAGTGTCTCTTTCCACTGGATGGTGCAATTATAATATGAATATATATCTATTTGAAAAGTAGAATCCTATTGACTACCAACGTTTTCCACTGATTACTTCTTGATTTATTTTCCTTTTATAATTTAACCACATCCACACTAATGCCCCAAAAGTTACGAAATCTTGTAAACTCTTTAATTGCCACAATTAATAATTCAGAAATATTTTTTATTTTCAACTATTTCTATAATGATTCTCAAAGTTATGTCCTGAGTCCCGACGCCAAAAAACCTAATTAAGTGCAACACAGCAAACATAGCAATTTTAAATCAATCTGAATTTGTTCCCCTACTAAAATCAAGGGAAATGGATTGTCAGTGATTTCCATAATGTTTTAGAATTTGGCTCATGCTATATAGCGACTGCAATTATCAGGGTTTTTTTTAGAATTTGATTGGGGTGTCGAGCTCTATGAATGGTTTCTCTTGATTGCATTTTCTGATTTTTGACAATCGCTACTCCCGTTTCAAATCCTACATTGTGTTGAATATGTTCTACATTATATGAAATGCATCCAACATTGTATTGAGTACACATTCCATTTTTTTGAGCACATCCAACATTGTATTGAGTACACCCTTCATTGTATTGAGTACATCCTACATTGTATTGAGTACATCCGTCATTGTATTGAGTACATCCTACATTGTATTCAGTACATCCTACATTGTATTGAGCACATCCAACATTGTATTGAGTACACCCTTCATTGTATTGAGTACATCCTACATTGTATTCAGTACATCCATCATTGTATTGAGTACATCCTACATTGTATTCAGTACATCCTACATTGTATTGAGCACATCCAACATTGTATTGAGTACACGCTTCATTGTATGGAGTATATCCTACATTGTATTAAATAAATCCATCATTGTATTGAGTACATCCTACATTGTATTCAGTACATCCTTCATTGTATTGTGTACATTCTTCATTGTATTGAGTACATCCTACATTGTATTGAGTACATCCGTCATTGTATTGAGTACATCCTACATTGTATTCAGTACATCCTACATTGTATTGAGCACATCCAACATTGTATTGAGTACATCCTTCATTGTATTGAGTACATCCTACATTGTATTCAGTACATCCATCATTGTATTGAGTACATCCTACATTGTATTCAGTACATCCTACATTGTATTGAGCACATCCAACATTGTATTGAGTACACGATTCATTGTATGGAGTATATCCTACATTGTATTAAATAAATCCATCATTGTATTGAGTACATCCTACATTGTATTCAGTACATCCTTCATTGTATTGAGCACATCCAACATTGTATTGAGTACACGATTCATTGTATGGAGTATATCCTACATTGTATTAAATAAATCCATCATTGTATTGAGTACATCCTACATTGTATTCAGTACATCCTTCATTGTATTGAGTACATTCTGCATTATACTGGGTACCTCCTACATTGCATTGAGTACACTTTCATTGTATTGAGTACATTCTGCATTGTATTGAGTACATCCTCCACTGTATTGAGTACATCCTGTATTGAATTGAGTACACTTGCATTGTATTGAGTACATCCTGCATTGTATTGAGTACATCCTACATTGCATTGAGTACATCCTGTATTGAATTGAGTACACCCAACATAGTACTGAGTATAGCCTACATTGTATTGAATACATCCTACATTGTATTGGGTATAGCCTACATTGTTTTGAATACATCCTGCATTGTATTGAGTGCAACCTATATTAATATTGCAGGGAATACACTCCACCTTTGCACATTTTAGTGTACGTAAAAGAACCCTCGACAGTTGGAATTCAATATAAGGCAAGACTGTAGCGCCATGTCCATCTTCGTTAGCCCTGCCGAGCAAGAAAGGAAAGCCGTTATAACACATATCATTTCATGTCCTGAATCCCGTTTATAAAATTGAAAAGTCAGAATGTGGAGCTCTATTATTTACGTGAGAAATATTTAGAATTTTCATAGGGGTTCTGCTTATATTCTAATTAACGAATTTCATTGTCATGTATTGCTTTAACATTGGTTTGCAATCGAAAAACTATAAAGTTCAATAGTTCTTTCTTAGTATCATGAAACACTTTCTGTAAAAACAAGAAATTGTTATATATAGAAAATCTCCTACGAGATATCACCCAAACCCTTCTTACATGCAGAAATAAATAAATATTATTCTTTGATATAGATTTCACTATTACTGAATCTGAATACATTATGGCGCAGTGATACATCCATTTTGCAAAGTCCTTTATACTGACCCAGTGTTTCTATCAAGGTCAAATAAATAAAAATAGTTCCCTTTTTAATAAGAAAAAAGTTCCTTTAAATAAAAAAGAAATGAACTATTCTTTGAAAATAAAAAAAGGTAGTCCCTTTTTGATTGACCAATCAAATTTATGTAAAGCGTAGTAGATTGTGAAATTTATCACACAAGCGATATCTACTGTAGAATGTATTATTGGGTGATAAATAGAGAATCTCCTACGAGTGTTTTTTGATATCAAAAAATATCAACACAAGTTGATAAAGTAAAAAAAACGAGGCTCTGCCGAGTTTTTTTACTTTATCAACGAGTGTTGATACTTTTGGGTATCAAAAAACACGAGTTGGAGATTTTATTTTATCACCCAATCCTTTCTTACATGCACAAATAAATAAATATAATTCGTTGGTATAGATTTCACTTTTACAGAACCTAATTACATTACAGCGTAGTGATACATCATATTTTGAAAGCAGTTTAGCTATTGTATAGTCATATATACTGACCCAGTTTTTTCCTCCAATGTCAATTAAATAAAAGCAGTTTCCTTTCTTTTTTTTTTTTAAGTCACTCTTTACTTAAACTAAGGGGTTTCTTTAAGATAAAAGAAAGTAGTTCCTTTTTGATTGACCAATCAAATTTATGTAAAGCGATATCACCACTGTGTATATATCACAGTAGATTATGTAATTTATCACACAAGCGATATCTACTGTCAAATGTATTATTGGGTGATAAAGATTGTTAACCACAATATGTTACGGAATGTAGACGAACCGATAATGGTTGCTCTAACATACGACTGTTTGTTTCGATTGAACCCTATTTGAATGATTGAGCTTTTGTTCCTCAAATCAATACCCGGTTTTAAATCTAAGTTGAAAGGAGGTTTTTTAACTATGTTTTTGTTTGATTCTACTGTCCAAAGACTCTCTAGTTGGGGTTTGGTACGTTTAATGGTATTTCCAAGTTCTATTAATTCGCAGGTTATTTAACAATACAATGTGGTTGTGTTTTAATGGTATAAATAATTAAATGGTCCTTTTTTCAAATTGGAATTTGGAAATTGCTATCAAAACTTTTAATCCAATAGCCCCTTCACCCACCACGAGACAAAAATCGTTGCCCATGAGATCAGGAATATTAATTAAAAAGGATGTCTATCGGAGAAAAATAATTAGATAATTAAAAAAACACTTTTCTTTGAGGATGCATTTGAATATTATATCATGATGGCTTGTTAGAACCAATTGTATCGTAATGTAAGATTAAATGTTGTAAAAGTGTTCATTGATAAGAACATACATACCAGAGTAGTCTCCCTCTAACACTAACCTATATCACGAACTCGGACTATTAAGTAATCTGAGTACTCTTTTCTTCTTATTAGTGCTAACAATGTTTAGGTAGCCCAAAATTGTAAGGGCGGGGGCAAATGATTCTGTGACGGGGGGGGGGGGCTCCGGGGGCGACAATGTACATACTTGACGATCACGGTGAATTATACCGTAGACAAGCGTCCCCCTCCCAAAGAACATTTTGAAAAGTAGGGTATGCACCCAATCTAATTAAAATACAGATCTATATTTCGTTTCGTTATTTATACTTTCGATGGCCTCAATAAAATAAAATTTGGAACTATAAAAAACGAAACGAAATTGGATCTTTGGTTTAATCAGATTGGTATGCACCTGAAAATGACGGAAAATTTCAATATGATTTTGATATGAGTATAATAAAAATTTGAAGAAAGGAATACGATTTGAGCTACCTATTTATGTTTGAATTTTGAAGATTTTCATGCTGTTTTAGGCGACCAATTCATTTGTGAGCGCCTAACCAATCTCACTCGGCAGTATGAGTGCCCCGCCAATTATATTTTCGGCGCCCATGGTGTCGTCGTACTGCGCGACGCAACAAATCTCGGCATAATGTATGCCCCTCCGCCTGAATGATGCACCAGACCAATCATTCCGTTTTGGGAATTGATCAAGTCGTGGGCCTCCGACCAGTCTTACTCGGCTGTATGCGTTATGTGCGGCCCAGCTATCATAATGAGTCCTCTTCCGGTTTAAGACACCCCACAGATTAAGCCCCATCAACCAATTTGTGGTGGTAATCGTGTGACACAGTATAAGGCGCCCCACAATGTCACTCGGCTTTATGTGGCGTCTATACTAATACGTGCACGTTGGTCGTTGGCTTCGCATTGCGTCCAATGTAAAGGGCCCCTTTTCCTTAGCTAGCTACGGGCCTGACCATTGAGCAAATGGCTGAAATGCGTGTCCAAATTACAATGTACACCTTGACCGAAAGCGTCCCTAGATATCTATAAGTAAACTCGGGACTGGGGGCTATGTGCACGGTTCAGGAAATTTATTTAAAATACAAGTAAATATTACGTTTCAAACATAGGTAAATAAAAATTGATTGGTCTTATAAAAGGGAAATAATTACGGCTGCAAATTACAGGAGATTTAGATTAAGGTAGTGGGCGATTATTATATAATTTAATACAATCACAATAATAATAGTAACACAATTATTAATGCCATTATAAAGAAATATCAATTAGCCCAACTTTAAACCAAGGGTTTAGTTCTGCTTTACAAATAAAAGTAAAGAAGATTTTAACACTAATTATTAATTAAAAAAAAGATAACATAAATTGATTGTGCAAACAATTGTTAATTAATTAGTTTTTAAGAGTTGGTCATCGGGGAAACATTCCTCACAGGGTTAATCACTTTGAATTGCACATGACGTTAGAATTTTTGGACCAAACCCAACCCTAACCCTAACCTTAACCCTTTCCCTAGCAAGTTTATGAACGCGAGATTCCGTCAATTCCACATGGCCGATGTTGTAACTATTGTGAGGAATGTCTCCCTTGTGCAAAATTAAGTTTTTAAAAGTTTATTTTTAAAATATACAATGATGTGAAGCAAGTATTATAGGGTATAGCACATTTCCAAATTTAATGGCATCTATACTGAAAGATAATGATAGCTAGTCGAATAAAATAGGGGAAATGTGATCAGATTTAGGGCAAATGGAAAGGCAACGGGTTGTTGTATTTATTATTCTTTGAAGTTTGTTTACAGGTTATCAGGAATTTCAATTAGAGAGAGTTAAATATACATTACACAAGAGCTACATCAGCATATTGCAGGTCTTTCTTTAGGCCTGAAGGTTATCTAATGCTCGAGACTATGTTTTTATCTTACCGACTTTAGTAATAGTGACCGGGGCTAGGCGGAAATTCAATCGCTAAATTATCGGTTCAGAGTGGATAAATTTGACTAAAATTTTCAGCAAATTCCCTTTACATTATCTCGTTTTTAACTATTATATTATTTTGAGAACTGTCAGCTCGTTATCAAATCTCCCATAATGTATCTTTAATGTTGTCAATATGACTTTACGTCAATATATTGATGAACCATCAATAAAAATCAAAATGGTTCTGATCCGTCAATATATATTGACGCAATGATGGTTATTGGCAATATTATACATCAATATAGCCCACACACAATAACATTGAACGTGTATGGGCCCCTTTATTTATACCGAGAAGGTCAAAATCATTATCCAATATTAAATCATGCACTTCTTTGTTTTGTTCGGTATGTATCTGGTGTGGAGAATTCCGATTAAATGGCTATGTTAATTCCGAATATCATCTTTCTGTTGTATAAGATCGGTATTTTTCACTTTGTTTGAATGTATATTTTTCACTCTGAATCCACTCAGGTAAGTTGAAATGTTCTGCTGAGAAATTTTAACTAGAATCAGATTATGATAGTAAACACTGAATGTCGTTGGCTGATCCGTCTTCACAATTGTTACTAATAACTTTAATATTTTGAATATGCTGGGTGGTTTTAACTTTGATTTCGTTTCTATTTTTACGAATGATATTGATCACAAATTTCATTAAAAGTATATGAACGGAAAAGAGTTCAGATGACTATTAATGGGTGATTAAGGTCAAACAGACAAAAACGAAGCTATCAATCTTCAACTATTGGTTACATATTTTGAATAGTGAAAACTGTATTTTGCTGAAATATTTACTAACTGTGTTAGATTTCCAAAATGATAGAAAACATGATAGTCAGAACTGGTTGAGTTGTATTTATAATGTGTTAAATGTATTGGGTTTAAGATATATTTTTACAGAGTACCACCAGTATAATGAAAAATATGTACTTGCTTTTATTAATATAAATCTAACTGATAGTTATATACAACTACTGCGATCCACAATTAATTTAAGTAGGCAATGTGAATTGTACCGTAACAGTCAAAAAAGACCTTTATGACGATCTACAGTTTAAACTAAATGAGCGATAATACTCCAAAAACTTTGGAGATTTCAATCACATGCTATGTATCCCTCTATTATTTAAATTATAAAATCTACTCGAGCCAATGTACTTTGAACTTTAAAACTTTAACAACACCCTATTGTATGACCATAACTTAAATGGTTTTCTGCAATCAACCCTTTTAATTTGTATTTACAACCTTAGAAATATTCGTATATATAATTGTATTATACATAGCTACGTCCCGACTTCCCATCAGTCTATTCTTCAAGGCTAGTATCAGCCCCAATATGCAATGTATTAGGTTCGACGCAATTTCTTTTCCAACAGAACAGTTTATTCCTGGCCTCACTTCTGTGAAGATGGACGTAAAGCATATCGGAAATTTGTCTTTTTATGCATGTATGCGCATATATAAACATATATATTATGGACAGTGACTCCCTAGACAATCACCAATGGCTATCAGCTAATCTATTCGGTTAATGAAAGTCAGATTTGACCAAATAAACAATGAAAAAAATACGCCCCACCCCCTTACTTTTGTCTTGTCAAGGGCGGTCGCTGTATATGGACATGTTTTATGTAGGGTAAAGCCTGTGATTTAAAGGAGCTAACTCTCTTACTTAATATCATCCAAAATTTCCAACATTGAAAACACGACTTATTTGTCGAATTGAAACAACATTAATATTGTGATTTTACCTGAAAAGGATTAGTCTCGGTCACCCAGAACCCCCTAGTCTTCAACATACGGAGGGTCTGGGTCGGTTCTCAATTGTTGACGAAATTTACTGGATAATCTACCCCATAAAAAAACAAACTCCCGGTCACGCATGGGCAATGGAACCTATTGGTTAAAGTCTCGGTAAGTGATAGATCTTATGAAGCCAGGCCGATTTTGCTATATTCTATTGGCTAAAATATAGGTTAGTGCTAGATCTTGTGAAGCCGGGCCGATTTTGCTAGATTTTATAAAGCGAGGTTGGAATGTATCCCACAATTCACTGGGCGCATCTATTATTAGAAACAAAATAGATACGTCGGAAGAAGCATGAATTGCGATGAAAAATTATAATGTGAGAAGCCATACGTCAGATTAATGATGAGAGAAAATAACTATTTCAATTAAAACCTTTACAAACAAAATTTTAAAGATTGTCATTGTTGACAAGCGAGCTGTTTTGATAGATTCAGTACGTGGTAACTCAAAAGACTGGATAATCCAGACAATGACCGACTTTCCGTCAAATTCTGAGGACCCATCCAGACTAATATTCGTAGAATATTTGTTTGGATGATAGAGACTAGAAAAAGATGGGCTTCTGATATCCAAAATATGAGAAAAAATAAACATATCTATCATTGGTACACGATTCGTGTAACGTAAATGCGCTTCAGTCCCAGTAGCCAATCATACTGCCTATGTAGACTGTTGCGATCCACTCCTGTCAACTTCTAGGTCCCAAATATTAAAGACTTAGCACCTTTAAACTCGCGTAGAACCCAAAATAATTAGCAATATACATGAATAGCCCTTTATTACTCTCCAAACTACCTTACATATGTAATTACTAAAGTGTATTCTTTCATTTTGTAGTAAAAATGAACACAATTTCTTATTTAAAAAAAAACAATTCGTAAATATTGTAAATAGTTCCGCTTACACATCTCGATTAGTGTTAAATGTATCTAACACTAAGTCAATCCAAATGCGAACTCCTACAAGACATGCATACCATTGATACATACATCAGTAATCGATACGTTTCCAGAAACAAACAAAAACACATTCAGATAAAACACATTTAATGACTTTCAATACTAGTAAATATATACATTACAAAATAAAATATACGATTATACAAACTATACAAATAACCTATTACAAAACTTTATAGTACGTGATAAACATATATAGCTATCTACTTTTTATACGCCCACGTTTTCATGTGGACGTATTATGTCGTCGCTCCTGTCCGTCCGTCCGTCCACAATTGTTTGTGGACTCTCAACAGGTCACAATTCTTGTCGGATTTTAACGAAACTTGAAATATAGGTTTATCCCCAAAAGATCTCGGCTGCTTTTGATATTGGCATGTATCGATTCAAAACTTCATGGATTATGGCCCCTGATTTTACGAAAAATCACTTAGCTTGTGGACCCTATAGAGGTCACAATTTTGAACCGATTTTGATGAAACTTGACATGCATGTTAATAACCCAAAGATCTTGGTTCCTTTCGATATTTGCGCGTATCGGAACGTAATTTCCTGAATTATGGCCCCTGATTGTCTGAAAAATTACCTATTTTAGCTCGTGGTACCTCTGGAGGTCCCAATTATTATTCGATTTGAAAAACTGTTCGATTATATCACCGCTACACCTTAAGGAGGATTGAGTTCAAATTTCGGAACAATCGGACCAAAATTACCATACAAAATGGCCGCCGTTCGTACGCGAATACTGTTAAAAAATGGTATATCAAGGTTGTGGACCCTGTAGAGATCACAATTTTAATTCGATTTTGATGAAACTTGAAATGCATGGTTATAACCAAAAGATCTTGGTTCCTTTCGATATTTGCGCATATCGGATCGTAACTTCCTGAATTATGGCCCCTGATTATACGCAAAATCACCTTGGTTTAGCTTGTGGTCCCTCTGGAGGTTACAAAAATTATCCGATTTAAAAAATCGTTTGATTATATCACCGTTACACCCTAAGGGAGGTTGAGTTCGAATTTCGGAAAAATTGGACCAAAATTGCCATACAAAATGGCCGCCATTCGTACGCGAATACGGTTAAAAATGGTATATCAAGGTTGTGGACCCTTTAGAGGTCATAATTTTAATTCGATTTTGATGAAACTTCAAATGCATGGTCATAACCCAAAGATCTTGGTTCCTTCCCATATTCGCGCATATCGGATTGTAACTTTCTGAATTATGGCCCCTGATTATTCGCAAAATCGCCTTTGTTTAGCTTGTGGTCCCTCTGGAGGTCACAAGTATTATCTGATTAAAAAAATCGTTTGATTATATCACTGTTACACTCTAAGGAAGGTTCAGTTCCAATTTCGGAAAAATTGGACCAAAATTGCCATACAAAATGGCCACCATTCGTACGCGAATACTGTTATAAAATGGTATATCAAGGTTGTGGACCCAGTATAGGTCACAATTTTGATTCAATTTTGATGAAACTTGAAATGCATGGTTATAACCCAAAGATCTTGGTTCCTTTCGTTATTTGCACATAACAGATCATAACTTCCTGAATTATGGCCCCTGATTGTCCGAAAAATCGCCTATGGTCCCTCTGGAGGTCACGATTATTATCCGATTTAAAAAAACGCTTGACTCTATCACCGTTACACCATACGAAAGGTTGTTTGAATTTCAGGGAAATCGGACCATAATTGCCAGACAAAATGGCCGCGGTTTGTACGCTAATAGTGTTAAAATATGGTATATCAATTTTGTGGACCCAGTATAGGTCACAATTTTAATTCGATTTTGTTGAAACTTGAAATGCATGTTTATAACCTAAAGATCTTGATTCTTTTCGATATTTGCGCATATCAAATTGTAATTTAATGAATTATAGCCTTTGATTGTAGGAAAAATCACTTTCGGTTTTCCTTGTTCTCTATCCATCTCTCGAAAATGTGGGCGTATCCTGCCTGACATTGCCAGCTTACTATCTTTATGTACATTAAAACAACTATCTATAAACTGAATTTATACGCGGTTAATATTACAAAACGTAACTTTCTCTTTCTGAAAGACCAACATTTTTATAAATATAAATATAGATGACTCTAAACATTCTATCAAATAACATACGGGATTTACGAGATTCGACCAAACGTAAAAACATTTTTCATTGGCTTAAAGATTTAAACTATGACATAATCTTTCTACAAGAAACTCAAAGTACTATCCTAGATGAATCAAACTGGACAACGAAATGGGGCTCCGAAATGTTCCTTTCCCACTCACGAAGCAACTCAGTCGGTACTGCCATACTAATTAAAAATAACAACAATATAACTACAACAAATCTCTACTCCGACCAAAACGGATATTTTAATATTTTTACAGGAACTGTACTACAAAAAGATTAAAGATATACTAAATAAATACACCAATGACACGGACCAATATACATCTATAAATGTAGGGGTGATTTCAACAATGTTTTTGACCACAAACTAGACCGTAGCGGTGATAATTTTAAAATTAAAAGGAAGGGATTACAAGCTATACGACACTTAATAGATGATCTAACTTTAGTTGATATTTATCGAAAGAAACCAAACTAAACAATGTTATACATGGCGTCAGAAAAATCCACTAATGCAGAGTAGAATTGATTATTGGCTAATTTCAGACAATTGGCAAGACTATATACAAAAATGCAACACAACTCCGTGCCCTTACAGTGACCACTCCGGAATTAATTTAAGTATAGACACTAACTTATTGTCTAAAGAACCAGGACTATGGATATACAAATCCCTATCCAAAGACAAAACTTACAGAAAATTAACAGTTGACTCTATCTTAGAATGGGAAAAAGAAAACTTCAACCAAGAGGACAAAAATGGCCTCTGGGATTACATTAAATTTAAAACTAAAACTACATCCATTAAATACAGTAAAGTAAAAGCCAAAATTAGACACTCGCTAAAAACTAAATTAAAAAGTGAACTAGAAACACTAGAATCTAAATTGAATAATAACTCAAATTGCTTGGATACCTATAACGAATATAATAATGTCAAAAACAATCTTAACAATATTTTGACTCATGAAGTAGAAGGTATTCGATTAAGAACTAAAATAAATTGCTACGAATTTGATGAACAAAAATACGTTCTAAATTTAGAAAAACAAAAAAGTAAAAAAACTACTATTAATAGATTAACTATAAACGGAAATACATGAATAACAGACAGACAATGCATTGTAAATGAAGTTCGATTTTATGAAAATCTATAATATTCTGAGAAATGTCAATTATCTAACATAAACAATTAGAATTATGATACATTTGACTACGAACATCTTCCAAAACTAGATATTGTCCAGGCAGAATCATTGGAATACGACATAAGTAATGACGAATGTAAAAACGCAATATTATGTTTTAAAAGAAATAAATCTCCAGGAAATGACGGTCTAGGTGTTGAGTTCTACGAAGCATTCTGGCCAAATATAAATAAATATGTTTTAGAATTCTTAAAATACAGTTTCGAAAACAATAAACTATCTACCTCTCAAAGACAGTCATTAATTAAACTTTTACCTAAACCCAATAAGGACAAAACATATTTGGCAAATTGGCGACCCATATGTCGACGTAAAAATATTAAGTAAAGTTCTTTCTAATCGCATCAAACCTTTCCTACATCATCTAATACATCCAAATCAAATGGCATTTGTTCCTGGTCGGTATATACAAGAAAATATCCGCATTATAGACGATAGCATTCATTTAGAAAAACAAAAACGAATTACAGGATTACTATTAGCCTTAGATTTTCCAAAAGCTTTCGGCAATATTTCACATAAATTTTTGATGCGCACTTTAACTATTTATGGCTTTAAAATGAACTATATACGATGGATAGAGACTCTATAATCAGACATAACAGGTTATTTTATTAATAACGACTTTACAACGCCAACATTTCAAATTAAAGGGACAATAACACTCTTGCTGGCTTGACAGGTCTAGAAATTTTTTTTAGCCTTATTCTAACTACAAGATGTTTGAGTGTCCTACCTGTTGTGTAAAAATATTCATTACAACCTATCTTACTTGTCCAGAGGGTTCGAAAATATGTTTAAATCCAAGTTGCATTTGAAAGTGCTTACTTAAGGCTTTTCAAACCATGTTACGGCATGTAGTTGAATTTTTCCAATTTTTAAAATTAGGGGTGTTAAGATGAAATTTGTATCATTTATTAATTGGAATATTGTAAAATAGTACAAATTGTTGACCAGAATAAAGATTGGAACATATTATTCAGTTACAACAAGAGTGCTATTGGGGCTTTAAAAAAGGAGTAAGACAAGGAGACCCAATGTCGAGCAATCTGTTTATTTTAGTAATAGAAATTCTACTTCACAATATACGTTTCAATAGTGAAATAAAAGGAATAATATTCGCAAAAGCGGAAATAAAACTAGCCGCATTTGCAGATGACTTAACAGCTTTACTAAAAGACTTTAAATCAGCAAGACATTTATTTGAAATAATAAAGCTATACAGTAAAATATCTGGTTTAGAAATAAACATATTAAAATCCGAAATTATGAGTCTGAACTTCTCAAGCAACAACACCGCCCACAGTTTAAACAATATTGGTTTTTCACATTTCTCAGACGAAATTAAAATTTGTGGCATTTTTTTCTCGAACAATCAATGCTCATCAACACAAAAAAACTTTCAGGTAAAAATTGATGAAATTATAAATATACTAAATATTTGGAAAGAGCGAAATCTAAGCCTCGTGGGTAAAATACAAATCATTAAAAAATTCTGCCTATCGAAAATAATCTTTCCCATAATGTCAATAGAAACTCCAGAAAACATTAAGAATCAATTTAACACATTAATCTACAAATTTCTCTGGAACGGTAATGACAAAATTAAGAGAAATGTAATAACACAAAATGCTGAAAACGGCGGCCTAAACATGGTAGATTTCAACGAATTTCTAAAATGTCGGAGTATCTTTTGGATCAAAAAACTAACAACATCAGTTGATCAAACATGGAAAATACCCTTCGATACATCTGGGAAAAATATAATGGTGAAATACTACCAATGTGCAATTATGAAAAAAATATTCAATTATCTTCTCCATTTTATTAACAAATTTTTAATCACTGGCACGATATATTTACAACACATATTGATAATTTAATACCATTTAATAATAAGGTCATATGGAATAACAAACACATTAAAAAAAAATCATCAATATATAATAATTCATTATTTAAGAATAATGATCTAACTTTTGTCACAGATATTGTGAATATATGAAATAATGCAAAAAATTTAACTATTAGAAGCTTAAAGTCATCAATTAAAGCTGTATTGTAAAACATATCATATTACGACCAACAAATCATAAATGACCTAAAAACTCCAAACCCTAATCTATACGATTATTTAAACAAAATAATTGAAACAAGTTATAATAAAGATCTATCTAAAATAAAAAGTAAAGATATCTACAACAGATTAATCTTAAATGAACTTCAAAAGAAAAACTGGAACGACTACTTAATATCGAACATAACAAAGAAGACACCAAAAAAATATTTCAAATATCGAAAACTACATGTTATAACATTAAATTGCGTTGTTTTATATATAAATATATTCACAATATTGTATATACTAATACACGATTATGTCAATTCTCGTTAACGGAATCAACTTAATGCAAATTTTGTTACTCATGTATTGAGGATGTTAACCCCCTTTTCTACCTATGTTCCAACTCCCAAAATATCTGGCAAGAAACAATCAATATATTAAAAGACTATAACATCGACTTTAAACCAAAACATCTTGGAATTTATGAACAAAATGATCAGAATTATAATCAATTGCCAACACTATCTGTCACACTTATAAACCACATAATAAAATTAACAAAATTCTATATATATAAATGTAAACTAAAAAACACTATACCACATAAGAAGGAATTATATCATACATAATCAACATTAAAAAAACTAGAACTAGAATCTGCAAAATACTCATCTCCACGAAAAATGGAAAACACAATCAGAATAAAACCTCTTATAAACAAGTAATATTATAACAACCGCAAAATATCTTAAAATTGACTACAATATCTAATTTGAACTAAATTAATGAATATATATATTCAAAGTAGATAATTCTTGTAAAATATTTACATTAAGTAGATAATTTCTTATAACACATCTACATAAAGTAGACGATTCTTATAACATATTTACATAAAGTATACATTTTAAATAATAAATATGTATAAAAATATATGAATTATATATCTGGATATGTATGTATGCATGTATATATGTATGTATGTTATGTATGTCGATATTTTTGGTTTGAATAAAATTGATATTAAAAATAAACCCAAGTCGACTTAAATTTAAGCACAAGAACATGCTTAAGAATTTTCTAGGAATCGGGCCCAGCAGATGAACGGATATGTCTACTTTGTGATAGTGACGACACTGAAGATGAATTCCATTTTGTCCTGGGGTGTCCTGTTTATAAATCGATCAAAGAACAATGCGGTATTATTTTGAAAGACCTGCGATATTAAAACTTACACAGTTGGTCGTATCAAACAATGTGAAGGTATTGAATAATTTAAGTACTTTTTTTTTAAAAAAAAGGGCTTTGTGTTCAAGAGAAAGTTTAATCACGGTTCGGTATCTGATTATTTAATAATTGTTGTTCTCAACGACCCTGTATGACTGTACCATCAATGTAATGTACTTCTTTTTATCTATATACCGTAAGGCATTTGATCTCGAATAAAACATCATTAAACAGACAAGTTTTAATCCAACATCTTCAGCTGGCACGTCACTATAGTACGACATAGAGAGATCTAATCAACACCAACACAAATAAAATATTAAAAGTACAAATATGGCACTAAAGCCAATGATGTGCAATATTAAGCTACCTGACATTATAAGACACAACACGAACCAGTGCTTGTTTCCATGTAAATTGTGTTGTGTTTTATTGTGATCAATTATTAAATGCCACTCAGCAATTGTAAATGAACCGAAATTGGGGTTTAACAGTCTACTGTCGTGCTCCGACTGGGCTAATGACGACTGTAAAATCGAATTCCAATCGCCAATGGATCTTTTACGTGCACGTCCATGTTTAAGTGTTTTCGGCCCATCCGAACGATTGGACGACTGTCTTTGTCAGGCTATCCGTCCTGTACCACTGTCAAGGGTAAACCACGCCGGATATTTCCGATGAACTTTCTCGACCAACGCCAATGAGCGAACCCGCGAAACCTATGCTACAGAGAACATGGTACATTTTATTTGTTTAAGGCGATTTAGAAGCAGTGGACAACATGTCGAAAACACATCTATCACGTAATCACTTTCCCACCATTTCTTTTGTAGCTTAACGATAACCAAACCACTGCATTGATAGTAACATTTTAATATACGTTGCTTCAACATTCGTTAATCTATACGTTTCTCATTATTTCCATAACATTTATAGATACGGAAGTACGTTTTCTTACACAATTGCAATAAGGTTTGTTATTTATGATATAGGTTACAAAAAATGTCCCGTTTATCTTTTTACAGCATTGGAATCGCGGGGTGGGGTGGGGGTGCTCGTTGAGAGATCCAGGTTTCGATTCCGGAGTGGGTCGTGAAGGTTTAGCTTGTCAGTTGCACAGAACGGAGGGCGTGACAAGGAACAGTGTTTAGTCGTTCGGATGAGACGAAAACCAGCTGTCTAGTTCGGTGATGAAAAGTGTAGGACATTAAAAAACATTTATTTAAACTCTTTACAACATTATTTCATTTGGGTTATCAAAAGATCACATGGAAAGCTTGTCAACAAATATTTACTTCGCGATGACCAACTCAGATTTGTTGGAGAGCCCTTTTCATGCCTGAGCTTAAGAAATTATTTGTTAGCCGGTGTAATAAAGGAACTTGTTTTGTGGAATTTGGGTGAAAAGGGGTGGGTATAGTGCGCTATATTGTTATTTCATGTCCATTCCTTATCAACTCAGTTCGGGGCGTAGATTGCAAATAGAAAACACTGTCTGGGAATTGGACCAGGATATTATAGAAGGGGATTTCCTTTCTGGTCACTAAACCTCAGCATGCAATGTTGCCTAAAAAAATGTCAAGCATTTTCTATGTATCGACAATGTTCACAATCAGTGACTATCATTACCTCTAATTATTTTTGATAAAAACTCTAACTTTTACCTGTTTTTAAAACGTTGTAAAAAATAAAAAACACCTAACAAATATAATTGTTTAAGAAGAGATCATTTTTATAGGCTAATTGACAAAAAATAACCGAATTTAAACCCCAAAAAAAGCTGTATTGGCCAAGAACAATAGACCAAAGCTAAAGGATAAAACTAATTAAACAGATAATTTTGGAAGCATTTATTTTTCTAAAAATTTATAACAACCTTTAACATACAACATAACACAAAAGTTTAACTTTTTTGCACGCATAAAGTGTCAAACATTGTCCAAAAATTCTAAGAAATTCATCCTTCCTTGTTCGTCAACCTGCGCTCCGGTTTAATTATCATCGACTTTGACGTTGCTGCCCAGAACGCCACTGATAGCGTCTTCGACTGTCAATTAAAGGGTTGCATGTTCCATTTTCGTCAGGAAATCTGGAAAGGAGCACAGAGATCCGGTCTGCAGGTAAAAATAACTATACTGGCATACTACATTAAAACCAACGTATACGGTATTCCTTTTACGACATTATGTTTAAACAATATTTATTCATAAGATGTCATATATTACATTACAATTTTTAAAGATACGATTTTAAAACAAGCCAAAGGCTTTATTTAAATTTTCTTCGTATATGGTTAAGTTACTTGTGATATTCCATGATGAAAAATGTTCAATTCAATAAGATAAATAAATTAGTAACAGACAACTCTTACACAATAGTTATTTATCACCTATCTTGCAATCCAGAAATGTAAATTAATAAGATAAATAAATGAGTAACAAGCCGTTCCAACCATAACGCCAACTAAATACATTACATTAGATATGCAGTTAAATTTGAAGAGCAATTATTATTTATTCATTTAAAGACGAACAGACATTGCAAATTTAAGAAGTGATTATACATTGTAAATTTCTCCATACTGTTTCTGTAGCACTGTTAACTAATTTATTGATTCATTGATTTCAGGTGGCTTTGGCAAAAAAATACAATGGTTAATCAATCTGATTAAAACCCAGATCCAATTTCGTTTCGTTTTTATAGTTTAAAATTTCGATTTTACTTGTCTTTACTACACTTGGGTCCGGAAACGTTGTTATTTAACTCGTGTTCTGCTTGCAATGAGGGGTCATCCAATCAAATGGTCTGTCGAATCGAGCGTTTACCTTTTTTTTGCGCAGAATTGTGGGTAGCCATTAGTGGCAATAGAAATCAAAACAAAGCAAAAGCAGACGAAAACTATATGGCGGTCGCCAATTGGTTAATCGAATGACTGACGTAATGGGGTCAGATGTCGCTTGCTTGGTACCTGACGGCATAGAACATGAACTCTCACTATATATTTTAATTAGATTGATGGTTAATCTGAGTGTCCGCTGAGCAGCAACCCTTCCACTTGCAAGACAAACCGGCATAGATAATTACTGACTCAATGCTCTCGAAGAAGCTGATCTGGACTGTCCTAGAGTTGTAAAGTTCACAGATTACGTCACTGAGCAGTGGGTGGAAGGAGGTCAGCGAGATGTATGGAATCATTTTATGAATACTGGTCCACGCACATCCAACAACGTTAAGGGCTGACATTCAAAAATAAACAAACTTGTAACCAACCACCCAAACTATATATCGCTTCATCCACCTCATAAAACAAGAACAGGCTTTCTTTCATGTAACCCTGAAACAGCCTAGAAAAAGAAAGTACCGGGAGTTGAAAGATAGACTGGTAACTGAAAAGCAGCGCCTCCATGAAGGGCATTACACAACCATTCAGTACGCTAATGTTATCTTCCACTTAGTAGGCTTAAAAAATTAATTTTAAACAATCAAAACAAACAAACAAACAGTTTATTTACAACTATAAGGCAACAACCTACAGTACACATACAATAAACCGGAAAGATAATGCCATGAGTAAAATCAAATGTTCAAATTAAGTTACAAGTTACTTTGTATTTTATGATGTATGTGTTTTAACGATAGTAAGACGTATTTCAAGAAAGGTGATATTTACAATTTTATTCTTCTTATTATTTTAGTTAAAGGGGCAGTCCCGAATTAAACAGAGTCTCAAAAATAAAAGTCCGAGTACGTATGAAATTTAAACGCCAAAATATAGAAAAATGGTGTATATACCCTGACTCAAAATTTCAGCTCAAAATATTGAGTCTTTTGGACGTGAGCGTTAAAACAGCTTATCCGGACACGTAACCCTTTTAAGATTCCGGGTCAATTCTTTTGTTGGGTTACCCGATAATCGATTTCCAAATCTTTAGAGGTCTACAAGGTAAGTGGTCCATGTGCTGGATGTGATCAGTCGAATTAAATAGTGGCACTAGATCAGTTACTGTTGGGGATCTCATAAACCATGATGGTAAGAAATCATGTCTTAGATCTCGCAAGTTTGGACAGTATATCATGAAGTGGATTTCATCGCCCACTAGATTAATGTTACACAGTTTGATATACGCTCTATCAAGGAGACTTTGTCCCTACGACCATGTTCGAGAAGAACAGTAGATCATTTAAAGTTTGCTAATTATGCATATATCAACTTATGTGGAAGATTGTTATTTAAGTATGATTCGCAAAAAATATTAGATTTAAGTAGACTGTAATACATAAATTTTGGGGAATCTGTATTACAATCATGCCATTCTTGAAAACTTACATCTCTCACACGTTGTTTAAAGCACAGCATAAATTGGGCAATATTAGCAACACCTTGATTAAACCAAACATAACCAAATCTTACGTACTTTAGTGCACCAATTTATTCTACTATGTACATCTGGAATAATTTAAACCAATACTTAAACATGCATTATTCAAGAGCTAAATCTGCCTAGTGCAGGTCTTTATTTGGGCATGAAATGTTTTCTAAAGTATTAATTAGACATTAATTAACTGATCCAGGCCTTAATCAACTTTGGATGGCATCAGATTGCTCCGATATTAAACAGATTAAAACGTTTCAGTGGTAAATCAAATATGCCAATATCTTCGCTTGCAATAGAGTAATTTGAATGAAATTTTCAAATTATTCATTTTACATCACCTACTTTCGAACTATTATAGCAAGAATGGCTAGTTCTTATCTATATCTTGAATAATGTAACTTTAATGGGTTTACATGCATGTACATAATTAGTGTATAATTCATATCTACCACATTCAGCTCTTGCTACAGCATTTGTTGTTTTAACACCAGTACATAATAACCACTTACAAAATCTATTTACAAAATCTATTTCGGATTTGTTCGATATCTATTCTTAATTCAGTTCCCAACACTTCAATCCCATAATACAATATAGGATAAACCTTTGAATCAAATAGTTTAAATGCGATTTTAATAGTTTTACGACCAAGTTTGGAAATGCATAGTTTGATGAAATTTAATGCTTCAAAAGCTTGTTGTGCTAATGTTGTACAACATAAATTCCATTTGAGTCGATTTGAGAATACAACTCCTAAGTATTTATATTGATTTACGACTTCAATAGATTGTCCTTGATAATACCACTTCACCCTCCCTGGCAGAATACCCCCATTAGTGACTATCATTACCTCTAATTATTTTTGATAAAAACTCTAACTTTTACCTGTTTTTAAAACGTTGTAAAAAATTAAAAAAACACCTAACGAATATAACTGTTTAAGAAGAGATCATTTTTATAGGCTAATTGACAAAAAATAACCGAATTTGAACAATAAGCTGTGTTGTTATTATATTTTCATGATGCTATTGTCTGGGTTCATTTTGGTCGGTTTTAAGGTTGTTGATTGGCCGAGAACAATAGACTAAAGCTGAAGGATAAAACTAATTAAACAGTTAATTTTGAATTTTTATTTTTCTAAAAATTTATAACAACCTTTAACATACAACATAACACTAAAGCTTAACTTTTTTGCACGCATAAAGTGTCAAACATAGTCCAAAAATTCTAAGAAATTCATCCTTCCTTTTTCGTCAACCTGTGCTCCGGTTTAATTATCATCGACTTTGACGTTGCTGCCCAGAACGCCGCTGCTAGCGTCTTCGACTGTCAATTAAAGGGTTGCATGTTCCATTTTCGTCAGGAAATCTGGAAAGGAGCACAGAGATCCGGCCTGCAGGTAAAAATAACTATACTGGCATAGTACTTTAAAACCAACGTATACGGTATTTCTTTTACTACACTATGTTTAAACAATATTTATTCATAAGATATCATATATTACATTACAATTTTTATAGATACGATTTTAAAACAAGCCAAAGGCTTATATAAATTTGCTTCGTATATGGTTAAGTTACTTGTGATATTCCATGACGAAAAAAGTTCAATTAAATAAGATAAATAAATGAGTAACAGACAACTCTTACACAATAGTTATTTATCACCTATCTTGCAATCCAGAAATGTAAATTAATAAGATAAATAAATGAGTAACAAGCCGTTCCAACCATAACGCCAACTAAATAAATTACATTAGATCTGCAGTTAAATTTGAAGAGCAATTATTAATTATTCATTTAAAGACATACAAACATTGCAAATTTAAGGAGTGATTATACATTGTAAATTTCTCCATACTGTTTTTGTAGCACTGTGAACTAATATATTGATTCATTGATTCCAGGTGACTTTTGCAAAAAATACAATGGTTAATCAATCTGATTAAAACACAGATCCAATTTCGTTTCGTTTTTATAGTTTAAAATTTCGATTTTAATTGTCTTTATTACACTTGGGTCCGTAAACGTTGTTATTTAACTCGTGTTCTGCTTGAAATGAGGGGTCATCCAATCAAATGGTCTGTCGAATCGAGCTTTTGACCTTTTTTGCGCAGAATTGTGGATGGCCATTAGTGGCAATAGAAATCAAAACAAAGCAAAAGCGGACGCAAAATATATGGCGGTCGCCAATTGGTTAATCGAATGACTGACGTAATGGGGTCAAATGTCGCTTGCTTGGTACCTGACGGCATAGAACATGAACTCTCACTATAACTTGTTAGATCTAGGCCATCGACAGTATATAAACGAAACGAAATATAGATATATATTTTAATTAGATTGATGGTTAATCTGAGTGTCCGCTGAGCAGCAACCCTTCCACTTGCAAGACAAACCGGCATAGATGATTACTGACTCAATGCTCTCGAAGAAGCTGATCTGGACTGTCCTAGAGTTGTAAAATTCACAGATTACGTCATTGAGCAGTGGGTGGAAGGAGGTCAGCGAGATGTATGGAATCATTTTATGAATACTGGTCCACGCACAACCAATAACGTTAAGGGCTGGCATTCAAAAATAAACAAACTTGTAACCAACCACCCAAACTATATATCGCTTCATCCACCTCATAAAACAAGAACAGGCTTTCTTTTATGTAACCCTGAAACAGCCTAGAAAAAGAAAGTACCGGGAGTTGAAAGATAGACTGGTAACTGAAAAGCAGCGCCTCTATGAAGGGCATTCCACAACCATCCAGTACGCTAATGTTATCTTCCACTTAGTAGGCTTTAAAAATTAATTTTAAACAATCAAAACAAACAAACTAACAGTTTATTTACAACTATAAGGCAACGACCTACAGTACACATACAATAAATCGGAAAGATAATGCCATGAGTAAAATCAAATGTTCAAATTAAGTTACAAGTTACTTTGTATTTGATGATGTATGTGTTTTAACGATAGTAAGACGTATTTTAGTTAAAGGGGCAGTCCCGAATTAAACAGAGTCTCAAAAATGAAAGTCCGATACGTATGAAATTTAAACGCCAAAATATAGACAAATGGTGTATATACCCTGACTCAAAATTTCAGCTCAAAATATTGAGTCTTTGGGACGTGAGCGTTAAAACAGCTTATCCGGACACGTAACCCTTTTAAGATTCCGGGTCAATTCTTTTGTTGGGTGACCCGATAATCGATTTCCAAATCTTTAGAGGTCTACAAGGTAAGTGGTCCATGTGCTGTACTTGATAACAAAAAGTAAATTTCTCCGACACGTTATTTTTATATAAAAAAGTCTGGTTTTATCCAATCACCGCATAATACAGCTTGTGACACCGGACTCTATTTCCAGATAAAGACTCGCGGGTTAAAATTGTTTGAAAACGTATCACATATATTGTGTTAGTTGTAGGGGATTTTAAGGGATTTTAACACAAAATTAAGCAGTTTTATTCTCAAAGACATTATCGGGATTGACCCTTTAAAATATTCGCAATAATAGAGTAACTAAAGTTAGAGTTAATAGCGGGGCATTGTTTCCCTTAATTATATAGCTTTTGATATAAACAATGATAAATTCCTTATTTCGATGTGATCAGTCGAATTAAATAGTGGCATTGATTTTCAGTAATTACTGCCAGAGTTATGGCCCTTGATCTGTGAACGCTCTTGTGGCTAAAGTTAATATCCGATTGACTTTAAATTTATAAACAGTGTTTAAGGCCACGAGACGAAGAGGCCTAAGTACTCTGAAATTTTCAAGGTAATACTTGTTCAAGACGTTTGTTCTTGGCACCTGTCGTTTGTTTTTTAAGCTAATTTACGGTTTCAAACTATATTTAGATCCGTAACTTAGCGAGTTTTCGACCAATTTTAATATTTTCTTTCTTGTTATTTTCTTTAAGATACTTGGTATAATCGATGGCACGTGATGGTGAATATAAAAGCTTTTATATCTGCTTTGGACAGTAGCAGATCTAGTTTTTATTATTTTAGTTAAAATATTCTCAATAATAGAGTAACTATAGTTAGAGTTAATAGCTGGGCATTGTTTCCCTTAATTCTATAGCTTTTGATATAAACAATGATAAATTCCTTATTTCGATGTGATCAGTCAAATTAAATAGTGGCACTAGATCAGATACTGTTGGGGATCTCATAAACCATGATGGTAAGAAATCATGTCTTAGATCTCGCAAGTTTGGACAGTATATCATGAAGTGGATTTCATCGCCAACTTGATTAATGTTACACAGTTTGCATATACACTCTATCAAGGAGACTTCGTCCCTACGACCATGTTCTACCTCGAGAAGAACAGTAGATCATTTAAAGTTTGCTAATTATGCATATATCAACTTATGTGGAAGATTGCTGTTTAAGTATGATTCGCAAAAAATACTAGATTTAAGTAAACTGTAATACATAAATTTTGGGGAATTGGTATTACAATCATGACATTCTTGAAAACTTACATCTCTCACACGTTGTTTAAAGCACAGCATAAATTGGGCAATATTAGCAACACCTTGATTAAACCAAACATAACCAAATCTTACGTACTTTAGTGCACCAATTTATTCTACTATGTACATCTGGAATAATTTAAACCAATACTTAATGGGTTTACATGCATGTACATAATTAGTGTATAATTCATATCTACCACATTCAGCTCTTGCTACAGCATTTGTTGTTTTAACACCAGTACATAAAAGCCACTTACAAAATCTATTTACAAAATCTATTTACAAAATCTATTTCGGATTTGTTCGATATCTATTCTTAACTTAGTTCCAAACACTTCAATCCCATAATACAATATAGGATAAACCTTTGAATCAAATAGTTTAAATGCGATTTTAATAGTTTTACGACCAAGTTTGGAAATGCATAGTTTGATGAAATTTAATGCTTTAAAAGCTTGTTGTGCTAATGTTGTACAACATAAATTCCATTTGAGTCGATTTGAGAATACAACTCCTAAGTATTTATATTGATTTACGACTTCAATAGATTGTCCTTGATAATACCACTTCTCCCTCCCTGACAGAATACCCCCATTCTTGAAAACCACTATATTGGATTTCTCTTAATTAACTTTCATTTTCCATTTTAAACAATATTTATCAAGGGTATCCATTATCTTTTGTAGATGTGCAGGCGTATATGCTAGGAAGGCAAGGTCGTCAGCTAAAGGAAGTAAGAATACGTCAGATTGTAATCTCGTTTAAATCTATGTTTGACATTCTCCCAAATCAGACCCATTGTTCTTAAACGGAACTTTTTCTGGAATAAAACTGCTTAATTTTGTGTTAAAATCATTTAAACCCATTATCTAAGGCCGATCAACTAACCCGATATTTGTGATACGCTTGTCAATAACTTAAACCTGGCAGTCTGCATCTGGAAACGGAGAACTTTGTATTATACAATATCTGGATAAAAACAGACTTTTTTTCTATAAAAATAATATGTAGGTGAAATTTACCTTTTGTAATCAAATACAGTACATGGGTCATTCACTATACAGACCTCTCAAAAAACGTAAATCGATTATCAGGTCACCCAATGAAAAAAATGACCCGAAATCTAAAAAGGGTTACGTGTCCGAATAAGCAGTGTTGACGTTCACGTCCGAACGACTTAATATTTTCAGCTGAAATTTTCAGACAATGTAAATACACCATGCTTTTATATTTTGGTCCATAAATTTCAAAAATGCTCGGACTTAAATTTTTGAGACTCTGTTCTTATCGGGATGGTCCCTTTAATAATTTACATGTTGATTGTTACAAACTTCCGGGTCTAAGTCAATTCACGGACACTGTGGACATGGGGACTGTTTTGGCCCAAATCTCATATTCGCTTTATCACCAACAGTTCTCCGACTTGTGTTAAGTTTAAACACAGCTTTGTCCATATCATTGCGATCACGGAACCGATATACATCTGGCAGATCATACACGAATTCTGGCTCTCTAATCAAGGATTCAAACATGTCTGAGTTCCTTTCTTTTCATCTGTACGGTACGGAGTTGTCGCACACAGCCCGTTTCTCTTCCCGTAGTTGGATATCACATGATATCGGAAAATCCTTAGATTAGAAACATCGTTATTAAGGACGTAAAAAAGTGGATGTGAAATGGAATAAAGTATTGAATTGAACTGTTTTAATCCCCTGGTAGACCCCTAATTAATCCGGAGTAATCCCTATTGTTGCACCGTTAACTGTTAATTAATCCCTCAACAAAGGAACTTGCATAGTGGGTGTGAATCCGTTGATCTGGTCTTTTAAGAGAGGGGGTCTACTTCCTGTTATTGTGGTTTTATGGTGTTTTTGTCTCGAACTTTTCATGTTGATCCAGACTCTCTTTATATCTACACCTAGTGCTGCAAATGTTAAGCCCTGTTGTTACCGTGTCGGGTAAATGATTATTGATTTGGCTGTTGATATTAAAGATGTTCAGCCATTCAAGTAGCAATATCAATTATTCACCCGCCTTATACCCAAAAAAATAAACTCGGTCGTGCGCTCCTAATCAGGAACACTTGCTTCAACGAGCACCAGAAAATCCCCCCGAGCGATTTTTAAGTAATTTAACCCCAACTAAACACGCACCTGTTCAACGCGTGCAACGGGCATCACGATTAAAAATAAAAAAAAGACAGAAACTAACATATCATGAGAGAGTGGGGTGAGGGGGATATAATTCATATAGTTAATATTTTTTTTCAATACTCCGCTTGGGCATAGCACCATGTAGACGATACTACCACTCGTCTACACTTCATCGAATTCCACAAATAGAGGGTTACGTTACGTGTACGTTAGCGTGTACAGAGGTTTTCGTTTCATCCGATCAATAGATTTTCAAACCCACCCTCTTACACCACCGACAAGGATAAACTATGTTGGAAAATTGACAGAACCCTGGTCGAGTAGTGAGTTAGCACCTTATAGGCGAGCTACAATCTTAAACCCCATTTCTCTCTCTCTTATCTATATATTTGTATTGTTCTATAGAAATCATATTCGGGCATCTTGTAAATTGATTTTGTCGTCATGGCAATTATTCTTATATAACAATAAAAACACCGTTTTAATCACTGCTTATGATTTTTCAATATATATGTTCGTTTTTCTCGTTTTTCTCGTGCAATCTATTGATTAGCGCAAAAAAGTAAGTTTATAAAACCCAAATCGAATCTATTGATGTAAGTTTCATTACGCAATAAACAGGTTAATACTTTTATTGACATAAATGGGCGATACCAGCCTGATTAAAACACAGATCACATTTCGTTTCGTTTTTAAAGTTCAAAATTTCGTTTTACTTGTTATTATTGCATAGTGTGAGGTATTAGCCAATAAAACAGTCTTTTATGGCGAGCTTTACGCCTGTTTTGCACGGAACTGTGGATAATCCCATAGAGTTATATATAGAAACTAGAGTCCGCACTCATCACGTGACTCCCATGACTACAACGTTAAAGGTTTGTGCCGGAATGGAGCGACGGCCGCCATGTTAGTTCCGGGGAATATGAACGTAAATACCCGGATGTTCACTATGTTATCACATCAATCCATCTGTGTCAAACTGTTTTAAAACGTGCACAAATATTAAATTTTTAAATTTTCTCACCCAAATATTTATTGTTTAATAAAAAGAATAATAAAGTTCCATGGATCGACTTATCTCCGGGCCCCTCTTTCCACGTAAAGGTTATAGAACAATTTAATTTGAGATGTCGAAATCTCGACCGCAGTGTCTCTCGAGGCCTACTTTAGCGGCTTTATTACCTTTACTTACCTTCGCTTTCTCTTTTCATTAAATTATTGATCTTTTAAATTAGTGAATATGTGTTCCAATACAGTCAATTTGTTAATTGTTTTAGAAATTTACGGAAATAATAAATAAAGAATGTAGAGAAATGAAAGTTGGGTTTTTTTAACAATAAAAGTAAACTAAAATCAATAGCCCGCAGGATTAGGCCTACCAGTATTTTTATTTATTTGTTAATTATTTTATTAGGAAATTAGGGAATGAAAAGTGAAGAAAGATTAATAGTAATAAAAGCGTACTTAAAATGTTGTATTTATATTTACCGGTATTTATTTATTTGTTTATTATTTTTAGACATTTATTGAACTGAAAAGGGGAGGGAAACTAAAAACAAAAACAGTCTACAGAAAATGTTGTATTTTTCTTTAATTATTTATTTATTTGCTTATTTGTTTTAGAAAATTATGGAATGAAAAGTGACATGTCATTGTCAGCGATCTCGTTTTTTACTTTCACTTTCAATTTAATTTCCAGGGGTCGGTTGCTCAAAACTAAGTTATTTTAACGACCTATTAAACTCTAACGGACATATCTTGGTAACGTGTTGTTTGTTAAGTTTCCATTAAATTTACTACAGAAAACACTATAGAATACTTCTTTTTATATTAGCATAAATCTATAGGATAAATTTGCACCACAGAATGTTCGAGGCCTTTATTTCCAGCAACAATCTTTCTCTCCGTTAAAGTTAACGGAACGTTAAAAGATAACGCAGCTTTGAGCAACCGACCCCAGTATAATATATGATATTTTAAATTATGTCGCGAATGTGTAGCCTAGGCTATTCTTTCTACGGTAAATCTGACTAATAAGTTTACAAATTGAAATCTTACTAAATTACTGTCCTAAAAACGGGACGGTCTTCGTCAGCTGTACACGGGACCTCGGTTTTTCGTCCCATCCGATCGAGACGCTGTCTCTGCAAGGTACCCCAAAAACAAACACGCTCATTAGGCTACTCCACCTCAAATAATTAGACCCTGGTGCAGAACAGTAGTACGTTAAACCCCATTTCATTTCATAAATATTGTTTTCATTCTGGAAACATATTTCCTTCACTGTTCCATAAATATTCATTTCTCTACAGACCATTAACTTCTCTTCCCTTTTAGTTCCATAATTTTCCAAAATAAATAAATAAATAAATAACATTTTACGTTTAAATCTGGGCTTCTTAATCAATATATAAATAGATAAATAAATAAATAAACCGTTCTAGCAGAAGTTTACTTATCGAATTTATTAGTCATATTTACTGTAGAATAGTAGGCCTAGAGTACGAGATCGCTGACAATGAAATGCCATTCCATAATTTTCTAAAGCACATTATCAAATAAATAAATAAATAAATGAAAAAAATACAACATTTTCTGTAGACTTTTTTTTATAGTTTTTCTCCCCTTTTCAGTTTCTTTAAATTTCTAAAAATTATTAACAAATAGATAAATACCGGTACAGATAATTCTGCGGGCTATTGATTTCTGTTCACTTTTATTGTTACAAAAATCAACTTTCATTTCTCTACATTCTTTATTAATTACTTCCGTAAATTTCTAAAATAATTTAACAAATTTACTGTATAGGAATACATATTGTGGATATTGTAGGCCTACTAATTTAAAAGATCAATATTTTAATATAAACTAAAAAAGAAAGCGAAGCCGAAGGTAAAGTAAGTAGGCCTAGACGTAGAGACACTGCGGTCGTTCGCTGACATGTCAAATTAAATTGTTCTATAACCTTTACGTTAAAGGAGGGGCCCGGAAATAAGTCGGTCCATGGAACTTTATTACTATTTTTATTAAACAATAAATGTTTGGGTGAGAAAATTTAATATTTGTGGCTTTGTGCACGTTTTAAAACAGTTAGACACAGATTGATTCATGCGATAACATAGTAAACATCCGGGTATTTACGTTCATATTCCCCGGAACTAACATGGCGGACAAGACCCCATTTCGGCACGCTGTCACGTGATCAGTGCGGACTCTAGTGTCTATATATAACTCTATGGGATAATCCACAAGTAACAATCAATGCTGATTGGTTAATCGAATGCCTGACGTCATAGGATCAAAAGTCCCTCGCATGACCTCTGGTGTGACCTATCGCAATACAAAACCAAACGAAATACAGATCTGCATTTTATTCAGAATTTAGCTAACCCTTTATGATGTAGGTCCTATATAAAGGTTGATTTAAGTTTAGCTGAGATCTCCTTTCGAATAAGCAGCATGCAATTAAATAAATGTCCTAAAGATTGGGCGGAAGTACGTTTGTTTGTTTCTTTATTTTGTGTCGACACTTGAACAAAAAGTACGTTGCAAATCAACACTGACTTACATAAAATAGCAAGGACAACAAAGATAGACTATTATCTCACAAAACATGAGTTGATTAACGATATCGCATTATTTTAAGGTCCACATCCTTTTGTTTCCATTCTCGATAGCACAGTCCTACATCTACAACGACAATATGTTTAATATAAGTATAGCCTTGGTTGTCAAAGATCATCCTTTGTTATTATCGGTAGTATTTTTTGCCCTCAGGTCGTAATTCTATTGTCAAGAGAATGATCTATTTTGATCACTGAACTGAAACTTCCAATAATATTGGCTATTAACAAACATAATTAATATAAAAGATGTGTAGGTCAATATGTAATTACGTATAAGATGGTGTTTATACATTGTATAATAACCTATTATATAGATATACTACGTACATAGTGGACGACGCATCCCAATTCAATATAAATCGACCATCATACTATACGGGGTAAAGGACGTCAGTAAACTCATTAAGAGAAGAATCTTCTTTATTAATTAATATCGCGGGCTTAAACCTTTAAAAGCTCATCGAAATCGAAAACTACAGTATGGACGTCAAAAAAGTAACTGGAAGAAGAATATTCTTTACTAATTAATACTGGGGGCTTTGAAGGTCGTGTCCCATTTTATACATAGGCTGTCCTACTTTAAGCATCCACGCAGCAGACATGGTACAAGGGTTAATCAGCGAAATGGATGTATGAGATGTGTTGTTGACGTTTGGGAAAGTAGACGAGGAAAAATGTGTAGGGAGTGATAGTTAGATGTATTATGAATGGTTAGAGTGGCTGTGGTGTTACGGTGAAATACTCTGCCGCAACCCTAACACCACAGCTTTATGATTTATTAGACAGGAGTGATGTAATAAGTCCGACAATAATAAATAACATATTTCTGATGTTATTGTCGTCTTTTGCCACTTGCACTGGCTGTACGCCATTTTGAAACTAGCTGACGAAGACAGCTCGGGCGGCGATTGTTCGACTCCGGGCTGCTCTGTCACTAGGCTACCTATACATATTATGATATTCCATTTACATGCCATTCTCGTTCAGATTTGTTTGAATAACAGAAATGTCCCGTGTATTAAAGATGTTGTTTTTAGTGGTTCAGACTACATGGCGCCAGAAACCATGCAGTGTTCACCTTACAACAGGTCCATTGATTTATGGTTAACTTTATAACACCGTTTAGACCACAATAGATCCACGACGATATTTCCTGTTATTTGGAGTTGTTTAGTTCCATTTCAAAGAGTTGTAAAGGGAGGTAATCAGGCTTACCTGTATCCTAGAGACCGGGATAGTAATTATGTCGCGCTATGAGCACGCTTTGTGGATTTGGCGCTACATAAATGGACATATTATTATTATTATTATTTATATCCACAAATATTAATTTTGATTGTTTTATTATTATCCATAAACAACCAGATCTTTAATAGTTATAACAATAATTAATATATAAAGCTCATCAAAGAGTGTCGAGTAAACTGTCTTAACAGAAAGATCAAGTATTGTAAGTTGTTAAAGGGATCGTGGGGCTATTTAAAGGGACAATAACACTCTTGCTGGCTTAACAGGTCCATAAAATTAGCCTTATTCTAACTACTAGATGTTTAAGTGTCCTACCTGTTGTGTTAATTATCCATTACAACCTACCTGTCCAGAGGGTTCGAAAATATGTTTAAATCCAAGTTGCATTTGAAAGTGCTCACGTAAGGCTTTTCAAGCCATGTTACGGCATGTAGTTGAATTTTTCCAATTTTTAAAATTAGATGGGTTAGGATGAAATTTGTATCATTTATTAATTGGAATATTGTAAAATAGTACAATTTGTTGACCAGAATAAAGATTGAGACAAATTATTCAGTTAAAACAAGAGTGGTATTGGGGCTTTAAGGAACGAGTTTGTGCACAGTGTAATGAAATGTAACTTTGTTTTCTTGATTTTGACATTCTGCTAATTGAGAAACCATTTGAATTATAAATACAGGTTATTAAATGAATTGGGGCTGCATGTAAAATACATCTACATCTCTGACATACTGACAATTAACAAAAAATGTCGAGTAATGAAATGTAACTTTGTTTTCTTGATTTTGACATTCTGCTAATTGAGAAACCATTTGAATTATAAATACAGGTTATTAAATGAATTGGGGCTGCATGTAAAATACATCTACATCTCTGACATACTGACAATTAACAAAAAATGTCCTATTGTCTACACGACTATTACATGGTATTAGTTTCCTTTGATGTCACGTGTATATATCATACGTCTATTTTAGTATATTTATTACATAAGGAGACGAATTAATATAAGCCTTTGGCTTGTTTTTGAATCCTTAACTTTTGACAATTTATAATGTATAACATGTATCTTATTTGAATAAAATATAGTTTAATTCAAATCAAAGTAATTGATTTATGTATGATGATTTATGTATGAAATGATATATGTATGAAATGATACAAAAAGTATTACTAAATTTGCCATAAATTGTTATAAATGTATGAATAAAATATTAAAAATACGTCAAACACGTTTATTGATTTGTGGGACGCAACGACCCTATATGTGGGATAAAACAGCCCGAGATGAAATTGGGATAAAACAGCCCGGGGTGAACCGGTCTTGGGATGAAACGACCTGCTCCCGAAATGAAAACACCAGCAGGTTATTATGGACTGGTACATGCATTCAGCCAGTTCTATAAACTTGTTGACGGTTAATTCTGATTTTGTGTGATTACACCAGGAAACAAATTCTTTTAATTCATTTGTGATTTAAACCAGAAAAACATATTAATTGAGGTGTGATTTACCCATATTAGATGTCAAGTGTGACTTATTTGTCATTATGTGAATTCATTTGTGATTTAAACCAGAAAAGATATATCAGTATGTGAATTACTATTTAGATGGATAAAACTGAATCTAGGAAAAAAAGTCACAGGAAAAAAAGTCACAGTAAAAAAGTCACAGAAAAAAAGTCACAGGAAAAAAAGTCACAAGTAAAAAAGTCACAGGTAAAAAAGTCACAATTTATATTGTTGATAAGTGTGAAGAACTTGGCCATGAGATGTTTGTAGAAACGATCGTGACTGATTTTATAGACAGTATTTTGCGCTCTTTGCTTGTCGTGTTTGGTAGAGACGTGGCAGCCAAAGGATTCTTCTACCACCTGACACAGTCAGCCTGGCGACATGTCCAGACACTAGGACTAGTACACCACTACAAGGCCTAACCCTCTCCATGAGAAGCCCCCCCCCCCCCCCAATGTTCCCTCCTGAAGTTTGGAACGTAGATGACGCAACCATGAACAGTGCCCCCTGTACCAACAACATCTGCAGGGGATGGAACAACAAGTTCTACAATCTTGTCGGCCAACACCATCCATTCATCTGGAGAGTGGTGGAGTGGTACCAGAAGGAATCAGCCACAGTCCAGACTGTCGTCGCCCAGGATGCCATCGGCAATCGACCCGTCAGAAAGGTCAAAAAGAAATTTGTAAAGATGCAGACACAGCTACGAAAATTTGTGACTTTTTTACTGTGACTTTTTTTCCTGTGACTTTTTTTCCTGTGACTTTTTTACCTAGGCAAATTTGTGACTTTTTTACTGTGACTTTTTTTCCTGTGACTTTTTTTCCGCGCACCATAAAACTACGCCCCCCGGTAAGACTTGTACGCATTAATTTATCGATTGGTATTGTCAAGCTTGTCGAGACATGCATGTCAACGTGCATCTCACAATTTCTATGAGCATTTAAAACATTGCGTTTCGTGTAAATATTTATATTGTTTTTGTCTAGGTCATTTTCAAATAAATTCATCAGCACATTATTCGTTTTCAATAAATATATAACTTTTGTGAGAAAGGATGATTACCAAAGAACCGTAGGCGTAAGTGCAACTTTGTCGTTTAGTTGAGCCTTTTACTAACCACGTGTTTCATGTCAATAAATTTTTTGTTCCGTGTCTTGGATCGACCTATTTCTAATAAATTACCCCATTTTGATCGTTGCCATTTCTTATATTTTCCACAAAAAAACTTTGCCTTGGGCGCACTAATTTATCGCTAGACATATACTTAACGGCAAATAAGCGATCAGGGTATCAGAGGCATGGATTAATATAAACACCGAGTCACACCGTGTTTCCAACACCGAGGGAGTACTATCATGTCACTCGATATTCACTCGGTAATTCACGGAATTCCACGATAAAAAAACACGGTAATATCGTGTTTCGTCAAAGCTCCGCGATGCGCGTACTGTATGTTTTAACCTTGACCTATTGCTCAGTGATAAGCCTCCGCCGCAAAAAGAGTTTTCGCCTTTTATTTTTAGTATAATGACTTCTCATGTGCGGCAGGTTAGGTTGCTTCTATAAACACTGATTTCCGTTCCAAAAAATACAAAAGTAATTTTCTACCAGACAACCATGGTTCTATTCATCGAGACTAGATAATTTCTCTCGGTGTAAGGATATTATCGCTATAGATAAGTTCATATGAGCTACGTCTACACTAGCAGCATTCACCGTCTACACTAGCCTTTTAAATGCTGGTTTTTTCCTAAAACCCGGCTTTTTCAATTTCTCAATCGTAAAACCCGGCTTTTTAAAATCCGGCAATAATTGAGGGATTTTTCAGAATCAAAAACTCGGCTTTTTTTTTTTTTTTAAAAACGGCAATTTTATGTGTGTAGACGGTAAAACCCGGGTCTTATCGGGTACCCTTCCCGACCTTCCGTACATTCATAACATTGGCATTGCTTCCGGTTCTAATACATAGCCACGAAGGATGTTAGTCGAAAGTGTCTTCGGTGGATATACGATCGTAATCGTCTTGCACGTCGTTTTCTCGCCCTCTTCCGTAAGCCTGTCAGCTATCTGCTATATTCCATAAGCTGGATATGTAACTGAACCAAAGTAACCAAAGTAATCATTATTATTATATTATTTCTGCAAACTTGACTGAAGCCGATGGCGTAATAAATAACCCACAAATAACGAAGGTCGGTGTTCATCGTCTTTTACCGTTACAAAACTTCCTCTCGAAGGAAGCCCAACCATCCTACAAATTTATTTTTATTCCTTTTATTTTAAATTATTTCCATTATTTTATTTATTTTTAACAATAATAACAATATAAATAACTGGCGGGATAGTGGAGTAAGAGGGAGTCATGATCAGACGGGCTCGGGATCTAAACACTATTCTCCAAAAAATCTACAGAGTGGGATAGTGGAGTAAGGGGAGGTCACGAGAAGACAGGCCTGGTATCTCAACACAAAACGCACAAAGATGACATCTACCAATCCAGACGCAGAAGAGATCATCCACCAAACGATATGCTTTTATTAAATAAAGGGAAAAACTTCCCACTAAAAGCTAATCCATGGCCTAAGGCCTTAATGGAAAGATTGCAAAATCATATTCTAAACAAACAGGAAGCAGCTTCGGCTCGCATATGTCTTGTCTGCGATATCACTTAAGTGGAAGCAGACGTTAAACACCAACTAAATAGATAGATAGAAAATAATCCTATTGGTTTGCTTAGCAACAAATCGAGCTTGAATCAACTCTGTACTGAAAATTTTGTGCGTGATATATATGAACTGTCTTCACACATTCGGCTTATAATTAGCGATACCAGGTACAGTGGCAAGAGTTCTACTTCACAGACTAATACCTCAAAGGTACCTCCGCGCGAAATCCCAGATTTTGGTACATGTAAAATATAAAGAAATAGTGCCCGTGCGCTTGCCAGTAATAGAAAAACTAAGAGTTCGCGCATAAAAATGCACGAACGGTACCAGGCGCAAGGTCATCTAGGTCAAGGTCAAATTCAGTGTGCAATACCTTGTGCTCTCCTATGCAGATATTCAAAATAGGTCTCATTTCTCCAATCAGAAAGAGTACGTGTAATTATATAACCAGCGTTCTGACTCGTGTGAGGGATAAGCCGTTCGGAACATTCTTTTATGGTTGGTTCTTGCTGTGCGGTGCACGGAACTGCGGGTTACCCACTAGATATATACACGCTGATTGGTTAATAAAATATCTGACGTCATAGGGTCAAAGGTTGCTCGTATGAACCCACTGAACTCGACCTCCCACTACAACCAGCCAGATATGCATGTTGTGAAGGTCATCGAAAGTATAAAAAAAACGAAAAAAATAAAATATCTGTATTTTAATCAGATTGTCACAGTAATAAAAGGCTCAATCTGAAATATCGATCAAAAAGGTTTCAATTTCGTTCAGTATTTGCAAAAAAAAGGAGAGCCAGTTGGAACTTCCACTGAAATCGTTTGCTGGGCTTTTGTTTAACTCGACTAAATACACGTCGGTAAATTATTTACCTTTGATATAAATATAATCAATGTTAGTCGATTTTAGATACATAATTGTTTTTAACCTTATTCTAACTACGAGATGTTTAAGTGTCCTACCTGTTGTGTAAATTATCCACTACATCCTATTTTACTTGTCCAGAATGTTCGACAATAAGTTTAAATCCATGTTACATTTGAAAGTGTTTACGTAAGACCTTTCATTACCATACAGTTGAATTTTTCCATTTTTTTCAATTAGGTGTGTTAAGATGAAATGTGTATCATCAATAAATTGAAATATTGTAAAATAGTACAATTGGTTGATCAGAATAAAGTTGGGGACTTATTATAATTCAGTTACAACAAGAGTGGTATTGGGGCTTTAAGTCATGCAAAAATATATATTTACCATACATTTTCCTTACTTCGAAAACGCATTCATGTTTTAGTTATTATATATCGGAATTTATAATAATTTTTCAAAACAAGAAACCCGCGCAAAAGCCCGATTTAGCTCTTGTATAATGCATCTTGAAACGGTTGAATTTTATATATCTTAATGCATCTTGAAACGGTTGAATTTTATATATCTTCTTTATATATGTAGTTACAAATGTCCAATCATGATGTCGATAAAAGTGCCCCTGTCGGATTCTAATATTATGTTACAGTCGACATCTGAGAGGATTGTAAATTCCGATTCGTTAGATCAATGTTATGATTAGCGTATCCTTAACAGCAAAATATCGATAAATCTGTTTGCCCACGTCTATATATTACATTTACTTATAAAACACTTACACAATACACAAGAGCAAAGTGTTGAACGTCATAGTTCTAACTTACACAAGGACGGTGTCAGATGTAACAGTAAAATAACATCAACTAGAGAAACATGTTTAAAACTATTCCCAGATATATTTTGTGTATTTGGTCATTGGTATTGTGTGTTGACGGTCAGTGTCAATCGAAATGGAAACTTCTTGAATTTCGAGATGTGTTCGTTTCGGGGAATATCGCAAACTCGACTGTTTCTACATTCGAGGATTGCGTATCTGTATGTATGAATACAATTAATTGTAAATCTGTGGGAATAACTAGTATATATGTAAGTAATATGGTGTGTTATCTATACGATGTTAAAGTATATTCTGGACAAGAATCTGAGAATAAAACTGGAATAGTATACTACTGGCCCTTAATAGGTAAGCTATTGAAGTTGAAGTTTTCGGGAATTGAGCCAGAATTAACCATCGAATTATTCTAACCAGAACTTTAAAAGTGGTTTCGATTCGCCGGATCCACCGGTTTCCTCCCACAGCTAAAAAAAAAACTCTACGCGCACAGGCGAATTATTGAATTAAAATTTAACCATATGATAGTCCCGAAGTGACCTAGTTTGTGTCGAGTGGATTGTACGACCTGGTCACAACTTGACAGTGGCGAATAATTGGTAGGTCGCAGTACCGCTGTTCGGATAAAATTGCCCTTATACAACACTGCACGACGTACGCCCGTATTAATTAGCTAGCTTTAAGTATGTAAACAGGGAGAGAGCTCCGCGAAACTTGTTCAGTAAGTACAATCCGAATTTTTTGTAATTATACAGGAATCCTCCTAATGTTGCCATCAGCATTGTCACCGAGTTTCATAGTATTCATTCGATAACCGTGTGCCGTGTTCAAAAAATTTCATAAATGAGAACGTAACCGGGTGTATAATTCCCCGATTGATCCAAAAATTGACGATTCCCGAAAGATAATTATTGAAGTATAAATTTAGTGATTCTCAATCAGTAAGCCGCGAGATCTTCCTAAGTGTGCCGCGAAATTTCGAACGGGCAGCTAAAGAAGCCAGCTAGTATAGGTTCATAGCTATGTTTTTCTTTATCTAGTTGAAGCCGTTCTGTAATATATATTCTGTGTCTACGGCTGTATGTAGTCTATGACTTGCCCGTTTTTATTTTGCAAAATTTAAAAAATTTTCATATATATTTAGCCAGATGTGCCGCTATTTTTTTTTCGTGTGTCTATGTGTGCCGTTGGCATAAAATGGTTGAGAACTACTGGTATAAATGAACAATACAGTCGAGAACATTGTCCCGTATCAACATTTGAATTTCGAAAGGGCTATTGTTAACACTAAAACGAACATTTTACTGCAACTTGTTGAGAGAGAGAGGGGGGGGCGCCAACTCAACACAAACTAAGCCATTTCGGGACTAACATAATATTATGGTTCAATTTTATTTTGATAATTCGCTGGCGTGTAGGGGTTTTGGCAGCGGGGTAAAACCAGACTGCTAAAGACCCGAATGCGCAAAAGTATCTTTTGAAAAAACATGTTATCAATCCACATTTTGAATTAGTCAGTTAGCCACGATATAAGGTAGTGAAAATTTATATTACGGAATTACGATATTCAATAACATTTCCCTTTCAAGGTTATTCGAAAAGGGCGTAAGAACATCCCGTCTTATTTAATTTCTAAACAATATTTATTCATAGAAGCTGGATTGGATAACAGGCAGAAGCCAAAAGACCCCCTCTCCATAAAAGTACAAACATAAATATATATTGATGTCTGTACTTTTATGGAGAGAAGGTCTATAGGCTTCTTCCTGTTGTCCAATCCATACCTCGTCTTAAGTACAATGGAGCGATCTAGCAATTTGTTACTATGCCATCAGTTCAAAACTATTAAAAATCATAATAGGAAGGAAGAGTGGACCATAACTGTAAAATTTTTAGTTTTAGAATTGTGTGGTGACATTCCCACAAGATAAACATTGATCATTGACAATATCTTCATTGAAATATATCGAATTTATTCCAAGCGAAAGATCTATATTTTAATCGTTTCCGGTTAACCTGGAATAATTGTTTTGTGTAAAGATTATAGCTCAATACGAAATAGATTTGATTATTGAGGGATAAAGATTATCTAGCAATAAATAAAGCATCAACTTACAATGTAAAACAAATAAATAAAATATATATAAGAATAACTCATAATCAGGTACAACCTGGTCGAAACCATCGCTGCGATTGCTTGTCATTGGTAATTAACATAAGTAATAAACACAGTAAGATAACATATTTAAAGCGACGTTTGGTTGAGGATTCCCTCCCCGTTATCAACGAAACGCCGCTTTAAAAAAAATAATTATTGTGTTACATAAGTGGTTTTAGTATATCTTCATTATTAAAATAACTAATCTGAAGTCGAAACACACAGTAATCTGATCGGTGGATTATTTAAACCGCAGTATGTTTACCGCCAGTATAACTCTTACTATATAATTATGTACTTGTACATTCATTATTACAGTCATTCAACTAATTTCGAACATTAAGGTTATCCTCGCATTTTCATTTGACCTGTGCCCTGTTTCTCGAATTCTTAACTAAAGATAAAATCCAAATTTAAGTAGATACTTCAATTTTGATGGGCTAGGCATTAAATTCGATCTATTATTATCCAATCGAATTACTAAAATTTGGGTTTAATCTAAGCTCAAATTTCTTGAGACAGGAACCTGCAGCATTATTGTTTTAAACAAATAATTTACGTCTTGAAAGATACCTTTATAATCTTGAATTCGAACATTAATGCCACCCAAGCATATAATTCGCTTACTGCCGTTTGACTGCATGATTATTTGAAGTCCAATAGGTTTACCTGTAAAGAGGATTTGGCAATGAAATATGTGTTCATTGTCACAGCTAAAACACCAAGCATATAGACTTAAAACAGACATGCAATGTGATATGCCAACTATTAAATTAATCTACTTGAATTTCCTTTGTGGATTCTTTGAATTCAAAACACTTAATTCTAATGTTACTATAACTACATAATTTGAACATGTTTTCTACCTTACAGCTTATTGTGGGTACATATAAATGGACGCATATAATAATGTAGTATGAATGTATATAAACCATGATTTACGATCCGCCGCTTTTGATTTTACGGTAAAGCGGCTTAAACACGCTCAAAATTTTTGACAAAAAAGTTGACGTCAAATTTTTTGACACTTCTCTGTCGTCACAGGCGATGCAAACTTATTGATGCAATATTTAGTGTACGCCAAACTTTCGCCATGGACGGATCTACAGCTTTGGCCCTTGCACTAGCTTTCGGGCCGGAAAAAAGCAAAATCGCACCGGACAAAATGGTTTTAAAAAATGCGGGGCTTGATCCAAAATTCCGTATGTCAATACTGAAAAGTAAAGTTAATTCTCTCTTGAAATGTATTTATTATATTTTCGGCGAAATGCATATACTTTTTTAAATTGAAATTTATACAAGTTTGGTAGCCTTCACTGCCTGAATTAAAGAGAATGGTCGGGTGGGGCGAGTGTTTAATGTCAAAATACGCTACGCTTGTGATTTCGTATTTCTGTTGCTGTAATCATCGCTTTTGATTTTCCAAAGTCTGGAGAGCTGTCTGTAGCGATCAATGACCACCTGTAGGAATTTTTTTTCTTCTTTTGTTGAAACCATGTTGATGTGCACGCGAAGACGTCTAACATTTCGACGCGATGCCACACACGACTCATAACAAATTGTGCAACGACCAGTTTGCGCAAAAATATTCCAATGAATTTTATTTCATCAAAATTTAATGTCAATCTTTTTTGACCGTCAATATCACCCACCTAGACGATCAAAAAACCTGTCATAACATTTGACGTCAACTTTTTGGTCAAAAATATTGACCGTGTGTAGGCCGGTTTATACACCAAAAGTCCACATTGGCGTCCTGGTTATTCCAGTCGACCAGGTAGTGTTCTCATGTGGGATATATTAGGCTTGTTCATCGTGACGCTTCTTTACAAATGGCGCTCGAAAACACTCTGACAAGCGATTCTTGTGCCAATTTTAAAATATCACCAATTCTTAAATATTTTATTTCAGAAGCACATCTTTTCACGGCAAGATAAACACCAGCGCTGATTTAAATTGACCAAAAGATTGTGGAAGATATTGAGTTAAAAACCCGCCCCCCCCCCCCTTTAAACACCGTTATATCAGCCTTGGGCATAAATAAAAACATATGTGGTAGCCGTCCCTTTTAAATTTTTAAATATGCTACTGCAATCTAGTATAAATATATCTTCACGAGTCACTAGTGAGCAACGATGACTAATTAAGTAAGACGCTGGCTGGCTAGTCTGGAGGTCGCGGGTTCGCTCACGGTTTTGGCCGAGAAAGTTCTCTTATAACACACTGCATGTCCATCTTCATTCGACAAGTCGGTGTAGAAAAAAGTAGGATGTTAAGCTCCATTTTATGTGAATGTGTGTTTTATCCCACTGTTTTGGCCGCTGTGGTTCAGTGACTAAGACCAGGGGGTCCCAGGTTCACTCCAAGTGTTGACCGAGAAATTTGATCAGGAATTTCCGGTGTTGTTCCACTGTGTTAGTGCTGCAGGGCGTGGTTGTTGAGATATTACACAAAACCGAGGGGAGGTGTACACTGGCGTGCACGTAAAAGGGCCCATGACAGTCTTAATTTGAAATCTGAGTATGCAAAATTATCCTCCCTCATACAACACTGCATGATGTTTGCCCATCTTCATTAGCCCAGTAGAATAGGCGTAGGAGACAGGGGGGGGGGGGCCTATGCCCCCCTAAAAATTTATTTTCGGGCAATGAAAAATTTGACGACCTTTTTTTATTAACGTTTAGAGAAAAAATATAACTAACTTATTTCTATGAGATCTAAACTGCCCGAAAATTATTTTCTCTCTTTTTTTTTTGTCCACTCCATGCCCGAAAAAATGTCCGAAATTCTCTTTAATAATAATAATAATAATAATCGCGTCATTTTAAAGGGTAGCAAATTAGGCCTGAGGACTTTTTCTTAATAGGTATGCCAAAAAAAACGGTATTGCCCGAAAATAGGTATTGCCCAAAAAACGGGCATCGGGCCAGAAAACGGCAGAGAAAACTAGCAGTAAAACGTGTTGGCGACCGTCAAATAATCCAAAATTTTCTTGGGGGTCATTCGCCTCTCAAAGAAAACAGGCGCCGCTGTCTATAAACCAGTCATTTTCGGGCATTTCTAGTTTTGCTTCCCTAACTGTCACCGAGCCCTAATAAAACACTAATTTTACTTTTCTTGTAATTGAATATATCGAATTTGTACTGAGTTGACTATGGATAAAAACATTTTGTCTGGAGCCACTCGACTTTGTGCGATATTTTTCGGGCATCGATTAATATATGTGAATACAGATGCAACAATCTGATTGGATGGTTGGAATTCAGAGTAGAATTTCTGTTACAAAACCATTGAATATTTTTGGAGTTGTTAACACGGGCTAGAATTCCAGAAAACGCATTTCGGTGATTAAACTTTCCATACCGCGCGACGATTGATTTGTTGTTTGGAATTCGGGTCAGCCATGCAGGCTATACTGGACCAAATTGAAGTTGCTGTATTCACAGACTGGAATAGCAGAAAAACACCTTTGCAGCAGTTACATTTTCAAAATTTTCTTCTAAAGGTCCCGTCTTCGTGGACTGTGAACGATGGATTATAATTCGAGTAAGCCACCTTAATAAGGCTATATTCGACCATATTCGAGTTGCTTTGTTCACCGGCTGAAATAGCAGGCAAACGCGTTTGCCGCAGTTAAATTTTCAAAAATGTCTGCTAACGGTCCCGTCTTCGAGGACTGTAAACGATGGAGTGGAATTCGAGTCAGCCACCTTAATTATACTATATTAGACCACTTTGAAGTTGCTTAGTTCACCGGCTGCAATAGCAGGAAAACGTGTTTGCAGCCGTCAAATATTCCAAAGTTGGCTTGGGGGAATACAAGGTCGTTGCTGTCTTTAAACCCGAAAATTTTTCGGGCATTTAGGGTTCTGCCCCCCTAACTGTCATCGAGCTCCTACGCCTATGCCAGTCGATGTACAAAAAAAAGTTATTTGCATTCACTGTGATTTATCCTTCCACTGGGTGAAGCATCATAAAGAGATATTTTTAGCACAATTATTAATTATCAGACGGCGTTAAACATAATGTTCTCCTTTCCTATTTCGGTGATTTACTTAATTAGACTAATGGTAGTTAGATAAGTCTGAATTGTTTCCTGAAGTAACAGGAACAAAAAAAGCTGTCAGATAGCATATTTTGTTTAAAAGTAGGAGATTGACAAGCCTTCAAATATGGATTGCTTTGTTTATAGACCACATTGTTAAATTTATCCGCTAACAGAATAATCTATATTGAAGAAGCTTGAATTTATATTGAGCATATTTTTGTTCGACCAGGAAGCGCTACTCATCTTATTGTACTTCATAGAAGTGAAGCTCGTTGAAAAAAGAGATCAACATGAAATGTGACATGCTGGTTACTTTGACAATTACCCATGGTTTGGCGGACTTCGATTGTTGGCGTCACAATTCCAAAATAGCGGAGATGACATTACAATCGGCCGCTGTTCCGAAGTACGCTCGTATTTGTTGTTCCGCTAATTTAAGAACTGTCGAACTTGTTCCTTGGACCACTTCCTATCGATTTGTGTTTGATATAGCGTCAGAATTCCAAGATGGCGGTAATCGCGCCTTCCTCGGTTCCTGGTACATATTATTAGGGTTTCACACTGCGTCGCTTGTGCGAAACACGATTGTTTTTGTTAAGATAGGCTTTATCTCAGAAACTACTTGTCTGGTCGATTCGATGTCTTCGGTTTTACTCGGAAAATGGATGTGACTTAGCGTTTAAAGCTATTTCGAACTTTCTGCGACAATGCAAAATGTCCGAAATCACGAGGTTGTCGTCTTTTTGAAATATTGGCGTAATATCAAAAACAATCATAGGATTTTAATATTTGATACATTTTGACATAGCCCGAAACAAGTCAAATAGTTACGGTTCTTTAGATATTTTATTTTCGACGAATCTTTGGAGATATTAGGCGCCAAAATTTGAACATTTAAATTTTACCAAAAAGTTTTTTATTTATGAATATTTTTTATGGCGTTTTACCTATGATTAAAAGGAGATGTGACTTGAGCAAAGCTAGGTAGGCTTACGAACAATTTTTGTCTCTATAATTTTCCTTGGCCGCTATTGCCTATTTCAGTTAATGGTTTCTAGATTAATAATTTATTGTTCGATTTGTATAAAACAAAGTTCATACGCTCCGTGGTCTAAAATGTGATATTTTTGTTTATTACCGGTGAAGTTTCCTTTCGGCACCGGAAGTGACTTAAATTTAGCAAAAACACTACAAATTTGACAGTTCGGTACAACTTTTTTGAAAGCGAATATTATTTTTTTTTCAAATTTGGTATAACTCAAAGGGTGTGCCCTGTAAAGTCGCACAAAACATCGGGCTCAGTTTTTTTTTAATTTCGATTTGGTTTTCTGGTCATTTCTAATTAAAGGTAAAAAAGGTGAAAAAATGAGCTATTTACAACCCATTCAGGCTTATCATATTTTAAAATACTTCTTTGCAACTTTCATAAACGTGTAGAAATATACCATAGGAAAAGAATGTTTGTGAAAATTAGTTTGTAATAATGAGCAGTTGCCGAGAAATGGGCAATTTTATATGAGTCATGTTTTACGCTATTTTGCCTGTAAAAGAAGCCATTTTTATTGGATTTTCATAAAAGTGACATCATTTGATGCGTAATGTCAATTTTGACTACGTCAAACCAATTTAACATTTTCAATGTCACCGAAAATGACGTTATTTGGGCAAAAACTGTATTTATAGCACTCGAAACAAATACTTTGTTCAAATAAGTCGTATTTGTTATTTGTTAAAAATTTTGATATTTGATTCTAATAAACTGAAAGAGTAAACCTACATGATCATATAGATATCACAAAATGGTTCCCAACTTTGTTCAATTGCGGAGAAATGGACTAGTTTCAAGAGGTAACCTTTAAATGTTTTTGATCCATAAAAGTGTCAATTAATATTCGATTTTCATAAAATTTTCAGTGTGTGATATCTAATGCAATTTACCATTTCATACAAATAAATAAATAGATTGAACCCAAGCGATCATACAGATAACACAAATGATCTCTAACTTGTACAGTTGCAGAGAAATAGACGATTTTCTACAAGTCACTTTTCAAGGTTTATGGTCTATAGAATTATTATACATAAATCCCCCATTCTAGAAAAATAGCGTCTCGCTGTGCATTGTGGGAGGCCCTGGGTAAACTTGGGAGGAAGCTTTTTGCTTCGCATGGGTTTTCTCTGACCAAATTTCGAAAACCGCCGATATTACGTTAATTTTAAGGATGGAGGATATTTCATATCATGGGACAGAGACCTGGAAAGAAGATGCACTTAAAGAATACCTGAGAAAGCGCAACCTTAAGTGTACAGGCCGCAAAAAGGAGTTGGTAGCTAAAGTGACAACGATCAGCTGATGGATACGAAGGTAAAAATTTGAAAGCTGTTTGTTTTGAAGTTTTCATTTTACCTTTTTGCGGTCTGTATACTTCAGAAAGTGCTTTCTGAGGTATTCTTTACGTGCATCAACCATCTGTATCACATCATATGAAATATCCTCCATCCTCAAAATTAACGTAATATCGGCGGTTTTCGAAATTAAGTCAGAGAAAACCCATGCGAAGCAAAAAGCTTCCTCCCAAGTTTACCCAGGGCCTCCCACAATGCACAGCGAGACGCCATTTTTTCTCGAATGGGGTTTTCATGTATTCGATTTACATAAAGTTTTCACCGTGTGATGCCTTATGCCATTTCCGATTTCATAAAACAAATTGGACATTTTCATTATCACCGGAGGTACTGTACACTTACATGTAACAAATGTATGAAATGAATTGATATTACTGAATTTGATATGTGCAATGCTTAGTTCATTGTGGAAACCTGTTCAATGGTTCTATTGGTTCCGGAAATGTCATAAGTTCAAGGGTAACGTTGCCCTGGTGAAACAAGCCATTACTGCATTGCAGTTCTATTTGCTTTTGTTTTACTGAATGCCTTTGGTTTATTATTGCATCTGCCCTTGTAATAGCTTAGAATAGAAAATGTAGAATGTAAAAAGCATGTTTGTCATTCTTCAGTTAATTGATGTGAAAGAAGTTGCAGACGTTGTTTCAATAAGCTTTGATAATATATTGTTTACTTTGTATAAGCTGCTTTTGTTCTTAAACCGAATATAAGAAACAGGGAACCGATCGATATAGGTTCAGAAAAAAAACTACAGTTTGCTTTGAATCACGTATGAGAGATAATAAAATAAAATCAAGTACGAACAATCCAAACATTAGACAAAATTCGAAGTCCTAAAAAAAACGGTATAGGCAAAATAGTGTAATCTGGCAAAATAGTGTAATCAACATATGGACTGTTAAGAGAGAGAGAGAGAGAGAGAGAGAGAGAGGGAGAGAGAGAGAGAGAGTGCGTGGGAGAGGGAGAGAGAGAGGGCTTTCAACACACCATCCCTACCCTCTGAGAAGTAACTAAGCTATTATGATGCAATTTATATTCAACGGATACAAATTGAGTAAGAGTTTGGTATGGGAATTTTGATTATTTTACTATAATGCTTTACGTTTCTTGTGAAACATTATTCAGTAGCGTTTTATCATTGAGGCGCTGGATGCGCCAGCATCCTCGCGAAAAAAATCAAAGAAGTTGAAAAAAAACCGGGAGAAAAATGCTAAAACCGATGAGAAAAATGGAATGTACCCTAGTTAGGGAGGGCCCTAAAGGCAGACAAAAGGGCCCCACGTCTGACAAAAGGGCCCCCTTGACCATGGGAAAGGGCCCTGAGTCCGAGTCAGTCGTTTTTTACACTGTTGCTGTTGAATCCAGCACTGAATGAGAATGCAGTCATTGCATTGGCATGCAAATCATCAATCAAGAAATCACCTTTTCTGAAAAACCTACTCATAAGCTATTCAGGAAAGAGATGGTTAGGTCGCCCAGTGTGGCCTAGCCTTTTAACTAAAACATATTTTAATTCAAAAATATTCTTAACAAAGGGATAATCACAGATTATGAATCTTCTCCGAACATATCAATCAAATTTTTATACAAAAATAGTATGGCGAACTTATTTTTTATTCAACAAACATAAACATATGTACGTCTATTTACAAAACTGCCTTGTAAATTATTTTAGCTAATGAATACTTATACGTTTACTTATTGTTACATTATTATAGTATTTGTTTATAATTATATGTAAAACGTTTCGAGTCTTTGATATACCTTTGAATAAGTAAAACTAACATTGTATTAATTTAATGTTTTTGGTAGTAGCGACGAACCATGTAGAAATATTTCGTGTAATTCAGTGAAAGTAATATTTCTAAGCCATGTCAATTTACTGAAAAGGGCATTCAAAAAAATAGTGATACGAATTTTCGACAGATGTAGCATTACAACTACAGTATCGATTTTCAATTATATTGAACGAAATAGATCAAAATTTAAACTACTACATCCATATCGAATACGATTGTGGTATATAGAGAATGGCCTAGAACCAATACTTCTGAATTTTGGTGGCTTTATTTTAGGTTTTAGAGATTGTTAAAATTCTTTAACGTTTGCAATGCCTTTCAAATCTTTTGATAAATTATTATATTCACTAATAGTTTTCGGAAAGAATGATTTTGTCTGATACTAACACGACAACGGGATTCCCGAATATTAAAGTTTCGTAAATTGTAAGGTGCTTGGGATTCGTTTACAAAATGTATAGTATTAGTAAAATACACGGGCCAGATTCCATGGATTTTTTTATTTAACTGATTCAAACGTCTAATCTTTCTTCTTTCACGTAATTTTGACTATGCAGTTTCAAAATATAAAGATTGTCTGGAGGTGTAAATTGTATTTCCTGTAACAACGCGAGCTGCTTTCATCTGAAAAAATTATAATTTATCTAAATTATAACTACAACAGTTATCTGACATAACGGCATAATGCTTATTCAGTTCTAAGCCAAAGGGTTGGTTTTTCTCGGTAAACTCGGGAATCTAAACCGTGATGAACTGACGGAACCAGCATCTACATTGTTGACCATCTACACAGACGATCTAGACGAACATTTCGAGAACGAACTGCAGCAATTCGTAAACGTCATCAAGGACAAAAGTTTCATTAAGGATAGAATTTACGAGCTCCAGATTCTAGAAATGTTCGATTCGGAGACAATTGCTGGAACAGTGTTAATATCGACATTTCCGAACATATATACGACATTGCGTATTTATTTGTCGATCATGGTCATCAATTGCTCAGGAGAGCGTTCTTTTTCCGCCTTAGCGCGGATAAAAAAAATCACTTGCGTTAGAGTATGGGGCATATGGAAGCACTAGCTTTATTGTGCATTGAAGCTAATCTTCTGGATTCGATTAATTTGGATGATATCATAAAAACTTTTGCGAGCCGCAAGGCTAGAAAGGAGGATGTCGTGTAACTGGAAGATGTAACGCCCTTGAACTTTGGTCAAATATTATTTGAAATCCACCATATTCCATTAATTATTATTTGATTGAGCTCCCGGTACGGTACGAACAAGGGATTTGTTTCGCATTCAGGCTTCAGACAAGTATCGGATTAGGCACCGGACCTCAGAATAAACAGGCCTCGAGGATATGTAAGAATTCACCAAAATGTTCCCCGCCCCCCGCCAGCCCCCCCCCCCCCCCCGCGAAAGAGGGCCCTCAAAATAGTATAGCCTCCGCCATGATAAACCTTAAAACGCCCCTGACATTATTTATCCCCGATCAGTTTGTTTTTTATATAAAATGTTTTGTAACAGGTGAACAATATATTTTATAATTAATGAATAAGAGTATGGCAAATATTATCTAATTGGAGTTTTTACAAATTCAAATAAAGCAATAATTGTTAACCATCATGCTGCCAATTACATCTTCAAAACACGGAAAAGAAGAAATCAATATTAAACACAATAAATTAAGTAATTTTCAGGATTTAGAATTAAAGCGTAAAGCAAACATTTCTAATTGAGATGTCGTTGTATTTTATAGATGTTGCTCAAGTATCGTCATCATATACCTGTATTGAAGAAGAGAAGTATTGTTATATACTTTACAGTGGTTCATTAACCTGGTATGAAGCACAGAGTACCTGCGAAGATGATGGGGGTTATTTGCTCCTTGTCAATTCACATAAAAAGTATGAAACTGTAAAACAGCTAACCGAAGCCGATGGAGGTAAATTGATATTCCAAACCATTTGTTTTAAAATGTAAAAATAAACTATTTAGCTAATTCGAAGAGCTAAATCTTCCTAATGCATTAACACAAGGTACAATTTTATGGATGTAGAATTACTGAGTTCGATACTAAGCTAAATAAAATCAACAACATGTCACAATATATTTCATAATAAAAGATTGATGCTTGTTTCTTTAAAAGTCGATTTTATTACATCACTTTTCTACTCCTCATTTGAACTGACTAATTCAGCTTAAATAAAACAATGTTTGTTTTTTTTAAATTAAAGGATCTGGGTCTACTAGGTATTATCATGTGGGCGCCACGGATGAACACTTAGAAGGTGTGTGGAACTGGTTAGATGGAGGTCCAGTTAATAGAAGCTATTTTATTCAAGATCGACCAGACAATTATAATAATGAACAACATTGTTTGTCTTTCTTGGTACCCAGTAACGTTGGTTTGGATGATCGCGCATGCTCAAGCCAAAACAGCTTTTTCTGTGAAATATCTTTATCTTAGGTACAAGGTTAAGCCTACAATTTAAAAAAAGGCCGGTTATCCAATCCATAGACATGACCAACAATACATTCAATATGAAAACATTAAATACTATTGTAGGGATCAAAACTAAACATTGTTAGCTATGCTGACTCTTGAATATTTAGAGATAACGAGGTTACACGTTTTGATAGCTAGCATTCAATGTGAAGTTCAAGCAGAACTTGTCTTTAAAGATATCATGAGAAGCAAAAGAGTATGTGCTGTTTGCAAGCGTGGGACTTTTTGCCACTGTGGTAAGTCCTCAAATCGTAATTATATATAACTATTAGAATACATTTATACAATATGATAACAGTTATTAATGGATGAACGCGATCTGTAGCCGTGTCATATGAAATGTGTGGTTACCTGATATAATCAGAAAACGCCAACCGGAAGTGATCGATATTTTCCTACTATAATATTTATGTTATCATTATGTGTGTAATAACCCGATATCCCAGAAATCGCCAAACGGAAGTGGTTGATAGTTGCGGTCTGCAGCCGTGCCACATAAACTGTGTGGTAACCTGAAATCTCCGAAACTGCTGACCGGAAGTTGCCGAAATTTCGCCTACTCGGAGACATTACGTATATTATTTCACCCTGTTAATAATGTATTATGAATGTATACATTTATAAACTGTTTTACATTCTAATCGTGTATATATTCTGTAATTCCGTATCAGTTATGTGAATGGCAGTCTTTGGCATATGGTTATTCCAGTCTACACAAGTAGTATTCTCCATAGGAGTATGTTCAACTACCGTTCATCTAATCGATTCATTACAAATGGCGCTCGTAAGCAGTCTGCCAAGCGAATTGTGTGCCGATTTTTTTAATTTTTATTTTGTCTTGAATATATCACGGTAATATAACAACACCAATGTTGATTTTAATTGACCAATAAGTCCTGCAATGGCCAAGACTGTGGATGATATTACGTTAACGACTGGTCTCCTTTATACTCGGTTTCTAATTACGGTTTGTATCCGTGCCACATGGAATTATAACATAGCAAACAAATATCTTTAACTGGATGTTCCCTATAACGGGGGGGGGGGGTGCTAGTGGTGTAGGGTGCCTCTAGCTGGCCGACTACCTCTGGCTTGCGACTGTGGTTTCGAGTCCTGGTGTAAGCTTATGTGGCATGGAGATAGGGGCGCCTTCTCAACCTCGTGTGTTTCCTCCGGGCACTCCGGTTTCCTCCCACTGCTAAAGACCCCTACGCACAAGCGAATTATTGAAATAAAATTAAACCATATGTTAGTCCCAGAATGACCTAGTTGTGTTGAGTGGACGTTAAACCCCATTTCTCTCTCTCTCCCTGTAACGGTTGAAGGCCAATCATCACGTGTACCCATTCGAAAAAAACTCGACAGCTTCTACGCATCGAAACTCGGCTGTTTGACCATTTCCGCCATATTCGAACTATTTTAAGGGTTCCGAATGGAAAATGACTGCCCCCATGGAGATTTCTGTGGAGAGTGTATTCTATCAACGAACGTCACGTTTGTCATTGGGTTTGGGGAACTACCAGGGAATCCTATCAAACCAGCAGCCTTGACACAATATCTCTGCTCATTTAGGTATACTCACTCTATAAAGTAAACCGGAAGCCGCATCGCAAATGTATGGGCGTTGGTACATATCGCTTACTGTCATACAACCGAGATTTTATGTGGAGTACAGGAATCTTTCGAAATTTGCCGAATGCACATTTACCTACAATGTTGTAGATTTGTAGCCAGCGTCTTACCCACGTGATCGTGTAAAATTTGTTATCGATAAACCGAAAAAGAATTAAAATGCAAGGTTTTAAAAAAGGAAACAATGTAAATTGTAACATTACAAATTGACAAACTAGTTCACATACGGTCTAGTATATTATGTGCAGACGAATATTCTTCCAAACATGCGAATCGAGTCTACAGTAGAAACACATTTCTGATGGGATCAGCTTATCTACCTTTGAGGCAATATGCTTTGTGTCTTCTGTCTCTTTCAGGTCCGAAGACGGAATATTCCAAATCCAGTGCAACTTTTTCTGGACTATAGCCAAAAAAATGTCCATTACCCATGCGAGTTCGGTTATTTATGTGGTTTATGATCAAGTCATATCTTTAAAATGTGGTAAACCGTCCCAGACCTTTCGCAAGTTGGAGAATATGATTTTGTAGGTGATTGAGACTACGGACGGTCCAACAGTAAAGCAGTGTCTGAGTGTCTACTTTCTGTAAATGGCAAGCACTTCTTCCGCTTGTTTACAGATCAACCAGTAACGATATTGTTAATATGTGGAATCTTTTAACTAATTTTATCACATATACCAAGCATTGTCTTAACGCGTTACATGGCCTCATTTCCGATATCACTGCAAATATAGGTACGAAAGACATAGAATGGAATATTTCTCCATTATTTATGGCAAGGAAGGGTGTGATTGATTTCAATTCCATGTGGATTTAATGATCTTGGGTGACAAAAGGTTATCCTGATATATTTACTGTGGCTTTGGAATCGGTCCACCACTGGTATTGTCACTGTATATAGTCGCTGAAATAATATAACGACCACCTTCGTAATTATCTGGGATAACAATAACTTCCATCGATTCTATGATACAAATTACTCTGGAATCGGCCAACCCACTGGTATTGTACATGTTCCTAGAAGGTGGGTCGTTTAAGTTCAGAATGAATAAGGCCGACAAAAGAAACATCAGTCTGTATTTTACTTTATGTTCTGGCCTTGGTGTTTGTATTATCGTTTTCTAGCTTCTCAAGTAACGAGTATAAGTATTTTCTTTTTTGGCCTAAATAAATGGCGACTTGGAATAGGGTTTAACGTCCCGCGGTTCTGCTTCTGCTGGAGTAAAGAAGACGGCATACTATTGCATGGAATAATTCCAACTGCCAAGGGTTATTTTACGTGCATGACAATGTACAGGGGACCTTGGTTTTTGTCTAATCAGAACGACTATATTTTGTCCCTCGCTAGCATCGCTGACAAGTGGGAACCACGCCGGAAAATCCCGATAAACTTTCTCGAGCAAAGCAGGGATCGAACACGGGACATTTGGGTTAGCCATTGTGGCTTCCAGAATTATAGAAGAGCTAAATCTGCCCATAGCAGGTTTTTCTTCTGACTTCAAAGCTCACATAAATGATAAATTTCTTCATAATCAAAACTATTTAGGTCATTTCTTGTCAAAACATCAAACATGCATAACTTTGCGTAGAATATAAATTTGACTGAAGTATTTATCCAAAATGCATCTTTAAACAGGGCCCCCGTTTCTCGAAATCTTAACTTAAAATAAAATCCAAATTTTAGATAATAGATACTTATATTTTGATTGGCTAAGCACTGAAATCAATCTAATATTATCCAAATGAATTACTAACATTTTGGTTTTTTATCTTATTTAAGATTTCTTGAAACAGGCCCCCGATATAATAAAATCAAGGCCCCACGAGTATGTATAGTACTTTATTATTGTTTAACGTCCGCTGTCATTTGTGGATTATGGCGAACTTTTAAAACCATATAAATACACACCATTGTTGATGCCACGAGTATTATACCAACTACTAGTAATAGAATAGTAATTAGCATGTGACCATTTACCAGGTACAAAGCCCGTCTATAATCATGCAACTGGTTTGTCGACTGTCCAATTAATTTCGTGGAATCTGCAAAAAAAAAGTAACAGTTGTTCCAAATTGCTGACACCGGCCACTTTCTGGATTAAAAGATAGCTACTATTTGAAAGAAACTTGATTTTTTCGGCTTATTTAACCGATGGATACAGCGACAAAGCAGGCTGATTGATGGATAGAAAAACAGAAGGCGTGGTCTCGTTGCTTCAAACCAAATGTGGATAAATTACATATAGAAATGGTTGAGGGTCTGAGGCGAGTGTTGATGTAAATGGATCGGTAGACCACGCCATCGTGGTTCATATTCAATGCTTCACATACAAAATCAAAAGAATCCACAAATAAATTGTAGCCCGTAGGGTGAGCACAGATTCGTAATTCTGCATGGTATCACCTAGGCTGAGTCCATATTTCAAACAAAAATATATTGGATCTTGCCCCACTAGAAAATAAATAAAATGAATCTTCTTTAATTATTGTCGCCAGATATACTGCTCTGGGATGAATATGCAAAGTCAAGTCTATTTGCGGACAAAAATTACCGGATCTTCAAATTCGAAAGGAGGCATTTTAGGTCATTGATATACTTAACTGAGCACGTTTTGTTAGATACTACCATGGGAATAAATATGTCAAGTCCCAGTCCACATTTGGGCATTACGTATCGATCTTCGATTTCAATAGAGATCACCCTTAGAATAATATCGACGCACAAATCAATAAAGAATTGTAGCCTGTGGGCGCGAGCCAACAATTAACAGAACGGGAAGGATAATCACAAAATAAGCCCAAACACTTGTGATCGAACAGTCAATGCTTCTTTTGACGCCAACGAACAAATCCATCCTGAATCACTATTGACACTGGGAAGCGCGGGGTGGTGGAGACAGTACAACGCACTGGGCAACCTCGACTCCACTAATTTATGTAAAATACAAACAAAAATGTCGTACCCGAGTCATGTATAGCTAAATACCCGACCGTTCTTATCACACCCTTGCTCTCTGGAGTTACCAATCCAAACTTATCAAACTGTACACCATCCATACTTCGTCTAGATCTTAGAGCACTATTGGCTTTCCCACACGAGTTCTTAAAAAATAAGACATAAATATAATAAAAATAAAAATTGTATTTAACGTCTCCAACAAATATTAGTTTAGTAAATGACGTGCATTGTACATTTCAGTAATAGCATTATGCCAAGGGGGACCTTACCAGTTGGAAATGAAATGGGGTTAAACTTCCTACTCCCGACTGGGCTAATGACACACGCCATAGTGTGCTATGAGGGGAAATTTTGACCGGAAAGCGACGTTACGGGCTACTCTTTTCAAATTCCAACTGCCAAAGGATCATATTGTAATATGCCTGGGTACCAGAAAAATAATGTTTTTACTGTAATATATCAGTAATGTTGGGCAAAGAGTCTGAATTGAATGGCGGTCTTTTGCGTCTGGTTATTCCGGTCTACACCGGTAGTATTCTCCTACATGAAATCTTTAGCCTCGTGCACCGAGTAGCTTCATACAGTTCGCGCTCGAAAGCATTCGAGCACACGATTCGAGTACCAAATTTTTACCTTTTCATTTTGTCTTAAATATTGGACAGCAAAAGCAACTTTTTAAGGCAAGATAACATCAGTGGTGATTTAAATTGACCAATACGTTGTGTTTGCAATGTCGAAGACTGGATGATATGGCCTTGAAGACTCGGTTCTTTTAAAGATCTAGCCAGAATAGCCGTTCCAAGAATTTGTCGACAGTATACTCCCACTTATAAAAAGGGTAATTGTGGCATTTTATCGACTGTTACTCCGTTAACTCACCGTGTCACACTTTCCTATACAGGAAACAAAGGCGCATCTAAATGTCATACCCGGACCATTCGCAAATTTAAAGGCTCGAAAAAAGGGACTTTCACCATCAGTACCATTCAATACAAAACCCTCGTTGTTTTTCCACGGAAATCCCGTGCCACACCTGACAAAGAAACAATGGAAAAATAAAATGGGATTTAACGTCTTAGTCTTTTTTTCTATACCCAACAAAGAAATGAGTCTTAACGTCCTGTTTTTGTACACAGACTGTGCTATTGATTTGAAGACTGCCATACGTCATATGTAGTGTGCTGTGAGGGGCATTTTGCTCGGAACTACTCTCACACTGAATTCCAACACTTAACGTGCTCGCCAATGTGTACACAGCGGGACCTCGGTTTTTCGTCCTATATGAACAACAAGACAGCTGCCATTGGTCCTACATACAAACCAGGGGAGACTACTCTGCAAAAGATATTTCGATTTACTTTGTCGGCAAAAACCGGGAGCCCTAGCAAATAATGAAAGGGGGCATAGTTTCTTTAACAAAAGGTTTTAAGGTAATTGTATTCACTTTAGTAATATCGTGATCACACACCCCCTCCCCAGTTAAATAAAGAGGATACGAAGTTGGTTTAATACAACATTTCAGCCATTTAAGTCTAACATACGATTGTCGTTAAAAAGATAATTACCCATCGGCTAAAATTGTCATTTTAACTTTACCATCAAGAGATTCAGCCAGACATTCTAACGGAACGAATCCGATTTCAAGTTTGGCTTCTGTAAAGTAAAAATATATGTGGCGATCAATAACATGAACATAGTTTGTCAGGAAACGTAAAAGTAACATGCTAGAATTATTGAGTAAAATGCCTTTAAATTCAACTTGGGAATAACGAAAAATGTTTTCAGAAATCTGTCACTTCATGGTAATGGGAGAGAGAGAGAGAAATGGCGGTTTAACGTCCACTCGACATTTCGGGACTAACATATGGTTTAATTTTATTTCAATAATCTGCTTGTGCAAAGTGGTCTTTAGTAGTGGAGGGAAACCGGGGGACCAGGGGAAAGCCCACGACCCGACTCCTTTTCCCGTACAAAGGGGGATTCGAAACCACGCCAGTTGACTCAATGACAGGCTTTATGATACAGCGCGCGCACGCTTATCATTCAGCCATCCACCCCCACCCCCTTCATGTTAATGCATTGATTAACGCTACTATTGAACGCTATATTGCTGTAAATGTAAGTGGTTCGGTTTAATATTGTTATTTATAACACAAGAGCTGAATCTGTTTGTTGTAGCCTTTTTTATTTATAGATTAACAGAGCAAGTGGAAAAGAAAGATCAATATACGCTTACACTAATATTGTTATTTATAACACAAGAGCTGAATCTGTTTGTTGTAGCCTTTTTTATTTATAGATTAACAGAGCAAGTGGAAAAGAAAGATCAATATACGCTTACACTAAAGGGACAATAACATTAGCCATATTTTAACTACGAGATGTTTTAGTGTCCTACTTGTGCAGAGGGTTCGAAAATATGTTTAAATCCAAGTTACATTTGAAAGTGTTTACGTAAGGCCTTTCAAATCATACAGTTGAATTTTCCAAATTTTTAACTTGGGTGTGTTAAGATGAAATTTGTATCATCAATTGGAATATTGTAAAAAAAAAATAAAAAAAATAAAAAAGTACTTTGTTGACCTGAATAAAGATTGGGACATATTATTCAGTTACAACAAGATTGGTATTGGGACTTTAAATATTTTCAATAAATCTCGGGTATGGACTGGACTGTAAAGAAAACACCTTTCTTACAGTGACGCTTTTATCTCCGATGAAAGAATTACTCACCGATACAATTGTCGGAAAAATACTTACGCTCCATATGTGCCCAGATTTTAACAACATGATTTTCTGGTATAGAACCTTTAATAATTCTAGACCGAACATCCAACATTTTAACAGTAAAGTTTGACGCTGACAGAATGCCCTTATTAAATAACATCGTATCCATTGACTTAAACCTGAAACCAAAAAAGCATTGATCATAATAATGGGTCGCATTTTATCCTTAAAAGTCATATTTATCCCGAATCCGAATTTGTTGGATCAAAATTGAAAGGGATACTCCGAAAGGGAACTTCATTGTTCGATGTACTTGTACGACATTATTTTGGGGACAAAATATCCAGTAAATGAAATGTGGCGTAAAATAGAAGCTTACAATTATTGTTTTAATGATTGGGGAATAAGCGAATGCGATGGTATACTAACTAGAAAACACAATATTCTGACTGAAGTAAAGGGCGGTATCAAATACACTGACCATTTCAAATCTCTGATGATCACTCGAAACGAACCCGAATATTCCTCAAAAGAACTAATTGCGTTACGATATTAAGTAAAGGCGAGACAAAAAGAACAGTCTAGCTGCATGGATTACAAATTACAATTGAAAAAGAGCACAGTTGGCTGCTGTTACTGCTACTATAATAGCTATGGGTTACAGTAACTAGCTATGGCAATAAGGCTACACGACCGAGCAGTAATGAATGTAAACATGGCATCAATTAACATTACTTGCAGCTTTAAACCTCAAGTCGAATTGCGATTTGTAATCCGTATGGCGTAGAAGGCAGTATATGAGATTTTAAAATTTGTAATATCATATTTGGAATTCCTTTAACTAATAAAATAAAACCAAGTACCAACAATCCAAACAATAAGACATAATTCAAAGTGCTAAAAAACGGTATAGGCAAAATAGTGTACGTTGTTGCTGTCAGTTAAGAGAATACTCACGGTTGTATGAGATCGAGGTTGGTTTTAACGTTATCCCTATACGCCATGTAGGCACACTCCACGAGAAAACTTTCATCTTCGTCACTTTCGAACAGTTCATGCATCTTTCGTGTTTCAATGCGTATACAGAAAGCATCCCGCAATGGCGAGGTTCTCTGTAAAACGAATCTAATATAAATACATATAAACAAAGCAATACAGGGGCGGATCCAAGATTTTTTTAATGATGGGGTTTCCAGGTTCCTGTTAAAGTTACAATATTCAAGAGCTAATTCTGATTACTGTACGTCTTAATTTAGGCTTCAGATGTTATAGAAATTATAAATTAGACATTAACTAACTTATTCAGACCATAATCAGCTCCCGATGGTAAGGCTAGAGTGCGATATTTGTTAGATTGTTGTCCAATTTGCAAGAAAAATTTCCTTCGTGATTAAACAAATAAATGGATAATCGAGACTTAGTTTCGCCTTACCGACTTTATTAATGATGATCAAGGCTAAGCGGAACTTCATTCGAATGGTTTACGGTTCATAGTGGATCAATTTGACTGAAATTTTCAGCAAATTGCCTTTACATTGTGTAGTTTTTAACTATTATAGTGAGAACTGCCAACTCGTTATCTCATCTCCCATAATGTATCTTTAACTTACTTTAAGGAAATGCGACGTTATTTTACAAAGTATGATGCCACCATCGTCTCCAAATTACGTAGACATACATACACACAGTGTTTTAAAGAAATAAATCACAATGTCACATGCCCATCCCTTCCCACCATCTGACGATAAAGGACAAAGCATATGACCGTGACACTTCTCAAAGTCTGGTCTTCATAATTTTATAAACGACAGGTTATTTCTTTCTTTAAATCTTACAAATTCATCAACAACGGTGTCAATTCATAGCTAAAGCGCATTCGAAAATATAAAAAAAGCCCCATATTATGTGAAAGCAGGGGATATACTCGCAGTCCATGCCTGGAGTTACGAGCAGGGCCGGATTAACCATGGGGAACAGGCCCCAGGGCCATCCACATTAGAGCCCCCCTCCCTCAAAAAAATAATCACAATTGCGTCCAGCCCCCTCCTTCGGAAATGCCATCATTTCATATTTCATAGCACTCGCATGGATTGGTCCACTGAAATAACGGCAGAATTTTAGTTTTTCTGGAGAATATACTTCTAAATGGCTCCACACAAGTGCCTGAAATGCCCCCCCCCCCTCCTCGACCCCAAGGCTTCGCGCATTCGGCGCTCGCAGCTCCAGTGTCGATGATCAAGGGCGCCTGAATGTTCCAGGGCCCCCACAAGGTTAATCCGGCGTTGGTTAAGAGACGTATCTATTTCCAAGGGTTCTAAGGTAAATGGTTATATAGACATATATTCAAAATAGACTAAAGCATTGTAGACGTGTTCATTTATATACATAATATAAATTAAGGCGAGATATACCCACCACAAAGTAACAGTGTTCTTTACTCGGTTTGTAGTAAACAGCCAGTGAAAAGGTTGCGGTGGAGACATCTTGTTTGTATGGCCAGATTCTGCTTGTAGGATCATAGCTAAAGACAGCTTTAGCATCACCAGTATAGGTAATAATAGCTGGTGTATCTGTCTTGTAATCACCACATGTAACATTTACTACAATATTTTAAAAACATCGATTTAAACGTCGTCTAAAACTGCTTATAATACTAAACCGAAAGTAAACTTCTAAAACTTAAAATCACTTCTCGTCATTGGCCGTTTTTGCGGAAAATATTATCACCGATAATCTTCCGGCGTGGATTTAATTGGATTAAACGAGTATAGGTGGCCCTGGCTTGTTTTTACCATATCCCGTTTATATCGCATGCAGAGGGTGTCGAAGATTCAAATCTCAATAGTTTTTAGGCGATAAAAAAGTTCTTCCAAGGACCAGAGACATTTTACAACGGCATTATCACTTCCATGAATACACGTAAAATAAAATTTAATTTATTTTATATACATATTCAAAATAGACGTACTTACTGGAAATGAATGAAATTGGCATACTTATAATACACAAGGTGCTCAAACCGAGACAGGGACTAAATTTATAGTAACTAGTATTGATAAATTATAATGGAAATAACGTATACGGCTGCCAGTTTAATGTGGCTTTTGTCTTTCTACCAAGTTTGTCGGACTGTATTTATTTGGCTAGTAATGTAGTTAGAGAAAATCTGTCTCTTATAAATTTTACTTTCATTTGGACACAAATTGTCGTCTTCTGAATGTAAGTTAAAGGACGTCGTCTTCTGAATGTAAGTTAAAGGACGTCGTCTTCTGAATGTAAGTTAAAGGACGTCGTCTTCTGAATGTAAGTTAAAGGACGTCGTCTTCTGAATGTAAGTTAAAGGACGTCGTCTTCTGAATGTAAGTTAAAGGACGTCGTCTTCTGAATGTAAGTTAAAGGACGTCGTCTTCTGAATGTAAGTTAAAGGACGTCGTCTTCTGAATGTAAGTTAAAGGACGTCGTCTTCTGAATGTAAGTTAAAGGACGTCGTCTTCTGAATGTAAGTTAAAGGACGTCGTCTTCTGAATGTAAGTTAAAGGACTCAAGTCCGTAACTCAAAATCCGCCAAAATCTTCGACATCGAGAACACGAATTATTGGTCAATTTAACTCAACATTGATGATGTAAACTTACCGGGAAAAGATGAGCTTCTGAATTTCGCTATTTAAGTTGAATATTTTTTTTAACATTGGTACTCGAATCGTGTACCATAATGCGCTTCCGCACCAGTTGTATTGAGAGACTCAAGGGACAAATTGCTAGACAAATTGCACTAAAACAAACATAGTTATGTAGACTGGAATGACTAGACGCTAGAAATTTGCACTGTATTGCGATTGTTGGCTTTTTTCGCCAAATTGGAGTAAAAATGGAAACCATTGAATGTAAATCAGTTTATATACATTCATATTACAGTATTATATGAGTTGCGACCCACTTTTGTGAATTTCTAGGTCCCAAATGTTAGCGATTTAGCTTCTTTAATGTTACTGGTAATGTAGCCAGTCCATTGCTACACAAATATATCGAGTTAAGAGAAGTCGGTCTCTTTATGAATTTTACTTTCATTTTGACTTAATTATTGACAAACAAAATCATCTATTGAAGATATACATGTCAACTCATGCTAATTAATAAAATATAAACGTTCCTGTCATTTTTCACTAACAATTACATAAGATTACTTACCCTTGGATGTTACCGCTTGGATGCCTGTAGTAGTTACCTTTAACAAAAATATAGCATAATCAATTTCTATTTTACAAGTTGATCAGCATCCGAAACAATGTAATACAGAAACATTATTGGTTAGACAAAGTCGTCATAATCGATCTTATTAAAATCTGTATGGACCCTTAAACAAGATGTAATCCAAATGAGGTTTTTGATTAATATTGCGCAAGAAGTGTAACGAAATAAAATGTGGTTTAACGTCCCACTGTTCTGCTCCGACTGGGCTAATAAAGAAGGGTAAACGCTACGAGAGAAATTTTGTTCGGACAGTGGCCTACATTTATATCGAAATCCAACTGCCAGGGGATCTTTTAAATGTATGTCAATCTATACCGGGACCTCGCTTTTTCGTCCCATCCGAACGACTAGACAGCTATCCTTGCCAGGCACTCCGTCCTGCATCACTGACAAGGGCAACTACGCCGGAAAATCTCGGTGAACATTCTCGGTTAGTGCAGGGATCGAACATGCAACCTCTAAGCTAGGGAGCCAGGTCAAGTAGTCCCTTGAAAATGGATGATATTAGATTTTATTACTTCAGGATAAATAGTTTTCCAAATTTGAATATTTGTCGATTATAATATTCAGACATCTCTGTAAGATGTTGGCATATTAGAATACTTCTGACAAATGCTAATCGTGTTTATACTTACAGACAGTATAACCAGGATAACAATAATCAAAGGCATTATTCTGTAAAAAGAAAATAACTCCATATATATTACATTTATTGATAGTTTCGCGGAAAGGTACGAGCACGTTAGCGATTTGAATATTTATGCTATTGATCAACAAGTGTTTATTTCTCGACCAACACCGGGATCGAAAACGTGACTTCGTAGTTAGCGAGCCAACTTGTTACTCACCGAGCCACAACTGCTCCCAACTAGAAAACTAATCGTCAAATTTGTAACGATTTTGTCATGGTCGGATAGCCGTGGCGATAGAGAGGCGGCTTCTCACCAATGCATCGAGGGTTCAATCCCAGCTCAGGGCAAGAACTTTATCGTTGTAAGTGAGAGGGGTATTCGGTCTCCCGTCCGATCAGACAGGTTTCCTCCGAGTTCTTCGGTTTCTTCCTGCAGACCTAATTTGCTACCCTTGTAAAATGACGAGATTATTATTATTATTATTATTATCCAAGTTATGTATTTGTAGGACGGGGTAAAATGACTGGTTATGTTTTTTTTAATAAAACAAAAAGGCTATGACTACAGTATAACTAGCAGAGACTGGGGACACTAAAAGTGTTGAAATCTTGTCTGGCACTCCGTCAACATTCAGGTCAAGATTACAAATGAAATGAAATGAGGATTAACGTCCCACTGTTCTGCTCCTAAACTGGGCTAATGAAGACGGAAATACGCCATACATACAATGTGCCATGAAGGAAATTTTGCCCGGGCAGTGGCGCTACGGCCTACTCTTACATCCAATTCCATCTCAACTGCCAAGGGATTTTTACGCGCATACCAATGTGTACACGGGACCTCGGTTTTCTATCCCATCCGAACGACTAGACAGCTGTTCTTGTCAGGCCCTCTGCCATGCATCACTGACAAGGGATACCTGGATGAACTGTATCGCCAATGCAAGGATCGAACACCATATCTCCAGGCTAGCGAGCCTGCATCTTACCTACGGGATCCCGAGATTTCGAGTTGATAGTCAAATTTTGTAATGGCTACCATAAATGCCGCATATACAACAAAAAAAATTCGTCATACACAAATAAAGTTTACTCGTCCAACGCCTTATCACTCTTCTTGTAAAATGAAGATTTCATACACGCTTAGCACGAACTTGAACATGAGTTTGGGCGATACAAACGATAGTCTTGGTAAAATTGAAAATTTAATTAAATTCAGCGAAAGCATTCATATCATATTAAAACAAAATTATCCTGATAACAAAAACATGTTGAATTCTTCAACTTCATGATTTTGTTGTTCATCCTAAATAAAATAAAAACAAATTTGTGATATCTTTATTGAGGCTATATTCCCTTCCCAGTCGACCAAACGCAAATGACGTATTACGGAAAGCAATCCACGGGGTTTATTCACACGGCTTAGAAAAGGCGTCAGTGCTTTGGATAACAAGAAGTTCATTGAAGCAGGATGTCGAAAGGTTGTGGTACGTATTTGGTTCAATTTATAAATATGTTAATATCTGCGTATATTATCAATTGGTGCTCTGATCTATGCAGTACTGACAATAGTCGAGTGTTAGATTTTCAAATTTCTGTGTTCTCGTGTGCTTCGGTTACGCCATTTCTCCATGCTAGAAAACTTCATCTGCTGAACATTCATACCCTCAGACGGGTGATTCGAATTGAGAAGTTATGCAAATGTTCGTGCCTTCAATGGATAAATGGCTACACGCATCAGTGTTGGGGAAATGCAATACCACAGTTACTTTTGTCCCTACAATCCTTAACATTTTTATTCAAATGCTGTTTGAGATGATACTCCTATTTACAATAAGTTTAAAACGTGTAGTGGCTTGAGCAAATGGTCGATATGGACTTGTGTTGAAGCAAAGAGACCTGTTGATTCTACATGTAGTATATTAAAGATACATTCCCGTGTAGAAACTGGGTGATTTAATGGTATATATGGATTAAATCATATTCAAACTTTTTTATCATAATATTGCTTCAAATCCTCAAATATTGTAATTGCCAAGGAATGCTCTGCTATAAAAATTCGATCAAAGGAGGTCATGTTTGTTTCCAATGACTTGGCTCTCTCGAAAGTCGGAAATATCTCATTGAATACATAAGACGATGCTGTCATTAATCGCTTACTATTTATTACAAATATCGAATACTAATTAAATTCTATGATTATCCACTGCCCTTGATAGGATGCCCCGTGCTCTACAAAAAGTTGGTCTCGACACGGCCACGTGCACGCTTGGGTGGCTGTGTCTCAACTATGATAATAGGTCAGCGCCGGAGTGTATGAGACTATAAGTAGCCACGGCACGTGCATTTCTGTACAAATATTTCAGCTATTAGAGCCCTAAAAAATCTGTTGTTGACGATTTCGAATAGCAGTAAAATTAGCTTCTTTGTTATTACAGAAGCTTTAGAAATTACGTTCGTTTTATTTTTTAAATTGCTTTATTATTAACTGTACCGTTAGGAGTGCTATCGTTTGGTTTAGTAGAAATAATATCTCTGAAACGCTTGGTTTAGGACGGAACATGATACTAGCAGCAGTTTCGATTTACTTTTACAAGTTTCTTAAAACAGGTGTTGAGTTGACAGACGTGCTAATTTCTAAATTCAATTTTTTGTTCCAGCTTTATTTAACGTTTCGTAAGAAATATAGTCTTGATTATCCCGACATGTCAATCAAACGTAGAATGATTGGTAGACTGGTTAAACAAGACTAAGGTCAAAACAAGGGCAAGTAACCTGTCTTTTACTCAAAGTGCTGGATGTAATGGACAACACTTGGAACCAGTTTTCAGTCTAGTATTTATATGATTAAATGATCATTAGCTTATTAAGTACAGCATGGTCGTTTATTTAGTGACTATAATTGTGTGGAACTGATTTAAGGCTTGGTATATATATAAATATTGTGGAGTAATTGTCGAGATATTTGGAGATATTTATTTATGGTGGGGCACCCTACCCTTGATTTCTTTCGGGTGATTTTTATCCCGTAAAGTCTTGTACGTCTAACTCTTCATAAGTTTTTCAACTTGTACATCAATCGTTCAATCTTCGCGTGCAGATATTCCTAATCATCGGGCTGTCGATTAGGGGAACCCTTATATTTTCATTTTTGTCCAGCATACGCTCCATGAGCTTTTTCCGTGGAATCAATAATTTTTCTAGAATTGGATGGGGTTTTTTCCAAAAATACCAAAATTGACATACTTTTATTGGATATAACCACCTGATAAATACTTTTCTGAGGAACCTATCTTTAAAATTACATTATTCAAGATAAAGATAAGAACTAGCCTTTCTTGCTATAATAGTTCGAAAGTAGATTTAAAATGAATATTTTGAAAATTTCATTCAAATACTCTATTGCAAGCGAAGATATTGGCATTTGAAGATTTGGCAGACGTGTGCAATAATTTCAACCACGGTCCTGGTTGATCGAAGCTAAGCCTCGAACCGCCTGGGCCCGCCATATTTGATTAAGCCGAAGTATCACTGAAACGTTTTAATCCGTTTAATATCGGAGCAATCTGATGCCATCCAAAGTTGATTAAGGCCTGGATCAGTTAATTAATGTTTATTTAATACTTCAGAAAACATTTCAGGCCCAAAGAAAGACCTGCTATAGGCAGATTTAGCTCTTAACTAATGTAACTTTAAGGAAATTATACAAGAGGCTGGAATTGTTGTTGATAGTATTGTGTCCCAATCACTGTTTTCTATATATTTTTCTTCAGGTCTTGTACAAGCAGCAGTTGTAATACTGATTACATTGGTAGGTATCCTAATTTTATTGTCAAATTACGATTGTTTAGTGGAATGATAACAAATCGGTAACCGTGAAAGAAATTAGATTGAGATTAAAGATCCTTTAGTTAAGGTTTTTATAGAGTTGGCCATTCTTGATATAACAGTTCACAAATAGATGATAAATAAAATATTGGACATTTCAAATTAATCTATTCTGAACGAGATTATCACTGTTGGAAGTTTGAACTTGAAATTGGGATCTCCACGAATTGCCGATCGTTCGATTGACAGACGATAACTCCGCCCACATATTCTAGATTATTAAGTAATATTCTCAATTCCTGCAATACCCTGTATTGTTAGTGTTTTCGTCGGCAGTATTAGATTGTGACGTCAGTCATGAACGGTAAATGTTAGCTTGGTTAGCCATTTAATGTTTTAATTATTAAATGGACGACTGTTTAAATCCAAAGTGTGTCAAAACCATCGGAGGGTTTACAAAGTTAATCGTGGTCTTATTATCTAAATAAAGATCTAATTATACTTGACGCCTATAGAAAGACTTAAATAGGCACAATTAGCTGTAACTAATGTATCTTTAACCAAAACCATACGTGTAAAACTATATGAACCAGGAACGTCATTGCTGCCATCTTTGTGATTGTCATACCAAAGATCGGGTCAACGCGCAATTCTGCATTGACCGTACTTGAATCGGCGTAGCCTTCGGTCTTTGAAGAGCGCCTTATCCACAAGCATACCAAGAGGAAGATGAGTACAATTTGTTTTTAAGTGCTAACACTATTGAGTTGGGGATCACGTGGCCAAGTGGGTAAGGTGCTGGCTCGCTAGCCTGGAGGTCGGGTGTTCGATCCCTGCATTGGTCGAGAAAGTTCTCGATTTTCCTGCGTGGGTGATACAGACGGAGGGCCTGACAAGGACAGCTGCCTAGTCGTTCGAATGGGACGAAAACCCGAGGTCCCGTGTACACATTGGCGTTCACGTAAAAGGTCCTTCGGAAGTTGGAATTCAGTTGTTCACGGGCAAAAATTTCCCTCAGAGCACACTGTATGGCGTGAGAATGCGTAGGACGTTGAACCCCATTTCATTCATTCATTCATTCTATAGAGTCACGCATTTGTTAAACAGAATGTAAAAATCAACCCAAAATGGTCGCTAGTTAAAAACAAATGCATTGATATATCGGGGATTGGTTTGGCCAGTAGCCGACAAGAAAACGCGTACACGTATCAGGGTATGAGCTTAGATTTATTAAATGGAAAACAAGGATGAGTATGATTGGTATGGTGCCAATATAAGAAAACAAATTATTTTTGATCATTGTGGAATTTCTACGATGTAGGCCCTATGGCATTTTATCTTTGAAGTAATTCCCCTTGTCAGTGATGCAGAAGGAGGGGCTGACAAGGACAACTGCCTAGTCGTTCGGATGGGACGAAAAACCGAGGTCCCATGTACACATTAGCGTGCACGTAAAAGAACCCTTGGCAGTTGGAATTCAGTTGCTGCCGGGGCAAAATTTCTCTCATAGCACACTGTATGGCGTATGCCCGTCTTCAATTAGCCCGGGTTAGGTGCTTAAGCGTAGGTCGTTAAACCCCATTTTATTCCTTTGTTTTATTTCCATATGAAGAATCTGATTTCATTGTTTTATAGCATGTATTTTTATTTATCATTGTAGCTATGTTGTGGGACAGAAGCGCAATTACAAGCATCAGATTTTATTATACAAGGTAAGGAAAGACGTATACACACTGTTAAAATCGGCATGCCATTGATGACATATGTGACCCTCCAGTACAAAACAGTACACTTGGGTCAAATTGAAGAAATTGAGATAATGGTGTTAAATGAAAGAGTATAAAAACCTCTTTTCATTGGTACCTGAATTATAAGAATCGGGCAAAAATTGGCAGAGATATGGGAGTTGAAAATGGATGTATGTTGCTAAGGAGTTTATATTGATCGTCTTCAAGACAATTTTTTGTCAAAAGTTGCATTTACCTGAATTACTATGGGAACTTTGTTATTTAGCTCATCACCCGGTAAACTCTAATAGTATAAAAAAAAAACATTTTATTTAACCTATATACATTCTTTTTTCAATTTTTTTTATAGTGGAATCGGCTTGCCCGAAAAAAGCAACCGGCACGGCAAGGATAAAGGTTCTAACTGATATTCCCGACACTCTACCATTCGCGTATTGTCGTCATCCCTTTAAAGCTTATGACATCCCGTTTGTTTCGACTGGAGAATTTGGAATGGATGTACCCTTTACTGGTGATGATAATGGCTGTGTTTTTACCGTGAGTTAACTTTTAATCAAGTCCCATGATAGGCCTGGGTTTGTTAACCATTTATTGACGAATCTTAGTATACACGTCTGTTTCTGTCAATAGGAAAACTTCGGTTTTGATCGTTTCCATGCACGCAAATTGGGCTTGGATTGTGTTATATCTCTTTCTCATAAACCTTAAAAAATATTTGTATTAAACTTTGTACACGCAGTTAGCATTTCTTGTATTTACCCCCGTTTACTAAGTCGAAAACTCTCAGTTGAAAAATATTTTTTCCATAGAAATTTAGTTTTGGTATGCTGTTATTCCCGGGCACTCAACGACCGGTTATGAAAATGTGACATGTTTTTCATTGAGTCAACTGCCGTAATTTCGAATCCCTGATTGTACGTGGCAAGGAGAAGGGTCACCTGTTCAACCTCGTGGGTTTTATCCGGGTCCTCCGGTTTCCTCCCACTGTCAGACCCCTACGCGCAAGCGAATTATTGAAATAAAAATAAACCAAAATGACCTAGTCTGTGTCGAATGGACGTTCAACCCCATTTCTCTTTCTCTCTTAAAATGACACATTGCCAATATCCTAGTATTAACGTTGGTCTGTTTCTTACATTGTAGAAATCTGACAGTGGAGATATATTTAGTATAGAAGTATATGTGCCATTATCTGGCGGTGTATTTACATCTAACGATAAACCACATCTAGTAACCTGTTCCTACGAAGACACCGGTGTACAAGAATCGAACCCTACCGAATTTTCAGATGGGTAAGTATATGCGGTCCACCGTGAGTCAGTAAATGCGGTCCATTGCCGCGTAAGTAAATGGTAGGCCGTTAAGCCCCATTTCATTTCGGGTAAGTAAATCCAGTCTACAACATTGGGTGAAAAAAGGCACCAAAACTACAACCGCAAATCGGATGAGCAGCCGCATAGAGCTCGAACCACAACACTGCATACCTTTACCCTATCGCCTCCCCACCTTGCCCCAAAGAAAAAATCCGAATACTCCTGCCAGTTTAAGTAGATGGAAATAAAACTTGACATGCTTGTTCATTGGTATCGGGACGTTTAGCGATGTTTTTTCTATGCCATCGCAATTCGTACTTAGGTTTTTATTTCAATGAGAAGCCAATAGAGGAGTCTTTGTATAATATGGGTAAAATTAGTTAATCGGATGTTTACCGATTTATCTTAACATGACATCGCAAATCGTATTTGGTTTTTTTCAGTGCGAAGCCAGTAGAAGAATCTTTGTATAATATGGGTAAAATAAGTAAATCCGACGTGGACCTTTATCTTGAAGATCTGACAAAATCTAGGGTTAAATCTGGAGTACATCTTGGAAACACTGTTCGTTTGATCGCTATTTTAAAAGGTTAGTTTTTTCTCCTAGTGTAGCACCTTGAGCCTTTTTATCAGACGTGGAGATCGGGCGTCGCAAAACCGGTCGCCATGTCCTACGTACGACCTATGCATCTTTTCTTACTACATATTTTAGCATTTGTCTCTGGTTGTCTTTCTACGCTTCACGTTGTGTAGCCCGTTTACTTATCTAGAGGGGTGGGTGGCCGAATGGTTAGCACGTGCGCGCAGTACCATAAAGCCTGGCATTGAGTCAACTGGCGTGGTTTCGAATCCTCGGTTGTTCGTAACCGGGAGTAGGGTCGCCCCTTCCTGCCACTGCTAAAGACCCCTACACGCCAGCGAATTATTGAAATAATCTGTCTGATTTCTCACAAATAAACTTCCCATGCTATCAACAGAGAATTGAATCTTTACCACATTATGACTATTTTTATGCAACAACAGTCTTTCGTTCGCTCATTTTGATTTATGTACTAACATATATGTGAATATATTATGAGACTGAGAGAATATCTGAAATTGGCGGTCACTAGCACAGACAAAACGAAAGAATTATAGAAAAGGGCACTGCATTAACAATTTTAAAATTAATTTTACCTTATATTATACGTATTGTAGGTAAATATTCCGATGAAGTCAGTTTTCAAGCGGTATCGTGTAGAGCTATTGGTAAAGGAAATGCATACCCTATTTTGGTGGGTGGGTAAGTAGCTCAACGCTTTGAATTATTTGTATTGAAACAGACTAGCGATTAATCTCCCCCATTGCCTTCGATGTTAAACCAGCGACTTAAGTTGGCCTACAACAGTTATTTCTGATGTTTTAAAGTTGAGGTGACTATCTATGTCTGAGGTTAATGCTTTAAAGGGGTTGACTATCTCTGGTTGGGGGGTTAACTATCTCTGGTTGGGGGGTTGACTATCTCTGGTTGGGGGGTTGACTATCTCTGGTTGGGGGGTTGACTATCTCTGGTTGGGGGGTTGACTATCTCTGGTTGGGGGGTTGACTATCTCTGGTTGGGGGGTTGACTATCTCTGGTTGGGGGGGGGGGGGTGACCATCACTGGTTGGGGTGTTGACTATCTCTGGTTGGAATAGCAGGAAAAGTGGGTGTGCGCGTCTACAATTTTCAAAATCTTCTCGGAGAATTCCCCCCCCCCCTCAATACCTTCCGACGTAGCAGTTGTACATCTGGCGGCCCCTAACTTCGCTGGCATTTTGTCGACATTACCTTTGTATCTCTTCTAAGTCAGGGATTCGGTTGCATGATGTCAATAATTATGTATCGGTCCACTTTAATATTACTGCACTCAAGACGTGGACTAGCTGGAAACGGCAGTCTAATTTTCCAAATTTTCACACACACCCCCCCCCCCCCTTCATCTGTAAACTCCGCGTCTTCGGCGCCGTCGTTTCGGGAATTGTCGTTATGCCACCTCCTAACATCCATCGATTCCACACGCTTCCCTAACATACATCGAACCCACACGCTTGTGACATTTCTAATGGTGTGTAAACAAAGAAGTATGTGTAATAATTTTTTATGAAATAAAACTGTGCATTTGAAGGACAAAGGCCTCTTGTATTTTCTAAATTTAGGACACATTTTAATATTTGTAGATGTGGCGATGGTATAGTTATATCCAAATCTAAAGGATTTGTAACAACTGGCAGGAGAACTGTAAGTCCTTACTTCCGGTCATTTAGGCTGCGTGGTTCACGTTCACTGACGTTTGATTGCACATTTGCCATCTGTAAAAAGAGCTGTGATGGGGTAAGATTATGCATTTTTTAAGGCAGATGTGCCAGCAGATTTATACCGATTTCCAATATTCTTAAATTTCGTTTCCGGAATCTAAACCATCGGGAAATTCTTTAATAATTTCGCAAAATGCACATGAATATTCGATTGTCTACGTTTGATCATTGTTTGATAATTTATGTCTGTATAGAGAGCATCCTGTAATGTTTGCTTTCTTCGGTTAATCAATTCTTTTCAGTCCTCAAACCGGAATATTGCATAATACGATATGAATGGGTAGTTTGAAAATGTCGAGTTGCAATTCGTAATAGGTATGCGTGATGAGTTTGACCCTTCGTTCGCATGTCAGAAAATGAGCTTCATTGTTGGCAAGTATAGAGGGGCGAATGGTTAGCACGTGCGCGCTGTATTATAAGGTCTGTCATTTAGTCAACTGGCGTGGTTTCGATTCCCCGGTTGTACGTGACAAGGAGTAGGGTTGTATGTTCAGCTTCGTGGGTTTTCTCCGGGTCCGCAAGTTTCCTCCCACTACTAAAGACCCCTACATGCAAGGGAATTATTTATATGAAATTGAACCAAATGTTGGTCCCAAAATGACCTAGTTGTCGGTGTAATTTAAACCACATTTCTTTCTTTGTTGGCAAGTATACTGTTGCGTTTTACATGTTAATTCTCTTTACAATATTTGTAGAGAAGTAGTTAGAGATTCAGTTTCGTACAGTTTGAAAATTTGCTATTAATAGAATCAAATTAATCATAAATATATGGGGCACTCCGGTTTCCTTCCACTGCTAAAGACCCCTACGCGCAAGCGAATTAAAGAAGTAAAATTAAAAACCATATGTTAGTCTCGAAAGACCTAGTTGTGTCGAGTGTACGTTAAACCCCATTTCTCTCCCCTAAATATATGTAAGGAATTTTATTAATTGTAATGAATATTTTTATTTAAGAATTCTTGTAGTAACCAGCTGGGTAGAGGTAAAAGATCAGTTAGTTATGTACGAGTTTTAGCAGGTAAGCCTTGTGATAAATTACAATCCAAATAAAAGAATATTATTTGGTATCTCCTACGTTTTTGATTCTAAAAATAGCAACACAAGTCAATACTGTAAAAAAAAAAACGAGACTTCGCCTTTTTGTTTACTTTATATATACGAGTGTTAATATTTCTGATATTAAAAAGGCGAGTTGAATATTTTCTTTATCAACCAACCCATTTTTACACGCTAAAACATATAGATTATTGATAACGCTAAAAGATGTAAATAATTGACTAATCAGATTAAAGTAAAGTGATATCAACCATAGAATGGGTTGTTGGGTGATGAATTAAACAATATCTGACGCTTTAAAATGTCTACCTACCAGGGCCCCGTTTCACAAAAACTTAAATCTCCTTAAAATAATCGTAAACTAAAATTTCATCCTAACTTAGGATAGAAGCGTTTCTCAAAACGATTTTAAGCATTGTAGCTAAAATCCACTAAAATAATATTGTAAGTTACAATTGTATCCTAACTTAAAATAGTGGCGTTTCACAAAACTATTTTAAGGACAATTTTAACTAAAATCGATTGTAACTTAGGATAGCTGTCACCCTCTCCTAACTTAAAATCACTACATTAACAAACATTGATTAGAGCTACATTGTTTGATCTATTGCGACATACAGATATTATTGGCACATAATTTTAAATTACAATCATTCACAAAACAACTTTCATTCAATTTCTTTTCATAGCATGGGATATACAGCTACTGTCCATCCGTTTATTTTATTGTAAGGTAATTTAAGCATTTGGATGGCGCTTCATATTAGAACTCACAAGAAAAAAAAACCACCCCAAACTCCAGTAAGCTACACACAAAAAGAACATTTATATCCAATGTCCTGGAAACTCTTATCTATAAAGATAATATCTTTGTGTTTAATATAGCCAATTTCTTGGTATTAGAAGGCCTAAAGGCCTATAATACTAGACATGCCATATATAGTATTTACTCATGTTTTTGGGGTTATGATGATTTGTAAGAAGATAAATCAATAATCTAGAATGTGTTTATTCAAATATGTTTTAGGCCTATTTGAAGTTAAATTTTAATATCATAAATTTATTATTTCTTAATGAAGTTACGTTAATAAAACAACATAAATTAAAAACAATAGGCGCCAAAGCTATTTTATCTTGGGGGGGGGGAAATCATTTAAGTTAAATAGATAGACTCTTCTGCTATTTCAAAGTATCGTTGAAAGTGTCTATGAGAATGACATTTCAAATCTAGGCATCGGTCATCGGAACATTTGCTTTTTGCCGTATTTATTTAATTTCAATATTAATATACTTTTAAACTACGACAGCCTAGATTAGTCTTTTGAGTGACAAATATCATTTGTTTGTGAAAATTCTCAATAGTTTTTTTTTCCAAATTACTATAAAACTACGAAATTCAAGCGCTTCAGTTTATCGATACACATTATTTCCATTGAAGCCTGCGAGGAAATCAAATGCCAAGTTAAAGGTCAACCCACCAATACATTTCGAAACTAATAATACGCAATAAACTCATTTATTTCATCTCTCTACGACTTTCTGACCATGTGCAAACATTTCTACAACGTATGAAACTCTCCCTATTGATAATGTAACGGTTAATTCAGTCTGTCAACAGTTTTCAGTTTCGAAGCGTATTTGCTTTCACCGTAAGTACCAATCTCCCAAAAAGTGTTGTCTTCCGTTGCACTCCACACTAATGCTGGATAGCAAGACTTACGTGGAGAATGCGTAAGTACCCGCAGCGGAAATCTGCACTGCGCGGGCGCAAGCGATTGTAACTAAAATCTCTTAAAATTGCATTTTAGTTAAAATCGATTTTAAGGATTTTAGTTTAGGTTTTCGTGAAACAGGGCCCAGAGATATTTTGTTCTGTTGATCGAATCGCTCGTCTTGCAAACTAATACTAGATGTGAAGTCGATTTGAAGTAGAGATAGGGGGTGCTAGATTGTCGGGTCGAGGACGTTCCAAATTGATGGTGTTGCAATCGGATGACACTGAACTCAGACGGGTCATAGTTCTTTAAGTCTCGAAAACGTAACGATGTTTTAGCTTTGGCGAGGGGAAGATATAGTTTATTAAATTTGCGCATGCGTTTATTCTATTGCCACCTTATTAACTTAATGTGCCCAATGTGTTTTCTAAGATAAGAATATGATTTGGCCCTTTTTTATTATCATAAATCTAAAACACTATATACTATGTAATGAGTGTTACTCGGTGATCCATAAATCTTTTTACAGCAATTTGACTAAACAATTACTGTGGTTTTCTTTACACACGAGTTTGGCTCGGGCGGTGAGGCGGTGGTTCGACAATTTAGAGCTCTCCTTTTAAAACCGGAAGGAACGAAATACTCAGATCCCGTGTACAGATTGGAGTACACGAAAAAAGAACCATTGAACAGTTTAAATTCGAAATAAATGTAGGCTGTAGCACCGCTGTCGGGTAAGGTTAACCGTATAGCACATTTCATGGTGTATGTGCGGTCTCCATTATACCAGTGGGTGCAGGAAAGTAGGATTTTAAACCCCATACTATATCTCATTAGGCTATTAAAACCAGTTAGTGTGAAAACTTAGAAGTAACAAATCAAAATTATTTTAAGAAATGAATTCAATGTGTGAATATGTGTATGTGCTATTTATTTATTTACTAGATGGATCTATGAAGGTTATATCGATCAAAAATGCTCTTATACATGAAGATGATGGGGAGGATGATATCGAAGATGAGTCAAGTCAGTCTGTGCGGAATGCGTCTTCAAAGGTAGATATACATTTCCCACATACTCGCACTAAACGTGGACGTATTGTCGTCACACCTGAAGGCCAGTTCAAATTCTTGGTTGAAATAAACCGAAAGGCTAATGATATACTTCGGTGACACTTGACGGTTATATTTGGTTAAGAATTTCGATGATTGGATATGTTAAGCTTGCTATATTTGTGGGTTTGTTTTTATTTTAACACTATGCACTGTGTAGTTTATACAAATACAAGTTATATTTCACTACACCCCATAAATTATAAAAGTGGGCCGCTACCCGGGCAAAATGTCACTCATTACATACTGTATGGCGTATACCCGTCTTCATTATCACGACCAGAACAGGACGTTAAACCCTATATTATTTAAGAACTTAGGGATCACGAGGTTAAGTGGATAAGGCGCTGGTTCGCTAGCCTGGAGGTCGGGTGTTCGATCCCTATATTGGCCAAGAAAGTTCATCTCGATTTTCCGACGTGATTTCCCCTTGTCAGTGATGCAGGAGGGTCTGACAAGGACAGGTGCCTAGTCGTTCGGATGGGACAAAAAAACCGAGGTCCCGTGTACACATTGGAGTGCACGTAAAAGATCCCTTGGCAGTTGGAATTCGATATAAGAGTAGGCCGTATCGCCGCTGCCCGGGCAAAATTTCCCTCATATAGCGTATGCCCGTCTTCAATTAGCTCAGGTTAAGTGCATAACAGTAGGACGTTAAACCCCATTGCATTCATTTATTCATTCTTTAAGAACTTGGGGAGGGGATTGGAAAGGGTTGTGGGCGGTGGTGACCTTAATGTATTAACACTCTCTGCAGTAAATTTCGAAAAGTTCCTATTTTTTTTCAAAATTTGCATAACTTTATAGCATATCCAATGTGGTTGCATTAATTGGGTTACTTTTTTTTCTCTGTATAGGCAAGACCGAAGCCAGTGCAAGTTGAAAAGAAACTCTATGTTCCCGCGAATTCAATGGTCGGAGAAGCTGATACACACTTCGTTGTTCGTGACCAGGCAGGCGAAAAACGTAAAATGGTTGAGACATCGGTTTGGTCTGGAATTGATCTTGGCATGTGGACACTTTTGGTTATTACCATGGGTTTCTGTCTACTGACTATTCAAATAGTGGTGTTAATAACAAGAAGACTGTTGCTGTTATTCCACGAGATCATAGCCATTTCTACATTGAAGCCATGTGACTTGAATAATAATTCTAAAACGAAAGTAGCTGTAATTGGATTCAGTAGCCAATAAAGAACTAAACACACCTTAATTGTTTTAAACACTGTATACCGGGGTGTGGTGGTCTAATGAGTGTACTAAGGATCAAAATGGTCTTAGTGCAGTGTCGATCCCAAGCTTGTATTCACAAGGAGTAGGGTCGCCTGCCCAACCCCGTTGACTTTCTCTGGGGTCTGCCCACTACTAAAGCCCCCTACGCGCAAACGAATGTTTGTGCTAGCATGGTACAATTGTATTTCAGAGGTGACCTAGATTGTGTAAATTAGACGTTAAACCCCGGGTCGGTTTTAATGATGCATAATGAATCGATTGAAATATCAGTTACTCCCATCACACCCCTCTAAGGTAAAATGGTCTGGACTATAATATTAGCTTTGTTTTCTCTTTTGATAAGAACATATTCAAAGTCCAATGAGTTTAAAACATCTAGCCGTTGCTAGATTAGTCGGAAATGTCCAAACGTATAGGTACATTAGTCTCCATTAAGGAATAGTTTACAGCGGCTGAAGGCTTGTTTTAAGTTGCAATAATTGTCGGAAGGCCAAGAAAACCAATCTTGCTAGCATAATGCAAGAACAAAAGGTAAGTTAGAAAGGGTTGAACTAAGATGTGAAGTGGGCCATAAGGCCCTGTATCCATAGGCTGTTCCCTTGTGGCGTGTTCCCTTGTGACGCGCCACAAGGACAATAAACCTTTGTTTTTTTAACGTGTCCGTTCTTATAGGATGTTCCCAGGGAACATGTGGCTTGTGACCGGGAACAAAGACAATGAACATGTCAATTCTTTTGCAGCTTCACTAGAGGGAATACGTCGTTACGAGTGCGATATTGTATGGAAACTTGTTTGAAATTCACCCAGTCCATTGCGAGTTACAAAAAATGTCCGGACCCAGTACCATAGGCCTTGTCTGAAGACATGTTATCTTTTGAGATGAGCATCAGGGAGGAAAATAAATACAATCAGTACCTGATCCGAGAGGGAAGGGGGCATAGTGGGGAAAAATGTCCCGGGCTCCCCACATATAAGGCCCCCCACAGTTCTGAGTCGTACTAATATTTATCCCTGATTTCAATAACATAGTAAATGAAAACATCATAAGAGGAGAGTCTGTTTAAAATACTCAATTTGTCAACGAATTCAAAACGTCAATGAAATTGCCGCCAAAAATTATTGTCTCAGATACACTGAAATTAATCCTTATTGGAAATAAATCCTGAAGGAAAACCCCCCAGACACTCAAAGGGGGGGGGGGGGGGGACATACTTGTACGACCCGCGGTCAGTACGAAAAATTTGAACAAACGATAATGGGCCCCCCGTACAGTTGGTATGCCCCCTTCCCTACAAGGTTAATCCGACACTGAATGCAATAGCGGCATCCTCCTCATCCTTCCGACTTTAAGTAGTTGAGTTTTGATTAAAATCATTGAGCTATCAATAAAAAAAACGGTTCGCATTGAGTTAATTTGCTTTATCACCCAAGAATACATTTGACAGTAGAGAAAGAGTGGCTTTTTTATTTAAAAAAAAGGAAACTGCTTTTATTTAATTGACCTTGAAGGAAAAAACTGGGTCAGTATATAGGATTATACAATAGCTAAACTGTTTTCAAAAAATGATGTATCACTACGCTGTAATGTAATTAGGTTCTATAAAAGTGAAATCTATACCAAAGAATTATATTAATTTATTTGTGCATGTAAGAAAGGATTGGGTGATAAATAAAATCTCCAACTCGTGTTTTTTGATACCAAAAAATATCAACACTCGTTGATAAAGTAAAAAAAATCGGCAGAGCCTCGGGTTTTTTTTTTACTTTATCAACTTGTCACGTAGGGTGCCCCACCATAAATAAATATCTCGACAATTACTCCACAATATTTATATATATACAAAGCCTTAAATCAGTTCCACACAATTATAGTCACTAAAATAACGACCATGCTGTACTTAATAAGCTAATGATCATTTTATCATATAAATACTAGACTGAAAACTGGTTTCAATTGTTGTCCATAACATCCAGCACTTTTTGAGTAAAAGACAGGTTACTTGCCCTTGTTTTGACCTTAGTCTTGCTTAACCAGTCTACCAATCATTCTACGTTTGATTGACATGTCGGGATAATCAAGACTATATATCTTACGAAACGTTAAATAAAGCTGAACAAGAAATTGAATTTAGAAATTAGCACGTCTGTCAACTCAACACCTGTTTTAAGAAACTTGTAAAAGTAAATCGAAACTGCTGCTAGAATCATGTTCCGGCCTAAACCAAGCATTTCAGAGATATTATTTCTACTAAACCAAACGATAGCACTCCTAACGGTACAGTTAATAATAAAGCAATTTAAAAAATAAAACGAACGTAATTTCTAAAGCTTCTGTAATAACAAAGAAGCTAATTTTACTGCTATTCGAAATCGTCAACAACAGATTTTTTAGGGCTCTAATAGCTGAAATATTTGTACAGAAATGCACGTTCCGTGGCTATTTATAGTCTCATACACTCCGGCGCTGACCTATTATCATAGTTCGAGACACAGCCACCCAAGCGTGCACGTGGCCGTGTCAAGACCAACTTTTTGTAGAGCACGGGGCATCCTACAAGACTTGTGTTGATATTTTTTTATATCAAAAAACACTCATAGGAGATTCTCTATTTCTCATCAACGTTCGTATGTAGACTTTTCTTTTACCTATCTTTACATCGTACATTGCACACGTCACAAGGGAACAGCCTATGGATACGCGCGGGTACTGGGTCTGCATGGGAACAAGGTCACAACGCCACAAGGGAACAGCCTATGGATACAGGGCCTAATATAATCATAGCGGCCGAAAAGCGGCATGTTCCAGTAACCTTTTTGAAATTTGCTAACGGGCGGGGGGGATCATTGTTGACAGAATCGAGAAGTGAACTTTGACCCCAATTACTATATTCCAACTGGTTTCACCTTGGTATTATTATATCTACTGAAATAATCTGTTCAGACGAGTTATTTAGAGGGATTATATAGGCTTTGCCCGTTTCATAATCATAATATTCAATAAAAAATATTATTTACCACAGGGTTAGAAATCGGGCTTACGAAATTAACGTAACACTGAATATACATATAGCGTTAGTGCTCTTCGCAGAGGTTGACTTGAGGGAGAAGATCTTTTGAAAGGTTGTACGCAGATTATAGTTTCTCCCCTGTTGACCAATGTTATCGTTAATTTGAGGCTGTCGATTTCAGAACAGGGGGCATAACTCTGGGTCAGCAGGTCATATTATGAGCACCGAGTTGTCAATATTTATTGTGAAATGAACAAAGTTGAAATATTCTAAATTAAAAAAAACAACATTTTGACAACTTATGGAGATAGCAATCTGTGTACGAAAACGTCAATTTCGTTATTCAGGAAATTACTGTCCGCTATATAAGATAAAACGTAAAATGGACGATTTTATCAATATTGGATTTAAATTATTGTGACCGGGAGGGTGTAAATGCGAACAATCTTGTAAGCGATATAGAGATAAATGGAGCTTAAACGACAATATTGGTGTCCGTCATTTGGAATGTATTTAACCAGTTATATCACATTATGTAATAATGACCGACATCAATATTCTCCCTTTACGTCCACTCGATACAAACTAGGTCATTTCGTGACTAACATATGGTTCAGTTTTATTTCAAAAATTCGACTACGCGCAGGGGTATTTAGCAGTAGGAGTAAACCAGGACCCCGAGCAATGTTTTAAACTTTAAAAGTACATTATGCTAACTCGGCCTATTGCAGGTCTTTTCTTAGGCCTGAAATGTGATAAACTATTAGACATTTACTAACAAGACCATAATCAACCCTCGATAGAATGAATGAATGAATGAAATGGGGTTTAACGTCCTACGCTTAAGCACCTAACCTGGGCTAATTGAAGACGGGCATACGCCATACAGTGTGCTATGAGGGAAATTTTGCCCGGGCAGCTACTGAATTCCAACTGCCAAGGGTTCTTTTACGTACACGGGACCTCGGTTTTTCGTCCCATCCGAACGACTAGGCAGCTGTCCTTGTCAGGCCCTCCTTCTGCATCACTGACAAGGGGAAATCACGCCGGAAAATCGAGGTGAACTTTCTCGGCCAACCCTCGATAGCATCAGATACTTAATTTAACCAGCGGCTGGCAGGCAGAAACGCCCTCATTTTTCCAGAGATGGATAGAGAACAAGCTAAACAAAAATAGATTTTTCGTACAATCAAGGACAATAATTCCGGTAGTCACTATCCAGTATATTCGAATATTAAAAATGAACCAAGATCTTTGGGCTAAATTAATATGTATTTCAATTTGATACCATATATTTACACTATTTGCGTACTAAAGGTCGGCGTATACAAATGAGAAAGCGAGTCTACGTCTCTTATATGCCACTGCCCTGGTTACCACAAGGCTCAGAATAAAGTAATGTGAATGAAATTTTCAATATTTTCATTATAGCTAATACAGCCTGAATTGTTCTTTATATAAATCTTACATAATGCATCTTAAACGCAAGAAACACAACTGTTTTCTAACTAGAGTTAACTCCGATGATCGGAGCCGATCATTTTTTCAGCAATTTAAATGCACATGTCCAGATGATTAGATTATCAAAAATCAAACATTACTAGGCTTATGTTGATGAATTTATGGTAAGCCTCGTGTTAAAAAATTGTCAGTCTGATGGATTTTCTTCTGAACCTTATGAACCACTGTACCTATGGGACATTTAATTTTTAAAATTGAATACCTCAGAGAGAGAAATCTGGGGGCTTTGCCCTTTTTGCTTAGGGAAACGCCCTTCTCCAGCTATTGGACACACCGGTTTCAGGCCGAGAAAAGCCCTTTCTAACATATTGTGATGTTGCACTTTAATATAATATAATGCACAAAAAAAGGATCCTACCCCCCCCCCCCCCATAATATGTCATTTTTAGCAAAATTGGGATTGCCACTGATGGGGGAGACTGGGAGCAATTGGTCAAATGATCGGCTCGTCTTATAGCAAAAAGGGTTATCAACAACCCCCCAAAAAAGGATTTGATACAAGGATATAGACCCCCTTTCTATAGAAGGGATCGACGCCACATTAAAAGACTTGTAAACACGAGTAGAAGTTACTATGTCAGCATATAAAGTGTTGTTTTGGTGATTTTTCCATGTTCGATTTTACAAAATAGATAAGTATTGTCCACTAACGAAAAAACACATGTACAAATGCGCCTTGTAACGTTTGTATTTTCGAGGGAGCTATCGCGGAGGAGCCATATTGTCTGGATGTACGAGACAACTTGAAGGGAGGTTTTGTTTTTATGACGCAGGCTTCGGCTAAAATGGGAAACACGCCTTGATGGATGTGACATGTGGAGAAATTACATTGGAAGAAAATACCGATGTCGAAGTTACATATGTCGATTATGCACTAGTAGAAATTACAACAGTTGAAAGATCGGATGTAGAAAACACAAACGTTACAAGGCGCATTATTTTGTACAAGTGTTTTTCGTTAGTGAACAAACAATACTTTTCTATTTTATAAAATCGAACATGGAAAAATCATCAAAACGACACTTTCATATGCTGACATAGTAACTTCTATTCGTGTTTACATGCGATCTTTTAATGTGGCGTCGATCCCCTTCTATACTTTTCAGCGATATGTGGCGCGACTTGTCCAAATTGAAACCAACATGTCTTTATGTTACAGAGCACGCCCCAAGGCACGTTTAAATGGGCCGAGAGTTTGGTTATACCCTACAGGGCAAACGTAGACAGATTCTACACATCTCTTAATCTCGGCTGTATAGACAATATCTCTGCTTATTCAGGTATACATACTCTACAAGACGCAATTTGGGACTTTTTGTAAAAGCGACAAGTTTTCCCGTTTAGAGTAAATCGGTAGCCGCATCGCAAATATATGGGCGTAGGCACATGACAATTAATGTCATACACCGGAGTCTAGAGGTACCAGAATCTGTCGAAATTTGTGGAGTGAACGTCCACCCTGCAAAGGCTATGTACTTTTATCTAGACGCAAGAGGGTACATGACATACAAGCCAGTGGGCAGCTCTTACAACTTCCGGCCAAAGTGAAAACAATTTATTACATCTCGTTGGCAAAATAAAGTGTCCGAAATCTAATAAATCGCTAAATTTTCCTTGCAATTGGATACCACGAATATGTACTGAATTGACCATGGATTAAAACATTGTCTTGAGCCACCTTTTCGGGTATCCATTATTATTTGTTAATGCAGCTGCAACAGTCCGATTGGATGCTTGGAATTCAGGTAGTCATAGAGTGGGATTCTATGTTCTTGACTCTCGGGCTATAATCAGACAAAGTGCTATATGCAGTACTGGAATAGCAATAAAACTCGTTTGCGACCTTCAAATTTACCAGGGTATGACTTAAAGTTGGGTTCCCAGCAAAGTATTTATCGGGTGGTTATTTCCAATGAAAGTATGTAAAATTTGGTATATATGGAAAGTATACACGCAATCTTACTAGAAAAATACTGGATTACGCGAAAAACGCCCATGGGGCAAGCACTGGGCAATTGTCATGGAATCACTAACTAGCAACTCAACAGGTTCTGCTGGCTGTCTGCTAGCTAAGGTCAGGGAGCAGTGGTTATTTCTTGCTCAAATCGTTAGGCGGTTTGGGGGACATTGAGTGTTGTCAACGTACAAAAGACTCCGATTAAAAGGTCTAAAAAGAAGTAGACAGAACTACTAGTAACTAAGAATTTACTTAGGCTTCAGTAAGTATGGTAAATGTACAGTAAGTATAAAGGATACATTCTGAAAAAAATGGACCCTCCTACAATGAAGTTAAGTTGGCAGGCATTGCGTCCAACAGCTTACTTATAGCTATGGGTATCCACGACGAAAGCAAAGTTTTGAAAGGGAATTGAAGCAAATATTTGATAGATTGGTTACTTTGAATATATTTTTAGTCCACATATATCGTCAATTCACAAAGTTTGTACCCGGGAAGGCATCTTTAAATGAGTGTAAACTGAACACCGGAAACTTGGGCAAAAGATATGCTTTGGACATTAGAGCCTTACGGGCACGGTAGTCTTAAGCATCGGTTCCCGTCCTCAATTTTGATCCATTTCGTTTGCAAGACATACCTTTTCTAAACCCATACTCCTCACAGAGATTCGTCGATTAGAGCTAATTCCACTAACATGCTTTAATGTAAGCCAATTTCTGTTCCAAATTTTAAACAAAGCTCCAAATATGTTTACATAACGTTTTTATTATCGCTCAATTAACCAGTGCGTAGAACATTGCAGGCAAAAACTAATTGTATGGATTGGAATACTTTCGTCTGTAATACCTTAAATCACTTACGAAGGGCCGTCATGTTGCTGTACTTGGGATAAGATTTGATTGGACGGGAAGAATACACTCCCTCAAAAGCTCAAGTATCAAGAAGCCAATCCAGCAATGGGCAGAGGAATTTACCGGACTATTGGTCAGGAATAGGTTCTAAACCCGGCGCTGGTCAGCCTTTGGATTTTGGCTACTTTGTTAAGCGAATGGAAGATGTCCGTGGCATCATCCTTAAATTCCCCGTACCCCCCCCCCCCCTATTGCCCCAGCAACAAACTCTACTTTGACAAATGTTAAACCATTTTAGCTCCGTATTGAAATATTTAATGACAAAACAATCAGATCTAAAGCTAGTTTATTCTTTTGAAGTTACATTTATGGGAACGCCTTGTTTTCGGATTCGTGATAAAGCGTAAGCAGTTACTACTGCCGATGCTATGAGCACAATACCAGCAACTGCTAAAATGGCTGTATAGATAGAGTTCTTGCCAAATTCAAAAGAGTTCGTCTGGGCTGAAAAACAAATTAAAAACTAATGAAAAATACATGACACTGCCAAGCATGTTACGTTCACGCCAGTGTGTACAATGGACTAGACTGTCTTCGAACACATTAGAGCCCCCCCCCCCATCATTACTGACAGTAGAGGGTCCTCATGAATTCTCAGAGGGCTCTACGTCGGGGCTTCATTAAATGTGTCTAGACATTAAATTCTGATTGTAGAGGACGTGACGAAGTTTGAGATTATCGCCTAGTTTCTTGCCAGGCTTCATGAAGCAGATTTAACAAATTTTGTTGATAACTTACCATGCATCGCCTTGTGTTCTGGTAAATGTACGCCAACAGCTGCTCGCATAACACGGCTATTATCGGTCAGTAGTCCAAGAGAATTGTATTCTAAACCATCAACACTTCTGCGTTTTCGCTTGCTTGCGACGCAAGAATTCTGAAACAAATAAAAATCTGGGTGCTGGCGTTTAAGGTTCAAAAGTGAAAACTTGTTATTTATGTTAAATTACATAAGATTGTAAAGTCTATTGGAGTTGTCTTTGTTTACAAAAGTCCAAAATCATCTCCGTATATCCACGGATGGCTAGGATTCGGCTTGGATTTAAACATAAATGCATCGATTTATTCAATAGCGTCGTAAGCGGAGCTTTACCGCTATGTTGACGTCCTGCTCCCGGAAATGGTCTATAAAAAAAGGGCAGTGATGAAAGACTAAATGATAGTGCGTACGAAGCGAGGCCGTTGTTGAGAGAGGCCGCATGTCAGTCAATTTGGTCGACAGTTCGATATACGGCCTTGTTATTTTCAGTTGTGGTTAAAATCAGTTTGAACGTCAGCATTACATGCTCTTTGTCAAAATAGAAATTGATAAACATCGTAGCCAGCATCACCCCAGTTGAATTGCAGCCCCATTGGATCACTGTTCCCCTATTTGTCAGCTTCGGGAATCACAGGCCTACCAGGTATACACGCATGCCAACCAGAAGTCTGCTATAATTATGTACAATGTCGTCTCATTGATTTGGTTCCTTCCTATCAAACTTTCACTTTGTCTATTAAGTCGTATTTTTAATTCGTAAACAATAAATGTGCTAGTCCTACGAATTGAATTGCAATATCGTCTCAAACCGACTACGCTAACAGTACCACAGCCATTGAAAACTCCATTTGATCATCGAGATTACGTATGTCGCGTTAAATCCTGTCAAACGACCCGACATTCTCGGAGACTGACTTAAAATATAAGAGTCTACTTAATCTTCAAAGTACAAGGTGATACTGGTTCAGTATAAAGTAATTGGACTGAATTTCAATATATTCTTTCATTTATTTTGAACAGTTATAGCAAGAATGGCCAACTCTATAAAAATATCCCATAATATATCTTTTAATATGATATATTGCCATCAATTTGTGTTGATAACATATTTACAATAACCAGATAATTAGAAATTGAATTCTAAATGAAATAGAATACTGAAAGAGCCGTTACTGTGGCATTTGTCGAATACAGCATTGAACCCACAGGAGATAAATTACTTATCAGTAATAATTGAATCTAAACCTACCCCATTACATCTGCCGGTACAAACCACAAAGCTACATCTGAACACGATACCTTGATTCTTCGATATACGGAACATTCGAAATTTAGGACTATCTCCATTTGGTCCGTTCATGGTAAATCCTTCGTTTTGCTTAAATGGAAATCCTGTACCACACCTGAAAAGTAAGGCAATAAGAATTTTAGATAAAATATTATGCATGAAGGCGCGGTGGGCGAGATAAACAGTCGGTTCTGAAAGGCAACGTTGCTGCTCATGCTATGGTCGAATTGTACGCATTTTAGTTCACCCTTGGAACGTGGCCCGCCCTACTATGCATAGACAAAATGGTTAAGGCAAAATATTGTAATCAGCAAATAGACCGTTCACCGTGTACAAAATACACGAAAAACAGTGGCAACAGGTGTCCTGGGGCGGTATTTATAAACATTCTAAGAGTTGAAATCAACTCTTAACTGTCAAAAATTACTCCTAACTTTGTAGATTTCCCTTAGACCTATTTATAAAACATTTTACTTTAAGAATTATTCCTAACTATGACACATATTTAGGAGTCCTCTTGTAGCACCCCTAACTTGTTAAAAGTACTCTTATCTTGGTTAAAATGGCCGTCTGTGTACGCCGCCTAAGAGAGTTTAAAACAAGCAGATATTTCTTAGTGGAGTACAACAATGACGAGATGATAAGGAGATATCGAATGGACATCGGTGGGATTCTTTTTGCGACAGATTTAGTTTGGTTAGTACTCAAGTCTTACATTTAGTTATAAGTAACTCTAAGACTCTTTATAAATATTTCTAGAGAGTAACTTTTAACTAAATGTTGTTTTAGGAAGTCTTCGAGTAAAAGATAAGAAAACTTTAAGAATTTTTATAAATACGGCCCCTGGAGTGTAAGCTTATTCTGCCTGGAGCCACACCCGCCATCAGTCTGGCTAGTTTGAACTCGGCGGATGAGATAGACACGCTAATAACATTTGTCTGAATATAAAATTTGTCCGATTATGAAATGGCCGATTGTCTAGTTATTATTAACACCCGAAGCTTCCTGAAAGACGGTTGGGTATGATCTAATTGAATTCCGTCTTGATGGATATAACGTGTCAAGGTAGTTTTCGAATATAAACGGCAAGGTAAGAAAAGCTATGAGCAATGATCGTCTGTAAGCTACTTCATCCCCATCGCCGACATAAACATTGTTTGCCGTCTCGGTTCTAGATCTGTAGTTCGGACCACAATGTACAAATAAAAGTGGACAAGGACTCTAGGGAAGCATTCTTAAATTCGTTAACAATAAATGTGCTAGTCCTACGAATTGAATTGCAGCCCAGTCTCAAACCGACTATGCTAACGGTACCTTAGCCATTGAAAACGTCATTTGATAATCGAAATTATGTAGGTCATAAAATACTCACCCACTAGCCAATACCAAAATTTTCACCTTGCCGTCTGTAGATTCAACTACACACTCCAATGGTAGATATCCTATTTCAGTTGTTTCGTTAGCTGAAATTTAATTGTATCGCCTTACTATCTTAGACTTTACGGCAATAAATACAGTTTATCACGATACAGATGGTTCTAGCAGGGAATTGTTTGACTGCTCTTTAAGGGTGCCATCCCTATTTTAACAGGGTCTCAAATAAAATAGTGTGCGTATGAAAGTTAAGCTCAAGAAAAATAGAGTAATGTTGTATTTACCAGGGGCCGTATTTATAATAATTCTTAGAGTAAACTCTAAGACTTCCTAAAACAACATTTAGTAAAAGTTACTCTTTAGAGATATTTATAAAGGGTCTTAGAGTTACTTTTAACTAAATGTAAGACTTGGGTACTACCCAAACTAAATCGAAACAAAAAGAATCCCACCCATGTCATTGTTGTACTCCACTAAGAAAACTCTTGTTTTAAACTCTCCAAGGCGGCGTACACGGACGGCCATGTTAACCAAGATAAGAGTATTTTTAACAAGTTAGAGTGCTACCGGAGGACTCAATATGGAGTCATAGTTAGGAGTAATTATTCAAGTAAAATGTTTTATAAATAGGCCTTAGGAAAATCTACAAAGTTAGGAGTAATTTTTGACAGTTAAGAGTTAGTTCCAACTCTTAGAATTTTTATAAATACGGCCCCAGGTCTCAATGTGTCGACACATAACCCTTAAGCTTTTGGATTAGGATTTTTCTTCGTCTGAACCGACAATCTATTGCCATAACTGTAGGTCTATACGGTGCATGGCCCACGTACTGTACTTCACAAAACGATAAATTTTACAGACTCCTTATTTTCGTAAAATAAAGTTTAGCTTTATCGAGACTGCTTGCTAGGTTACACCGGTCTATTTCCAGAGGTTTAAAAGATTTAGATAAAATGTTCCCTTACATGTCATATGGGTATGTAATTTGACTAGACTGTTAACTAGAATCGCTCCTCTTAATCTTTTATTACCAACGGCACTCATCATATAAATTTCGAAGAAAGACTTGGCGATAGATCCTTTGGGTACTACGACCATCTCAGCTGGTTTGTATCTGAAAGTTCCAATGCAAAGTAGTTATTTAAAACGGTTATATCAAGCTTTTCATAAATACATATGCAAATTAATTGTGGTTTTGAAATACACTTGTGGCAAAAGACATTTAGTCAAAAATAAGTGCCACCAATCAAGGAGTTTTGCCAATAACGAAATATTATCCGTGAAACTTCAACTAAAAGGAGATTCCCGAACGGACAACGACGGCGACCAGGCGTCGCTGTAAGCTTATTAATCTGCACTGAATATTCGTTTGGCCTCCAAATCACCGAATAAATGTGCCTCGACGTTCGGTTGGAAGTTCGAAACATACCAATGGTGGGGGTGCAGGGGAATGAGCTTTAACGTCCACTAGACACAAACTAGTAATTTCGGGACTAACAGAACTCAAAATTTTATTTCCGCAATTTGCTTGGGCGTAGAGGTCCTTAGCAGTGCGAGAAAACCCAGAGGACCCGGAGAAAACTTACGAGGTTGGACAGGCGAACCTACCCAGTCATGTACAGTCAACTATCTTGTTTAACCATTTTATTCAACCAATGGCGAAGCGAGGCCATGCCTGATAACAAGGACCGTTGCAATAAAACACTCAATCCTGCATCGTCAAAACTACAGAATCTAGTAATTCAAATTAAATTTTCAATCTATTCATCTTGCATCATTACGGCTTTTATGACAACTGTCATTAGGTTTATGTTTTAATGGGGTTACTTTTACCGTTACCAAGCTAGGATACATGATGCACCTGTTACAAAATACTCACTTTTCTTGTAGAGCAACATCAACGGATATGTTGGATTTGTATCTCATGAAAGAACATTCTATTAAAAATCGTTCATCATCAGCACTCTCAAACAGTTCATGTAATAATCTAGATTCCACTTTTAAACCATAAATAGCTCGAGTAGACGAAGTTTGCTGCAATACAAATCAAATGCTTACATGTACAGTAAAGGTATAAGGTTCTCTTATCTGAGCAATCCAACTGATCTACATGTACTTGGATAGTTCGGATTTGATGTAATGCAAAATAAAGTGTCTATTTTATGTAACAAGACATTAAAAAAGGTGTCCATGACCGACGCTACCTCTGTCGTCTATCATCCAGTAGTTTGGAACCACCAAGATAGGGCAACGACTGACGCATAAATGGTCACGAGTGCAACGACTGGCGTATTCACAGTCCAGTCTTAGTGTACGACACACGACATTAAGCTTATATGCATACAAAATACAGATGTGGGGCCATCTTTTGAGGTTGCGCAACATTACTTTAAATAATGGTACGGACAATGCGCAAAGTACATTTATACTAATTAAATTTGGACCCGTGAGAATATTTCATTACAAAGCACATGCGAGTGTATTTTAGATTATTTACTAGTCCGACTAGCGGCACTCTGTTTAATACATTCCCGGGTACAAAATGTTTTAAGTTTAAATATAACATCCAAGTAACCAAATCAAAAATTTGCTTCGATTCCCTTTCAAAACCGTTTTCGCCGGGGAAACCTATAACTATAAATAAGCGGCTATACGCAGTGTCCGTCAACTCAGCGTCATCCACAAACCCACAAACTTAGAAAACTCTTAAAACGAAAATAGACATGATACGCGTCTCCATTTTAAAGGGATGCCTTACCTCAAATTTGCACCCAGTGGTGGTACGGTAATAAACTTTCAGTTTAAAACTAGCAGTAGAAATATCTTCTTTAAATACACAAGGAGAGGCCAAGGCACCATAACCAATAACGGCCACGGCATCACCAACGTAAGTTATAACAGCCGGTGTATTCTTGACGTGATTTCCACATTCCACATTTACTGAAAAAAAAATAGACAAAGATTTTTATTTATTTCGGAGTCATCACGTTTAAAAATGATATACCTTTAAATATAATCATCCATCAACTTGTTTACATCCGTGTTTAACAGGACAACCAAGACATTTAGAATTTCCAAAATAAACCTGACGATATAACTAATCTGATGGCCACACAAGTTCTACAATCGCTAGAAACGGTCTAAATACAATGTCTAACGAGTGGGATGCTCCAATATTTATTTCATTTCGATTAAATATACCCAGCGTGCATGAGGTCATCTACAGTGAACTGAAAATGGGGTTTAGCGTATACCGTTATGCACCTAGACTGGGCTAAAGGAAGACTAGCATATGCCATACATTGTGCCATGATGTGAATTTTGCCCAGGCAGCGGCGCTACGGCTTTCTTATATTTAATTCCAAGTATCAAGGGATCTTTTACGTGCACGCCATACATTGTGCCATGTGAATTTTGCCCCGGCAGCGGCGCTACGGCTTTCTTATAATTCCAAGTATCAGGGGATATTTTACGTGCACGCCAATGTGTACACGGTACTTCGGTTTTTGATGACATCCGAACGACTGGGCAACTGTCCTTGACGGGCCCTCCGTTCTGCATCACTGACAAGGAGAAATCACGCCGTAAATTTGAGATTAACTTTCTCCGCCAATCAGGGCCGAGGCTAGTGGGGGGGGGGGCGAGCCGCCCCCCCCCCCCCATGGCCGTTCCTGTCGGAATTTTTCTGTCTGCGTCGGAAAAAAAAAAAAATCGCTGGTTAGCTATGCTCGCATTTTCGCCGGGAGAGAGTTTTAGTACAACATATCCTCTCTAATTCGGCCGAGATATAGTTAATGTCGGCTGGAAACTCTTAATATTCCGACACATTCGCCACCATATCCATATTGATAATTGTTTACTTTTTGCAATGTCTATTTTCTGTCTTGTCCGCAGGTTTATCTTGTAGATTTTTAGTTTTTGTTTTGCGTGTAGTGCAGTCCTCCTGCATTTACTAATAGAGGCCAAAATTCACTCTCACAGCGTCTCAAATTCGGCCGAGAGATAGTTAATGTCGGCTAGAAACTTAATTTTCCGACACATTCGCCACCTGCATGTCATAAGAGGCCAAAATCCACTCTCACAGCTTCTAATTTTCGTGCTCTCCCCTACTCCTGCTTACGGTAGTCGGCGATGACCTTCGTTCATTGATTTTTTGTTGTCGGAAATTATCTTCCTCGCCCCCCTATGTCGGCTAAATTTTGGTTTCTGGCTTCGGGCCTGCCGCCAATGCAGGGATCTAACACTCGACCTCCAGGCTAGCGAGCGAGCGCCTTACCCACAAAGCCGCGTAATCCCCCACATCTACAGCGAGCCATCTTTTTTCTATACTCTAATCTTGAGCAATTGGCAATCTTAAGCTGGATCCACTTTCTAAGAGTAGATTATAGAGTCTGTATGAATGGCATTTCAACTCTAACCCAAATGTCTATGTGGGTAAGCTTGGGACTAGTTTAGGGTTCAAAACTATTACAAAATTAAAACTGCATTGGCCGAGAAAGTTCATCCAGGTTTTCCGGGGTGGTTTACCCCCCCCCCCCCACCCTTGTCAGTGATGCAGGCTGACAAGATATGTCTAGTCGTTCGGGACAAAAACCGGAGTCCTATTTTCGGAGCAGAAAAGTATTACATAGACACCCCCCCCCCCCATTTCATAAATTAAAATATACTCACAAGTTGTAGACGGCAGTTTACAGTAAACCGTAGAAACCTGGAATAAAAAGGGTGTCTAGGTTTCAGAATGGTGTATTAAAACATTTAAAATTCCATCTCGTATAGCTCAAAGTCCTCATACCTAAACTGCTTATAAAGCTAAGCACTTTACATTTGTTAGAAATCAGTCAACGTAGTCCATAAATCAACTCTGGTTAATGAACGTATGAAATTTAAACGCCAAAATATAGAGGAATAGTGTATTTACCTTGTCTGAAAATTTGAGTTCAAAATATTGAGTAGTTTGGACGTGAATGCAAAAAAGGCTTAACTGGGCACTAGCTCTTTTTATTTTCTTTTAAATTGTTATACCAATTTTAACTTAATCAAAGGAGAGCTTTAAAGTGAGTCAATAGGGTTAGATTGAAAGCTGCACATAATATAGACTCGTTTGATCCAGACACTTCTGTGTAATGCAAACAGAACACAAGTCTTCGGCCACCGAGCCGTACCGGCGATTGGAAGTTGTTTAAAAACGTATCACATAGCTTGAAGAAGTTGCTCGGATCTAAGTTAGAGGCTATTAAGGGCTTTTCATACAAAATTAAGCAGTTTTAACCCCCAAAATGTTATCGGGATGGCCCCTTTAAAAAGGCAATGGATAATAAAAACGTGAACAAAAAGATTAAAAAGTCAAACCCATATCTTCGCTCAAAATAAGTAATGACGGTCAAAAATTTTAAATAATCGTTTTTCTCGGCGTGTCTTAAATCTTATATTATGTGTCTTTAAACAATCATTTCAGTACAATAGCCGATTCAAGTGTCTGAAAACTACAATATTTTTCTAAATCCAAATCAAGTATAATTACTTTACTTACCAGTAAAACAGCGACAGAAGCTAAAATATGAACATTCATCTTTAAATTCTGAAAAGATATAAACAAATTAAACTTCCTGCATCGTTAATGGCCGAATCCTACACCCTTTGTCAATTTCATTTTATTTATCTCCTCGTTGGGGTAGACTGGTGAAACCTGTATCGAATCATGTGTACCACACACAACCAAACACCTTTCCAAACCATAAAAATCTATATCATATAGCAACTAAGATTCGGTTTAAATTAATCTATAGCCAGTTGGCTTACGGATACAATTATAATCTTTAGCATTTATAAACATTATTGATGTAGTTGTTTTAACCACCCAAGTCCATTTCTACCTTAAAACATCCACATCAAAACATTACAACTAATTACAACTAATCACTGCTATTACCTTCGCTAATTCCACCTCTTTGCACTAACTAAAACAACTCTCGTCTTTTTATACTCTAAATTTTCACGTGCTGCATTTGGGCGTGAACCAGAGCGAGTCAGGTTTGCGTTTAAGCGACAGTGACACCGATCAGATAAAACCATACGATACTACAATTGGTTCCTACTGATATAACAGACGCGGAGCCAGTTGACAGTCATTTGAATTCTTACATTGGCGGTTTTAGTCAAAACCAAAAGTATGCTTCCAAAATGTTGGGAAATAGTTATTACGCTTATTTAATGAAATTGATCATGTTTCACAGAGGATTACGAAAGTCTTCTAATATCTCTGTAAGGCCCTGTATCCATAGGCTGTTCCCTTGTGGCGTGTTCCCTTGTGGCGTTGTGACCTTGTTCCCAGCCCCTGTACCCGCGCGTACTCATAGGCTGTTCCCTTGTGGCGTGTGCAATTTACGATGGAAAGATAGGAAAAGGAAAGTCTACATACGAACGTTGATGAGTAAGCAAACTAACTCAAGACACAACTATCATTATGCGAACCGGTTTTTTTATTGATAGCTCGACGATGAACTCAACTACGGAAAATCGGAAGGATGAGGAGGATGCCGTTATTGCATTCAGTGTCGGATTAACCTTGTGGGGGTGGGGGCATACCAACTGTATGGGGGCCCCATTGTCGTTTGTTCAAATCATTCGTACTGACCGCGGGTCGTACTAGTATGTACTCCGCCCCCTTGAGTGTCTGGGGTGTTTTCCTTCAGGATTTCTTTTTTTCAAAAAGGGTGAAATTCAGTGTATCCGAGACAATAATTTTGGGCAGCGATTTCAATGACGTTTTGAATTCGTTGACAAATTGAGTATTTCAAACAGACTCTTCCTCTTATGATGTTTTCATTAACTTTATGTTATTGAAACCCGGATAAATATAAGTATGACCCAGCACTGTGGGGGGCCCTTATATGACATTTTTCCCACTATGCCCCTTCCCTCCCTGATCTGGTACTGATTATATTTATTTTCCTCCATGGTGCTCATCTCAGAAGATAACATGTCTTAACATAAAGACGGCATTTTGGGACTTTTTTGTAAAAGCGGCACGTTTTCCTGTTAAAGTATACCGTTAGCCGCATCGCAATTGTATGGGCGTAGGTACATATCACTAACTCAACTGCCATACAGCCGATGTTAAATGTAGGGTATCGGAATCCGCCGAGGTTTGCCGAGTGCGTTACAGCGCCGCACCTTTGATATGTAATTAATATAACGCTGTATAACGACGAATTATATTACATACTGGTTCGTAAACGGCTCAAATCAGTTGGATATGGCGCTAAGAGACATGTCAAACTACTTATCTTGTCAAGTGGCCGTAAGGCTAGACGACTAGCATTGTGTCGAACGTAATCATTGGAGCATGGCACCAGGGCGAAATATCCACTGGTCGGTTCAGAGTCACTGTATGGCGACATGTCAACATAGCATATACACAGAGGAACACTCTAGAGCAGGTTCAATCCTTCTGCGACTCTATCATGATATGGAGGTAAATTCCATATAACTGTCATCTTCAATAGAAGGCTTGATCTCGCCTTAACTACATACAGCTTATCAAGCCCTTCACTCGGCACTAAATTTGATTGGGTACCGGCCCCAACTGTGATCCAATCAGATTCCTGCGTTAAATGAGTTACTAAAAATAAGACTACTTTCAATTTATTTTATTTATCCATCCTTAAAAAATCGTCACGATTATCAAGTCTCGCGCTTCTAAATAAAATGTCTATGTGACAATCGAGATGCAAAGGTCAAGGTTCGATTAATGTCAAGGTCCTAAAACTGCTTCAATTTCCTTTTTTGGTTTTCTGTGAGTTTCTCAATTGAAAAAAAAACTTTCAACGGCTGTAAACTTGTCTCGTTCTTTTTCTGTGGAGGCTGCCATATTTGTTTACTACAGTCACGTGCTAAAATGTGAGTGTGTTATGTGCCACGACCTCTGATTGGACAATGTTTTGAATGCTAATTAGTCACGTGTACACACAACCAGCGTAAAATGTTAGGAATAGCCAAGTGTTGAAGCAAGGGTTAGATGTTGTTAAACTCGCGGCCGTTGCTTCAGGAAGATGTATAACTGTATACTTCCACTGGTAACATTGACAGGTAATCTGGGTGGCCAATGGTACCAAAGTGATCTTGTTGACATCAATATTGATGTTGTTATCTTACCAGTACTGGCTCTAGGGGAGGCAAAGTGGGACAAATGTCCCGGGTCCCCCACATTTAGTGGCTCCCTACAATTCTGGCTCATGCTAATATTTTATCCCGGGCGGAGATAACCAGTACCTGGGCTGAGGGGGCGAGGATTGGGGCCCTAGGCAGTAAGGGATATTGTGGGCCAGAGATCGGTTGGGCCCTAAATTGAGAGGTCCTATCAACCAATAAATCCTAACCAGTTCCGGGGACCACATCCCGCGATGTGATTGCTGGGGCCCAACCAGTCCCGGGAAATTAACGTAATCATAGTATAGTAGTTCAGACAACAGGGTTTAATGTTTTATGTCATCTAAAATAATTTCACTAAAATAAAGTAAATGAAAACATCATAAGAGAAAGGTTTAAAATACTCAAATTGTCAACGAATTCTAAACCTCAATGAAATCGCTGCCTAAATTGTCTCAGATGAGCTGAAATTAATCTTTATTTTAAACAAATAAACTCTGGAGGAAAACACCTCAGGCACTCAAGGGGGCGGAGTACATACTGGTACGATCCGCGGTCAGTACGAATAATTTGAAATGGGGCCCCGCACAGTTGGTATGTCCCGGTCCCCCCACAAAGTTAATCCGGCCCTGTATCTTACCGTGAAGGATGGGTTTCTGATATCTAATTATTAAGACAAAATGAAAATTTAAAATTAGCACACGTGCCAGAATGCTTTCGGATGCTTTTTGTAATGAAGTAACTCGATGAACGAGGCCAAACATATCGGTGAAGGAAAGTATGGCGTATGTCATACAAGCTTCATTCACCTTTCCCGCACCCCACTCATAGGTTTATCCCCAGTAGATGAATGTTCCTGAAGCAACGACTGCAAGTTTTACAAATCTAGCTACATTATCTGCAAACTCGTGAACAGTAGCATCCAATCAGATATCATGACATAGCGGACCCCACGGAAACCTTGACATTGGATGTACCCTGAACTTTGTAACTAAATTATCAGATGTAGACATTTTAGCCTGAAAGCGTGGGACTTGATATTCGCGACGACCAAGGAATCTGATAGGCTCACAAGCTGGGCTTATACCCAATCAAACTTAGTGCCGAAATATTTAGGATATTACGTGAAGGGCTTGATAAGATATGTACGTAGTCAAAGCGAGATCAAACGTTCTTTTGAACATGCCGATGGATCTCTGGTCACCTGGTTTGTAAATCATTAAGCCCAACAGGTCATTGTCTCCGACGTTTCAGAATCTACATAATACACTTTCGCTACTTGTCGTCAGACAATGGCACACAATTTTGAGTTACTTAATTTATGCGGGGTGGGGTCCTTTTGAGTTGAGTCGCCTTACCAATCTTGTGGGTCCTCTGATTTCCTGCCAATGCTAAAGATTCCTACAATTTCTAAAATTGGACCATATGTTAGTCCCGAAATTACCTAGTTTGTGTCGGGTAGGCATAACCCATTTCAAAATGCAATCTACGCCACTTTTTATTTGAAGAATTAAGACAGTAAACTAGCTTTTGTTCTACTGCTGTATTTCTTTATTTGAAAAAAAAACCCAAATAATTAACAATATGTATATCTCTCTTTTGTACCGGTGGGGGGGGGGGGCAAGGAGTAAGGTCACATTTTTTTATCCGGTTTAAAAAACAACGTGTGAATATATCACCGTTAGACACTTAGATCCTGGTTCCTTTTGATAATCGCGCATATCCGAACGTAACTTACTGGATTGTGGCCCCTGATTGTTCGAAAATTCACATTTTTAGCTTGCGGATTTTCTAAAGATCCAACCTCGTGGCTTTTCTCCGGGTCAACCGGTTTCCCCCGACTGCTAAAGACCCCTACGCGCAAGCGAATTATTGAAATGAAATTAAACCATATGTTAGTCCCTCAATGACCTAGTTTGTGTCGGGTGGACGTAAACCCCCATATATATCTCTCTCTTCTCTCTCTCTCCCTTCTCTACTCCCTATCTCTCTTCTCTCTCCTCTCCACTCTCTCTTCTCTCCCCTCTCTCTCACCGGCATAGGTTATATTTATTATCTAATCAGCGTACTGTATAATCCCGTCTTTACTACTCTGTCTGGTGCTTAAAACTGCATTCATTCCTCGTTCATGCATAATGGAATGAGACCTACAAAAATGCTGGCAAAATTATGTATTGATGTGTCTTACAGAAAGAAACTAGGGCGATTATAACACTACGCTACAGCAACGATCACACGATAATAGAGACTTTTGTCGCGTATCCGTATGGATTTTGTGTGTGACGTCATCGATATGTGTGTATTTCTTATACGTGATACGGCGCACGGATCGATCAGCTTTTATACGGAAGAGGTCCGTGTAACATCGTCGTCTTTTTGCCGTCTTTTTTGCTACTTTTAGATGCTGAAATGATATGCTATATCGGTTTTATGGATCTATGTGTATCCCAGAACACGAAGGTGTATATTTGATGTATATTTGATGTATATTTGGGCCAAGATAAAGGCTTGAATTTAATAATTATTTTTTTATGAGTTTTTCTCTGAATTTTCATATTTTACCTGAGTGCTTAATTTAGGAAGATAAGATGGGACCTTGCAAATATATAAGTGGTGTGATTCTATGGTAAAGGGGTATAAACTTTCTGAAATAATACATTAGTGAAACCCAAAGATTCGACATTAAATTTTATTTAATAGGTCGAACGACTCTTCTCACTCCAGGAATTTGTTGGCTGGGCACTGGACTAGTACTGATGGTTATCTTGGTAGATAACGGCTATCATGCTGTAATAGAACGCGGTGCGAAAATATGCCAAAACTCTAAAACTACATTAACGCAACTATCACGTGACGATGCGGATTGGAACAACTCCACTTGACAAAAGTCTCTGATATACAAATCTATTTTGCTGTATGGTCTCGCTTATACTGCCATGATGCCGTGTTATGAAAAGGACGAAAATTACATGACCGTTATAAGCTAACATAGCATTTGAGCAAAACTGCAGCAGGAAATTTGTAGTGGAAAGTAAAAATGTAACTGTAAAAAGTAGAAAACAGAAAATCTAATGTCTACAGTTGATATCAGATAGCAGAAATTATGTCCATGGAGATAGAATTCTGACGGTTAAAAGTTAAAAAGCTTGATAATTTGGCACAGGTTTCCATCATTAAAATACCCTTTTAGAAAAGAGCTTTCTCTTATTTTTGACTTTCTGCTGTATACTTTTGACTGGGGTGGTGAAGGCCATCTCGCCACCTAAGTGGAGAAGACGCTGGCTCGCTAGCCTGGAGGTCGGGTGTTTGATCCCTGCATTGACCGAGGTAGTTAATCCAGATTTTCCGGTGTGGCCCCCTTTGTCAGTAATGCAGGATATAGGGCCTGTCAGTGTCAGCTGTCCAGTCGTTCGGATAGGACGAAAAACCGAGGTTCCCGTGTACACATTGGCGTGATATAAGAGTAGGCTGTAGCGCCGCTGCCCGGGACAAATTTCCCTCATAGCACATTGTATGCCGGTCTTCATAACCCTACTTTAGGACGTTAAACCTAATTTCATTTCAAAATATTATAGTTTGCAAGACGCATAGTGGCCTTAGCAGTGGAGGGAAATCGGAGGAGTCTGAGAAAAACCATACTCCCCGCAGTGTTCTGTTTGATTAGAGATGATCCCACTTCTCACTGCTAGAAATATGGGAAATTCTTGTTCTAAATTATGATTAGTCAATAGTTCCATTAGCAACCAATCGTTACAAACTGGGCTACAAAGGCATTACCCTTAAAACAGGGCGCCAAATTGGACCAAATATGTTTACATAACGTTACGTCATGGCTCGCAATTTTATGATACCCAATTAACCAGTGCATAGCGTGCATAGCATAAAATTCCAGTAAAACGAATTGCGTGACAAACGAGGCTATCAACATCGACATAAAGTAAAGTAAACGCTACTGTATGGAGATGAACAGACTTTCACTGTTTTTTAATACCTTAAATCTCGGTCCAAAGTTTTAGGGAAGGCCCCAGATTAAACGAAGGACTGTCATTTTGCTGTACTCAAGTGATAGATTTGATTGAACGAGAAGAATAGACACTTCCTCAAATGTTCAAGTATCACACGCCAACCCAACAAAGGCCAGAGAGTGGTTTCTTGGTCATGGGCGCAGATCTAAGGGGGACGGGGGGAGGACTAGTCCCCCCTCCTGAAAAAAATGAGGGGGGGGGACATAATATATATTGTCCCCCCCCCCATTTTTGTGTTATCATGCATCTCAAATCCCTATGCACTTTACAATTTTCACACCACATGTATATCACTGTCTGTGTAGGTGTTCTAACCTCTTGAGAACACATGTCGATAATGAAAACAAACTGGTGAGTCTGGCAGTCTCTAGTCTCTATGCCAGTGTGTTGTATTGTTATTGTTATTAGCCTGTGATGAACCCCTCACTGTGCTGTACCCCTGTCTCTAGGTAGGTAGGTACTGATACTGCACTATATATGACCCTAGATTGTGTTCCTGCCTCTTGTGCAGTAATGTTTAGTTCCTCTGTAATATTTAATGAATCAAGACTTGCACAGGAGACTATAGGATCTAGGGGAGGCAAAGTGGGACAAATGTCCGGGGCCCCCCACAATTCGTCGGTAGGTAGACGAAGTGACGTGTCGTCAACAGGTTCTCTGCTGACGATACGTCACTTCGTCTACCTACCGACGATTTATGGGTCATACTAATATTTTATCCGGACGAAGCTAACCAGTACCTGGGCTGAGGGGGTGGGGATTGGGGCCCTAGGCAGTAAGGGATATTGGGGTATCCGGGACTGGTAGGTACCAACAGATTTTCGGGGGGAGGGTGGCAGAGATCGGTTTGGCCCTTTAATTAACTAAATTACATAACTAAGAGGTTAATCTACCAATCAATCGGTTCTAACCAGTTCCGGGGATCCCATCCAGCGATGTGATTGCTGGGGCCCAACCAGTCCCGGGAAATTAACGTAATCATAGCAGTATAGTAGTTCAGACAACGGAGTCTAATGTTTGATGTAACCTAAAATAATTTCACTAATATAAAGTAAATGAAAACATCATGAGAGAAGGGGTTTGTTTAAAATAATCCAATTGTCAACGAATTCTAAACGTGAATAAAATCGCTGTTTAAATTGTCTCAGATACACTGAAATTAATCCTAATTCTAAAAAAAAAATCGGAGTATATATACATACTAGTGCGATCCACTATCAGTACGAACATTTTCAACAAACAAATATGGGGCCTCCGTATAGTTGGTATATCCCGGGACCCCCACAAGGTTAATCCGGCCCTGCGTCTACTTCATTTTCTTTGAACAACTCTAGAGGATTAAGTTCATAAAATCGGATTCGTATATACGGACAACGAGAACGTGCTCAGTGCTCTATTTGTTAAGAATATTGATGTGATTTTTTACTGTGAATTTTGTCATTTTCTTGTTATGAAAAGAATCAGTTTTTTTCCGTAAAAATGACGAGAAATATATGCACTGCACAGTAAATCATTATCGTGAAATTGACTTTTCTTCTTTTTTTGACACACTTCTTTCAGTCCTGAAATTGCTTAAAAATGCTGTTTAAAGTACTAATATGAAAAATATGTCCCAATCTTTATTCTGGTCAACAAATTGTACTATTTTACAATATTTCAATTAATAAATGAAACCAATTTCATCTTAATGCTCGGTTTACACTATATATTTTTTTAAGTAAAATCGCAGCAGACATTGAAGCCATCGCCTTTTCTTCAAAAAATCTATAGTCTGAACGAAAAAGTCGTTCATAGATTTGTCGTTCGCGGACTTGTCGATCGAATAGAACCGGTTCTATTCTGTGCGATTTTTTCAAGTAAAATCGATGGAAATCATTACCGCTAGCCAATCAGAGACCATCTAGTGGGATTTGATCACATGATCATCAAAATGGCGAATGTTTTGATTTTTGTTTCTTTTTCTTTTTTAACAAACAGGCAATTATTAGCTTCTTCCATGCTTGCTGGTGATAATATGAACAGTACTACATGTATAACTATGTAAAATGACTGCACTCGGTGACCTCATTCTGTCAGACAAAATTGTTTTCTGTGAATGTCTGCAAGTGTGAACGTACTGACTTCATAGATTTTTTGAAGTCAAAGTTTCCACAGACATTTTAAAGTCAGATTTTACTTTAAAAAATCTATAGTGTAAACCGAGCATAACACACCTAATTTTAAAAATTGGAAAAATTCAACTACCTGCCGTAACATGGTTTGAAAAGCATTACGTAAACACTTTCAAATGCATCTTGGATTTAAACATTTTCGAACCCTCAAGACAAGTATGATACGTTGTTATGGATAATTTACACAACAGGTAGGACACTTAAACATCAAGTAGTTAAAATAGGGCTATTTTTTTCTGGACCTGTCAAGTAAACAAGAGTGTTATTGTCCCTTTAAGGCACTTAATTTTTCAAGATTTCCCGGACTCGCCCTTGTCAAGCGGTCCCTAGCTTCGCCAGCGATGACCCGTGCCCCCCCCCCCCCACACACACACTTTTGAAGAGGGATCTGCGCCCATGTTCTTGGGCCACTGCTTCAGGAATATGTGTGCGAGAAGGAAATGAAACCATGTCACTATACTCAATGGCAGCCCATCCCACCCGCCCAGTTTGCAAGGGATTTTCGTTGCGTAAAAAGACGCAAATAAGACTAATCCCGTGTTAATTAGTTACATATTTTGTAAACGCGTTTGGTAGCACAAAATTTATAATACAGGTTTCCAAATTTGATTTAAGAACCGATTTCTAATTCTTGAATACCATTCAAATCTGATGACTAGTGATCAATCGGGCTTCTGCTAAAGATACGCAACGGGGTAATTTAACTTTCGACTAAACAGACCACGTGTATTTGATTGCCACAGAGATTGGGTAAGTATATTCAGGGAAATTTGGTTTAAGGTCCTCTCGACACAAAAAGGTTATTTTGGGACAATAATAAGTTATATTTTATTTCAATATGGAAATAGAAACCACATAGTAGGGTCTACTCAATTTCTCCGCCGATAGGCGAACAGGTTTACAAACTGCGTGCGTCGGTCAAGTGATGTTCGCCACTCCTGTCAAAGCGGCTCATTCGCCGCAGCCAGTCTCTGTAGACGTCTGGTTAAATCAAGTGACCTCGCCGCTAATATTGCCGAACTATGGTCATTCGGTATGGACAAATCAAGCCATATGCTGCCTGTCTTTAACACGTAACCCTCTGGACATTCACCCCACCCGCTAAAACGGGGTAGAGCCACATTACAAAATAATATACTAATGTTTGTATATGGTGGCTATTCAGAACAGATTCATTCTGGAAGTATGAAGTAGATGATCTCTATGTGCAGAATATGTTCTTATCCTGGTATATCGCATCAATGCATCATCATATCGTCAAGCAGATGAGTTAAAAATTAAAAACAAAGGCTCGGCCCAAAACAGTTTATTTTATTAATCAACTATTAAGGGGGGTTCGTCCTCTTCCTAGTCGTGACATAACAGAAACGGTTATAACTATGACAGTTAGCAGCACAATCCCTGTTACAACAAAGATGGCGACATAAACTGGAATGTTTCCCATTTCTAGTACATCAGTTTCCTCTGAAATATAAAATGATATTAGTTTTACGTTAGCAGTGAGAAACCCAGAAAACACAAGATTAGGCAGGTAAAAAAGGAAAACATAGCGATGACCCTAGTCGTTGTCAAATATGAGCACTGTTCTGCTCCGACTTTTTTGTCAAATGAAAACCTTTAGTTGACAAAGCTTGAATTTATCTAAGCCACCTCACAGACAGAAATGGTGTTAAATGTCCACTCGACACAAACTAGATCATTTCGGGACTAACATATGGTTTAATTTTATTTCAATAAATCTCTTGCGCGTAGGGCTATTTAGCAGTGAGAGGAAACCGGAGGATCCGGAGAAAACCCACGAGGTTGGACAGGCGACTCTATTCCTTGTCCCCTTACAACCGGGGACTTGAAACCACGCCAGTTGACTCAATGGTAGGCTTTATGACATTCTGAACATCTGAGACATGCTACTTGCGGAGAAATTATCTCCGACAGTCGATCGACATTTTTTCATATGACGTGGTCTATACGTCACATGTCAAGGCACCCACAATAACAATCATGGCTTCACTCTTTCTTCCTCGTATTTCTTTTGTAATATCAATGGGGGAATTTGAAAATCGGGCTCTTTCCATAACCTGTCGGTAACACAGCTACACAGTCGTGACCTTCATAACAAGCATGTAATCCCTCCACTTGTTTTTCCTTCAAATTTAAGTTGTAACTCGTAACTTCGAAAATTTAAAGCGTCCCAAGACTCTTCGCTCATGGGCGCTGACATCTTGGATCTTTTTTGTGCTTCGGTAGGGTCTATCTTAGATATACACAATCAATTATTTTAATGTTTTTAGCGTGGGGATTGACTAACAAAAATTTAAATCTTTATAGCAATTTTAACAAAATAGCCAAATTCTGGGTTGGATCACTGCGCAAAATGGCCATTCACGGTGTACGTGCGAAAAAAAAGCCAAATACCATTTAATTTTCGTCACGTAAGTTACGTACGGCTTTATGATACATAAATTACATAAACTAATACATGTACATGAAAATCCACTACTTGTATATAAGGATAATTGTTTGATCTACTTCCTATCCATGATTGCAACAGTTAAAAAATCCCGAACACAAAAGACTTCGACAAAATGCGGGGTGTTAAAAATCACGGTTTTATAGTGAAAATCTGGAGTAAAAGTGTGACTTTGAAAAGCTGTCGGTCAGTATACAGTTATGAGGACGGTCCTTAACATTAATTCAAGATGGCGTAAGCACTAAGAGCGTCACCGGATGGTTTAGATTATAAAAACGACACTACTATCAGAAGACTGTCTCCAGCTAAAAGAGAGAAATTGGGTTTAACGTCCACTCGACACAAACTAGGTCATTTCGGGACTAACGTTTGGTTTTCAAATTTTTATTTCAATAATTCGCTTACGCGTAGAGGTCTTTAACAGTGGAAGGAAACTGGAGTGCCGGAGGAAACCCACGAGGTTGAGAAGGCGCAGTGTGACATACGCACAAACTAGGGCTCGAAACCAACGCCGCAAGCCAGGGTGACCGACCAGCTAGGGATCGAAGCGCGACACTCTAGACCACTAGGCTATCCCAACCCCCGTCTCCAGCTAAAGACCGACACCAATATTGTCCTTATTAGAAATTTTAAAATCTACTTCTTCAAAGTCACCTGAAATGTCGAAGCACTTACCCTCATCTTGTATTTTGACGGCAAGATCTGAGCGCACAACTCCCCTGCTTCCATCAGTGAGTAGACCTAAAGAATTGTACTGTAAGCCATCTACACTTCTTCGACGACGCTGTCTTTTGCTAGCCGAACAAGAACTCTGAAAAGTATAATAAAAATCATTAGTGGTCTATCAAACACAACCTCAACAATACTTAATTCTACCCTAGAATTGTAAACGAAAATAAAAGTTAAACTGAGTTAAGAAATAAACTGATTTGCAACACGTATTACGGCAAACCGCATATTTTTACTTCCAACATTTCCATGTGGAAGGCATATTGTCGTTGAGCCTCGGTCCATACAATCAGTTTGGGGACACTCTACAGATCTAACATCTGCCGTGGCCGTGGATCACATCTTCATGTGGACGTATATTGTCACCACTGCCCGTCCGTGTCCGTTTACATTTTGTTTGTAGACACTCTACTGGTCACTTAATAGGCTTACCATCCAAACATTCATGGATAAGGACCGTGATTTTTATCTTGCCTTCTGTCAATCGCTTGCAAATTGTGGGCGTATCTTGCATGACAAACACCTGTTCTATAACATTCAGATATCGTTTGAGGCACAAGATATCGCCGAGGTATGACATCGGTGGAGTTAATGAGCTCACAATAACATTCAGATATCGTTTGAGGCACAAAATATCGCCGAGGTATGACATCGGTGGAGTTAATGAGCTCACAATAACTTGTTTTCCTTCTATTAATTAAATTTTAGAACATTTGTTTATAAGTAATAAAAAAACAGTGTATGTGTTGGCAGTGTGACCTCGCACGAAGCATGACATTATGTTTGTCTTAATTACCTCGGATAGTACAGAAACGTACGTGTAAGACGTTGAACATTTCATACTTACACCATTGCAAGAACCTGAACAAACTACAAAGCTACATCTGAATACAATTCCTTGCTGTTTGGATATACGGAACATTCGGAACTTTGGGCTATCACCATAAATCCCATTCATTTGGAAGCCTTCGTTTTTCTTCCATGGAAACCCTGTACCACATCTAAATAAAAGATAAATATACACGACAATTACTAAAATAATCTTAATATATATATATTTTTAAAATATATTTGAGCCTTAAACTGTTCGATGCTAAACTGAGGAATACTCAGGAGTAACTATCGCGTTTTCGCCAAGTTAATTTCCATCATGAAAACGATTTTGATTTCGGTTTTTGCTATGAATTAAGCTTCATTGCAAGGTAACCGCTCGGTTGTGGTGGTAGGTCTGCTCCGACCTGGGCTAATGAAGATTTAAATTTATAAATATTTGAAAGTGCGAATAAATGAAATGGGCTAAGGAAGACCGGAATACGCCATACAGTATGTAATGATATAAACTGTCAATGCAGCGATCGAACACGTGACCTCCAGACTAGCAGGGAAATAAAATGGTGTTTAACGTCCTACTTTTCTGCTCCGAATTGGGCTAATGATTACGGTCATACAGTGTGCTGTGAGAGACATTTTGCACTTAATACGAATTCCAACTGTCAAGGGATATTTTACGTGTACGCCGGACAATCTGGATTAACTTTCTCGGAAAATAACGTCCTACGCTTCTGTACCTAACCTGGGCTAATTGAAGACGGGCATACGCCATACAGTGTGTTATGAGGGAAATTTTGCCTGGGCAGAAACTGAATTCCAACTGCCAAGGAATCTTTTACGTGCACGCCAATATGTACACGGGACCGATTTTTCGACCCATGCGATCGACTAGGCAGCTACCCCTGTCAGGCCTTCCGTCTGCATCACTGACAAGGGGAAACCAGGCCGGAAAATAAATCGAGATGAACTTTCTCGGCCAATGCAGGGATCGAAAACCCGACCTCCTGGCTAGCGAGCCAGTACCTTACCCTCTTAGCTACTTGATCCCCCTACTCGGAAAATAAACATTACATAGCCTACATTTAAACAGGTTACAGTACATTACTATAAGTTAAGATGCGTACCCACTAGCTAAAACCAAAATTTTGATCTTTCTATCCATCGATTCTACCAGACATTCTAATGGCATATATCCAACTTCCTTATTTTTACCTACAAAATAAAGACAAACATTTCTAAAAACATGACAATAAATCCAGGTTTCACCTCACTTTCAGTCAATTAGAAATTGTGAGAGTACCCACGTTAAATAGTTCAAGGTTCAGTCAATTGCAAACAAACTTATAAAAATCCAATTGTTATTTCTGCTTAGGGCACGCATGAAATGATCATCGAACTCTGGCAAGACATTCACTTAAAGATCTACGCCAATTTTAGTAATAGTACCTCAATTTGGAGCAGCTATTATTTCCCTATTGTTTCCGGAGTCATCCACCTAGCCATATTCCTGAAGCAACAATCGCTAGTTTTACAACATCCGGGTGTTCTACATGCTTTGCAATTCCCGAACTTATAGCTACGGTATCTCCCTTTACAGTAGCTTTCACAGGGCGACACAAACACTCAAAACAAATCTGGCGACATCCACGTAAACATTTAACAAACTCTTAACTTTGCAACTCAATTATGACTGGAATATACTTTAGATGGAAAGCGCGATAATCGAGGAATCTGATCGCCCAGGAAACTAGTGCCGAAAAATTCGGGGTATTACGTGAATGACCTAAGATGAACGAAGTTATAGCGACATCACACCTTTTACTGAACATGCCACCTAACAAACAAACTGAAAACTTCAACATTCTACCTCAATTAGGCGGTAATTTCCCCCAAAGTATGACAAAGAACAGTATGACAAGCAGCAACCCTGACGAGTCATATATAATAGTTTTTTCTTCGAAATCGGGAATTATCTTGACTGTATACACGACCCATGCTCCTCATTTGCAATAGTTCATTCAAACAAATTTAATCAAAATGTTACTCCATTTACAAAACCACAGATACAACGGAACGAATTGATATATTTACAGCCAGTTATAAAAAAAAAATACAGTACTTACGAGTCATGCGAGTCTGTAATTTGACCAGAGTATGGACCTGAATAGCACTTCGAAGTCGCAATCCACCAACAGCACTCATCATATAGATTTCAAATTCAGATTTAGCCTTAATTCCTCTCGGTACAACAATCATCTCTGCTGGTTTATATCTTTAAAATAAAATATACCATGTTAAACAAGCCACAATAACCCATGTTAATGAACAAATGGTACCAACTGGTACACCTCGTTAAACAAGCCACGAATTAGTAATCTATGTTAATTAACAAATATTACCAACCGATACACACCATGTTAACCAAGGCATGGAATAGTAATCTTATGTTAATGAAAAACACATAATTACCAACCGATACACACCGTGTTACCAAAGACACAGAAAATAAATCCACGTTAAGAAAGATGGTACCAATGAATTGAATAGCAATCAATGTTAATGAACAAACGGTAAATTATACACACCATCTTAACCGATGTTAATGAAAATAACTACAGATTGTAAATTGCTGGAAAATCGATCAGACTTACTTTTCGATTAGTGGAACGTCAATTGATATATTCGATTTATATCTCATAAAGGAACATTCTATTAAAAACTTCTCGTCGTCTGCACCTTCGAACAATTCATGCAACAGTCGAGATTCCACTTTCAGGCCATATATTGCTCTGGTTACAGACGTTTGCTGGAAGAAACCGAATTCTATTATATAAAATACTACCCATTTTACACATTGTATATTTTACTTTTAAGAACTTGGCATTTTCAAGACAAAGTTACTAGCCGATAGTATTGATTATTATGGCACTAATTACAATATCTTCAATCAATATATACCATCTAGCAATCGCCACGGGGGTGGGGCCTGTAACTAAGTGTCATGGTTGATGTCTATACAAAATTACCAAATAAGTAGTCTGATTCGGCTTTTCTAATAAAGGGGAAATAACTTGAAGATGAAAAACGTTTGTCCAATTTAAAGTGGGGTCAAAGTTCACTACCGTAAATTCCAAACATCGCAATAATCACTAGTCTTGGACAGGGCCGGATTAACCATGGGGCACAGGCCCCAGCCCCCCCCCCCCCACAAAAAATCTCAGTTGCGTCCAGCAACCTTCGCTAGAAATGCCATCATTTCATAGCACTTGCATTTATCACCAGGGCCGGATTAACCATGGGGCACAGGCCCAAGGGCCCCCACAAAAAAATCTCAGTTGCGTCCAGCCACCTCCTCTAGAAATGCCATTATTTCATAGCACTCGAATTTATCACCAGGGCCGGATTAACCAGTTATTTGTAAGCAGTTCCCCACCATGGTTAATCCGGCGTTGGTCAGGGATGGCCGTTAATGTCAACGCGACAGTCCTCAGGTCACTGGACAATTTTAAACAGTCATCAGTTACAACATATTAGCTTCTATACAAGTTCTTACCACAAACTTGCATCCACTGGTGGCACGGTAGTAAGCTTTCAGTTTAAAACTAGCTGTAGAAATATCTTCTTTAAATACACAAGGAGAGGCCAAGGCACCATAACCAATAACGGCCACGGCATCGCCAACGTAAGTTATAACAGCCGGTGTATTCTTGACAGGGTCTCCACACTCTACAGTTACTGAGAAATAAAAATATATATCAATAAAATAAAAACCAAGTACGAACAATCCAAACCATAAGACAGAATTCCGATTCCTAAAAAAAACCGTTATAGAACAAATAGTGTATTCAAGCAAAAAAATGTTATCAGCATATGGACTGCTCTTACAACTGTTTCTTTTTAAACCGATAAATCATAATTATTTAAAAAGTCAATTACAACAACGTTGCAGAACCTAAATAGAACCCAATGAAACCCCACAATTCGGTTAATTTTGAGAGCGTGTATCAAAATGATCGTCGTTCTGGGGGTTTACAAATTTTTTTTACGATCTTGGAAATTTGTTGTGTGTAGGTATATACTTACAGGTTGTAGAAGGTCGTTTACTATTTGTAGATGAAACCTTAAATAAAAAGAGGTTTGAGGTTATAGTCTCTGCTTTAATTCGTTATAAACGTCTACTATAGATGAATCAACACTGTAATGTCACCATCCTTAGCCATGAGTTTAATCAATTTATACGTACGTAGGCACATCAAAATTAAAACTGCTTACAAATAACCCGTGAAGCTACAATATGCAAACTGGCCTTGCGATAAAACAAAAGACGCCCATTTCTTGCCTACATGGAGGTTTAGAATTAGCGCAAATTAAAGTCCAAGTCTTGAAGTACAAGCAGGTCGGATAAACCGTAAAAAAACAGAAATATCTTACCAGTAAACTGGATACAATAACAAATATTAACATGACCATTCCCTGCAACAAAAAAAAAAACAATTTATTTTGTAAACATCGTTAACATCCTTTCTTCAATATTAATTTCTTCCAACCCCCGACTAAGCCTGACCTATAAACCCTTATTCCCCCGGAAGTTCAATACAATTGAAAGGGATTAGTGGCCAAAATATATAAATCACCCATTTGAAAAACAATGTGCCTTGTGGGAGATCTGTGAGTAAACTTATGAGAAGCGACCATTGTATTGCATAAGATTCCACTGACCATATTTCGAAAAATGCCGATTTTAGGTGACCTCCAGAGGGACCACAAGCTAAACAGAGGCGATTTTGCGTATAATCAGGGGCCATAATTCAGGAAGTTACCCTCCGATATGCGCAAATATCGAAAGGAACCAAGATCTTTGAGTTATAAACAGGCATTTTAAGTTTCATCAAAATCCAATTAAAATTATGACTTCTACAGGGTCCACAACCTTGAAATACCTTTTTTTTAAACAGTATTCGCGTACAAACGGCGGTCATTTTGTATTCCAATTTTGGTCCCATTTTCCCGAAATTCGAACTCAACCTTTCTTATGGTGTAACGGTGATATAATCAAACAATTTTTAAAATCGGATAATAATTTTCACCTCCAGAGGAACCACGGGCTAAAATAGGTGATTTTTCGAACAATCAAGGGCCATAATTCAGGAAATTGCGTTTCGATAGGCGCAAATATCAAAAGGAACCAAGATCTTTGGGTAATAATGCATGTCAAGTTTCGTCAAAATCGGCTAAAAATTGTGACCTTTATAGGGTACACAAGCTAAAAACGTGTTTTTTCGTACAATCGGGTGCCATAATCCATCATGTTTCGATCCGATACATGCCAATATCGAAAGCAGTCGAGAACTTTAGGGGATAAACCTATATTTCAAGTTGGGTCAAAATCGGGTAAGACTTCACAAACAATTGTGGACGGACTGACAGGGGGCACGACATAATACGTCCACATAACAATGTGGGCGTATAAAAAGGAAACCAAATATAGATCTATATTTTAATTATATTGAAGATCCCTTGGCAGTTGGAATTCGATAGAAGAGTAGGTCGTAGGGTCTGCCCACTTAACCACCGTGATCCCCTCTATGTTCAAAGTCAAACGATCGAGATGTTACGTGCCTTAAAAACTTTATTATTCTGTGTAGGCGTTTGGGCTGGGTCAGATGTATTTGAAAAGGCTAACTTCAAGTTTGGATCCAGCCCTAATGCCTGCCCAAACCGTATTAACATGTCGGTGACCTTAACGAAAATTGAGCTGGCCTAAACAAATAGATTTAGCCTTTTGGGCTTTCTAGTAAAAATATGGCGCCACTTCGCCATTTCTTTAAATACTTTTTCCGTCTAGTCAAGTAAAGATAGACATCGAAGATTCGGGGGAAATGAAATCCAACATACTCATGACGAAGGAAAAACAGGAGTGGAAGCCAAATGTCACCAAATAAAAGGGATAAAGTTGTTTTGGAGAGAAAAGAAAAAATATACTCAACTGCTCTAAAACTTACTGCAACAGCTAATCCCCCTACCAAACGCCGGCGTCTATTGACAATGACAGTCACGTGACCTTCCAAAGCGCATCAAACTTGCGCGTACTACTGAGTTTGAGCGATACATGCAGTCTCTTTTTTTTAGCTACAATTAAAAATTCTCAGCGTAAACAAAAAAAATTGTAAAATATGTATTCTGATCGGTATCATTATTAAAAGTTTTAGTTAGAAAATTAATTTGTGAAGTTAATTTTGACAAATTGGAAATAAAAGATTGTCATTTTCTTTCGGCTAGAGTATTGGCAAAGCTTGATTGGCACCCCTAAACGCATCGCACGCGGTATTACAAGCGTTCAAATAGAAGTGGGTGAAATGCAAAAGCTTCACAATCAAGGTAACAGCCGATGCGTCAGAACACTATTGTGTCTACAACGGTAAGAACTTGTCAAATTTTCAAATGCTTGGAGTAGATTGTTTTTAATTATATTACATTAGCTGAAACGTGTTTGTATGGTCGAAGTCTGGGGTTTTCGTTTATTGACATCCTTCAACTTATCGTGTAACACTGAGTGCGGTCATAGAATCTGAGTAGCATGAATTAGTGTTTCTGCAGGAGTAAAGTAGCCTAGTTCTTTTAGAAATTAGGGGTAAAGCAGCGTTAACACGATCTACATAAATTGACCTTGTTATTGCTATTTGGGGGCATTATTTTTTTAATGTGCTGTCTCCATTCCATGTCAGCCATTTTGTCTCTCCAACACCGCACTCTTTCTGCTACATATTATAATGGGCAACGGGTTGGTTTGATATGGTGATCAACCTGTTGATGATGTTCAAGCTGTTTTAGGGTACCATATATTGCGCATAATAAAAATAAAATGTTGCAAGATTAGGTTTTTAAGCTTAATGGTTAGTCGACAAAGTTTTATTTACGTATCCAGTATGCCTATAGTATCAAAGTTTGTTAGTTTTTAAATTGGTTTACACAATGTTGATTAACAGGACCAAGTTGTGGTCTTAATACCGAAACTACAAACACGATTATCTCGCATCAAAAATTTCACAAGTGCAACTAGCCCACTTTAAAGCTATATTGCACATGCAATAATTGTGGGTTGTGATTTGGTTTAAAGGGACAATAACACTCTTGCTGGCTTGACAGGTCCCGAAAAAAAATAGCCATATTCTAACCACTGGATGTTTAAGTGTCCTATCTGTTGTGTAAATTCTCCATTACATCCTATTTTACTCGTCCAGAGGGCTCGAAAATATGTTTAAATCCAAGTTGAATTTCAAAGTGTTTACATAAAGCTTTTAAAACGATGTAGTTGAATTTTTTGAATTTTTTAAATTCGGTTTAGTTGAATTTCTATCATCAATTAGTTGGAATATTGTAAAATAGTACAATTTGTTGACCAGAATAATGATTGGGGCATATTATTCAGTTACAACAAGAGTGGTATTGGGGCTTTAAGCTCTTGGGGGGGGGGGGAATTGGATTGATTTCCAAGTTTATTTAACTTCATTTCTCTGTACAATACAAATGCTTTGCATTGTTTCCCATTTAATTACATACAAACATTGCCAAGATTTTGAAAAAATTTCTAATACCAATAGCAACCAAAACATTTTGTCCGTAGGCAGTCGTATTTTCTATTTTAAATGGTATAGTTTAGAATAAATTGGTATACATATCCATATTTTCAGTTTGTGAAATGGTTTCAATTTTCCAGTTCTCCGCGTTATTGGTAAGTACTGAGTTGTGTTTATATGAAAGTATTCGATCTACAATATGTATACTAGAACGATGTACTTTGCCCTAGATCTGTGCTACCCTGGGCTGCATTTTATTCCCTCGCCAGTGTTTCTCTCGCATTGTATACTTTTTTTCCCCGTCAAAAACTTTTTATAATTTATGACGGGCTCTAATATATGCCGGAAAACCCCATGGTATACTGAATACCGGAAAAACACTTAATATAAAGTGTACAAATTTCTATGAAAAGGGGTATCTGATGTTTCAAAAGTTATTTGACGTTAAATAAATTGAAGTGCTTGTGAATTAAAGGACAATATTGGTGCCAGTCATTATCACATGTGATAGAATCAATTAAACAAGTTCCAAAAATAATTTTAAACGATCATTGCTACGATATCCAGGTAATACATGTTTCCAGAATCGGAAGTAACTAACACCAAAGGAAAACAAGACTCGCCCTTTATGTAACTTACTGGAGCGATTAGTGATAACAGATACACGGCCGAATTTCTGTTCACTAATAATTCCTTGGAAGAGTAACATCTGGTATTTTTGGTTAACGAATTCGTAGCAAATTCCGACGTGATCCTCTTTATACCGCTTTTCAAGAGATCCTTAGTAGGGGTTTTAGGGGTTGAACTGGTTGTTGCATATGACGCATGTGTGAAATGAAGGATTAGTATGTATTTCATAAAGTTATTTTATTTCAGTGGATTGTTTTAGTTGTCGACGCTCAATGTAAGTATTTCATATTTTAACATGATTATAATTATCGCGGTTTGTAGGGAAGCTTGCATGGCGCCTATAGTTGAAAATGTCGCTTGAGGCCCTGCAGGATCTGGAAATGGACTCGTGTAGCTCAAAGTTGATTTACTAGCCTAAATTTAGCTTTACAAGATATTATTTCTCGGTCGTAATGTAATGGGCAGTATTTGACAGTCTTTCGGAATCCCGCTAAAACACCAAGGGTCTACTAGATAACTGGTTCACCCCAGTTTATACCAAAATGACTGGCCTACATTTTGATTTTTCTTAAAAGGGTACATCCTGTTCAAACTAAATTACTAAACCTTTAAACTCTGCGTCACATTTGATTGTTGAATTTTTCGTAATAAAAGGTTTTTTATTTTTCCCATTAGTGGATGTAAAGTGTGGCAAACCAGTCGGTAATGAGATAGGTACTATATCGTATACTGGTGACGCAGTGGCCGTTATAGCTTACAGTAAAGGCAACAAAGTGTGTCGTTTTACAGAAGATACGTCTACAGCAACGTTTAAACTAACAGTGGGCTACAAAGCCGGTCCTGGCATCGACTGTCTATTTGAGGTAAGTCTTTATTCGCATGGCTTCGCATTGACCGAGAAAGTTCATCCAGATTTTCTGACGTGATTCCCCGTTGTCAGTTATGCAGGACGGGGGGGGGGGGGCTGGCAGTAAAGCTTCTAGTCGTTCGGACGTGACAAACCCCGAGGTCTCGTGTACACATTAACGTTCATGTAAAAGATCCATAGTTCAATATAATGGGCCACAGTGCCTATGTCCGTGCGAAATGTCCCGCATAGCACACGATATGGCATGTCTGTCTGCATCAGCCCAGTTCGGAGCAGAACCGTATAGTAGGACGTTAAACTCCATTTTATTTCCGGCGTGGTTTCCTGATGGGACGATAAACAGAGGACTCCTGTTTACATTGGAGTACACGTAAACTATCCCTGGCATTTGGAATTCGATACAAGAGTAGGTCGTAGTGCCGCTACCCGGGCAAAACTTATCATATTGCATATTATGGCAGTCTTCATGACGAAGTCGGGTGGAACAGTAAGACGTTCAATATTTCATTTAAGGAATTGTGTAAGATTGTTAGTACCAGTGTTGAATATCGTCTGTTAAAGTAGTGTTAATTATAATTAAATGGAAAACCCATCGTCTTACTAATTATTCGGATCGTTTCATTTTCAGAAAACCTCGAGTAACATGCAGAATTACGGTCTTCGAGTAGAAACCCGGCGTCTTCACGAACTCTTGGAAGGTGGTGATGACGAGAGATTTGTGGTAGAATGTGTCTTTACACCGGTCAAACCCAACATAGCAGTCAAAGTTTTACTTCAGCAAAAGTGAGTCGAAAAATTTACTCTGCTTGTGCATAGGCATACAATTTACAATTATTGAAATTAGTTTTTTTATATAAACTGCTCGTGGTGAGGCAACGATACAAATATCTTCTTGCCGAAAATCCGTGAGAAGACTTCGGCTTTCAAAGTTAGGCATATAAACAGGGTCATCCAACGACGGGATAATGTGGTCCTAACTCCAATTACAGTAGGTCGTACTGAATATGGGGTCTTAAAGATTTATACACCACCGCCCTTGCTGTAATAATGTACTTCAAAAATAGTTACTGAAACTTAAATATTATAGGTTAAAGTCAAATTGCTTCACTTTGAGCAAAGTTGTGGGCGTTTGAAGTTTTTAATAGCATATAACCCAGCGCCGCAATTTAAAATTAGTATTGGTACATACTAAGCGTAGTGTGGATTGTCCATTTAACGTTAAATTATAAGATGGCACATTTTTTCGCGGCCATCTCATGCGCTTTCGTGTGAATATTTTTCAATTTCTAGAACGTTTAAAAGCCAGATAAAGAACCTTCAATGGCATTTGTATTTTTTAAAACGAATGCTACTGATTCTGTATCTACATAACTGGGCACTTTTTGTTCTGGGAATTTCCCTTGTCAAAACGAATGTAGTTAAACATGATTTTAATTTCAGGTATAATCCGCCTAAGTTTGTAATGAAATCGTCCGGTATAGCCGCTGCTTCCACCATCTCAATCTTCCTATCAGATATCCTCAATGGACGTTTAACTAAACCAGTTGCAGAATCTGCGATTATTAAGATCAGATCGCATATGATTTGTAAGTAATACTCTAAGCAGACACCAAATCTTAACTTTGACAATTCAGTCGTTAAATGGGGGGTTGAAGTGGGTTACGTTGACTCAATAGCCTGTATGTCCAGTATTCGATCGAGAAACTACCTGCTAAGTGACTGCGTGTTGTCGTTTATCACTGTTTGTCGCGTATTTTGTACACGTTGAACAGTCCATTTGCTAATTACATTATTTTGCCCGTTTGGTGTGCACGTAAATGAACCGTTTGGGGTTGAAATGCGATACGAGTAAGACGTATCGCAATTCTCCAAGGAAATTTCCCTCATAGCGCCACTTCAGTCAGTGCAAAAAATTAAGCCGTTAAACCCCTATTTAAGTCGTAAAATATTAATTAGCCTTTGATTCCTACTGGGAATTGTAGATGTTTTCGACTAAATTAACCACATCGAGAATAGTTTACTCAAACACTAGATAACATATTAAATTATTGTAATTTCAGCTAAAATGAACGAAAAGGGTTACCAACCAATCGAATGTACAGCTGAATCTATAGACTCGACTATTAAACTACTGGTTCTATCTGACGGGTAATTATACACTTTTCATATAAATACATTCAAAGGGACTGTCCTAATTTTACAAAGCTTCAAAGGTGCCACTTCTGAAAACAAATTGTTGTGCACTTATAACCGTTAACATGCGATATATATATAAGAGTAAGCCACAGTTCTTATTGCCCTAGTAAACTTTTAGAGTAACGGATCGTTAAAAAACTTTGAGCAACTGGACCCTGGTATAAACTTTTTCAGTATAATATTTGTACACCATCAGACAGTACCCCCAAAAAAAATCTTTAGCATAAAATAGCAAATAGTTTGATTTATATAAGAATTGTGCAAGAGTGGGCGTACAATATTTATATTACCTTTTAAATTTGTGTGGAAAATTTTATTAAAGGTGTGGTACTGGGTTTCCTTGGAGATATGACCAAGGCTTCTCAATGAAAGGTGTATATGGTGACAGCCCAACTTTCCGTATGTTTCGTATCAAGAAAAATGAAGGTGTAATCTTTAAGTGTACCTTTGTGATCTGTCCTTCGGCTTGTAATGAGGTGGGTTGATTTTGCATGTGATTGACGCAAGAGTCAATCATCTCGCCAGGTTTATAAGTGTCAATAGTTTACTGTATTAAATCGAATTTTGAACAATGCAGTGCTATGTACATTGTGTGTGTGTGTGTGTATTGGACTAACTCGATACATTTCGGTATGTCACAAACTTACCCAGTGCACACTAACGAACTTCAAGTAAATGTATTTCATTTGGCTCTGAATTCAAGATATCGGGATAAATAGAATATTTGTAAACCTTCATTTGTTCAGATGAAACTGGTTATTAAAACAACCATGGCGTACACTGTTAAAATTATGTGTATTTACAGTTATAATTATAGTAAAAATACAGTGTCGGATTTGTCAAAACACATGGTTTGTTAATTGACATTTAAAACGATGTAAATGCACATGAATACAAGGCTTATTTATGAAGGATTACATCAAACTTATTGTAATACAACCATATGTCAGTTTATATTTGAGCTGTATGTTAACAAATGCCATTTGAAATAGCTAGAGGTAAAGTTACATTACAGACTGTGAAACCACATGCATTATGTTAAAATAGTTATAACGATGGCAATAGTTCTGGCAGTTAAAAAAAATAGTGTATGTTTGTAAGAGTTCCCAACTTTAAACCATATGTAATGTATTTATCCTGTATCACAAATTATTGGAGTTGTCTTGTATTGCACTTCATTGCATTTATTTCTTGATTGTAGAACTCGTGTTACCTCGCAAATGCACTCAAGAGAGGTAGACGGTCGGTGGAGAAAAAACTTACTCGAAGAACCCGGGGAGTGAAGTATAATAGTTTGGGTTTAGTATCTCACGAAAAAAGTAAGAATGTTGTGGGTGCTGGTGTTCTTGCAGCACATGGAAATAAATCTACCACAGATTTCGAGGTTGTCGAAGATTCCGGGGATGTAACGGACTCGGCGTTTGTCGAAGATTCCGGGGATGTAACAGACTCGGCGTTTGTCGAAGATTCCGGGGATGTAACCGACTCGGCGTTTGTCGAAGATTCTGGGGACGTAACCGACTCGGCGTTTGTCGAAGATTCTGGGGACGTAACCGACTCGGCGTTTGTCGAAGATTCTGGGGACGTAACCGACTCGGCGTTTGTCGAAGATTCTGGGAATGTAACTGACTCGGCGTTTGTCGAAGATTCTGGAAATGTAACTGACTCGGCGTTTGTCGAAGATTCCGGGGATGTGACAGACTCGGCGTTTGTCGAAGACTCGGAAGTTGGCCAAGGTGCGGCTGTTGAGTATACCAATTATTGGAACGAAACGGACGCAATAGATGAGGTGCCTGCATATGAAAATGAGAAAATGGATAGTCAAACAGAAAATGCCAACCTATACCAGGATAGTAATGGATATGTGGAGGGAACCAATGAGAATAGTATTTCTGGCGGTAACCATGATGCGTCTGGGTATAATCAAATGGATCAGCAAACGGAAAACCTTTTCCAGGATACTAATGGAGATGTAGAGGGAACCAACGGCAATTTTGTAGATATCGAAGGCAAACCAACTACCAATAGTCCTGACGGAATGTTAGAGGAGCCTAGAGATGACATATATCAGCAAACAGGAGACATTTTAGAAGTGGCTGGAACCAGTGAGCCCGGATATGATAAAATAAATCACCAAAACGAAAACCTATCCCAGGATAATCCTGTAGATATGATTGGATCCAGTGAGCCTGGATATGAGGAATTGGATCAACAAACAAATAACGTATTACAGGATACACTTGGAGACGTGGAGAGAACCGATGACAATTTCCAAGATGAACCTGGTAATGAGGATCCCGTTGGTAATGAGGCTACCAGTGCAGAACCCAAGATACATACTGTAGATCTTCTTGGTCATGCCGTTTACGTAGATAATAGTACCAAAACTCATACTCTAGAAATGGGCAATGGA